>JACBWV010000610.1:18276032-18318532 GCA_013435795.1 Chlamydomonas sp. ICE-L | reverse complement strand
AAACCGGCTGGCATGTGGTGACGTGGATTGACAGCAAGTCGACGTTTGGGGATTACTGCACGCACGTAAGTTTGCTTGAAGTGATGTCTGCACTGTTTGAAGCAATGTCTGTTTGTAGAACCAGAATAATGAGGACGTGTTTGAAATAATGATGGTTTGAAATAATGATGAAAATAATGATATTGATGGTTTGAAATAATGATGGAAATCATGATAATGATGGTTTGAAATAATGATGGTTTTAAATGATCATGGTTTGAAATAATGGTGGTATGAAATAATGATGGGAAATCATGATAATGATGGTTTGAAGTAGTGATGGTTTGAAGAAATGACGAATAATCATGATCGTGGTGGTTTGAAATCATGATTAAACATCATGATCGTGGTGGTTTGAAATAATGATTAAACATCATGATCGTGATGGTTTGAAATAATGATTAAACATCATGATCGTGATGGTTTGAAATAATGATTAAACATCATGATCGTGATGGTTTGAAATAATTATGAATAACCATGATAATGATGGTTTGAAGTAATGATTATGTGTTTGAAGCGTTAGGTATCAATCCACAAGTATTCTGCAGCCTAGGATTCTCTTGTTTTTGGCGGAGCCCCCCTTTCTGGGGGATGGGAGCCCCCAGTGTCACCGTGTTGTCCATTTGTGAAACCGACCGGCGACCAAACGATTGCTAGTTGAATCCCAGTGAAAACAAACGGGCTGGCCCCCTCAACCTCACTCCTCATAAGAAGGCTTCCTAAAAAATGTATGCATTTATGTATTTATGTATTTATTGATTGATTGATTTATGCATGCATTTAATTAATGAATTAATGAATTATACGATACTCATGCCATTCCCCGACAGCCCCTGCTCAGTGACCCTCATGTACCCTAATGTTGTGATATCATGAACCAGTGTTACATGTAGATCAAGTAGAAACATTCAGTTGCATAAATTAATTGTATTCAAATTAAAACCGTCAAATGTGTGACGTCGGACTATAAAAAAAAAAAAGATAACGCCTGGAGGGGCGTGGTGTTAAAGGGACCCTCCCGTACGCCGCAGCTGGGGAAAGTCACCATGGCAGACATAGTAAGTGTCACCCTCCAGGCGGGAGGGACTCCTTCATGCGACGTGTGGCAAGAATGCTGGTACAGGAGGCGATAGATTCTCTGTGCAGCTTAGAGATGAGTTTGTCTACGTGTTCGCGACTGATCCCTAAGGTGGAGAGATTGGTAATAGTTGTGATTGGTATGGTACCAGTGGTACCTATGGTGAAGACTAGGTAGTGGACAAGGAATCCTTGTTGTTGGAGGATACGTTGGAGCTCCTTATGCTGAACGCTCTTTTCCTGGAATTTGGTGTGGTGGTTAGTGTCTGAGCAATAGCCCAGTTCAACTAGGTAGGCTTTTCTTGGTTTGGATTCGTCGTCAATGAGGAGGAGATCAGGCCTGTATTTATCCCATGTGGCTTGGGGAAGATCAGGGGGTTTGAGGGTGGTTGGGGGTCTCGTGGGAATGTCGGATGTCGCTTCACAAGTGCCTGCATCCATGTACATGGGGAGAGCCCCCAGAGCTCCTTTGGCTACTGCCTTTTGGATGAGTTGGACCGCCTTATTATGTCTGTTGATATACATTCCTTTGAAGACAGGGTGGCTGCACCCAGCAAGAATATGGCCAGCTCCGTCCTGTGCTTTGCGACAAAGAGGGCAGTTATCATCAGAGGGGGGGCTAGTGCTGGTACCATAGGGGCGTTTGTATCTGTACGCCAGTTTCCTAGTCCATAAACGTCCCCACCTAGCCTTGTGGATTTGTATTTTTTGCCACCATTTGATGTCGGTGGATTGCCAGAAACGATTACTAGCCTGAGGGAGGAGGAAGGGGTTGGCTTGCTCCCACATGGAGGAGTATATGCCCGTGGTGTTGGCATGCCCAGTGTGCAGGGGGGTGGGGAGGTTAGCCTTGATACCCTTGGTGAGATTGTTGGCCGGGTGCCGGGGGGGCTGGTCGGACTATATTCCTCTAAAGCAATGTCAAATGTAACCCGCTAAATTACCTAATAAAACTCCTAAAAATGACTGTCAAATCTTTCAGACCGTTAAATGTTGTGACCAGTACGGTATATGATATTGATGCCATTCCCCAACAACCCCGTGAAGGCAAACAGGCTGCCCCCCTCAACCTCACGCCTCATAATAAAGCGAACTATTTATTTATGTATTCATTTATTTAATTGTGTATTTATGCATTTATTTGTGTATTTATTTAGTTATTTCGTAATTTAGTTAGTTATGTATTTATTTATTTATTATTTGTTTAATGATTTATTTACGCGTTTATTTAATTATATGATACTAATCCCATTCCCTGACAGCCCCTGCTCAGTGTCCCTCATTCTCTCTCTGTCTTGCAGTACAAGCAGCTGGAGGAGCAGTACAGCACGTACGTGAATCGATACGGACCAGGCTTAGTCATTTACTGGTTTGGTTTCATTGATGACCTGGCGCAGTCGCAGTGGCGCAGTTCCGCGGACATCTGTCAGCCACAGCACCATCTATCCCCATCCATCATTGTTTTATTTCCCATCCCTCTAGCAGTGTTCCTCCTCCTACGACACATGGGGTCTCTCTCCGCTCCGAACTCATCGCCACTCGCGCTCCTGTTATCCTCCTGCTTGGATCACTAGACACTACTCACAAACGGAAGCTTGAAGCCTGTGCTGTTGGAGTGTGATGATTTTGCCGCAGTGTGATGATGATGATCGATGTATCTGATCGCTACGCATGATGTCGATTCGACTATTGCGCATGTCCGCCTTCATGATCTGATATGATGATTGATGATTGTCCGATTGATCTGATCAGTGTCTATCTAGTCATCGATGATCTACCATCAGGTCTATCGATGCATCTATGCATCGGTCTGTGCATGGTGCCATGATCGACCAGATCATCGATGATCCCACCTCATTAATGCTCATATATATCATTCATTTCATCCTCCTTGCATTGGCACTCGTCTGCTCCTTGCCCATTCATGTCCTCCTCCTCAACATACTGTCCCGACTTCCTGGCCTACTCCGTCACTCCCTTGCTCTCCCCTTGTCCTCCGTTCTTATTTTTTTCTCCTATCGCCATAGATGCTCCTTGCCTCTCTGATTGTTGTTTGTTTATGATTTGATGGTGATGATTATATTGTTTTTTTTTGTCGCCCATTGATGATGGTTGATGATTCTTCTCCGATGATTGTCTTTTTGCTTTTGTTTTTCCCGATGATTGATGCTGGTGATGATGATTTGATGCGTGCTGATGGTGATGTTCTGTTCTTATGATGATGGTGATGATGGTTATGATGATGATGATGGTTGATGATGATGGTGATGAATGGTGATGATGATGGTGATGGTGATGATGGTGATGATGGATGATGGTGATGATTTGATGATGATGATGATGGTGATGCTGGTGCTTATTGAGTGATATGATGATGGTGATGGTGATGATGATGATGGTGATGATGATGATGATGATGATGATGATTTTGAAGGATCTGCCACCTGCTTGTGACGTTGCTATCCTCACAAACGGGAGAGTGAAGCCTGTACTGGTGGAGTGATGATGATGATGATGATGAAGGATCTGCCACCTGCTTGTTATGTTGCCATACTCACAAACGGGAGCTTGAAGCCTGTGCTGGTGGAATGAATGTGGGGATTAAATCAAGGGTAAACTTGTTTTTCGTGCGACCCGTCGCAAAATGAGGACGTAGAGCGACCCCATTGAGATGTCTGAAGTACCCTGGTGCTCATGAGGCCCCGTTGACTTATCAAGCTGCTGTCGCATTTGGGGCGAAAATCCCTTGGGGCGAAAATCCAACACAACAACAAAACAGTGGCCAGCAGGGGGGTAGTAGTATGTAGTATGTATGTTGAAGTTGAGGACTCGGTGCGACCCCAGTGCGACGGTTGCCCCCTGAACCCCATGAGCGCGAAGCGTGGAGCCCGGGGGGGGGGGGGGTCGGGGGGGCATTTCTGACTAGTTTAGCCGGACCCATGCGTCACCGTGCAGCGACGGAATGGCGACGTGTCGCACACAAAAAATTGTAGTCAAGGGGGACTTCATGAGCTCCTCCTGCTGGCCCATACACTAGCTGGAGGTCCAGCGAATTCGGGGCCAGATAATGGGGCTGTGATTATGAAGGACCTGCCGCTGACGCCTGCTTGTGGTGATGCTGGTCTCAGCAATGGGAGCGTGAAGCTCGCAGGGATATTTATTTCCGCTTTGTATGGCGATAGCTAGTTTTGACTCCGTTTTAGCGGAATGATCGCTATAAAAAAGTAAAAACAAAAGTTTGTTTTTGCCCTCAATGGCCCTAAAAAGCTACAAAAGGCTACAGAAAGCATTAAAACGCTGTCCCTGGAGGAGGCTTAAAACCATAAAGCTAGAAGAAACCCATGTTCAGATTTGAAACAAAAATCACTGGAAGCTCGTGGAATGATGGTGGTGATGGTGATTATGGAGGATATGTCAGTCTGTCGGTTGCTTGTTATGTCGCTGTTATCATCAATGAGAGTGCAAAGCCTGTACTGGTGGAATAATGGTAGGTGAGGACCGGGTGAGGATGTGATTATTATGAAGAATTTACTTACTGCTTGTGATGTTGCAGCACTCACCAACGGCAGCATGAAGCCTGTAAAGGTGGATTGCTGATGGTGATGGTTGTAATGATAACGCCTGGTGGGGCGTGGTATTAAGGGAACCTGTCGTACGCGGGTAGAGAGCGGTCTTCTACCTCAACTGGACAAGCTACCATCGAGGTTGACAACGACCTGCAACGCTCAGGGCGACCGTAGGGGAAATTGAACCCTCGGCCCTGCATCCCCAAAGCGATTTGGTGGACTACTCGACCAATTGATTCGCTGAAAGGGGCTGTGATGGCTGTATTATCATGGTGCCCGACTGGACTCCAAATGCGACCGCAGCTTGATAATTCAACGGAGCCTCATGAGCAGCAGGGTTGTTCAGGACGCTGCATCCAGGGTACTACAAAGCGCGCGCGGCAGCGTGATTACGCGCTGCCTTTTTAAGCCCCACGGCGCGTATCGCGCAGTTTTTCCAACTCCCTGTGGGCGCAGGGAGCAGTTTTTGCCCTTGTTGCACTACAACGCGCTGACCAATTTGACGCTTGTGCGCTTTAAGCGCTGATCAAATTGAAAAAAATGTAGTGCCCTGGCTGCATCCTCCATCGCAGACGCAACATGGAAGGGTCCGTTGCGTCGCAGGAAGCAAGGTGGGGACCAGTGTTCGCAGCGTTACTTTTCTTGGACTTGAACTTGGTTACGTGGATCCAGCCAGCAATTTGGCTGCTCGCCGTCCTAGGCTGTTAAATAAATTACCAGGGTAAATGTAAACCTTATCAAAACAATCAAAAATCAAACATTCTTATTTATCATCCTCATTGAGGATGATGATTGAATACAATTTGTATTATGCATAGTCCACTGTAGCACGAACTCAGGGCTCTGGGCTCTGTCGGCAAAACGATCGTGAGGGGTTCGGTTCATCAGTGCCTTTTCGTTTTAGCCCCTCCTGTCACGGTTGGGCAAGTCCCTTAAGCCTATTTGGCCTTCCCCTGAACTGTAACAGACATAGTGGCAATCTTAGATTTGGGTTAATGACGTATGTTTCAGCTCATGAAACGTAGATTTTTGTTATCACAATTGTCTCAGCCTTGAACGGTACCAAACTACCAAAATACTTTATTACGTGGGGCCAGTCGAACTGTGAAACAAGTCGAGACAAATGCCGAGAACCTGTCGACAGCAGAGATCCAGAGAATTGGAACCTAGAGAACCAGGAACTCCACAGTCGGGGGACTCCATCTACTGTAGCTACGGCTGACATCTTATCAGCTCATCGACCTACCTGAAGCTTGGGAATCCAGAATCCAGGGACAGATCCCGAATTTCCGACGCAGACGGACACTACTACGCAAACGCCCCCTTCCCCGCTCCCAGATTGCATCGCACGCCCCACCCTTCCCCGCCCCCCCCTCCTGGGCCTGCCTCCGTATGCCGAAACAGTTGGATTGCACGGTTTCAGTCTGGGGCCCTGGTTTCTGTACTTAGAAAATTGCTGCGTCCCCCCCCCCCACCACCACCCATCCAAACCCCCACACGCAATATACGTCTTCGCTCCGTTCTCGCTACATATCTTAGCCTCCGCCTGTCCGCTCCAAAAAGTGATAAGTAGCAACTACGCACGTACAGACGAACCTGTCGACCGACCAACGGACACCGTTCCCACCGTACCATGAAATCCATGATGCTCCGAGGACCTACCAATGCGCGTATGCAATCCCAAAGAACGGGCCGCACTCGTTCGATTGGAGTGTTTGCATCCAGCAACAAGTCTGTTTTGATCACCGGTACGTCAGTGTGTGGGGGGGGGAGGTTGTGGGTTAAGGTGGGGAGGGTGATAGTGGTGGTCCATGTGTGCTTGTGTGTGGGGGGGACATCAGGGTGTTATTTGGGGTAAGGTGGGGTAGTGGTCGATGTGTGTGCTTGTGTGTGTGTGTTTGTTTGTTTGTGTTAGTGTGTGCGTGTGTGTGTGTGCGGTTTGTGTGTTTGTGTTTTTCTATTTATTCCGTTGGTGTCTGTGTTTGTATATATAGATTTATGTGTGTATGCGGTTTGTTTATTTATGTTTGTGTGTGTATGCCCTTTGTGTATTTAAGTGTGTGTGTGCATATTGTTTGTGTATGTCTGTGTATGCAGCTATATACACACACATGGACACACACACACACACACACACGCACACGCACACGCACACGCACACACACACACACACACACATATACACACGCACACGCACACACACACACACACACACACATCCACACTCACACAAACCCTCACACACTTACTTGTTTCTCACACCAACTCCAGGTCGTAACACGGGTATTGTATACCGAAGTGCACTAGCCCTCTTGCAAAAGGGGTATGGCACATGACCCCCTTACCCCCCACCCACCCACCCATCCACACCCACCCACCCACCTACCCACACACACAAACACACACACACACATATTCACACGCACAATTTGTCTGATTGGTGCCAGCATACGCGCACGCACACACACACACATAATTGTATCTCTCACCAACTCCAGGTGGTAACACGGGTATTGGATACCAGAGTGCTCTAGCCCTCTTGCAGAAAGGGTATACCCCCCCCCACACACACACACCACCACACACACACATGCACACACACACACTTACTTGTTTCTCACACCATCATCAGGTGGTAACACGGGTATTGGATACCAGAGTGCTCTAGCCCTCTTGCAGGAAGGGTATACCCCCACCCACCCACCCACCCACCCACCCACCCACCCACCCACCCCACACACACACCCCCCCCACACACACACATGCACACACACACACTTACTTGTTTCTCACACCAGCATCAGGTGGTAACACGGGTATTGGATACCAGAGTGCTCTAGCCCTCTTGCAGAAGGGGTATACCCCCCCCCCCCCCCCCCCCCCCCCACACACACACACACACACACACACACACACACACACACACATGCACACACACACACACTCACTTGTTTCTCACACCATCATCAGGTGGTAACACGGGTATTGGATACCAGAGTGCTCTAGCCCTCTTGCAGAAGGGGTATGACGTCACCCTTGCATGCAAAGATCAGGCTCGGGGTGCTGCAGCTCAGCTGAAGCTTAGGTAGGTTGAGTGGTTGCGGTGGTTGGGGTGCTGCAGCTCAGCTGAAGCTTAGGTAGGTTGAGTGGTTGCGGTGGTTGGGGTGCTGCAGCTCAGCTGAAGCTTAGGTAGGTTGAGTGGTTGCGGTGGTTGGGGTGCTGCAGCTCAGCTGCAGCTTATAAATGTTGAGTGGTTGCGGTGGTTGGGGTGCTGCAGCTCAGCTGAAGCTTAGGTAGGTTGAGTGGTTGCGGTGGTTGGGGTGCTGCAGCTCAGCTGCAGCTTATAAATGTTGAGTGGTTGCGGTGTTTGGGGTGCTGCAGCTCAGCTGAAGCTTAGGTAGGTTGAGTGGTTGCGGTGGTTGGGGTGCTGCAGCTCAGCTGCAGCTTATAAAGGTTGAGTGGTTGCGGTGGTTGGGGTGCTGCAGCTCAGCTGCAGCTTATAAAGGTTGAGTGGTTGCGGTGGTTGGGGTGCTGCAGCTCAGCTGAAGCTTAGGTTGGCTAAATGGCTGGGGTGGTTGGGGTGGGATAACAGAAATGAGAATGCCTGGTGGGGCATGGTTTTAAGGGAGCCCCGTCTAATTGCGGTAGGGAACGGGCTGCTACTTTATCTGGATAAAGCTACCATGGCTGTTTACAGATTCCAAAAACAATAAAACGCATCTGTAGGGATTTGAACCCAGCAACTTGATTGGTTTAAGGAGCTCAACCATCGAACCATTCGTTGAAACCTGGATGTGGGATAACATATGACATGATGTAGGTTGAGTGGTTGTGGTGGGTGGGGTGGGAGTTAGATGGGTGGGGGTGGGTGGGAGGTAGGTGGGTGGGGGTGGGTGGGGTGGGTGGGTGGGATGGGAGATAGGTAGGGTAGGTGGGTTGAGTGGTTGTGGTGGGTGGGGTGGGAGGTATATGGGTGGGGGTGGGTGGGGTTGGAGGTAGATGGGTGGGTGGGGGGGGGGGGGGGGGTCGGAGGTAGGTGGGGGTGGGTGGGTGGGTGGGTTGGATGGGAGATAGATAGGGTAGGTGGGATGGGGTGGGTGGGTTGGATGGGAGAGGTGGGGTGGGTAGGTGGGTGGGGCGGTGGGGTGGGAGAAAGGTAGGGTAAGTTAGTGACAAACCGACAAACAGAAAAATGAAAATGGAAAAATGGACAACCATAATTAGGGTATATTGAAATGGGTATATTAAAATGGGTATATTAAAATGGGTATGTTAAAATGGGTATATTAAAAACGGGAAGACATACAAAGGGTCCCATGAGAAGGTTAAAGTAGGTAGGTTAGGTAGGGAAGTGATCTGGTCTACCATTAGACCATTGTATACCGGTACCACTGAAAGGGGCTCCCATGAGTGGAATAAACCCAACGGGAGGGTTCCTTCAATCTCACGTCCTGTGGCAGCTCTTACTAGTTTTCATTTTGTGCGGAGCCCCCTCTTCAAGGGGGTGGGAGCCCCCATGTCCACCCATTTGTCCGTCCGACAGAAAAACGAAAAACTTGAAGCCCGACACGTCAGCCAACGGTCGCGTAACTAACTCGCTTCGGTCGGCTCCATCGTTGCCACCTTTTTTACCGTTGCCAACACACTCAGCCAATTTTCCGCGTCACTTGCGACGATGCATAGGACTTGTTTAAGAATAAATACAACGGAAGGGTTCCTTCAATCTCACGCCCTTTTGAATTTCGTACTATTTATCATTTTGTACGAGCACATCCACAGTTTTTTATTTCAGATTTCTCTAGGCAAGGTTGTGTAGCTGGGTGGGCTACTCAAGCCTGATTTCAGAAAGTTGAGTAGCCCACCGTTTTTTTTTTTTGTAGTGTGCGGCACTAAGCGCCACCCCTGTATAGTTAGCCTGGGGTTTGTACTCTATGTATCATTTTGTAAAAATTCATTTATAATTCCAAGGCAGTTCCCCCCCCCCCCCCCCCCTATATATAGCGATCGCTAGTTTTGACCCCGTTTGGGCAATATTATAACTATAAATGTTATTTTTGGTTTTTTTTGCCCTAAATGGCCCTTGCAAGCTATTAAAGCTATAAAAAACTATAAACACTGCCCCTGGAGGAGGCCTAACACCAGGCCTCCTCCAAGCGCAGTGTTTTATAGCTTTTTATAGCTTTGCAAGCTAGAAAAAAACCACTTTCAGATTTGAAAAAACAAACTGCATCCAAGTGTATTGACTTCGTTTTTCTTCTGCTATTGTAGGGAGCTGGTCCCAGATTCAAAGGTGGAGCTTGTAATGTGTGACCTAGCTGACCTTGGGTCTGTTCGTGACTGTGCTGCTAGCCTCCTTGATAAAGGCAGCGCATTTGATGTAGTGCTGAACAATGCAGGTACGTGTAGTGCTGAACAATGCAGGTATGTCTGATGTAGCGCTGAATTATGCAGGTACGTGTAGTGCTGAACAATGCAGGTATGTATGATATAGCGCTGAACAATGCAGGTACGTTAATAAGTAAACCTGAGTTGTTTGTCGGCTTTGCTTTCTCATTTTCTTACTTTCTTATTTCTTTGTTTTCTTATTTGGGTGGTGGCTTGTCTTTGAACATTATTTATTATTATTATTATTATTATTATTTATTATTATTATTATTATTATTATTATTATTATTATTATTAGCAGGAGTAGCCCAGGCCTATATTTTTCAGTCACGCCAATCGATTTTTTCTGATAATGGGGCTGTAATGGCATGTATTTAGGCGATATTAAAAGTCACTTTTCAGGTCATTCTGAGCACCTCATTTAGGGGGGGGGGGGGGGGGGGGGGGGGGGATCTGGGCCCTCATTTTGTTTTTTGCTACCTTTTTGCTAACTTTTTACTCAGACCTCCGAACGTCATTCTGAGACCACTTCTGAGTAGGCCTTGGGAAGGGTAGTCTATTGGCACCACTTTTGACCTGGTGCAATAAGTATTTACCCCCCCTCCCCTCCACCCCCCCACACCCTAACCCCAGCCCAGCCCAGAGTATGAGACGGTAAATGGCTGTGTGAATCACATTGGCAGTTCATTGGCACCACTTAAGACCCAGGTGTTTGTGTGGGTGTTTGTGTGTGTGTGTGTGTGTGTGTGTCCCCAACAACCCCCCCCACCCCCCCCACCCCCGCCTCGACCCCCCAGCCTCCCCCACCCACCCGCACCCGCCCCGACCCACCACCCCCCTTGCGATAACACCAAAACTCCGCCATTCTACCACGTTCTACGCGGTTGCTTTCTCTTCGTTTCGGTATGCCTGACGCTGATGCTGATGCTGGTCCGTCCAGTGAGAGCCCCAGAGAGAATTTATGGGGAAGCTTGTGAAGGAGCTGTAGTAGTGACCAGTCCTGAATCCCACGCCTAGTCACAGGGCGCACTTTAAATAATAATAAAAAGCAGTCCTTGCAGATCCTTGGTTATATATTTGGTGTGCCTATTGGGGTGCCTTTATTGAGCCTCCATGCTGGGGGGGGGGGGGGGGGGGGGGGGGGGGGGGGGGGGCAGCCCTCCTCAGGTGTTTTAGGCGTGGGGGAAGTGAACTTTTTTTGTTACTCCCGTTAGTATTATTAGTATTAGTATTAGAACAGGTGTCAAGGCCTCCAAATTTTGACTTTTCCCGATTGATTTTTTCTGATAATGGGGCTGTAATCGCATGTATCATTGATATTATGAGACATTTTCAGGTCATTCTGAACACCTCATTTAGGGGGGGGGGGGGGGGGGGGGGGGGGGGGGGGGGCAGCCCTCCTCTGGGTTTTTCTAACTTTTTACTCAGACCTCTAAATGACATTCTAAGACCACCCTTAAGTAGGCCTTGGTAAGGGCAGTCCATTGGCACCACTTTGGACCTTGTGCAATAAGTATCTACCCCTTGGGTGGGTGAATGCAAGAAGTATCTACCCCTTGGGTGGGTGGGTGAATGGGGTCAGCCTTCCTCAGTTTTTGTCTAACTTTTTACTCAGACCTCCAAATGACATTCTGAGACCACTCATTGCTTTCTTATCTTCTTATTTCTTTATTTTCTTATTTGGTGGTTGCTATTTTTTTTGTTTTTATTATTATTATTTCTACTATTCATATGATGATGATGATGATGATGATGATGATGATGATGATGATGATTATGATGATGGTGATGATGATGATGATGATGATGATGATGATGATGATGATGATGATGATGATGAATCATAATAATAATAATCATAATAATAATAATAATAATAATAATAATAATGATTATTATGATTATTATCATAATTATTAGTATTATTATGTGTTGATGGGTGCGTGGATCACTTGATTGCTTGTTTCCAAACAGTCTTTTGATTTTTTCACTCGACAGTTTTGTACATTTGTTTTTTACATAAATGTTTCCATGTGTTTCATTTGTTTTTTCACTGGACAGTTTTGTAATTGTTTTTTTACATAAATGTTTCATTTGTTTTTTCACTCGACAGTTTTGTACATACATTTTTCGTGATGGTCGAAAGTATCCCTTGAATCCGTTGAATATGATTTAGAATTACCCCCCCCCCCCCAATCCCCCCCCCCCCCCCCACACACACACACACACATCCACGCACTTATACACACACACTGTATCTACGCATGCCCTTCCAGGAGTGATGGCCACCCCTAAGTTGAGCACCAAGCAGGGCCACGAGTTTCAGTTTGGCGTTAACCACCTGGGCCACTTTGCTCTCACCAATTGCACTGCTGCCATCTCTTACATCGGCAAACAAGTGAGACACAATGCTAGGGTGTGTGTGTGTGGGGGGGGGGGGGGGGGGGGGGGGGGGGGCATGGGTGTGTGTGTGCGTGGGGGGGGGCATGGGAGTGTGTGTGTGTGGGGGGGGGGGGGGGGGGGGGGGGGGGGGGGGCAAGAGGTAGTATTAGCACTTAGGCCACTTTGCTCTCACGAGTGCACTGCTGCCATCTCTTACATCCACAAACAAGTGAGAAAAATGCTAGGGGGGGAGAGTGTGTGTGTAGGTCCACTGTGTGGGGAGAGTGTGTGTGTAGGTCCACTGTGTGGGGAGAGTGTGTGTAGGTCCACTTCTGCCGATACCCGTAGCACCAACTATTGGCGGCCGACTGGCCGATGTACCAGTTTTTCCCCTCCTCTCCCCACCACCACCCACCCACCCACCACACCTTTCCTATCCCCTGACCCAACTTCTCCACTCCCAAGTGGATACTACTATGTACCTCGTTTTAGACCCAACCAGAGGAGTGAGCTGAAGATGTACCAGTCTTTCTCCTCCTATCCCCACCACCACCCACCCAATCACCCACACCTTTCCTATCCCTGACCCAGCTAAACCACCACCCACCACCCACCCACCCAATCACCACACCACCCACCCCACCCAAATCACCCATCCCCACCACCACCACCACAACCACCCAATCACCCAATCCCCACCACCACCCACCCAATCACCCACCCACCCACCCAAACCACCACCCACCCACTCACCCACCACACCTTTCCTATCCCTGACCCAGCTACACCACTCCCAATGGGTTACTACTCCTTCCCTCGCTTTAGACAATTAGACCCATCCAGGGGAGTGAGCTGAACTGTCGGTAGTTGGTGGGTTCATCTAAGTTGTACATCCTGAGCCTGGTGTGTGTGTGTGGTGTGTGTGTGGTGTGTGTGGGGTGTGTGTGGGGTGGGGGGTGGGTGGGTGGGGGGGGGGGGGGGGGGGTCCATTCAGAGGAGTGAGCTGAACATGTCCCAGTGTAGCACCAACTATGTGCGGCTGACATCCTCCGCTTCAAAAAATAACAAAAATTGAAAATCTAAACATCCAAGAATTGCCACAATGACCTCCAAGGACGTGCCCAGTGGGATTAAGGGAACCAGATCGTAGGTATACGATGCTCGAGCCAACATCGCATCTAGATACCAGTTACCGTGCCGGTCGCCGACCCTCCGGACGGGCCAAAGCGCACTCAAGGGGGTTCGAACCCCGCACCTGCCTAGATTTTCCCCCTTTGCTCTGCCACTGAGCCACTCGGTTCTGATCGGTGATAAGCCCGTGTAAACAATCTGGAGGCATCCTCCAGCAAACAAGCGCATAGCCTTACGAGTAAAAACAAACACATGCACGATTTTTCACCTTTACTCTGCCATCCTCCGCTTATACACCACACCACTGTCCACCCCACCACTCCACCAACTATGGGCGGCCGACATCCTCCGCTTATACATCACACCGCTGAGGCCCTTTCAGTGATATACAATGGTCTAGTGGTAGACCAAATCGCTTTGAAAATGAAGAGTCGGGGTTTCGATTCCCCCTTCGGTCGCTCTTGGCGTTGCAGGTCGTTGTCAACTGCGATGGTAGCTTGTCCAGTTGAGGTAGAAGACCGATCCCTACCCGCATTCGACGGGCTCCCTTAACACCACGCCCCACCAGGCGTTGTCATCACCACACTCCTGCACCACCACTGCTGCCTCCTACGGCCATCATGCTTCCGCAGTTAGGGCGTCATGCTAGACTGCACACCAGCTTCTAGGCAGCTAATTTCCACCGCCCTTGTGGACAAAAGCTCTGCAAAGCACACAAATCTACAAAACGCAAAATTCTACAAAACACATAGATCTGCAAAACACATAGATCTGCAAAACACATAGATCTGCAAAACACTTAGATCTGCAAAACACATAGATCTGCAAAACACATAGATCTACAAAACACATAGATCTGCAAAACACATAGATCTGCAAAACACATAGATCTACAAAACACATAGATCTGCAAAACACATAGATCTGCAAAACACATAGATCTACAAAACACATAGATCTGCAAAACACATAGATCTGCAAAACACATAGATCTACAAAACACATAGATCTGCAAAACACATAGATCTGCAAAACACAAGAACTCTACAAGACATATAAATATGCAGAACACACTAGGGTCGCACTGGGGTGGCAACGAGTCGCTCAATTTGCGACGCGCCGCACGAAAAAACACAGAGATTCTATGTAACCAAATTCAAGTTCAAGTACGGTACAATACAATGGGTTGTTTCAATTCAGGCCAGTGCGGATTGTCACCCTCCCCTCCGCTCCTCACACATTTGAAAATTTTGACTTTTGTGGTTGTGGACTGTCGGTTGTTTATTTAAATTTGTTCTTAATATGATAAAATACAATGGATTGACTACAATGGATTGTTTCAATTCAGACCAGTGCGGATTGTCTAAGTCTCCTCCGCGTCTCACAAATTTTGAAATTTTGACTTTTGTGGTTGTGGTCGGTTGTATATTGCAATGCTGCTCTTCGTACGATACGGTACAATACAAGACAAGACAAGGCAACACAATTCAATGCAGTACAATACAATACAATACATTACAGTACAATACAATTTGCAGGCCAGTGCGGATTGTCAATGTCTCCTCCGCGTCTCACAAATTTGGAAAGATTGACTTTGGGGACATCAATCGGGACAAGAGCTACGACCCACAGGAAGCTTATGGTCAGTACCTTTTCGCACTGGGGTCGCACTTGGGTCGCACCTGGGTCGCACTGGGCCCCCCCCCCACACACACACACAAACACACATTAACACGGACACACACACACAAACGCACACATATACACACATATACACACATTTACAGACACAACACACACAAAACCACACATACAGAGATAAATACACATTTACGCACGCAAAGACACACAGATATACACACACGTATACATACAAATACACAGACAAATACACACACAAGCACACATAAACACACACATAAACACACACAAATGCACACAAACACACACATATACACACACGACACATACATATACACACACGACACATACATATACACACACGACACATACATGTACACACACAAACACACACATATACACACACAAACAAACTAACACACAAACACTCACACAAACACACACTAATACAAACACACACACACACATGTTTACTCACAAACACACAAATACACACATGTACACACACAAACACACACAAACACACACATGTACACACACACATATACACACGCAAACACACACAAGCAAACAAACCCACACAATACACACAGATGTTACCATATCCTGTGGCCTCAGGTCAGAGTAAGCTAGCCTATGTCATGATCACACGCCTCTACCACTACACACACATATACAAACACAAACACACATATATACACACTCAAACGCACACAAACACACACATATACACAAATACCCATGAACACGCACGAACACACACACATGTTACCATATCCTGTGGCCTCTGTGTGTGCAGGTCAGAGTAAGCTAGCCAATGTCATGATCACACGCCTGTGCCACAACACACCCACATACACACATATACAAACTTGAACACACAGAAACACACAAACACACAAACACACATGTTACCATATCTTGTGGCTTTCATGTGTGCAGGTTAGAGTAAGCTAGCCAATGTCATGATCACACGCCTGTGCCACAACACACCCACATACACACATATACAAACTTGAACACACAGAAACACACAAACACACAAACACACATGTTACCATATCTTGTGGCTTTCATGTGTGCAGGTCAGAGTAAGCTAGTCAATATCGTGTTTGCACACCTCTACCACTACACACACATGCTCAAACACAAACACATACAAACACACATATATACACACTCAAACACATGCACACAAACACACACATATACACACACATGTCAACATATCTTGTGGCTTTCATGTGTGCAGGTCAGAGTAAGCTAGCCAATATAATGTTCACATACGAGCTGGCCAACAAGCTAAAGGTAGGATCGCCGCTCCTTTAATTAACAATATATACAATTTTTGTTTTTTTATTAATATAACATGTTCACACACGAGGTGGCCAACAAGCTTAAGGTAGGACCCCCGCTCATTTAATTAACAATATATACACTTTTTATTTATTTATTTATTTATTATTAATATATCATGTTTACACCATAGAGGAGCCCATGGGAGGATACATTTTTGAAATTGTTAAAGCACTAAGGCTACTAACTATTATAAAACGAGCTGACCAACAAGCGTAAGGTAGGATCGCCACTCATTTAATTAACAATGTATAATAATTAGTATATACATTCTGAATAATTAATATATCATGTTATTTTAATATATTATGCATAATTAATATATCTTGTTATGTTAATATATTATGCATAATTAATATATCATGTTATGTTAATCTATTATGCATAATTAATATATCATGTTATGTTAATATATTATGCATAATTAAGATATCATGTTATGTTAATATATTATGCATAATTAATATATCATGTTATGTTAATATATTATGCATAATTAATATATCATGTTATGTTAATATATTATGCATAATTAATATATCATGGTATGTTAATATATTATGCATAATTAATATATCATGTTATGTTAATATATTATGCATAATTAATATATCATGTTTACATATGAGCTGACCAACAAGCTTAAGACGGGATCGCCGCTCTTGTAATTAACAATATATAATAAGTATGTATATTATGTATGATTATACACATTTAATATATCATGTTTGCATACGAGCTGGCCAACAAGCTTAAGATAGGATCGCCGCTCTTGTAATTAACTACATATAATAATTAATGTATTATCTCACATGTATGATTAAAACAATCATAAGAATTATGTATGATATATGTAATGATTTTAAATTGTTAGTAATTAAGTGTAATTAAGAGTCATGATTTTATATGAAGCTGAAGGTAGGATCGCCTGGGCTATCAATCCTGTGATTATTATATACCGGTATGAAGCTGAATGTAGGATATTATGTATGTATTGATTTATTTATGTATTGATTGATTGATTTATTTATTGATTTATTGATTGATTGATTGATTGATGTATTTATTTATTTGTTTATTTATTTATTTATGTATTTATTTATTTATTTGTCTATTTATGTACTTATGTATCCCTGTGTGCAGGACTCACCCAACGTGAAGGCCAACTGCCTCCACTCAACCACTCATGTCTCGTTTCTAAATTGCTTATCTTTCTCTCTCTTTCTGGACTTCCTTTCATGCCTATATTCCTGCCAAAAGAAAGTGTATGCCTGTGTTTTGGTAGTTGGCCCCAGAGGAAGCAAACGGGCTGGCCCCCTCAACCTCACGCCTCGACATAAGGTGCAACATGTATTTATGTATTTATGCTGTATTTATGTATTAAGTATGTATTTTTTATATATATATATTTATTTATATTTATTTATGTATTTATTTATTTATTTCTTTATTTATTTCTTTCTTTCTTTCTTTATTTATTTATTGATGTGTTTATCGGAAGGGGGGGGGGGGGGGGGGGGGGAACTTCTAACCAAAATTACCCCATCGTCCATCTTTGTAGATATCATAGAGAGGATGAAGAATCCGGTTTTATTTCTTGATTTGGCCCAGTAGATAAAAAGTAACGGTCCTCCTAAGTTTGGGGCCGCGGGGGGGGGGGGGGGGGGGGGGGGGGGGGGCGCGGGGGGGGGGGGGGGGGGGGCAAGGAAAACATCTGACATTTTGATAAAAATAGGTGCTTTCCAGGCACTTTTTTCTAGCCCTCTGAATAACATGGGAGTGGAACTAGGGTGTTCCACTACTAAATACCAGTCAAAAATGCTATTGGGGGAGAGACCCACCACATATTTTGCCCAGGGCACATGGGGGGGGGGGGGGGGGGGGGGGGGATCCAGGGTCTCTCTCTCTCTCTCTCTCTCTCTCTCTCTCTCTCTCTCTCTCTCCACACACAACGCCCTAACCAACATTTGTACAACAACGTACAGAGCAAGACCTCACTCTTCTTTTTCCCTTCCCGTCACTGTGCGTCAGTTTTCGTTCTGGTGACTAGTGCTAGTTGATGTTATTCAATGGACCCACAATCAAAGAGCACTACCTGCGACAAGTGCGGTAAACAATTGCTGGAAACTTAGAGCGCCATCAGAATTCTCTTGCGTGCTTGGCTGATTATTTAATGCCTGATTGAAGCTTGGATTGAAGAACTGATAATTGAAGGCCTGATCCTGGCCTGATTATTGAAGAATATTGAAGGTGGGCACATTAGGGGCCAAGGGGCCCTGACCCACAAGCCCCACCAAACAATGAAACATTGATGATGATGATTTTCTTTGTTTCAAACATTCCCAATGGTCTCTAGACCAACCTCAATGGATAGGCCTTTGAAAACCCTGTTAAATGAGCCTAATTAGACACCATTACACTATGTGGTGACTGAGATAGTGACTGTACAGTGGGTTCCGGAGCCGGGGGGGGGGGGGGGCGGCTGCAGAAGGGTGCCTCAGCACTTTTTGGGGTCTTTCACTTTTTTTGCCATCCCCCCTTGGTATTTATGCTGTATTTATGTATTATGTATCTATTTATTTATTTATAGATGTATTATGTATTTATTTATTTATGTATTTATATATTTATGCTGTGTTTATGTATTACGTATTTACGTATTTATTCATTTATTTGTGTATTCATGTATTATTTATGTATTCATTTATTTATTTATGTATTTATTTATTCATGTATTTATTTATTTATGAATTTATGTATTTATTTATGTATTTATGTATGTATGCTGTGTTTATGTATTATGTATGTATTTATTTATGCATTTATTTATGCATTTATTTATTTATGTATTTATTTATTTATTTATGCATTTATTTATGCATTTATGTATCCCTGTGTGCAGGACTCGCCCAACGTGACCGCCAACTGCCTTCACCCTGGCGTGGTTAGAACCGAGCTTGGCAGGTGCAGTACATTTGGGTAATATGGAATTGGGGTAACATGGAATTTAGTGATGTGGCGGGATGTGGGTTTAAAATATTTTAGCTCGGCAGGTATCTCGTAAGTTAAAAAGAAAAGCAGTACCGAGCTTGTCAGGTGCAGTACATTTTGGTAAGTATGGGTTCTGTGGTATGGATTTGAGTGATATATGCATTTGAGTGATGAGTGACCGCCAACTGTCTCCACCCTGGTGTCGCTAGAACCGAGCTTGGCACGTACCGTACATTGAGGTGGTATGGAATTTAGTGGTGTGGATTGGAAATAATTTAGCTTGGCATGTGCAGTACATTTGGGTAATATGGGTTCTGTGGTATGGATTTGAGTGATACATGCATTTGAGTGATACATGCATTTGAGTGATGTATGCATTTGATACATGTGGTTTTTGTGGTTTGCATTTGAGTGATATATGCATGTCAGTGATATATACATTTGAGTGATGTATGGATTTGAATGATATGTGCATTTTAGTGATGTATGGATTTGAGTGACATGTGCATTTGAGTGATATATGCATTTGAGCTTGGCAGGTACAGTACATTTGGTACACATGTGTTTGAAGGTATGGATTTGAGTGATATGTGCATTTGAGTGATTTGTGGATTTGGGTGATAGGTGCATTTGAGTGATGTATGCATTTGAGTGATATATGGATTTGAGTGATATGTGCACTTGAGTGATGCATGCATTTGAGTGATATATGCATTTGAGCTTGGCAGGTACAGTACATTTGGTACACATGGTTTTTTTTGTATGGATTTGAGTGATATGTGCATTTGAGTGATGCGTGACCCCCAACTGTATTGTACAGCATTGGGTAATATGGATTTTAGTGATAAATGGATTATAGTGATACACGATAGTGAATGAATGACGAAAGCCACTGGTACATGCGTCCTGAGCATATTTGTTATTTAATCCTATCAGTGTTCCTGGTGTTTTAGCGCTTCTCCTTTTTATAGCACATTTATGTTATGTATAGCGCATTTATATTATAAACCTTGTATTTATATTCATATTTTATATCCAATTTTATATCCATATTTTATATCCTTTTTTTGTATTCATATTTCCCCCAAATCAATATCCTCTGCTGTCACTTCTTCCTAAAGGTACATGGTGAATGACGCCAACCAATGGTCCATGGGCCCCATCGTCAACCTGACTCTCAAGTTTCCTGCCATTGTTTTGTGTTTTCTTTTTATCGCACATTCATGTTACATATAGCTCATTTATAGTATACACAACTTGTATTTATATTCATATTTTATATCCATGTTTTGTATTCCTATTTCCCCCAAATCAATATCCACTGCTGTCACTTTTGCATGAAGGTACATGGTGAATGACGCCAACCGATGGTACATGGGCCCCATCGTCAACCTGGCTCTCAAGTTTCCTGCCATTTTCGTGTTTCCTTTTTATAGCACATGTATGTTATGTTTAGCACATTTATAGTGTACACACCTTTTATGTATATTCAAATGTTTACCAAATCAATATCCACTGCTGTCACTTTTGCCTGAAGGTACATGGTGAATGACGCCAACCGAAGGTACATGGGCCCCATCGTCAACCTGGCTCTCAAGTTTCCTGGCACGTTTCGTTTTTTCTTTTCATACCAGCTTTATGTTTCGTACAGCGCATTTATAGAATAAACATCTTGTATTTATATTAATATGTTATATTCATATTTAATATTGATAGTTTATATTCATATGTTAGATTCGTTTGTATATTCATTTTTTATTCACATTTTGTATTTATATTTCCCCCAAATCAGTATCCACTGCTGTCACTTATGCATGAAGGTACATGGTGAATGACACCAACCGATGGTACATGGGCCCCATCGTCAACCTGGCTCTTAAGTTCTTCTTGACTCCGGAGGATGGGGCCAAGACAAGTATCTACCTTGCATCCTCCCCAGATGTGGACACCACCACCGGCAAGTATTTCAGCGAGTGCAAGGTGATTTTCTCGAGCCCCAGCAGCTATGACGCAGAAGTTGCAAGGAAGCTGTGGCAGCTGAGTGAGGAGCTAACTGCATGAAGTGGAAGTTGTAGGGAAGCTGTGGCAGCTGAGTGAGGAGCTAACTGCATGAAGTGGAAGTTGTAGAGAAGCTGTGGCAGCTGAGTGAGGAGCTAACTGTGTGAAGCCTGGTACCTGGTATTAGTAGGGGAAATGCAATATGGTGTCATATCATATAAATAAATAAACAAATAAATAGTATGTCTTATTATGAGGAGTGAGGTTGAGGGAGCCAGCCCGTTTGCTTGCACTTATCATATGATATCATCTCATCATATATCATATGATGTCGGTAGTCAGACTAGGCTAAAGTAACAATTTATGGACAATATCGTATGATGAAATTTGTATGGTATCATACTTGCCTTTGGTCAACATCATTCGATTTTTCGAACCCTAGGTATTAGTGATGCCGATGAAAAGGAGAAGGAGGAGTTCTCCTTTATCCTGGTGCCCTGTTCGACCTTCGGAGTCGGCTTGACCAGGTTGAGGGGCACTCACGCACCCGTGGGGATTCGAACCCAGCACCTTCTTCGGTCTAACGAAATTAGCAACCATTGAACCATTAGTCGAAACGGAATACCTAACTTATATGGCACTATACTTATTCGGTCATTCAGCTACGGGCTTTTATTTAAGGTGCCACTTGTAGCACAAGTGCTACACTATGCGTCTTGGTATTTGGGGGGGGGGGGGGGGGGGGGAGGGGGGGGGGGGGGCTTCATTTGATTGTCCTGTTGTGTGTTGGGGCAGAGACCAAGCTATGCAAATAATTTAACTTAACGTTTCTTGTCACCTTAACTTATGTATTTATTTGTTTATTGACACAGCCTGCTCCTGGCATAAATATTGGATTGGATTGTTACGTGTTTTTCTTCAAAGGGTGGGTCTACCTGCACTAGTCCTATACTGGAAGGATTAGATGTAATGTTGCAGAGACTTTCCTACTCGGAACTGCTGCTGGCGTCACCCTGGTGTTACGTGAAGACAATTCTTTACCCCCCTTCAAAAAATCTGATAACGGGCATATATTGCAGACTTGCCGTACCAGTATTGACGATTGGATTGTTGACTTTTGTGCGCTTACAGCGCTGACCAATTTGGCAAGAAGTAGTACCCTGATGCCCACCGTTTCTCAATTCTAAGTCCCCTCCCGATTACCAAAGCAAGGATTACAACTACGCAAACCAGAAGAATCTTACGTGGCATCCACAAAATATTCGGCTTCGCAGGCATGAGGGGTTCGGTAGATAGGTAGGGTTTCTGGGAGAGCATACCATCCGATGGGTAACGTGTTGAAGAAAGGGATAATTTAGAAGACTTTAACGTGGCATCCACAAAACACGACGCTACCTAATTTAGCACTTTTTTGTGCCACATGTAGCATATTTAAGAAAATCCGTTCCGGGAGCCCAAACTTTGAACGATATCTGAAGTGCTGACCCAAACATGTTAACACATACCCTCGGTTTGGTTTTGTTTGGGTTTGGTTTGGTTGGTTTGGGTTGGTTAACTTGGTTAACTTGGTTAATTTTGTCAAACTTGGTTATACTTCGTTTGGTTGAGCTTCGTTAACTTGGTTATGCTTGGGTTGTCAGGGGGGCCGGGATTCCTGATAGCCTATGCATAGCCTATAAAAAACCCGGGGGGGCCGAATTGCTGATAGACTATCTATTAAATAGTCTGTCAGCCTTCAGACTGCTCACTGTCTGCGGGCACAGTAGCCATGTGTCTCACATGCAAGTGTAGTATTAACGCCACTACCGTACACCAATCTGTTGAGCAAAGAAAGCAATGACACAGAACAGCACAGAGCCCCCTGGTACAGCAGTTCGTCATACGAGTCCACGAGCTATTGCAGGCAGGGGCCCCCTCAGGGCCTCAGGGCCTGATTGCAAGCTGAGGGGAGGGGTGACACGAGGAGGCGGTCCTACGATTTTGACCCGGACACGGTATCAGAGGGTCTCGAACGGAGGGATTGCAAGTGATCCCCAGCGAAGATAGATGGGCGCGGGGCCTGGTCCCGCGTTCACTCGAAGCCGGGTGGCCCTCAATGGCAGAACCAGGGGCAGAACCGATACATGGTACAGCAGCAGTACAGAAGCAGCCTTACCCTATCTTCGGCGACTTAGCGCGCTCCGCCTCTCCACCACTCGTATCCATCATGTTGACTGCTTCGACCACCCGGCCTTTCGTCGCCAGCACGACAGGTACGCACAATCTCCGTTGGAGGCTGCAGCCCCAAGCTTAGTGGCGATGGACAGATGCGATTAATAGTTGAGCTTACGAGTAGTATCCTCAGTTCCCTGCTGCCGACTGTTGGCGAAGGGTGTGTATACCAAGGTGGAACTGTCCACTCGTTTAGCAGGCTATTCCATTCTATCAGACGACTACTGCTTGGTATAGTAGTTTGTAAGGATGGGGCGTCGAGTTTGTCAGAGTGGAGCAAATTACGAAAATGAGTACTGCGCGTGCTCCTCATCGCTCGGATGCGCGTATCTCAAGTCACCTCGGCGGTTCCTTTGCCGCTGCTGCTGCTACTATTTCGCTATCAAGTGTGGCACCATCAGCCGCAATGTGCCGAAAGGGTGAATGGTCGAGCCATCCTCGTGGCAGCCGCTCTAGAAGCCATTCGATGTACGTCGGAGAGGTGCAATCGAATCCATCATTCTTGAGGCTTTGCAGCAAGTCGAATTCAAGAGCATCGTCACGTCCAAGCCCACACCCATGCCCACACCCTATCTCCCTGCCTCCCTTCCTCCCTACCCTACCCTCACATGCTGACTTGCCAGCTCATCGCCATGCTATCCACACCATCCCATGACCAGAACCATGTCATGGTTCACTTACCACCACATGACCACAAACACACACTCTCACCACTCTGACACACTCGCTCACCACCACACTGCCCAACATGCACTCACTCACTCACCATCACACCAACCAATACACACTCGTCCCCTTGTACTCCATGGATAGGCAATGGAACGCGTCACCCCTATATGCCCCCCCCCCCCCCCCCCCACACACACACACACACACACAAACACACACACACACACACATGCCCCTCCCAACTCCCTACCATCCCCCCTACCCCACTCCCAGCCCCTTACCCCCCTCCCAGACCCCCTGCCACCCTCCCAGCCCCCTCCCGGCCCCCATCCCATCCTCCCAGTCCTCTCCCCCTCCCAGCCCCCTATCCCCTCCCTGCCCTCTCTCCCCCTCCCAGCCCCCTCCTCCCCTCCCAGCCCCCTATCCCCCTATACCCCTACCTGCCCCCAGGAGGGTAGTCCATGGCTGCCATGTGCCCCTCCCTCTCAGCCGCTCCATGGCTGACAGCATTGACTCTCCCCCACCCCGCCCTGCCCCACCCCCACTCACACACCTGCTCTCTCTATCAACACATATACAACACACACAAGAACCCCATGGTGTGGCTCACCCTTTCCCCACACCCTCACCCTCTCTTTCCCCACTCCCCTCAGCCCCCAGGAGGGTGGTGGCCATGGCTACCGTGCGCCGTTCCCGCGCGGCCCCCATGACCGATGGAATCGATTTCTCCCCCGCCGCTGCTGCCCCCAAGCGCACCCTGCGAAGGAAGACCTCCGGTCTGCGCACTCGCATGGCTGCCGAGCCTGCTGCTGAGCCCATCGAGGCCGCTGAGGGCGTGATGAACATGGAGGGAGGCTTTGAGCCAGACTACGGCGTCGATGATGATTACCTGACCTTCACCGAGTTGTTGCCCCTCCCCAAGCCGGCACACTTGGTCTACATCAAGCCTACCGTGGCTGTGGTGGCAGGGAAGGCTACTAGGCAGTCGGTGGGAATTCAGATGACTGCCCTGAACAACCAGCTGGAGCGGTAAGAATGGGGTTATTTAATAGGGAGGGGTATTTTTGACTGAGGGGTACTTTAGGTTGGGGGGGAGGGGGGGACTTGGTCGACATCAAGCCTACCGTGGCTGTGGTAGCAGGGAAGGCTATTAGGCAGTCGGTGGGTATCCAGTTGACTGCCCCGAAGAACTAGCTGCAGCGGTAGGTTTATTGGTGGGCCCGTTGGTTGGTTGGTGGGCCGGTAGGTGTTAGGTTGGTTGGTCGATTGTTAGGTTGGTTTAATGGTTTCGAAGGCCGTGGTGGCTCCTGGGGGGGGTTGGGTGGGGGGGGGGGGTGCGTGTGAATAAGGACCGGCATATCATATGATGTTGACCATAGGCGAGTGTGATGTCATATGATCCCATACAAATTGCATCATATTGTACTGTATATATAATGTAACTTTGGCCCAGTCAGACTGCCGGCATCACATGATATCATATTTCCGTTCCCTAGTAATGATTGGGAGCAGGAGGGATAGGAGGTGGAGGGTTGAGTGATAGGGCTGAGGTATACACACATGCACTCGAAACACTAACACACTCAACCACACACATGCACATGAACACACACACATGCACTCAAACAGTTACACACTCACGCACTCACACACACATACATTCACAAGCAGACACACACATGCACAAGATACTGATCCCTCCTCTCCCCCCCCCACCCCCCACCTCTCTCTTTCTCTCTCTCTGCCCCCTTCACACTCCCCCCCTCTCCTCCCTCTTCCTCGGTGAATGGAACTCCCAATCCGCTGCTACGTCACGCACACACATGCACTCAAACACTAACACACTCAACCACCTGCATGCACACCACACACCTACACATGCACAAGCAGACACCTCCAAACAAGAGAATGATTCACTCCCCCCCCCCCCCCCCCCTTTCCACCCTCCTCTATATCCCTCCTCACAGCCCTCTCTCCGCCCTCTTCCTCGGCTGATCTCAATCCGCAGCTACATCATTGCAGCACATGCAATCAACACAAAACACACTCAACACACGCATCGAGAAAACAAAAATACAATTGCAAAAGAAGAACACAAAACAAACAACAAATAAAGATTACGAAGCCCACTGACCCCCCTCCACCCATACCCACACACCCACCCCCCCCCCACACACACCCACACACCCCACAACACACAAACAAGATACTGATCCCTCCCCCCCCTCCCCCCCCCACACACCCACACACCCAGCACACACAAACAAGATACTGATCCATCCCCCCCCTCCCCCCCCCACCCCCACACACACCCCACACACACAAACAAGATACTGATCACTCCCCCCACACACACACACACACACCACACACACACACCCTACACCACACACACAAACAAGATACTGATCCCTTCCCCCCCCCCCCCCCCCCCCCCCCCCTCCCCTCCCCCCCCCTCTCTGCCCCCCCTCACACGCCCCCTCTCTCCTCCGGCTTCGTTGCTCCTCCTCGGTGAATGGAACTCGCAATCCGCAGCTACGTGATTGAGTACTAGTAAGTCTCCTTAACAATTTGTCAATATAAATTGATTAAGTTTCGTTATTGTGAAGTTGTCTAAAAATATTGATGGCGTGATATTCAGTGCGCGATATTCATTACACGATATTCATTACACAAAAGTCATTACACGATCCAGCACCAAGGCTGCTCACCGTCTATTGGCTATAGTAAAGTTTGTTTTGTTTTTTACAGTCTAGCGTTTAGTCGTTTACAGTACATAGCAATAGTATGTAGTATATCCACTTCACCACACTCTTGGGTGCACAACTAGACCAATTAAGAATCATGGATGATGGTCTGGAGGCCTGTCTCATAGACCAACTAGCCACATTCAATGCAACCTACCCACCTACTCACCCATCCAATGCCACCCACCCACCTACTCACCCATCCACCCACTCTCTCATCAAATGCTACCTACCCACCTACTCATCCACCTCCTCGCCCATCAAATGCTACCCACTCACTCATCCACCTGCTCACCCATCCACTTACGCCCCCACACCGCCACCACCACCACCACCACACTCACACCCATCCACTCACGCACCCCATTCTGTTTTGTATTAATTGGCGCCTGTCAAACATTCGTCATACCTCTACATGGGTGGTGGATGCTGCGGGTAGCCTATAGTAATCCCCTCTGCTGCCCACACGTGGGTGGTGGGGGCATGTGAAGACCACCGAGGGCTGATGCACACAGCTCTTGGTGATAATAACTCATGGCACAATCCTCTTCCTATACTTAAAACCCACCTACCCACTTCCGCCCAATCTATTCCCCCACCAATCTAATCCTTTTCCCCCACCCACCCACTATCGCCCAATCTGAACCTCCACCCCCATCCATCCACTTCAGCCCAATACAATCCTCCACCCCCACCTGTTCACCCACCCACGCACTTCCGCCCAATCTAATCCTTCACCCTTACTGTAACCTTACTCACCCACCTTCACCCTTACTGAACACTTACCCATCCACCTTCCCCCAATATAATCCTTCACCACCACCCACCCACTTCCCCCCAATATAATCCCCCACCCCAACCTATCCATTCACACACCCACTTCCGCCCAGTCTTATCCCCCATCCACCCACACACCCACCCGCTCCCGCTCATTCTAATCCCCACCTCACCCCCCGCCTCCCTCTTCTTCCTGCAGTGCCAGAAGTGTGAAGTAAATAGGGAGCTGTTGTTCCCTAGGCACCAAGGCTTGGCAGCTGACTCAATCATCAGCTCTGCTAGTGGACTCATCAATCTACTTCGGGATCAGCTCAGCGTGTGATGATGATGATGATGATCACATTTTTCCTGGTGCCCTACTGGACTCCTTATGTGCCCGCTGCTTGACGGAGCCAAGGGGGACTTATCAATCTACTGGGTGGATCATTCAACTTAGTGTACCCTTAAGTCTACTCGTGGGTCAGCTCACCCCTGTCGCCCGTGCACCTTGGAATCTAGTTTGCAAGGTTTCGAGCACGGTTTCTGTGTCTGAGATTCGGGCTGTCCGTCATTCATTGAGATTCGGGCTGCCCCAACGCCGCTAGGGCCCCCGTCGGTGAAACGATTGTTTGGGGTTCAGTTCCTCAATCCTTTTTCTTTTTAGCCCTTCCTATCACGGTTGGGCAAGTCCCTTAAGCCAATTTGGCCTACCCCTGGATGTAACACACATGCAGGGCCCTGGTCTCGATACTGGTCCTGCTCCCCGTCCCTTATCTTTGTCCTGAACCTAGTTCTGATCTTCGTCCCATACCCTGTCATGGTCCCCTGCTTGGTCCTTGTTTCAACCCTGGTCCTGGACCGGCTTAGTTAGTGAGGCGAACAGATGAGGGATGGGGGCCTTCAATCTACAACATTGAGTCACTCAAACAGTCGGGCTGCAAAACCTTTGCACAGTCGGGATCCGAAGCACGCTTTTCGTAGTACACTGGTCCATATCACAACCCGTTTAAAGCCCCGTGCTTGAGGCTGTTCTTTCTTTAAGTTGATCACATAACCGGTGTATATGTAAAACTGTAGTGATTATCACGTCTCGCGAACTACCACAAGGGGGGCACATAATTGTTACAAGGTTCTTTATGCCAGCAATTCGGCGTCTAACCGTCTGCACAATGCTTTCCTTTTCGATAGCTTGATTGAACTTGAACCAAGTTACATAGCAATTAGGCTTCTCGCCGTCTTCCACAGTAAAAAATAACAGGAAAATGTAGACGCAAACAAATCACTTTTCCTCCTCATGTTTTCATTTTTTTCAGTCGGAAGCCTCAAGTTGGTGCACAACCCTGTTCCGGCGGAGTTGAGACTGACAGTCCCTGACCCCTGACTGGTGGTGTGATGGTTCGTCGTTGTTTTGACTTGAACTTGGTTGGTAACTTGGTTGTTGATTTGACTGCGCGATCTTTAGCTGTTTCACGAAGGCTTCCCGACTGCGGGGAGAAGAAACAGGGGTATTATAGTGATTAATGAACGGTACTGAGTGATTGTGCCACATTACCATTCTGAGTGCAGAATTAAATCATGTGGTTGCATACGTCGATTTAATCGACAAGAAACTACGTAAGTGAGAATCTCAATCTGATTTAGAACCTACGGTATACCAGCCCCTCAGACTGAAAACCCTACACAATAAACATCGGAAAATCGAGTGGAATATAAATCTAGTCTAGTAACTGTATACCCGAATGAAAAAAATCTCCAGATTTTTTTAAGATTGAAGAGGGATTAGACCCGTTAAAATGTCCGTTAGTTCGTCCGTTCGTCCGTGTTTCACCAACCACATTTTCAGGTTTTTTGAAAAACATCAAAAAATTGAACATTCTATCTTTTTGATGAATTATAAGACTTATTTATACGGGACAAAGTCTCACCAGAGCACATATGAGCATCGCAATTCACGAAAAGGAGCTCAGGTTGGGCCCAAAAGCTACAATTATCGGTTAAAAATTTGATTTCAGGTTGTTTTGAGCTAACATTTCAAATTTGAACCACTTAAACATTTCCGTAATCATAGGTTTGGGAGCAGAATTGTCGTCAAAAATTCGAGGCGAAACATGTAAGCATCACAATGGACGAAACATTCCCCTAGGGCACTTGTGCTATAATTAGCCCACGGGCCCCACCTCAGGGTCGTGCGTGGGGCAGGGGCGGGGGCCACCGGGCGGGGGCGGGGGCAGGGGCCACCGGGTGGGGGCAGTGGCGGGGGCAGGAGCAAGCCACGCCACCTGCCGCTGGCCAAAAACCCGTTCAGGAGGTCGGGACATACCGTTCACGTCTGGGCTGGGCCGAAACATGCAATATCTTGTACAAATCCCGTAAAATCAACCATACACCTGATTGGCCTCATTTTTCTTGTATAAAATTCTTAAAAAAAAATCAATCTACTTACATGCATTTCATTACATTACAGAAACGTTCAATACTGCTTTAAAATCAACAACCCTTCAAAAACTCTCTTTTTCGTCACTTTATAGTTAACAATGCTAAATCATCAATCGATTCATTGGAATTCAATTAATTTAATGCCTCCAGGCGCCCTTAAAATTTAATCCTATTCGAATTGATAGAATTTAAAGCAATTACTTGCTTTCAAATCACTTCAATTAAATTAAATGGAAAGGAATAAATCGTATTAAAATAACACAACATTAAATACAATTCAATTTAATTAATATAATACATTAAATCAAGGATTCGAATAATTTCATTCGAGACGCGCCTCCAGGCGCCCTTAATATTATATAATACAATAACATCACCACAATTGGCCAAGCTCTAGACTTTTGAAGAGTGCTGTACAAGTGTACACTTTTCGTCAGCCTGTAGGCTACTAGGCTGCTTGAACTTGAACTAGGTCACATAGCTTCAGCCATAAATTTAGCTGGTCGCCGTCTTCAGCAAAAGAAACATAACCAGGAAAAATGTGAACGTGAACAAAATGTTTTTCCTTCTGTGTTTTTCTTTTGATCATTTTAATAATTTGTTTTATATTTTCCATTTTAGTCGGCTACTAGTCTGCTCTGTGATCACTGCCTGCGTGGTTTGGAGCCGCCATGGCCAAGAATGTGTTTAAAAGTGTAACCGCCAAAGCATGGCACTTGGTAAAAACACGCAGTGATCCTCAAAATCGTGCGTGATTTGGGTATGTGGTGGTTTGCCCCATTGAAAGCAAACGGGCTGGCCCCCTCAACCTCACGCCTCGTAATAAGGCGTACTACCCGAGGTACTACCTATTTATTTATTTGGGCATGTGTCACTCGCGTACGTTTCGAACTAACCTGCTTAAGAGTTAAGAACTAAACTCCAGGATGTCCAGTTAACCAGGTATCAGCATGAATTGCGGTTCATTCATTCGTTTTATGACTTGGTGACTACTTATGTACTTCCTTAGAACTATCGGTCCTGACAGTACTGTGCCAGCTTCCCGTAGACTGTGTCATCCTTCATGACACAGTGACAGCTTCCTGTAGGCTGCGTCACCGGTTCCCCTGACACGCGCTGTATAGCCTGTACCCTTATTAGGTTCCAGGCTGCCGCCCCTTTCACCGCTGGTGCCCCTTGATGGGTCTCCAGTGCTTGTAACGTTATTCTCGTCTCCGTGTATAGATTAGCGCATCTGACCGCTGCAAGCATCTCTGTCCACTCTCTGAAGTGTATTAAGGCTGATAGGTTATACGGTCCTTCATTACTACCACTGCTTTATTCAATGCAACTTCTGCGAGGGCCTCCCGCCGGCTTTGAGAAACTCACTGAGCAAAATGGTGTTTCTTGGTCGCGCGGGATGCGCAATGTCATCATTAGCAATGGCTGCGATCATGTCCTTCCTGCGGAGGTCAAGGTTCCTCATGATTGGCTTGATGTGCGCGCGCCAGCGGCCTCTGCTGCCGGAGAGGAGTCTCCTTCCGCCATCGTGGAAGCCACCCCCCCCAGCCATACCTCCAACTTTAAAATTTCTTCTCCTACTGTTCGACGCCTCTCTCCTGAGGTCGAGGACGTTCTGATGAGTCTATGTTGTGTTCAGACACAGATCATTCAGTATTCTTCGGGTGTCGTGCCTCTCACAGCCCAATTCTGGGGTGGATGCCAAACTGATGATCGCCTGACTGAGGATGAGGAGGATTTCAACCGTTCTGATGATGATGATGATTTGAAGAGTGCTACGAGTGCTGACTACGGTGGAGTCACTCCGTCTGCCGCTACTCGAGTCTTTGAGACATCTTCAGTTTCGCCTGTTTTTGAGCCTGCGCCTTCGTCTGCACCTCTGTTTGTGCCTGTTCCACCACCTGTTCCACCGCCTGTTCCACCGGTCCACCCGGATGTGGCCAAGCCGTCTTTGCTGAAGAGTTCTGCGTCTTTCACCACTGGTTCCAACCCTATGGAGCGAGGTCTCTCTGGCTACCATACTCGTGCTCGAGAAGCTACTGCCACAGCTGTCCGCACATCTGTTGCTGGCACTTCGCAGGAGCCCCCTCCGCCTCCGCCGGTGGAGATGCCCCCTGCCCCTGCCCCTCCCCCTCCAGTGTTGACTTCGCTGTCTTGCGAGTCTTGGGAGCATCTGCTCACTGGAGGACCTCCTCCGGATCTGCAGTTATGGGACTTCCGTCTTGTCCGCCGAGCTGATTGGCGACATGTGTGATTGGCGATTTTTTCTGATAATGGGGCTATGATGGCATGAATAATGGCGATATTTGGAGTTACTTTCCAGGTCATTTCTAGCATCTCATTAAGGGGTGGGGGTTAGTTTTGTTTCTGCATGCAGATGGAGGGAGTTGAGGGGGCGGGTGGTGTCAATAGGATGGATACCGAGAGAAGAAAAAATTGGGGATAAGGGAGGCAAAGAGGGTACCAAAGGAACCGAGGATGATAGTGTCAGGGGAGATGGCCCGCCAACCAGCTGCGAGAAGAGCCAAACGGAGGGTGGAGTGCTGAACGCGTTTGATGGCAAGGGTGGTACGATAGCGGGAGTCCCATGTGTACGTGAGTTCACAAAGATAGACAGTGAGGGCGGCTCGGAGGGATGAAAGTTCGGACAGGGTGAGGGTGGCGTCGTGGGAGGGTGCGTAAAAAGGCGAGAGACCGGGAAGGAAGAGGATGTCGGGGCGCAGTTTGGCGACAGGGGTACAAGAGAAAGGGTGGAGGCATGTACAAGAGAGTGGGAGGTGTGGGAGGAGCCAAGGAGGTAGGCGTGTGTTTGATACACAGAGTGGGAGGGTGTTTCTCGAGGAAACGTCAACATTGAAGGTGGAGCGGCCTAGTGAGCCAGCACAGATGGCGTCATAAAGTTGAATGACAGCGGCGTTGTGTCGAGCGATGTAGGGGGCAGCGAATGTAGGGTGGGAGCAGGATCCAAGAAGGTGGGCCGAGGTGTCACGGGAGTGGCAGAATATAATAGAATGAACGCCGGGCGGCGAACAGACCGCACCAGCAGGACCGCACCAGCAGGACGAGACCGGTTATGGCGGGTTGTACGTTGAGAGGTACGGTCGGGTGAGGGAGCGTTCCAAACGACGACGGGTAACAATGATGGAGTGGGCAACGAGGACAGCATGAACATGGAGGGAGCGAAGTAGAGAAGGGAGTTTGGTTGGAGGGCGATTTTTTCTGATAATGCTCTCTGCTCTGACCTCCGCAGTGCTGGGTCTCCACAGACTCTGCACTACGCCATGGGTGTTATCATTAATGGTATTCGTCTGGGGCGCTTCGACTCGCTTCGCATCAAGTATGGTACGTTGCTGTACAACTCGAAGCCTATTGATTACTGGTCATGTCTGACAGAATAAAGATCATTAGACATCTTGAACATTGCACTCCCGAAGTCGGACTCCAGGCATCCTGGGTGGTCCCGGGACTCTCCCCAGGTTCCTGCCAATGCTGCATTCCAGCATGGGCAGGGATCTGGTTCTCAGGGTTCCGGTTCTGCCAAGAGACGCCTGGAGTGCACTTGGGGACCATGCCCCCACAAAAAGACCCACACGGAGGACCGCTGCTGGACGAAGTACCCGCATCTGCGAAGGACCAAGGATAGTGCACCGGGCACTGCACCCGTGCCCATCGCCTTGGCCCTTCCAGGTACGCTTACGACGAAGCAGTTGTCCTCCTTGCAGGCCCAGATTGATGGGTATGCTTTGTCCAAGAAATAGGAGGTGCGCTCTGTCCTTTTCTCCTGCACTACGAAGTTTTCAAACGTGTGTAGCCCGAGCCTGTCTGAGGGTGTCTGGCATGTGGATTCTGGAGCTGGGATGTCTATCACAGGTGATCTGTCTTTGTTCACTGTGTATAATGCTTCTGATGCTGGGCCAGCAGTTCGATTTGGTGATGGGGTGGTTCAACGGTCAGTGGGTAAAGGATCCATTGTGTTATGTAGTGATTGGTTACCAACATCAATCACTCTTACAGATGTACTCTACATACCCCACTGTCCGGTGAACCTCCTGTCGGTAAATGCTGTGGCTCATGCTCAACACTGCAAGATTTCTTTTGATAGTCTTAGTTGTACTGCCACTCAGGGCTCTTCTGTTCTTTGGTCTTTCCCTGCCTCAAGTGATGGTGTGTACAAGTTCACCTGTAGGCCTTGTACCCTCCCCCGTGGCTGTTCGTTTGGTGCTGAACCTTGCCCAGTTTTTGCACTTGATGTTGATGAGGATGGCGGAGTTGTTATACCTACCACCCCTGAATGGCTGTGGCATAGGCGGCTGGGTCACCCTGGCTATGACGCCATGCTCAGGCTTGTCAGGGATGGTATGGTTAAGAACTTACCCCTCACTCTCAAGCAGGTGCAGAAACTGGCTAAGATCCCTTGTGATGCTTGTCAGAAGGCTAAGGCAAAACGTATCCCTTTTCCTAAAGCAAGCACTACTAAGGTAAGTGCACCTCTGCAACGCCTGCACTTAGACATCATGGGACCAGTTCATGTTAGGGGCTTGCGTGGGGAGTTTTATATTCTGTGTCTCACAGACCAATACTCTGGCTATGCTGAGGTATTGTGCTTGAGATCCAGGGATGAATCTCCCTTAGCAGTTCAAACTACCATCCTCAGATGGATGACTCAGCTACATGGGTTTGTCTTCAAATGTCTGAGGTCTGACAGGGCTAAGGAATTTCTGGTAAAGTGGTTCGAGGATTGGTTGAAATCGGTTGGGGCGGTGCATGAGTTGTCGATGGTATACACTGCTCAGCAGAATGCAACTGTGGAGAGGTACAATGGGGTCTTACAGAATGTAGCTAGGAGTATCCACTTGGAGTCTAAGCTAGCTAAGTCTTTCTGGCCCTATGCCTTCCTAAGTGCTTGTTACCTTCGCAATCGGCTGTCCAATCAGGGACATGACTCCTTATGAGCTGTTCTTTGGGGTTGCACCTGATGTGTCGTTGTTGCGTGTGTTTGGTTGCCCTTGCTATGTCACCTTAGTAAATGGGAAGAAACGCAACAAGCTAGACGAAAGGGCGTTATCTGGTAGACTGGTTGGGTATTCCCTGGTGAGTAAGGGTTATTTTGTTTGGGTCCCTAAGTTGCGCCAGGTAGTAGAGAGTCGTGGTGTACTTTTCTATGAGCAGTTCAGCTATAACTGCATACCTGGGCTATCCCCTTATGACGGGTCCCCGAATGTATCTCGCATCCCTGCTGCCATCAACAGACACATGCTTGATTCTGCAGGAAATGCCTTCGACCCTTTACCAACCCCAATTGTTGATCGCTGTCCTGGTCATGGGATGACTTTGCGTCCCAGGTCAGGGACTGATGATGCTGTATTGCGTGTGAAGGTACTGGGCGGGCGGGATTCTGATGTTCCTTCAGGCAACGATTTACCTGAATCTCAGGGGGTCGCCAGGCCCTCCTCTGCGCCACGTTCCGTCGGTGAAGCTTTAGGATTTGACCAGCCCCAGGTCATAGTGGAGCCTGTCATAGGTCCGCTGTCTAATAGTCGCCACCCCCCGTCCACCTGTTCGGATGGCTCGCGGGCGTTACTGATCCCATCGCCTCCTGTCGTCCCTGGTGGTTTACACCGGACTAGGCATTGCGATGATTTAGCCGTCACAGAAAGTGTGAGTGATGATCTGGATTACTGGTCTGGCTCTGATACTGCGTATGGCTGGGGTGTTCCGGTCGACCCAGGATTCATTGAATTAGAGGCAAAGAATGCCGACCCTGTTCAACCAGGCAGTAGTGCTGCACTGGGGGTTTTACTACCTGATACAGCTGATATTGCTGATACACATGCTGCTCATGTACAAGTAAACTGCTTGTACGTGGGAGCATTTATTTCTACCTCTTCTGAACTGTCTTATAAAGCTGCCATGCACCCTTCTAACCCTGACAGGGATCAATGGTTGCTTGCTATGAAGGATGAGATGGCGTCCTTACATGCCCATGGTACTTGGGCACTGACTCCTCAGCCTCCTAAGCAGAGGATCCTGCCTGGCAGGTGGTTAATTGTGAAGAAAGTTGGGGTTGATGGTTCTGTGCGCTTTAAAGCACGTTTTGTGGTACGAGGTTTTCTGCAGCGTCCTGGGCTGGATTTTCATGATGTATATGCCCCCGTCTCCTCTAAAGCAGGTCTGAGAGTTCTCCTTGCTGCCATCACTCATAGAAAAATGTTTGTTCGGCAGCTGGATATCAAGACTGCATTTCTGAATGCTAAGTTGGAACCTGGACTTGACTTGTACTGCCACCAGCCTGAGGGCTTCAAGGTCCTTGGTCCTAACGGTGTTCCCCTTGTGTGCAAACTGATCAAGTCCCTTTATGGTTTGAAGCAGGCGCCCAGGGCTTGGAGTATGGATGTCAAGCGGGTTTTGGTTGCACATGGGTTTACTATGTGCAAGGCAGAACCTGCTCTGTATTTTAGGAGGGATTCTTTTGGTGGGTGGAGCTATGTCCTGACCTATGTTGATGATTTTATCTGTGCTTTTAGTGAGCTGGCTTTGTATGCTTTGCTGATCAAGGCTATGGAGGCTGCTGGCTGGGAGGTCAAGGAGATGGGTGTACCGGTTCAGTTCCTCTCATTGGACATGAACGTTACACTTGACTCTGTTGGCAGGTGTGTTCAGATCAACCTCTCCCAGCACTCCTACATTATTGATCTGGTGGAGCAGGTTGGTCTCACTGATGCAGCCAAGCCCAAGTTCTCTGCCCCCATGGCCAAGTGCACTGTCACTGACCCTCCTGGAGACCCCCTGCCCTCTAATAGCCAGTACCTATCTCTTGTGGGTGCCTTGCTATACCTGGCTACATGCACCAGGCCTGATATTTCTTTTGCTGTCAGCTACCTGTCCAGGTTTTCTGCTCACCCTACCGTCCCCCTCTGGGGGGCAGCCAAGCGTTTGCTCTTGTATTTGAGGTCTCATTCCCACCTGGGGCTCACTTACACCCACAGACCTGAGTTCTCTTTTTCTGTCTTTAGTGACTCATCCTTTGCTGATGATGGGTCTGACAGGAGGTCTCAGACTGGCTATGCTTTGCTTGCTGCCGGGTCCCTAGTGAACTGGATGAGCAAGAGGCAACCTACTGTTGCCATTAGCTCTAGTGAGGCTGAGTATCAGGCCCTGGCTCAGACTGCCAGGGAGGTGCAATGGTTGAAGAAGTTGAGGGATGATCTGGGTCTGCCTTGTACCATGGTTACAATTCAGGGTGACAACCTAGGGTCTCTGAGTTGGGCCAATGACTGGCAGCTGATTCCTCGCAGCAAGCACATAGATGTGATTCATCACTATATCAAGGAGCTGGTGGAGGATGGCAGACTGGAGGTTGCCTATGTTAACACTAAGGACAACTGTGCTGACCCCTTCACCAAGCCCCTTGATCCTGCTGTGTTCTGGCGGTTTGTCCGCATGCACGGAATGACCGCTTCTCCTTATGGTCATTTTTTTGATACATCAGTATCTTTGGTTATCATTGCTTGGCATTAGGTTCCTATTCCCGGATCGGGTTTTCTATACCGTTGTTACCCAACTTTGATATTCGGTTTTTCATCCTTTTCTGGTTTGGCAAAATTTTGTTTTTGCCTTGTTTCATTCCTTCCTTTAACCCTTTGGGTTGAAGTTCTCTCGAAATTCGGAGTTCTTTGATTTTTTTTTAATTCTGTTACATATAGTTCTATGACACCTGTGCCATAGGTGGAGGAGTAGTATTGTATGTCACCTGCGTCATAGGTGGAGTATCAGCATGAATTGCGGTTCATTCATTCGTTTTATGACTTGGTGACTACTTATGTACTTCCTTAGAACTATCGGTCCTGACAGTACTGTGCCAGCTTCCCGTAGACTGTGTCATCCTTCATGACACAGTGACAGCTTCCTGTAGGCTGCGTCACCGGTTCCCCTGACACGCGCTGTATAGCCTGTACCCTTATTAGGTTCCTGGCTGCCGCCCCTTTCACCGCTGGTGCCCCTTGATGGGTCTCCAGTGCTTGTAACGTTATTCTCGTCTCCGTGTATAGATTGGCGCGTCTGACCGCTGCAAGCATCTCTGTCCACTCTCTGAAGTGTATTAAGGCTGATACCAGGTACAGACTCTGTACTTCTGTAGTCTTTACTACAGAGGACCAGGGTTGTCCAAATCCCTCTCAGAGTTTGGTGTTCAGTTCATTATTAGACATGAAATGTAATGTAATGTATTTGTGCCTTTATTTCTTTTTAAGCCCTTCCTACACGGTTGGGCAAGTTCCTGTAGCCTATTTGGCCTACCCCTGCACTGTAACATACATACATACAGTGGCATGTAGACTTTAACATGTAATGTAATGTAATGTAATACATACAGTGGCACACGGAGGCAGGGGACTACTAAGCGGAGTAAGCGCGCGCGTCAGCGCGGTGCCGCACTGCCTTTTTGAGCCCCTCTGCGCGTTTCGCACACTTTTTCAACTCCCTGTGGGCGCAACGCGCAGTTTTTGCGCTTTTTTGACTAAAAAGCGCTGGCCAATTTGACGTTTGTGCGCTTAAAGCAATTTGACCAATTTGGCAAGAGTTAGTACCCTGCATGGAGCGCCCCCCTCCCAAATGTGCGTGTAAACATGCAAGTCCCGAGATATCCCAGTCAAAATGTGTGTGGAAAACTGGAAACCTGTGAAAACCAGGATATTAAAACAAAAAGGAAAAATCAAAATCTAACAAAACGGTTAAAAATTTACGTGTGAACCTGTGTAAACACGCAAATTTCAGTAGAGTTATGCGAGAAAATAAGCACTCGCCCCTATGGAGTGTGCGCGTTGGCACGCAGACCAGTACGTCTTGAACTACCATGCAGAGGACATGTCGTAGATGGATCAGCCACAGCCCCTCACTACCGGTAGTTCAAATGTTTCTTTCAATAAGGTGTTACTCAGACATTCCAGGGTCGCTCTTGATTGCTCGAGGTTGGGAAGGTCGCTTTAGCCTGTTTGGTCTAGCCTGGACTGAATCAACAAATACAGGAATATTGGGGGGGAAATATTGGGGGAAACCACAAAAATCGAAGCGGTAGCTGTAACCCGGCCCATCAAGACCCACGCAGCATTTTGAGCATGGGCCTGTCCTCCAGACGATGATGCGCTATCTCTCGCTACCGATTCTCCTCCAGACCCCATCATCCATCTAAACAGCCGCTGCCGATTTACCAGCAGCGTATCAACCCCCATTGAGGCACCCAACGCAAGTTGGCACCCAACCGTTTCGGAACCACCCCCATATCCATCGCGAGCCGATGCCGATGTTCTGAGCAGTTTAAAATGTGCTGATTATTTGCGACTTGTAGACTCCCCTGCGTTCTGACCCGGGGAAGTACCACTTCGAAGCTTTTTCAAGCCGCGGTCCGCGGGAGCGTTTCCCCCTCCTGGTGGTATGGAGGAAACATGTAAGCAATCGCGTCGTACCTAGACACAAGGGCGAGATAAGCGCAGTGTTGCTGACCTGGGCCAACAGGGTTCAGTGCTTCAACTCCCGGTAGAACAGGGAATTTTCTTCCAAGTGTGTATTTCCATGACACCCATTGCCTATGGAACTCCATTGTGTTGTGCCATGGCTATATATGTTGAAACTGGGTTGTGTGGTGTGTGTGTTGTGGTGAGTGTGTTGTGTGTGTTGTGTTGTGGTTGATGTGTGTTGTGTTGGTGTGTTTGTGTTGTGTTGTGTTGTGTTTGTGTTGTGTTGTGTTGTGTTGTGGTTGGTTGGTTGCGGGGTGTTGTGTTGTGTTGTGTTTTGTTGTGTTGTGTTGTGTGCTTGTTTGTGTTGTGTTGTTGTGTTGTGTTGTGTTGTGTTGTGCTGTGGGGTTGTGTTGTGTAGTGGGGTTGTGTTGTGTTGGGTTGTGTTGTGTGTGCTGTGCATGGATGGGCTGTGATGTGATGTGATGTTTGATGTGCTGGATGTGAGGTGATGTGATTTGCTGTAAGGTGTTGTGTTGTTTGTGTTGTGTGTGAGGTGATGTGGTTGTTGTGTTGGTGTTGTGTTGTGTTGTGTGTGTGTTGTGTAGGTGGTGTGAGTGATGTGTTGTGTTTGTGTTGTGTTGTCGTTGTGTTGGTTGTGTTGTGTTGTGTTGGTTGTGGTGGTGTGTGCGTGGTTCTGTGTGAGGTGTGTTGTGTTGTGTTGTGTTGTGTTGTGTTGTGTTGTGTTGTGTTGTGTTGTGTTGTGTTGTGTTGCGTTGCGTTGTGTTTGTGTTGTGTTGTGTTGTGTTGTGTTGTGTTGTGTTGTGTTGGTGTTGGTGTGGTGTGGTTTGGTGTGGTTTGGTGTGGTGTGCTGTGCTGTGCTGTGCTGTGTAGTGCTGTGTAGTGCTGTGTCGTGCTGTGTAGTGTAGACGCTGTTGCTGTTTGCTTGCTGTGCTGTGATGTGCTGGCTGTGCTGTGCTGTGCTGTGATGTGTGTGACTGTGCTGGGCTGTGCTTTTGTGATGTTTTTGTCATGTGGTTGGCGGTGTGCGTGCTTCGATGTACTGTGCCGTGATGTGTTTGGATGGGGGGTTGTGTTGGGTGGGTGGGGGGTGGGGTGGGGTGGGGTGGGACGGGTGGGGGGGAGGGTGTGAGCACATGAGTATCACACACGTGGACAGAGGGAGATCCCCCCGCCCCGACCGCCCCGCCCCGCCCCGACCCGCCCCGCCCTCCCTCCCCTCCCCGCCCGGCCCCGCCCCGCACCGCCCCGCCCGCCGGCCCGCCCCGCACCGACCCTCCCCTCCCGCCCGCCCGCCCCGGACCCGCCCCGCCCCCGCCCGCCCCGTCCGCCCCCGCACCGCGCGCCCCGACCCGCCCCGGCACACGCACCTGCCGCACCGCACCAGCACCGCACCGCACCGCACCGCACCGACCGCACCGCACCGCGATACCGCAACGCAACGCGACGCACGCACGCATCCGCACCGCACCGCAACCGCACCGTTCACCGCACCGCAACCGCACCGAACCGCACCGCACGGCACCGCACATGACCGCACCGCACTCGCACTCGCACGCGACCGAACAGGCACGCACCGAACCGTGCTACGCACCGCACCGCACCGCGCAACCGCACAGCACCGCACCCGAACCGCAAAGCTACCGCACCGCAACGCACCGCACCGCACCGCACCGCACCGCACCGGCACCGCACCGCACCGCCACCGCACAGCAACCGCCCCGACCCGCACGCCCCCCACGCACCGCCCGCCCCGCCCAGCCCCGCCCCGCCCGCCCCGCCCCGCCCACCCCGACACCGCCCGCCAACCCGTCACGCCACGCCACCCACGCACCGCCACGCACGCCACCACGCCACGGCCACGAACGCCAAACCCACGCCAAGCCACGCACGACCACGCAACAACCACTCCATTCCACTCCACACCCCACCCACATCACTCCACCCCAACCCAACCCGCACACCCCACCCCACCCCAACCAGTTTCGAGGGAGCTGCTGGACGTCCAATGGCATCTCCAGGGACCAGATAGGGACTACAGCATGGAGCAGGTACACCCATGGAGATGTTTCTGCAGGATTTCCCAAGTGAAAATGATGATTCTGTGCCTGTGGATTCCGGTTTTGCTTTTTTTGTTGTTGGCACATTTATTACTGTATATTAACCAGGAGATGTCCTGCAAGTATGCCAAGGTGAAAATGTGGTTTCGGCCTGTGCTGTGCTTAGAGTGTTTTGTTTATTGTGTGTTATTGCCTCCTTGAGTGTTCCTGCAAGCCTTTCCCAAGGTGAAAAGTATGATTCTGTGCCTGTGATTGTTGTTTTGTTTATTTATGATGTACATGCTCCTGGAGATGTTCCTGAAAGGATTTCCCAAGGTGAAAAGTATGATTCTGTGCCTGTGATTGTTGTTTTGTTTATTTATGATGTACATGCTCCTGGAGATGTTCCTGAAAGGATTTCCCAAGGTGAAAAGTATGATTCTGTGCCTGTGATTGTTGTTTTGTTTATTTATGATGTACATGCTCCTGGAGATGTTCCTGAAAGGATTTCCCAAGGTGAAAAGTATGATTCTGTGCCTGTGATTGTTGTTTTGTTTATTTATGATGTACATGCTCCTGGAGATGTTCCTGAAAGGATTTCCC
>JACBWV010000610.1:18265528-18274187 GCA_013435795.1 Chlamydomonas sp. ICE-L | reverse complement strand
CCATGGACGACAGCGAACTTGTGGCCGGACAATCCGACGATATCTCAAGTCCCGTCACCCCACCTCACCTCAACGCCACCTCACACGAACACCTCAACCTCACCCGACCGGCCGGCCCACACCAGGGCTGGCTACAACCATGCCATGCAGGCATACTGGGCCATGGCCGACACATTGTGGCACATCGTCCGATATCTCATGGCCCTTCACCTCACCTCACCTCAAACCACACCACACCACACCAAAACAAACCACACCTCGCCTCACGTGTCGCCTCACCCTACCTTCCTTCCACACCAGCCGATCTACAACCATGCCATGCTGGCATACTGGGCCATGGACGTACAGCTACTTGTGGCCGACATCAACCAAACCACAAACCCACCTCACACACCTCACCTCACCTCCCTCACCTTCACCTCCCCTCACCTCACCTCACACCTCACCTCACCACACACACCCTCAACCCTTCCCCCACCGCACCTCACACCTCACCTCACCTCACCTCACCATCACCTCACCTCATCCCCCACCTCCACCGCTCACCTCACCCTCCCTCACCTCACTCACCTCAACCTCCCCTCACCATCACCTCACCTCATCCCCCTCACCCCACCCCACCCCCCCCACCCCAACCCCACCCCACCCCACCTCACCTCACCTCCCCCACCTCAACCTCACCGCACCTCACACCGCCCTCACCTATCACCTCCACCCCACTTCACCTCACCTCACCTCACCTAGAGCTCAACCTCCCTCACCTCACCCCTGCACCTCACCTCAACCTGCACGCTCACCTCACCTCACCTCACCTCACCTTCACCTCACCTCACCTAACCTCACCTACCTCACCAACTCACCTCACCATCACCACCCTCACCCCCACTTCACCTCACCTCACCTCACCTCACCTCCACTCACCCTCACCTCACCCTCACCTCACCTCACCTATACGTACCTAGACTCACCTCACTCACACCTCACCTCACCTCACACCTCACTCACCTCACCTCACCTCACCTCACTCACCTCACCCCCACCGTCACGCCCCTCACCATCACCTCACCACACACCTCCACTCACACCTCACCTCCCTCAACCTCACACCTCACCTCAACCGCACCTCACCTCACCTCACCTCACCTCCACCTCCTCACCTCACCTCACCTCACCTCACCTCACCTAGACTCACCTATACTCACCTCACCTCACACCTCACCTCACCTCACCTCACCTCACCTCACCTCACCTTACCTCACCTCACCTCACCTCACCTCTCCACAACTCACCACAACTCACCCTACCTTCCTCCCCACCAGGTCCTGATCTACAACCATGCCATGCTGGCATACTGGGCCATGGACGTACAGCTTGTCTTGGCAGACATAGACGGATATCTCATGGCCCTTCACCTCAACTCACCTCAAACCACATCACATCAAACCACACCAAACCACAACACACCTCACCTCACCCTACCTTCCTTCCCACACCAGGTCCTGATCTACAACCATGCCATGCTGGCATCTGGCCTGGACGTCCACTACTTGGGGCCGAACAATCAAACCACAACACCCCTCACACCTCAACCTCACTCACCTCACTCACTCTCACCTCACTCACCTCACCTCACCTCACCTCACCCACACCCCTCAACCTCACCTCACCTTCCCACCTCACCTCACCCTCCCTCACTCACTCACCTCATCCCCTCATCAGCACCCCACCTCACCTCACCTCACCTCACCTCACCTCACCTCACCTCACCTCAACCTCACCTCACCTCACCTCACCCTCACCACCTCACCTCAATCCACCCACCCCACCCCCACCTCAACCCCCCCACCTCACCTCTCCCCACCCCACCTCACCTTCACCTCACCTCACCTCACCCACCTCACCTCCCCTCACCTCACCTCACCATCACCCACACCTCACCTCACCTCACCTCACCTCTCACCTCACCTTCACCACACCTCACCTCACCTCACCTCGACCTCACCTCACCACACACACCTCACCGCAAACCTCACCTCCCCCTCACCACACCTCAACCTCACCCCCCCTCACCTCACCTCACCTCACCTCACCTCACCTCACCTCAAACACCTCACTTCACCTCACCATCACCCCACTTCACCTCACCTCACCCACCTCTACTCACCTCACTCCCTCGACCTCACCCTCACAACCTCACCTCACCCTCACCTCATCCCCTCACCATCACCGCACCTCACCTCACCTCACCGCAACCCTCAACCTCACCTCACTCAACTCACCTAACCTACCTCACCTACCTCACCTAGACTCATCACAACCTCACCTCACCCCACCGCACCCCACTTCATCACTCACCTTCACCTCACCTCACACCTCCCTCACCTCACCTCACCCACTCTCACCTCACCTCACCGTCACCTTCACGCTATACTCACCTCGCTCACCTCACCCTCACACCTCACCTCACCTCACCTCACCTCACCCGCACCTCAACCTCACACCTCACCTCACCTCAATCAGCCCCACCTCACCTCACACCTCACCGTCACTCCCCTCAACACAACAACCTCACCCACCTCACCTCACTCACCTCACCTCACACCACCCTCACCAACCTCACCTCACCTCACGTCACCCTCACCTCACCTCACCTCACCTCACCTCATCCTCACTCACGACCGCCCTCCCCTCCACCGCCACCTAGACTCACCTATACTCACCTCACCTCACACCTCACCTCACCTCACCTCACCTCACCTCACCTCACCTTACCACCTCAACCTCACCCTCCCTGGCAACCTCTCCACAACTCACCACAACCCACTCACCCATACCCTTCCTCCCCACCAGGTCCTGATCTACAACCATGCCATGCTGGCATACTGGGCCATGGACGTACAGCTTGTCTTGGCAGACATAGACGGATATCTCATGGCCCTTCACCTCAACTCACCTCAAACCACATCACATCAAACCACACCAAACCACAACACACCTCACCTCACCCTACCTTCCTTCCCACACCAGGTCCTGATCTACAACCATGCCATGCTGGCATACTGGGCCATGGACGTACAGCTACTTGTGGCCGACATCAAACCACAACACACCTCACACCTCACCTCACCTCACCTCACCTCACCTCACCTCACCCTCACCTCACCTCACCTCACCACACACCTCACCTCACCTCACCTCACACCTCACCTCACCTCACCTCACCTCACCTCACCTCATCCACCTCACCCCACCTCACCTCACCTCACCTCACCTCACCTCACCTCACCTCACCTCACCTCATCCACCTCACCTCACCTCACCTCACCTCATCCCTCCACCTCACCCCACCCCACCTCACCCCACCCCACCTCACCTCACCTCACCTCACTCACCTCACCTCATCCTCACCGATCACCTCACCTCAACCTCACCTCACCTCACCTCTCAGACCACACCTCACCTCCACCTCATCACCTCACCTCCCCTCACCACACTACACCTCACCTCACCCACCTCACCTCACCACACACTCACTCACCTCACCTCACCACCTCCACCTCACCTCAACACCCTCACCTTCATCACCTCACCTCAACCTCACCTCACCGCACCCACCGCACACCTCACACCTCACTCACCTCACCTTCACTCCACTTCAACTCAACCTCACCTCACCCTCACCTCACCTCACCTCACCTCAACCTCAACCCACCTCACCCTAAACCCTCAACCTCACCTCAACCATCAACACACCTCACTCACCTCACCTTCACCTCACCTCACCTCACCTCACCTCACCCCCCCTCACCTCAGCCTCACCCACCTCACCGCACCTCACCTCCCTACCACACACCACATAATCCACACCACACCACACCACACCACACCACCTCACACCACCTCACACCTCACACCTCACCGCACCTCACCACATATCACCTCACCTCACCTCACCTCACATCACCTCACCTCACCTCACCTCACCTCACCTCATCTCACCTCACCTCACCTCACCTCACCTCACCTCACCACAACTCACCACAACTCACCCTAACTTCCTCCCCACCAGGTCCTGATCTACAACCATGCCATGCTGGCATACTGGGCCATGGACGTACAGCTCGTCGTGGCAGACATAGACGGATATCTCATGGCCCTTCACCTCAACTCACCTCAAACCACATCACATCAAACCACACCAAACCACAACACACCTCACCTCACCCTACCTTCCTTCCCACACCAGGTCCTGATCTACAACCATGCCATGCTGGCATACTGGGCCATGGACGTACAGCTCCTTGTGGCCGACATCGACGAATATCTCAAGTCCCTTCACCCCACCTCACCTCAACTCACACCTCACACTACACCTCACCTCACCCTACCTTCCTTCCCACACCAGGTCCTGATCTACAACCATGCCATGCAGGCATACTGGGCCATGGACGTACAGCTAGTTGTGGCAGACATCGTCCGATATCTCATGGCCCTTCACCTCACCTCACCTCAAACCACACCACACCACACCAAACCAAACCACACCTCGCCTCACCCTACCTTTTTTCCCACACCAGGTCCTGATCTACAACCATGCCATGCTGGCATACTGGGCCATGGACGTACAGCTAGTCGTGGCAGACATCGATGAATATCTGATGTCCCCGATACCCAAGCCTGCAGTTGACTTGCTGCAAAGCTGCTCAGGCTCCAATGTCATCGGTCAGCCACAGGAGCGCACCCACCCTGCTGCGCAGCTGAAGGTGCGTAACTAGGGATCGGCTATATTATATGGTATTGGTGTATAAATAAGATAATCTAATATTAGTCAAACAAGCCGTCTCACCAAAAATGTGAATTTACTTCAAAAACTAAGATTATTGTGATAATATAATAATATTATTGTGACAATATAATAATATTAGTTAATATTAGTTTTTCAAACACTTTGCTTTTTGCGATCGCTCCTTTTTGTTATCGCTGCTTTTTGTAACTGCTACTTTTTGTAACTGCTACTTATTGGAACTGCTACTTATTGGAACCGCTACTTTTTGTAACCGCCACTTTTTGTAACTGCTACTTTTTGCAATCGCTGCTTTTTGTAACGGCTATTTTTTGTAACCGCTGCTTTTTGTTATAGCTGCTTTTTGTAACCGCCACTTTTTGTAACTGCTACTTTTTGTAATCGCTGCTTTTTGTAACCACTGCTCTTTGTAACCGCTGCTCTTTGTAACCGCTGCTCTTTGTAACCGCTGCTCTTTGTAACCGCTGCTCTTTGTAACCGCTGCTCTTTGTAACCGCTGCTCTTTGTAACCGCTGCTCTTTGTAACCGCTGCTCTTTGTAACCGCTGCTCTTTGTAACCGCTGCTCTTTGTAATCGCTGCTTTTTGTAATCGCTGCCTTTTATAATCGCTGCTTTTTGTAACTGCTACTTTTAGTAGTCAGTCGCTGTTTTTTGTAATCAGTCATCCCAATATCTCCCCTCCATTTACTGGTGATTTCTCTTTTCTAAAGTTACAACTTAGATTCCTAGTACTCACTGTCGGGAAAGAAGCTTTTATTTGTTACACACACCCCACCCAACCCCTCCAACCACAACCTGAGTGTGCCGCTACACCACACCACACCACACCATGCCTCACCTCACCTTACCTCACCTCACCTCACCTCACCTCACCTCACCTCACCCAACACCACCCAGGTGTGCCGCTACACACCACACCACACCACACCGCCGACACACAACAACCCACCACCATCCAGTTGGTGTCCGCTACAACCCCACCCCACCCCACCCACCACCACCCAGGTGTGCCGCCCCCACCCTACAACCAACCACAACCAACAACACACATCCACACCACCCATGTGTGTCTCTAAGACACAAAACGCTACAAGCCCCAACCCCACCCCACCCCCCACCACCCAGTTTGTTGCCGCCTACCTCCACCCACACAACCCACCACCCCCAGGTGTTCGCTACAACCCCACCCCCACCCACCACCAACACCACCCAGGTGTGCCGCCCCCACCCTACACCACACCACCCAGTTGTCCGCTACCCTACACCACACAACCCACCACCACCAGTGTGTCGCTACAATCGCTACAAAACCCCACCCCACCCCACCCACCACCACCCAGGTGTGCCGCCTACCCTACACCACACAACCCACACCACCCAGTGTGTCGCTACAAAAAAAAACCCCACCCCAACCCACCCCCACCACCCAGGTGTGGCCGCCCCCACCCTCACAACCACGACAACCCATGGTGTGCCGCCTACCCTACATCCCACACAACCCACCACCACCCAGGTGTGTCGCTACACCCCACCCCACCCCACCCACCACCACCACCCAGGTGGTGCCGCCCCCACCCTACACAACCACACCACCCCGGTGTGCCGCCTCCCTACATCACACACCCACCACCACCCGGTGTGTCGCTACAAACCCCACCCCCACCCCACCCAAACCACACCACCATTGTGCCGCCCCCCCCTACCACCACACCAAACACACCAACCACACCACACCACACCACACTACCACCCCGTTGCGCCTCTACAAACCCAAAAACAAGTCACAAACACACCCCACCACCTGAGCCCCCACCACCAGACAGGTTGTGCCGCTACACAAAAACAACACCGCCGTGTGCACCTCCTGCCAAATGTTCGGGCACTCTAAGGAGCTCTCTGTGTGGCTTAACTTCAATCGCGCCACGCACACCAGCCACCCCTCAGACCTGCCCAACGTGCTGCAACTGCCCGATTACACACCCCACCCTCTTCTGCTGTACTCTGTCAACGGCTCGGTGAAAGACGAGGACATGTACCAAACTAACTGCCCACTTATGAGTAAATCCATCATCTTCCCCACGCAAATGGACACGTACCGCGTGCACTACGGCTACGCCCCGTACGCGCTGACCAGCATCTCCAGTGGTGCATGTGCTAAGTGGTTGCATGTGGAGGGCTTGTTTAGGTCACGGCGCAGGAAGGGGGTGATCACTGACGTCATGGGGGTGGAGCACCAGCCAGAGTGGTGGTGGCCTCTCAAAAATTCTAATCATAGCAGATGAATTCTAGTTAAGGATGGATGAGAGGGGTGAAACATCAGAGCTCATGCATCTCATGTGTTTGCATGTGGAGGGCTTGTTCAGTTCATGGCGCAAGAAGGGGGTGACAAGTGATGTCAGGGGGGGGGGGGGGGGGGGGGGGGGGCACCAACCAGAGTGGTGGTGGCCTCTCAAAAATTATAATCATAGCAGATGAATTCTAGTTCAGGATGGATGAGAGGGGTGAAACATCAGAGCTCCTGCATCTCAAGTGTTTGCATGTGGAGGGCTTGTTCAGATCATGGCGGCAGGAAGGGGGTGATAAGTGACGTCAGGGAGGGGGGGGGGGGGGGGGGGGGGGGGGGGGGGGGGGGGGGGGGAGCACCAGCCAGAGTGGTGGTGACCTCTCAACAATTCCAATCATGGGCGGATAATTTTTAATTAAGGATGAATCAGAGGGCTGGAACATCAGAGCTCCTGCGTCTAAAGTGGTTTCATGTGGAGGGCTAGTTTAGGTCATGGCCCTATGGTATCAACACCAGCCCCCCCCCCTTTGTTGATAACTGCCCTCTTGGTCGCAAAGCACAGGATGGAGCTGGTCATATCCTTGCTGGGTGCAGCCGCCCTGTATTCAAAGGGATGTATATTAACAGACATAATAAAGCGGTCCAACTCATCCAGAAGGCAGTAGCCAAGGGAGCTATGGAGGCCCTCTCTATATCCATGGATGCAAGCACATGTGAGGCGGTATCCGACGTCCCCACCAGACCCCCAACCACCCTCAAACCCCCTGGTCTTTCCCAAACTACATGGGATAAAAACAGCCTCATTGACGACAAATCCAAACCAAGAAAGACCTACCTAGTTTAACTGGGCTGCTGCTCAGACACTAACCACCACATCATTTTTTAGGAAATGAGCATTCAGCATAAGGAGCTCCAACGTATCCTTCAACCCCAAGCATTCCTTGTCCACTACCTAGTATTCACCAAAGGTACCACTGGTACCATATACCTTGCGCGCCTTCAGTATTGGCTAACGCTTTGGCAAACGACCCTTCACCAAAACGGACTAGAGATCCAGCTTGAGACCACTCCAGGTGGTTGGCCTTTGCCAAGTTACGGGTACCATGGCACTTTGCAGTACACCGGTATGAATTTTTTAACCTCGCCCAAAAGGCAACACTCGAGCTTGTAGATATCTGAGAAGTGCGCCCTATGTCGCCACACGACTCCTTGCAGGCGTTCTGAAGCTTACTCCCGAAGCGCTTAAGGGTCAGCTCGGTATAGCTCGGTACAGCTCGGGCTGTCTGATGCATGGACAGATGGCGAAGAGGCTGGTGGCGGTGGCTCTGTCTGACTGAGTCCCCTCCTGCCACGGTTGGGCAGGTCTCTTTAGCCTATTTGGCGACCATTTGATACTTCAAATATCCTGATGATGAGGGGTGCATGGACAGACTGGGTAGTCCTGATGTCAAATATCCTGATGATGAGAAAGTTTGAAGCGAACATTGCCTTGCACTATCTGCATTTCTGTCCTAATTTTTCATTTTTTACTCCCGCAGACATGGTTAAATGGCTGAGCCAATGATACTCTT
>JACBWV010000610.1:17875528-18260528 GCA_013435795.1 Chlamydomonas sp. ICE-L | reverse complement strand
GAGAGGGATGTGGAAGAGTAATGTGGGCTGGGCTGGACTGGACTGGACTGGACTGGACTGGACTGGACTGGGCTGGACTGGACTGGACTGGGCTGGGCTGGACTGGGTCCAACCAACCAACCAACCAACCAACCAACCAACCAATCAACCAACCAACCAACCAACCAACCAACTAACCAACCAACCAACCAACCAACCAACCAACCAACCAATCAATCAATCAACCAACCAACCAAACAGACAAACAAACAAACAAACAAACAAACAAACAAACAAACAAACAAACAAAATAAACACTACCATCTTGCGATGCAGGAACCCAACCAAGTACCTCAATCTGTGGCCAGACCTGGGAAAGGGGGAGCTCGCTGGAGACTTCACGCCTGCCCATTTGTCGTGTCACTGCTGCCCAGAGGTAGGTTTTGGCTGTCGAAACTCATTTGATAAATAAATAAACAGTGCACGTTATTATAAGGCGTGAGGTTGATGGGGCCAGCCAGTGCGACGCTGGCTGTCAAAATCCATGAAATTGCTGTACAACAAACATCTGAATTTCGTTGAGGGGTTGAATGTATGATGACATGTGACATGTGTACTTCGGTGAATGTGTTGTTACTCCACCCCATCTCATTTGTCGAGTCACTGCTGCCCATAGGTATAGATATTAGCTTTCCAAAGTCAAGAAATTGCGGTAGAAAATTGAATTTATGAAGAGATGACATATGTACTTGTGAATGTGCAGTAGTCCGAGCTCAGGCTCAGTAGCTGTCTGTGAAAACTAAACCCATAGTAACCATTCTCGAGAGCAATCAAACGGTTAGGTCCCCTTAAATTCGTGTCCTGATCAAGGAGTCATCCTGCATGTTTATACCATGTATTATTATACCATACCATACAAATACCTAATTTACATTAAAAACCTATTTGGCATGTTCTAACTTCGTGTCCTGATCAAGAAGTCATCCTGCATGTTTATACCATGTATTATTATACCATACCATACAAATACCTAATTTACATTAAAGGCCTATTTGGTATGTTCTAACTTCGTGTCATAATCAAGGAATATCAGTAAACAATAAACATGCAACCTTTTACACCTATTTCTAGGGGTCGGCTATGTTAAATGATATTAGTGAAGAAATAATATTATATCATATTAAATAATATTTGTCGGACAAGCCGTCTCACCAGAATTTCGAATTTATTTGGAAAACTAATATTATTGTGACACTATAAGAATATTAGTAAATATTAGTTTTTCAAACACTAATATTAGTTGCCGCTCCCTACCTATTTCCCACCTTATTTCCATTTTGAATTTGTATACCTATTTCATATCCCATCACCATGCCCACGCCTCTCTAGCAGCTATTCCACTCCATGATCCCTCTATCAACACTCATCCCCATGCTGCAAGTTTATAACTAACTTGCCTTCTACACCTATTTTCCATTTATTCTCATTTTGGATTGTGCCTATTCCATGCTTTATGCCTATTCCATACCTCACCACCACGCCCACCCCTCACTTGCAGCTATTCCACACCATGATCCCTCAATCAACACTCATCCCCCATGCTGCATGTTTAAACCTAATTTACATTTAAAACCCAATTTTCCATTAAAAACCCTATTTTACATTGAAAACCCCAATTTACATTTAAAACCCTAATTTACATTTAAAACCCTATTTTCCGGCTATTTTCCATTTATTCCCATTTTTGATTTTTATGCATATTTCATTTTATGCATATTCCATACCTCATCACCACGTCCACCCCTGGCTTGCAGCTATTCCACACCATGATCCCTCAAGTAGAGCTCATTGCCATGCTGCATGTTTATACCTAATTTACATTAAACAACTATTTGGCATGTTTATACAAGGGGGGGGCAAAAAAAAAAGTGAAATACACCATCCCCCAAAAGTGCTGAGGCTCCCTTCAGCAGACCCCCCCCCCCCCCCCCGGCTCCGGAACCCACTGTACAGCTAGTATTTCAGCCATCACTTAGTGTTATGGTGTCTAATTATGCTCATATTACAGGGTTTTTAAAGGCCTATCCATTGAGGTTGGTCTCGAGTCTAATGGGGATGTTTGAAGCATAGAAAATCATCTTTAATGTTACATTGTTTTGTTGGGCTTGGGGGTCAGGGCCACTTGGCCCCTTATGTGCCCACCTTCAATACCCAATAATCAGGTACTAAATAACCAGGTCTTCAATCCAAGTTCAATCGGGCATTAAACAATCATGTCTTCAATAATCACTAATGTATGTATGGCTGACGGGCACAATGTCGTCCTTTACAACATGTGGCCGTAGTTGGTGACGTCATCGACCACCATTCCCCAGAACAATGCCGGCGCGTCTACTAGGGATGCCTCAAACCGCACTTGAGCGAGCTTCCTTTGCACACACTGCTCACGCCCTCTGACATTGACATCCTTGGCAACCACCCCCTCAAACTCAGAGATAATTGATTGATGTCGTCCTCGCTGAGTTGCTGGCCTGGGTGCACAGACTGCATGTGGTGGACCCCCCCCCCCCCCACACACACACACCTCCTCCCCCCCTCAGCCCTGGGTATAATGTGTGGTGGATCTCTCCCCCAATAGCATATATGGACTGGTATTTAGTACAGGAACACCCTAGTTCCACTCCCATGTCATTCTGAGGGCTAGAAAAAAGTGCCTAAAAAGTACATAATGTTTTGAAAATGCCAGATTTTCTCCTCAACCCCCCCCTCCCCCCCGCGGCCCCAAACTTTGGAGGGCCAACACTTTTTTTCTACTGGGCCAAATCAAGAAATAAAACCTGATTCTTCATCCTCTCTATAAAATCTACAAAGTTGAGGGATGGTGTATTTTTGGTTCGAAGTTGCCCCCCCCCTGTGTTTATACCTAATTTCCATTTAAAACCCATTTTCCATTTTATTCCCATTTTTGATTGTATGCATATTTATCCCTCATCACCACGTTCACCCTTGGCTTGCACTTATTCCACACCATGATCCCTCCAGCCAAGCTCATAGCCATCCTGCATGTTTATACCATGTATTATTATACCATACCATACAAATACCTAATTTACATTAAAAAAACTATTTGGCATGTTAAACCTATTTTCCATTTAAACTGATTTAAACCATATTTTCCGGGGGGGCATCAAAACATATGTGGGGAGGCACACGCTGTTAATCGTCTCCGATTTGGTCGTAGACCCCCAAAACATTGAAAAAGCGTTAAAAAGTGCTTACAGGCTGAGATATGGGGGGGTCCCAAAGGGGGGGGGGGGGGGGGGGGGGGGGGGGGGGGGGGGGGCAAGGCCGATCTCAAATTTCCTTCACAACTTCTTCGTCTGTGGCCTGAATCGAACGTGCCGCACACCATCAAAAACGCCTCGATGAAAGCTTTACGAATCTGCAGTTGTTGGTCGATTACACACAGGGTGTAATTAGAGGATGTACTGGAAGGTACATCCAGTCTGGACGCCACCCAGAACTTCACAGCTAGAGCCGATGAGTTCCTGACTTAGCAGTTGGAAGCTCAAGTAGCAGGAATTCGCGCTTGTTTATAGCAACGGATGAAATAAAAGTTCAAGGTCAGGGCCAGGGCTGAGGCCGAGGCTAGAACAGCCCAGGCCTAAACGCCCACAACTCCAGCCAAGGCGCCCTCTGCACCTGAGCTCTTGACAACAACTTGCAACACACCGTTGTATCTCATGAGACTCCTTTGACTGATGTTATTTATGAACTACACGTCAACCGCGATGGTAGCTTGTCCAGTTGAGGTAGTAGACCGCTCCCCACCCGCGTACGACGGGCTCCCTTAACACCACGCCCCACCAGGCGTTATCATTATCAATGAATGACACTTCTTAAAAAATCTAACTGCAGATGAAATTCACTTGTTGCATCCTACCTCTCATCACCGCAGAATCTTCTGTGTGTGTGGGGGGGGTGTGGGGGGTGGGGTGGGGGGGGGCGTGGGTGGTGATGGTGGTGGGGCAGGGGTTGCTTATACATAAGCCAAACCACGTTTTTAAGATGGCCAACTGATAGAGCTCGACGTGAGGGGCAGTGTACACCTAACTTTCGTGACATGATTATTATTGGTGAGGAAGATATTGCCCTTTTAAGCCAATGAGGGGGGGGGGGGGGGGGGGGGGGGGGGGGGGGGTGGGGGGGGGGTAAGGGGAGAAAACAAACTTCATAGCATGAGGTGTCAAAAATAACTTCTTTGTGGCCCCCTGATATTTTCCATTTTATTTCCATTTTGCTTATAATACATATTTCATTTATGCATATTCCATACCTCATCACCACGTCCACCCCTGGCTTGCAGCTATTCCACACCATGATCCCTCAAGTAGAGCTCATTGCCATGCTGCATGTTGATACCTAATTTACATTAAAAAAAACCTATTTGGCATGTTAAACCTATTTTCCATTTAAACCATATTTTCCATTTTGTTTCCATTCTGCTTTTTATGCATATTTCATTTATGCATATTCCATACCTCATCACCACGTCCACACCTGTCTTGCAGCTATTCCACCCCATGATCCCTCAAGTAAAGACCATTGCCATCCTGCATGTTTATACCTAATTTATATTAAAAACTATTTGGCATGTTCATACCTAATTTCCATTTAAAACCTATTTTCCATTTAATTCCCATTTTCGATTTTATGCATATTTCTTACCTCATCACTATGTCCACCTCTTTCTTTCAGCTATTCCACACCACGATCCCTCAATCAACACTCATCCCCATGTTGCCTGTTTATACCTAATTTACATTAAAACCCTATTTGGCATTTAAAACCTATTTTCTATTTTATTTATATTTTTGATTTTTATGCATATATCATTTTAAGCATATTCCATACCTCATCACCACGTCCACACCTGGCTTGCAGCTATTCCACACCATGATCCCTCAAGCAAAGCTCATTGCCATCCTGCATGTTCATACCTCATTTACATTATGAAACCTATTTGGCATTTTACATATATTTTCCATATTATTATTATTTTTCCAATTTTTGATTTTATGCATATTTCATACCTCATCACCATGCCCACCCCTAGCTTGCAGCTATTCCACACCATGATCCCTCAATCAACACTCATCGCCATTTACATTAAAAACCCTATTTGGCTTGTTAAACCTATTTTCCATTTTGGATTTTTATGCATATTTCATTCTATGCATGTTCCATGCCCCATCACTATGTCCACCCCTGGCTTGCAGCTATTCCACACCATGATCCCTCAAGCAAAGCTGATTGCCATCCTACGTGAACCCGTGTCTCGTGCAACGTCCCGTTTCATTGAGCAATACAATTGGCCCTTCCCCATTGAGGGGATCTTGACCAAGGTGCGGATAGATATCTGGTTATTTATTATTTGCTGATACATTGGTATATCTGATCTATCTAATACACAGACTCACCTCATTGGCATGAGCGTAACGTAAAATCATTCTAGAAGGGGCATATCTGGGAAAATATTGTTTGCTGATACATGGGTATATCTGTTTATTTATTGTTTGCTGATACATGGGTATATCTGGTGATTTATTGTTTGCAAATACATGGGTATATCTGGTGATTTATTGTTTGATAATACATGGGTATATCTGGCTATATATTGTTTGCTGATACATGGGTATATCTGGTTATGGATTGTTTTAAAATATACAATTTATAAAATCTCTGTGAAATTTATAATTGAATTGTGAGTATTTCTGGTATAATTGTATATACCCGTGAGATTAAGTCTTATTCAAAAACAAAATAAACACAATTATAAATATGACCTTGAGATCAAGCCTGATTCACTGTTATTGAAATTGAAATTGAAATTGTTACATCCGTGTAATACAGTTACTCACAGGATGTGAAGTTAAGGACACCATAGCGTAAGCTGGAGCTACGATTCACTTTATCTCTGTAAAACGATCCCTTTTATATAGAGATAACTCTGAGCTTAAATCTGATTCTCTCTCTCTCTATATATGCACATAGCTTTTTCTTGATCTAATTGATGCTATCCCATGTGGGCACAATCCAGATTAGGGGGTGCGTGGGGGGTGGGGGTGGGGTGGGGTGGGGTGGGGGGCACAAGTAGTGTTGGTGTTGGTGGGTGGTTCTATCAGCAAAGCAAAGCTGGTGGCCAGGCACTTGAGCACCGAGGCGGTACCGCACAGCTTGGTCCTTCCTGCAATGGGGGCCTCACCCCACCCCACCCCATCCCGACCCGAAAAGAAGCCAAAACAAATGCAAACTAAAGAAATCCAAACAAAACAAAACACCCATCGGATCTGGATTCACATTCTGCATCACTGTTTTAGTGTTCCGTGCAACGCGTCGCAAATTGAGTGACTATTTGTGACCCCAGTGCGACGGGCTGCCCCCCTAACCTTGCGGAGCGTGAAGCGCGGAGCTCGGAGGGTTTGGGGGGCATTTCTGACTTGTTTAGCCAGACCCTAAAACCCTTAACCCTAAACCTTGGTGCAGCGACGTAATGGTGACAGAATGGCGAAGCTTCGTCGGAAAATACAAAAGTGAACTGCAAGGTAATGATAACGCCTGGTGGGGCGTGGTGTTAAGGGAGCCCGTCGTACGCGGGTGGGGAGCGGTCTCCTACCTCAATTGGACAAGCTACCATCACGGTAGACGACGACCTGCAACACCAAGAGCGACCGAAGGGGGAGTCGAACCCCCGACTCTTCATTCTTTAGCGATCTGGTCTACCACTAAACCATTGTAAATCACTGAAAGAGGCTAAGTGAATTGCATGTAGCAGTACACAATTGCTCTGCGTGTAGCAGGGTGTGGGGCTCCGGAAGATTCCGGAAGATGCACACGATAAAACAGAAAGTGATCTGCATCGTGTGAAAATAGATGTGCACAAGAAAAAAACAAAAGGGATCTGCATGGTGTGGGGCTCCGGAAGATTCCAGAAGATTCCAGAAGATTCCAGAAGATGCACATAGGCTTTAGGGCCTGCTTTAGGGTGGTTACAGATGCCATACATTCGTAACACAAACTCCTATATTAGTTTTCTCCTGTCAGCCTTCAGAGCTAGTACACACTGCCATTATAGTATTGTGTGAATTGTAATGTTCATATTACGTTATGTATTGTGCCAATTGTATTATGTGAGTTGTATTGTGTGCGTTGTATTATGCGAATTGCATTATGTATTGTGCGAATAGCATTGTGCGAATAGATAATTGTGCGCAGGGGTTTTATTTTCCGTAACCTATTCCGATGGCTACCTGAGGGGGCCTAAACCCTAAACCCTAAACCCAGGAAGCTACCAGGTAATCCACTTTCTAAACTGAATTCAATCTCTGATGGTGGCATTGTAGGCACCACAATGATTTGGACAGAACCCACCCACCCACTCACCCACTCTCCCACCCACCCACTCACCCACTCACCCACCCACCCAGTCAGCCCCCCCCCCCACACCCCACACACCTACACACTCACTCACCCCTAAACTTGGTGCAGCATCACAATGATTTGAACGAATGTATGCTGCACGGTTGTAACTACTCTCCTGGCTGCCAAGATACTGCGTCATCTGCATCGGGGCTCGTTAACAAACACTAACAAAGGAAATCATGAAATATGTGTAAACCGCTAATGCAAGCAATGAAGGCCAAGAGAAAGAAAACAATGCAAGCAATGAAGGCCAGGAGAAAGAAAACAATGCAACCAATGAAGGGCACGAGAAATAAAACAATACAACCAATGAAGGGCACGTGAAATAAAACAATGCAACCAATGAAGGGCACGAGAAATAAAACAATGCAACCAATGAAGGGCACGAGAAATAAAACAATGCAACCAATGAAGGGCACGAGAAATAAAACAATGCAAGCAATGAAGGGCACGAGAAATAAAACAATGCAACCAATGAAGGGCACGAGAAATAAAACAATGCAACCAATGAAGGGCACGAGAAATAAAACAATGCAACCAATGAAGGGCACAGAATAAAACTGCAAGCAATGAAGGGGCACAGAAATAAAACAATGCAACCATGAAGGGCACGAGAAATAAACAATGCCACCATGAAGGCACAGAATAAAAAAACATGCAACAATGAAGGCACGGAAATAAAACATGCAAGCACTGAGGTGTGCACTATAGAAATAAAACAATTCAAGCATGAGGGCACGAGAAAAACACTGCAACCAATGAAAGGGCACGAGAAATAAACAATGGGCAATCCAATGAAGGCACGAGAAATAAAACAATGCAGCAAGAAGGGCTCGAGAAATACAAACAATGCAACCAATTAATGGCACCGAGAAATCAAAACAATGCACCATGAAGGGCACGAGAAATAAAACAACACCAGAAGGCACGAAATAAAACAATGCAACCAATGAAGGGCACGAGAAATAAAACAATGCAACCAATGAAGGGCACGAGAAATAAAACAATGCAACCAGTGAAATCCAGGAGTAAGAAAACAATGCAACCTATGAAGGCCAGGAGAAAGAAAACAATGCAACCAATGAAGGCCAGGAGAAATAAAACAATGCAGCCAATGAAGGCTATCAAACAATTGAGCAATCCAAATCAAATATTATTTTCGAATACTTGTTTGACCCAAAACAATATTAGAATCATATAACGAACTGTACCTTTTTACTGCTCCTCCAGATTGTCCAGAAGTACAACGATTTGGGGGATTGAATGGATAAGAATCATATGACAATGACTGACCTATTTCCTTCTCCTCCAGATCGTCCGGAAGTTCAATGATATTAAGGATTTCGTGGATAAGAGTCGTGGAACTAACTTTACTTTTTCCTTCTCCTGCAGATCGTCTGAAAGTTCAATGATTGTGGGGATTTCATGGAGTACAGTCATGGAACTAACTGAACTTTTCTTTCTCCTCCAGATTTATAAAGTTAAATGATTGTGGGGATTTCATGGAGTGCAATCATGGAACTAACTGAACTTTTTTCCTTCTCCTCCAGATCGTCCACAAGTACAGTGATTTTGGGTATTTCATGGATTATAATCATGGAACCAACTGTACTTTTTCCCTTCTCTTCCAGATCGTCCAGAAGTTTGATGATTTTGGGGATTTTATGGGGACGGAGGTCCCTGAATTACAGAAATGCATGAAGGCTATGGACGACCTGCCCACAGGTGGGAATACCACGGCCCTGAAGAACCTGATCGAGTTCCGATGCTTGGCAAAGAGTAACACAATCGGCTGGTCTGCTTACAGGTAGGGACTGTCTGATGCTCATGGACCCCCCTTTCACCATGTGATACTGTCTGGGTGTCCAGATATGACGCCTAGGGGGGGGGGGGGGGGGGGGGGGGGGGGGGGGGGGGGGGGGGGGGGGGGGGGGGGGGGGGGGGGTGAAAAAAACAATTCTCAAATGTGCGGAAGAGTAGCACAATCCGATGGTCTACTTACAGGTGTGTGCACGTTAGGGGTGGGAGGTGGGTGGTGGTGGTGGTGGTGGGTGAACATTGTTTCATAGACAATAGTAAAACCATGAAAATTAGGTGAGTTTGTCGCCAAAGAGTAACACAATTGGCTGGTCTGCTTACAGGTGGGCTGCTTGATTTTTTCAACAAAACAAACTTTTACTTACTTCAACAAAACAAACTTAAAAGTTATTAGTAACACAATTGGATGGTCTGCTTACAGGTGTGTGTACGTTATCGGTGGGTTGTGGTGTTGGTGGGGGTGTACGTTAGGGGTGGGTGGTGGTGGTGGTCTTGGTGAAGGTGAACATTGTTTCATAAACATTAATAAAAATGATGAAAATGGGGTGAGTTTGTCGCCAAAGAGTAACACAATTGGATGGGCTGCTCACAGGGGGGCTGCTTCATTAAAAAAATAAAAATGAAAAACTGATGATGGTTTAAATATTATAATAAAACACTATCTCGATTTATTTATTTGATCATCTGAATTACACACACACTCAATGCCTCTGTCCCACGCTTTTGACTATGATCGTCGGGGACCAAATCATCATTGTTTTTATTATTAACAGCCAGCCACGAACAGACAAACAGCCAGCCAGCACCACCACCCACTACCCCGTGACCGACAACTGTCAATACGAAGGCACGGGGCACATTAACATACGCATGCACTTACCAGTATGCGTACTCTAGGTACTACTGACCTACGTGCAGCATACAGTGCAACCCTATTGCTCTAGATGCCTTTTTGGCGCAGCCCCCTCTTCAAGGGGGCGGGAGCTCTCAGGGTTACCCCGTTGTCTGTTTGTGCGTCCGTCCGTCTGTCCAACCCCCCCCCCCCCCCCCCCCCCCCCCCCCCGGATGAAGCCTAACAGGTCAGCCAAAGTTCTTGTACCTAACTCGCTTCCGTTGCCACCTTTCATTCCGTTGCCAACACACTCCGCAAATTTCCGGCGTCGCTTGCGACACTACTTAGGACTTGTTCATTACGCTGTGCCCAAAAACGTCTGTTTCAAGGTTGGTCACTAAATCAACTTCGGTCACTAGTAAGTGGGGAACGGCAGTATGATATCATATGATGTCATGTCATCATATGATATCATACGATGTCGACAGTCTGGCTTGGCTAAAGTTACCAGTTATATACAATATCGTATGATATCGTAGGATATCATACTCGCCTTTGGTCAACATCATATGACATGCTGGTCCCTACTAGTAAGTAGGGATAGGCAATATGATATCATATGATATCATACAACGCCGGCGGTCTGACTCGGTAACTTTGGCCTACGGCAACATATCATATGATTTTAAATCATATGATATTTGTATGATATCATATGATGTCATACTCGCCTTTGGTCAACATCATATGATATGCCGGTCCCTACTAGTAAGTCATGCCACTGCTCCTACATGACTACAACTTCATCAGTGTTTTTTCTTTTTAAGCACTTCCTAACACGGTTGGGCAAGTCCCTTTAGCCTATTTGGCCTACCCCCGGACTCTAACATACACTCATACATACAATTCAACAAGAACCAAACCAGAACGACGCACAGCACTTCAATCAGCAATTTAATCGAATTTCAGCTGTCCTTTTTTCTTGTCATCCCTGGTCCTTACAGCAGACATCACAATAATTTGCCACCTCTCCTCGGAAATCGTAATAAGGATCCTGTCCTGGAGGAGGCAAAAAATGGAATAAGATTTCCTCTTTTTTATTTGAAAAAGAAATCCCTGTCGAATAAGGGTCTACTGTTATTATTATCATCATTATTACCGGTGTTGTTATTATTAATATTATTATTATTATTATTATTATTATTATTATTATTATTATTAAAAAAATACCACCTCTCCTCTTCCTTCACTGCAGCGTCTACCTAAAACAATCAGCAATTAAATCGTTCTTCAGCCAACCCTTTTTCTTGTCATCCCTGGTCCCAACAGCAGACTTCAAAATTATGTACCACCTCTCCTCCCCCTCCACTGCAGCGTCTACCTCAAACGATGGCTCGAGTTCTACCTACAATAAATTGTGTGCTACGTACCACACACTGTTCAAGTTAATTTATCACCTCTCCTCCTCTTGCACTACAGCGTCTACCTCAAACTCCCCACCCCACCCCACCCTACCCCCCACCCCCCTCACGGCGCCTTGACCCCCCCTGCCGCCTTGACCCCCCCCCCACACACACACACCCCACTCCCCCACCCCACCCCACCCCCCTCATGGCGCCTTGACCCCCCCTGCCGCCTTGACCCCCCCCCCACGCCCCACCCACCCACCCCACCCACCCGCACCCAACCACACACTGCCGCCATGACCCCTCCTGGCGCCTTGAGGGCCTTGAGAACGTACACACCACCTCTCCTCCTCTTTAACTGCAGCGTCTACCTCAAACGATGGCTCGAGTTCTACCCACAAGAGCAGTTGTTGGTGCTTTACACAAGTGAGCTCGAGAAAGACCCATTGGGCACTCTGCGTAGAATCGAGAAGTTCCTGGGTCTGAAGGTCAGTCAGCCAAACCTTGCGCTTTAATGGCTTGTTATTATTATGGTGTTATGGTTAGTGTGTTTGAGTGTGTGTGCTTGTGTGCTTGTGTGTTTGTGTGCTTGAGAAGGATCCATTGGGCACTCTGCGTAGAATCGAGAAGTTCCTGGGTCTGAAGGTCAGTCAGCCAAACCTTGCGCTTTAATGGCTTGTTATTATTATGGTGTTATGGTTAGTGTGTTTGAGTGTGTGTGCTTGTGTGCTTGTGTGTTTGTGTGCTTGAGAAGGATCCATTGGGCACTCTGCGTAGAATCGAGAAGTTCCTGGGTCTGAAGGTCAGTCAGCCAAACCTTGCGCTTTTATGGCTTGTTATTATTATGGTATTATGGTTTGTGTGTTTGAGTGTGTGTGCTTGTGTGTTTGTGTGTTTGTTTGCTTGAGAAGGATCCATTGGGCACTCTGCGTAGAATTGAGAAGTTCCTGGGTCTTAAGGTCAGTCAGACGGCCTCATGTCATTATGACTTGTTATTATGGCTTGTTATTATGGCTTGTTATTATGGCTTGTTAGTATGGCTTGTTTGTATGGCTTGTTATTATGGCTTGTTATTATGGCTTGTTAGTATGGCTTGTTAGTATGGCTTGTTAATATGGCTTGTGTGTTTGAGTGTGTGTGCTTGTGTGTGTGTGTGCTTGTGTTTTTGTGTGCTTGAGAAGGATCCTTTGGGCAGTCTGCGTAGGATAAAGAAGTTCCTGGGTCTTCAGGTCAGTCCACTCTTCTTCATCACAGACTGGCACTTATTTATTTTTTGTTAATGATGATCATAAGTCCCCCCTGACTTTGTCAAGCTGCAGGCACATATGGTATGTTTTAATGGGTGTCTGTCAGCTTTTCTGCATCACACCACATTTATACATCACATTTTACATCACATTTAAACATTTCATCAACGTGAAACATTTGGAATGCCTCAGCCAAACCTCATTTACATTATTATGACGTACCACATAGTTGTGCATTCAAGTGTGTGTGTGTTTATGTGTGTGTGTTTGTGCTTGTGCTTGTGTGTGTTTATGTGCGCGTGTATGTGTGTGTGCACATGTGCATGTGTTTTTGTGTGTGTTTGCGTGTGCATGTGTTTGAGTGTGTGAGTGCGCATGTGTGTGTATATGTTACTGCACACAGGGTGTGGGTTTTGGTGTTGGTATGGTTGTGGGTTGGTGAGGTTGTGGATTTTGGGCTGTGTGGTTGGTGTGGTTGTGTGGTTGTGGGTGTGGAAAACAGCTAGACATTGCACCCTGGGCAAAGTATCTAAAGGGGGTGTGACTTCTGAAACCATGAGCCCCTAGTGCCCCATCCATACCCACCCACTCATTCACCCAACAATACCCACCCACCCATTAACTCATTCACGCACTCCTACCCACCCACTCATGAATTCATTCACCCACTCCTACCCCCCCACCCATACACCCACCCATACACATACCATTACACCCACCCATTCACCTACCCGCCCCCAGTGCCCAGCGCTAACAATTGTTGCCTTGGTTGTACAATTACCTAACGTGTGTGTGTCTATGTGTATGTGTGTATGTGTATGTGTGTATGCGTATGTGTGTATGTGTGCGTGTGTGTTACAGGATCTTAAAGGATTCTGTGCATGTGTACGTGTGTGTATGTGAATGTATGTATTTATTTGTGTGTTTATTACAGCAGCATACGTTACTTGGGCATACGTGTGTGTATGTGTGTGTGTGTTACAGGAGCATAATTTTACAGGATAATAAAGGAGGATGTGGGTCTGTGTGTGTTTGTTACAGGAGCATACAGGAGTCTGTGTGTATGTGTATGTGTGTGCATGTATTCATGTGTGTTAATTACAGGAGCATAACGTTACAGGAGCATAGAGGAGTCTGTGTATATGTGTATGTATGTGTGTATGTATGTGTGTATGTGTATGTATGTGTGCATGTATGTGTATGTATGTGTGTATGTGTATGTATGTGTGTATGTGTGTATGTGTATGTGTATGTGTGTATGCGTATGTGTATGTATGTTATGTGTATTTGTATGTGTATGTGTATTGGATGTGTGTATGTGTGTATGTCTATGCGTATGTGTGTATGTGTATGTGTATGTGTGTATGTTTATGTGTGTACGTGTGTGTATGTGTATGTGTATGTGTGTATGTTTATGTGTGCATGTGTATGTGTATGTTTATGTGTTTATGTGTATGTGTGTGTATGTGTGTATGTTAATGTGTGTATGTGTATGTGTGTGTGTATGTGTATGTGTATGTGGTATGTATGTGTATGTGTATGTATGTGTGTATGTGTCTGTACTGTGTGTCTGTTCTGTGTCTGTCTGTGTGTATGTGTTTGTACTGTGTGTATTTGTGGTAGGTGTATGTGTATGTGTGTATGCGTATGTGTATGTATGTTGTATGTGTCTTTGTATTTGTCTGTGTATGTGTTAGGTGTTATGTCTTGTTGTATCGTTGTAGGTTCTATGCGTATGTGGTGTCTGTGTACGTGTCTGTGTGTAGGTTTTGTGTTTTATGTGTTTGTGTCTGTGTGATTTGTTTCTGTGTGCATGTGGTCTGTTTGTCTGGTTCTGTGATTCTGTGTCACGGTGTTGGTGCCTGGGTGTCTGTTCTGTGTGTCTTGTCTGTGTCTGTAGTGTATGTGTCTGGTGTATGTGTGCGGGTCTGTATTCCATAGTGGTCTGTCTGTGTCTGTGAATGCAAGGATAGGTATGTGTACTGTGTGTGTCAGAGTCAGGTGTCCTGTGTGTCTGTTGTGGAGTGGGGTGTCTGTTTTCATGGGGGATCAAATATTTTGTCATCGTCTGTGTCTGTCTGTTATTTGTCTGTGTCTTTTGTCCTGTGTCTGTGGATGTTTCGGTCGCTGATGTTCTCGCTCGCGATTGTATGGTGCACGGTGGTTGGTGTAGAGTGTATGTTGTACATGTGTGTCTGTGTTGTGTCCTAGTGTATGTTCTGTTCTGTGTGTAGGTGGTACCATGTGTGCATGTGTAGGTTGTATGTGGAGGTTTATGTGTAATGGTGTTGGTGTCATGTGTGTAGTTATGTGTGTGTATGGTGTATTGTCCTGTGTATGGTCGGTGGGTCTGTTATGTGTCTTGGTGTGGTCTGTGTGATGTGTCTGTGTCTGGGTCGTAGTGTGGCTGTGTCTGTGTCTGTGTTCACTGTGTCTGTTGTGTATGTGATATGTGGGGTTTGTGTGGGTCATGTGTCTGGGGTCGTGGTCACTGTGTGTGTTTTCTGTTACAGGAGCATAAAGGAGTGTGTATGTTTTTCTGTGTATGTGGTATGTGGTTTTTCTGTCACAAGGAGCCTTTGTTCTCTGTGTTGGGTAATGGGTGTGTTGTCCCTGTGACAGGAGCATGCATGTGTCTGTGTATGTCTGTATGTGTCTGTGTGTCTGTGTGTATGTGTCTGTGTGTATGTCTGTGTGTGTATGTGTCTGTGTGTATTTGTCTGTGTGTATATGTCTGTGTGTATGTCTGTATGTGTATGTGTCTGTGTGTATGTGTCTGTGTGTATGTCTGTGTATGTGTCTGTGTGTATGTGTCTGTATATCTGTGTGTGTATGTGTCTGTGTGTATTTGTCTGTGTGTATATGTCTGTGTGTATGTCTGTGTGTGTATGTGTATGTGTCTGTGTGTATGTCTGTGTATGTGTCTGTGTGTATGTGTCTGTGTGTATGTGTCTGTGTGTGTCTGTGTGAATGTGTCTGTGTGTGTATGTGTCTGTGTGTGTATGTGTCTGTGTGTGTCTGTGTGTATGTGTCTGTGTATGTGTCTGTGTGTGTCTGTGTGCATGTGTCTGTGTGTGTATGTGTCTGTGTATGTGTCTGTGTATGTGTCTGTGTATGTGTCTGTGTGTCTGTGTGTGTATGTGTGTATGTGTCTGTGTGTGTGTCCATGTGTGTATGTGTCTGTTTGTATCTGTCTGTGTGTATGTGTCTGTGTGTTTGTTACATGACCATTACGTTGCAGAAGCATAACGTTACAGGAGCATGAATGACTCTGTGTGTATGTGTATGTGAGTACGTATGTGTGTGTTTCTGTTACAGGAGCATAAGGTTGAGGAGCATGAAGGGGTCTGTGTGCATGTGTATGTATATGTATGTATGTATGTATGTATGTATGTATGTATGTATGTATGTATGTTCGGTACTGTATGTCTGTCTGTATGTCTGTCTGTAAGTCTGTCTGCTGTCTGTATGTCTGTCTAGTCGGCTGTCTGTCCGTAGGTCTGTCGGCGGTATGTACCTGTATGTCTGTCTGTATGTCTGTCTGTACTGTATGTCTGTATGGCTGGTACTGGCTGTCTGTCTGTCTGTATGGCCTGTACTGTCTGTTCTGTCGATTCCTGTATGATCTGTCTGTCAGATTACTGTCGGTTCCTGTCCTGTCTGTCTGTCTGTCTGTTGTCTTCAGTCTGTCCCGGTCCTTTCTGTATGTCTTCTGTCTGGCCTGTCTGTGTGCGTGTGTATCTTGTCTGTCTGTCATGTCGGTCGTCTGTCTGTCTGTCTGTCCTGTCTTCTGTCGTCTGGCTGTCTGTCTGTCTGTCGGTTGTGTGTCTGTCCTGTCTTCTGTTCTGTCTGTCGGTCCTGTCTGTTGTTGTCTGTCTGTCGGGTCTGTCTGTGTGATGTGTGTGGTCCTGTCTTATGTCTGTCTGTCTGTCGGTTCTGTCTGTCGGTCTGTAATGTCTGTTGTCTTCTTCTGTGTGTGTGTGTGTTGTCTGCCTGTCATGTCTGTATAGTATGTCTTCCTGTCAGGTATGTCTGTCGGATGGTGTATGCTGTATGTCTGTAGGTACTGTAGTATTCTGTAGGTATGTGTTCATTGTGTCTGTCTGTTGTATGGGCTTCTGTGTGTGGGTGGTGTATGTATGTCCTGTATGTTGTATGTCTGTCTGTTGTCGGTCGGTCTGTTAGTCTGTATGCTATGTATGTATGTATGTGTCTATTTCTGTTACAGGAGCATAACATTTAAGGAGCATAAAGGAGTCTGTGTGTATGTGTGTGTGTGTGCGTGCGTGTGTGTCGAGCACCTCAGGAACCAGCCATCTTTGTTAGGCTCACGTTGCACTGCTCACCTTGCTTTGTTCTACCTATGCGAATGTACGTTCCAGTCTACTATATTGCGTGGTTTATACCCAGATAAGTTTGGAACTAGTACGATATTGGCAACCCTAAATATGCACAACAACAACAACAACAACAACAACAACAACATCATCAACAAAAACTACAACATCAACATCAACAACACAACAACAACTACAGCAACTACAACAACATCTACAAGAGCAACAGCAGCAGCAGCAGCAACAACAACAACAGCTATAACTACTACAACTACAGCTACAACTACAACAACTACAGCAACCCTAAATATACACTCGATGGCAGGAGCATGAGTATGACAACGAGCTTCTACACACCAAGTTCAACACAAAGGCCAGGTATGGCTGGAAGTCAGGCGTAGTGGAGACGCCAGGTGGTGAGAGCGCTAAGCAGGAGGAGGGTCAAGGCGATGGCAGTTATGCTGATGTGGCAGACGATGATGATGATGAGGGGCAGAAGGCAAAGTTCACAGGTGGGATCATTAGCGATTAATTACACATGCCCCCCCCCCCCCCCCCCCCCCCCCCCCCCCCCCCCCCCCCCCCCCCACACCACACACACACACACACACACGCACACAAACACACACACACGCACACAACACACACAGACACACACACACACACACACACACAAACACACACACACACACACACACGCACACAAACACACACACACGCACGCACGCACACACACACACACAAACACACACAGTTCTAGCTCAGGCAGAATGAATTGACTATTTGAATGCAAGCAGACAGGTAGTTCTGGATCATGGCTAAGCTCGATGGGTGCATCTGAAAATGCAGTTCAAGCTTAGGCAGTCATACCTCAGCTCTTTGGTCGGAGCCACACAATGTAGCATGAAATTGACTATTTGAATGCAAGCAGACAGGCAGTTCTGTATCATGCCTGAGCTCGATGGGTGCAACTACATAATGTAGCATGAAATCGACTATTGGAATGAAAGCAGGTAGGCAGTTCTGTACCAGGTACCTGTCTAATGGATCAGCCCACGCCACCCTCAAACTCCAGACGCCCTGGTAGGGGTAGGTGGGTGGGTGAGGGTGGGTGTGGGGTGTGTAGGTGTGGGGGGGCAGGTGAGGGTGGTTGTGGGTGTGGGTGTGGGGGGGCGGGTGAGGGTGGGTGGGTATATATGTGGACCATAGCTGAGCTCGATGGGTGCAACTACATAATGTAGCATGAAATCGACTATTGGAATGAAAGCAGGTAGGCAGTTCTGGACCATAGCTGAGCTCATTGGGCGCATCTGACGATGCAGATCTATCTCAGGCAGTAGTGCCTCAGCCCTTTGGGTGCATCTACTTATTGCAGCATGAAATCGACAATTCGAATGCAAGCAGATAGGCAGTTCTGTATCATGGCTAAGCTCGTTGGGCGCATCAGACAAGCAGTTGTAGCTCAGGCAGTCGTACCTCAGCTCTTTGGGCGCAGCCACATAATGTAGCATGAAATTTACTATTTGAATGAAAGCAGACAGGCAGTTCTGGATCATGGCTAAGCTCGTTGGGTGCATCTACATAATGTAGCATGCAATCGACAATTCGAATGCCAGCAGACAGGTAGGTCTTGATCGTGGCTAAGCCTGTCGGGCGCATCTAAAAATTCAGTTCTAGCTCAGGCAGTCGTGGCTCAGCCCTTTGGGCGCAGCTACATTCGGTGGCATGAAATTGACTAATCGAATGCAAGCAGGCATGCAGTTCTGGATCATGGCTAAGCTCGTTGGGTGCATATAAAAACACAGCTCTAGCTCACCCTTTTGGGTACATCTACTTATGGCAGCTTGTAATTGTATATTCGAATGCAAGCAGACAGGCAGTGCTGGATCGTGAGTATAAATAAAAATAATACAAAAAAATCTCAACTTCCAAGATATGTCACAGTCACACTTCTAAGGACGTGGTATTAAGGGAACCGGCTTGTAAGCATGCGATGGACGGGCTTACATCACACCTAGAGTCCAGTTACCATGCCGGTCGACGACCCTCCGGGTGGGCCCAAGTGACCTCGATGGGGTTTGAACCAGCAACCTGATAGGACCCCGCACCTGCTTCCGTCCGAATCAGGATCGCTCTATGGATCATGGCTAAGCTTGTTGGGTGCTTCTAAAAATGAGGTGCTGGATCGTGGCTAATCTTGTTGGGTGCTTCTGAAAATGAGGTGCTGGATCGTGGCTAATCTTGTTGGGTGCTTCTGAAAATGAGGTGCTGGATCGTGGCTAATCTTGTTGGGTGCTTCTGAAAATGAAGTGCTGGAATGTGGCTAATCTTGTTGGGTGCTTCTGAAAGTGAGGTGCTGGATCGTGGCTAATCTTGTTGGGTGCTTCTGAAAATGAGGTGCTGGATCGTGGCTAATCTTGTTGGGTGCTTCTGAAAATGAGGTGCTGGATCGTGGCTAATCTTGTTGGGTGCTTCTGAAAATGAAGTGCTGGATTGTGCTGGAATGTGGCTAAGCCCTTTGGGCGCATATAAAAATGCAGTTCTAGCTCAGACTGTCGTGGCCTAGCAAACATGGAGGAGTTAGAGTGGGGACTAGAATTGCTGGGGTCCTGCCGACTCTGGGGGGAATTCAAATGATTCGGGGTGGTTTTGTGGGTGTGGGTGGTTTTGTGGGTGTGGCGAGTAGAATTGCTGGGGTCCTGCCGACTCTGGGGGGGATTCAAATGATTGGGGATGGTTTTGTGGGTGTGGGTAAGTAGTTTTGTGGGTGTGGGTAAGTGGTTTTGTGGGTGTGGGTGGTTTTGTGGGTGTGGCGAGTAGAATTGCTGGGGTTCTGCCGACTCTGGGGGGGATTCAAATAATTGTGGGTGGTTTTGTGGGTGTGGTCACTAGAATTACTGGGATCCTGCCAACTCTGAGGGGAATTCAAATCATTGTGGGTGGTTTTGTGGGTTCGGGTGGGTGGTTTTGTGAGTGTGGGTGGGTGGGTGGGTGTGGGTGGGTGGTTTTGTGGGTTCGGGTGGGTGGTTATGTGAGTGTGGGTGGGTGGGTGAGTGTGGGTGGTTTTGTGGGTTTGGGTTGGTGGTTTTGTGGGTGTGGGTGGGTGGGTGGGTGTGGGTGGTTTTGTGGGTGTGGGTGGGTGGTTTTGTGGGTGTGGGTGGGTGGTTTTGTGGGTGTTGGTGGGTGGTTCTGTGGGTGTGGGTGGGTGGGTGGGTGGTTTTGTGAGTGTGGGTGGGTGGGTAGGTGGTTTTATGGGTGTTGCGACTAGAATTGCTGGGATCCTGCTGACTCTGGGGGGAATATAAATGATTGTGGGTGGTTTTGTGGGTGTGGGTGGGTGGTTGTGTGGGTCTGGGTGGGTGGTTTTGTGGGTGTGGCGACTAGAACTACTGGGATCCTGCCGACTCTGTGGAGAAGGGCAGTCCTGTGCAATTTCCGGTGGGAGGTGGGTCAGCAATCAGCATGCAATCGACTATTCGTAATAGCCTGTGGCTCAACCCGTTGCGCATCTCAAACTACCCGCAGAAGTCATCCCGATTGTAGGCAGGGAACGGCAATATGATATCATATGATTAAGTAGGCTGCATGCACGCTTAGTAATGGGGCTGCATGCATACACCCTGCGTCTATGGGGAAAGCCGCATGGCCACCCTTGGCAACTGGGTGGCATGCATGCACCCTGGGTTCGTAATGGCCTGTGGCTCAACCCGTCGCGCGACTCAAACTTCTTCCTGCAGGAGTCACCTCGATTGTAGGTAGGGAACCGCACTATGATATCATATGATATCATTTCATCATATGATATCATATGATGCTGGCAGCCTGGCTAGGCCAAAGTTACTGCAGGTAGGGAAGGGCAAAATTATATCATTTATTTTTTAGTTGTGAAAGGAATTTCACCCCAGGAGGTGGGTCTCCCGACACAAACCAGCGACACCGAGGATTCAGCTCAAATGCCGTTGCCACTCCTACAAAAGAGTAGGCGCACTTAGGGTCAGTGGGAGATACCGACCTCGACCAAACCATGTGATATCATGTCATCTGATGATATAATATTATGCTGGCCGTCTGACTAGGCTAAAGTTACCATTTATATACAATCTCATATGATGCAATTTGCATGATATCATATGATATCTTACTCGCCTTTGGTCAACGTCATGATGATATGCCGGTCCCTAATTGTAGGTGGTGGCGAGGGGGGGATGAACGCACACCGCCCGGGGCTTGCAGGCAAGAAGGCTGGAGCAACTAAGCGCCCTAGGCGAGGTGGGTTGGAAAAAGAAAAAAATGAACATCCGAGAATTGTCACAATGACCTGTCACAAGGACGTGTCCAGCGGGATTAAGGGAACCGGATCGTAAGTATGCGTGGTTGAGTGGTTGAGCCGACATCGCATCTAGATACCAGTTACCGTGCCAGTCAGCGACCCTTCGGACGGGGCCAAGCGCACTCAAGGGGGTTCGAACCCCGCACCTGCCTCGATTTTTAACCAGGGTTGCTCTGCCAATGAGCCATTCAGTTCGGATAGCGGATAGCGAAGCCGAAATTCTATGCTCCTGTACAGCGCAGTGCTATGTTTGCACTTGCACGTCATCAGTTTGATCCTTGACGGCGCACTATGGTGCCCATCAGGGTACTTCCAAGCACACGCTTTAGCGCGCTGGCGCGCTGCCTTCTTGAGCCCCGCTGCGCGTTTCGCGCAGTTTTTTGCAACCCCCTGTGGACGCAGCAAGCAAATTTGGCGTTTTTTTTCCACAAGGGTTGCTCTGCCACTTAGCCATTCGGTTCGGATCGGTGATTGAAAAAACAAAAATTGGGCGCACTAGGCGAGGTGGGTTCACAGTCTGTATGATCCTAAGTGTTACAAGGTTCTATACGCCAGGTATGGCGTCTCACTGTCTGCACATTGCATTTAACAAAAGCCCCCGTGCGATAACCACTGAGCGCTGTGTAGTGCAAAAAGCGCAAAAACTGCGCGCTGCGCTCACAGGGCGTTGAAAAAACTGCGCGAAACGCGCAGTGGGGCCCAAAAAGCTTGTGCGAAATCGCGCTGTCGCGCGCGCTTTGTAGTACCCTGGTTGACAGTCTTTATGAAGCCTGTGATAGTCTTCCATTTCCTAGCTGGAGGCTTGATTGCCTCGGCATTGGCCAGACAGCCTGGCTTGACCTGGTCGGGCAGCCTGGCTTGATCATCGCCTGGCTTGACCTGGTCGGACGGCCTGGCTTGACCTTTGCCTGGTTTGACCTGGTCGGACGGCCTGGCTTGACCTGGTCAGACAGCCTGGCTTGACCTGGCCGGACGGCCTGGCTTGTCCTGGTCGGATGGCCTGGCTTGACCTGGTCGGGCGGCCTGGCTTGACCCTTGCCTGGTTTGACCTGGTTGGACTGCCTGGCTTGACCTGGTCAGACAGCCTGGCTTGACCTGGTCTAACGGCCTGGCTTGTCCTGGTCGGATGGCCTTGCTTGACCTGGTCGGGCAGCCTGGCTTGACCTGGTCGGACAGCCTGGCTTGACCTGGTCAGACAGCCTGGCTTGACCTTGTCTAACGGCCTGGCTTGTCCTGGTCGGATGGCCTTGCTTGACCTGGTCGGGCGGCCTGGCTTGATCATCGCCTGGCTTGTCATGGTCGTACGGCCTAGCTTGATCTTCGCCTGGCTTGACCATAGCCTGGTCGTTATTCGGAACCATTGTGCTTCTCTCATCGCGTTGGGTCAAAGCTTTTGTATGAACGAATAATAGCAGCAACGCTCTTGGGACCCGACACCAAGCTGTTACTATTGTTTTGCTTGGCTACAATTTTGAAATTTCAATCTGTCTGAACCTGACAACCTGTCAAGTGTCATCCTGGTTACCTGGCTGAGGGGCTGCATGACCAATGCCCTCCTCAGGTTTTTTTCTAACTTTTTACTCAGACCTCTAAATGACATTCTGAGACCACCCTAAAGTAGGCCTTGGTAAGGGCAGTCCATTGGCACCACTTTGGACCTTGTCAAGTGTCATCCTGGCAACCTGCCTGAGCCAACAGTCTGTGTCGTCTGAAACATTAAGAATCGTGCATGCGGATGCTTCAGTAAAGCCACCGGTCGCTCGGAAACATGGGATGTGACGGATCCTTGAACTTTTAGACTCAGCAGTTGTCCAACTATACATATATATATATAAAAGGGGGGGGGGGAGGAATAAAGTTGGCTGACCGCAGGCTGACCGCAGGCTCGGAAGTTGTTATTTTGACCCCTGCCCCCCCCCCCCCCCCCCCCCCCCCTTCCCTCCCCCTTTGAGACCTCATATATAGACACCCAGACAGTATTACATAGTGAAAGGGGGGTCCATGAGCATCATCTCGTCAAGGACTTTGTAACCATATAACCCAAATATACATTTATCAAGTTTGGACAAAGTTATTTATATTTTAGTATTTTTACAACTTTCTTGGTCGCTCAGCAGTCGTCCGCGCCCTAGAAGGAGATCACTCAGAAATAAAAACGACTGAAGGCGTTATTTATCTGTCTATCAGTGTCTTTCTATCTTTATCATCATCATTATTATGGCTTAATCTACTCAACTTGTATTCTGGAGCCTGATGGTCTGCTCGGGTGGTGTGTGTGTTTGGGGGGGGAGGGGGGGGGGGGGGGGCTCGACCCCAGGCTCGACTGCTTTAGGAATCTCGTAGGGGACCAGAATTCAGAGCGCGTTGCGTGCGCGCTTTTTTCCGCTCAACTGCCGCTCGTGCGAAGCTGGGCGAGAAGGTCTGGGTGACGTCCAGCCTGGATGTAGCCTGGATGTGCCTACCAGGATATCCACCAATTACACCCTGCGTGTAACTTACTTACCACTGCAGATTCGCACTCCTCTCGTCGATACATACTCATTGGTGTACCTCACACTCGATAATTCGCACTGACAAGGAAGTTACACGAGGTACAAATAAAATTGGGAAAACGGTCAGACCCCCACCCCACCCCACCCCACCCCGTATCTCGGCCGCCCGTGGGTGTATCGATTTGATTTTTTTGTATCGAATTTTGCTCGCGGTTCTCTATCCACATCGAACATCCGGTACAAAATCTTTTTTCTTGCCCCCCCCCCTCGTATATATATATATATATATATATATCCACCCTCACCCACACAACTCTCCCCCACACACACACCCCCACCCCCCCCACACACACGCACCCTCTCCCACACAACTCTTACACACACACACACACACACCCTCTCCCACACAACTCTTACACCCCCTGCACACACACACACACACACACTCTCCCACACAACTCGTACTCCCCCTACCTAACCCCAACCCACACCCACCCTCTACCACACAACTCTTACACCTACCACCACCACCACCACCACACACACACACTGACACACACCCTCTCTGGCTCTCACACACGACTCTTACCCCCCCCCCCCCCCCCCCCCCCCCCCCCCCCCCCCCCCCCCCCACACACACACACACACACACACACCACACACGCAACTCTCAAATCCACACCCACGCCCACATTTGAGCAACGGAACCCACCTCCTTGGTGAAAACCCTGGAAATAAATCAATCTGACCGCTAAACCTACCATCTCCCATACAACTCTTACCCCCACCACCACCACCACACACACACACACACACACACACACACACACACACACACACACCACACACACACACACCGTATGCCCTCCACATGCTTACCACAACAGTCTCAACCGTATCTACAACTCAACCAAATAAATACCACCACCACCTCCACCTCTGCCACCACCTCCACCACAGGCAAGTCTAACAAAAAGTATCGCAAGCCGGTAAAAAGCTCTGAGGAACTGAAGGGAGACACCAAGCAGGCTATCGCCTTCATGAAGCCGTATATGAAAGAGCTCATACGCATGGCAGACCAAGGAATCGTGCGGCCACTTCCCGAGGACATGACCAAACCATATGGCTTGTAGGTATTGGAGCAAATAGAGGACACCAGCAGTTTGCATGGCAGACCAAGGGATTGTGTGTCCGCTGCCCGAGGACATGACCAAGACATATGGCGTGTAAATAAACGCATGGAGGGGCGTGGTGTTCAGGGGATATGGCTTGTAGGTATTGGAGCAAATGGAGGACACCAGCAGTTTGCATGGCAGACCAAGGGATCGTGTGTCCGCTGCCCGAGGACATGACCAAGACATATGGCTTGTAAAACAAAATAAAGATAACGCCTGGAGGGGCGTGGTGTTAAGGGAATATGGCTTGTAGGTATTCGAGCAAATGGAGGACACCAGCAGTTCGCATGGCAGACCAAGGCATCGTGCGGCCGCTGCCTGAGGACATGACCAAGCCATATGGCTTGTAAAACAAAATAAAGATAATGCCTGGAGGGGCGTGGTGTTTAGGGAACATGGCTTGTAGGTATTGGAGCAAATCTAGAACTTGAACTTGAACTTGGTTGCATGGCTCCAGCTTTAAAGGCTGATCGATGTCTTTGGCAGTAACATGCCCAATTAAACTTAAGAAGAAAATGCAGTTTGTTTGGTTACAAGGTATATCAGCCTTCAGGCTGCTCACTGTCTGTGGGAGGAGTATACATAAGTAGCATAAACACTACTACACCACACTCCAGTAGAGTGCAGAATGCCATCACACGGTTGTAGACAGTTTTGACATGTCAAGGAGCAAATCTAGGACACGGGCAGCCTAAAATATATATATATATATATACAGGATTGGTAATCGAGCTATATATATATATATATATATATATATATATATATATATATATATAAATATATATATATATATATATATATATATATACAGGATTGGTAATCGAGCTCAGGCGCAGTACCGGTCTGCGAAATGATACACACATACACAGTACTGGTACCACGGAAGTATATGCCAGAAGCAGACGCCATCACTAGAGGCAGACTCTATACTCGAGGTAGACCACTTTTTTTTCTGGCTACGGGCAGCAGCTTCTTGGCAGCTCCCCTGGCTGGCTAATCATCCGAAACTTAAGCATCCTTGTGCACCTTGAAGCTGACGTGATCAGCTTTCTAGCGCTGCTGAATTTTTGAGTCTCACCCCTATGGCTGGCCCAGGGAGCTGCCTAGAAGCTGCTGCTAGTAGACGAAAAGGGAAACATTGAGGCAGACGCCATCACATGTGTCCCCCTTCTCACATATGTAGGGAACGGCAACTAATAATAATGCTTGAACTGTGCTTGAAAAACTAATATTAACTCATATTATTACAGTGTCACAATAATAATAGTTTCTCAAATAAATTCGAAATTCCGGTGAGACGGCTCGTCCAACTAATATGATATCATATTGTGTATTCACTCATATTATATAACATAACCGACCCCTACACATATGTACTACGTATGAGTACTGTAGGCAGACGCCATCACATATTTACCACTTGTCACATATGTACTACGTATGAGTACTGTAGGCAGACGCCATCACATATTTACCACTTGTCACATATGTACTACGTATGAGTACTGTAGGCAGACGCCATCACATATTTACCACTTGTCACATATGTACTGCGTATGAGTACTGTAGGCAGACGCCATCACATGTGGACCCCTTCTCACACATGGCTCAGTTGCTTCCTAGCAAGCAGTTAGTTTTCCCGGACACAAGACTGATGGAACAATTGATCACGGTGCACACGTTGCAGGTGATGCATGTTGTCGGATAGGAGGAGGAGGAGATGAAGGGAATTATCGGAGGAGGCTTGGTTGAATGTAGTAGAACAGCCAAGGCGCCAGGCCTGCTGGCCTTACTACCAGCCAACCTGGCCATCTGGTCTCTTTAGCTACCGTACTCCAAGTCTCGGACGAACTTATGCAGGGGCAGAGGGCAGGGGGGCGCCGATTTCCTGATCTGGTCGGATCTGGTCTGATCTGGCATCGGATCTAGGGGTGACACTCATGGGACTCCGCCAGGCTGGACCAGGCTGGACCAGGCTGTGCTCTCTCGCCAAAAGCCGTAGGAGGATATAAAACGAATATAGCTCAGGTGGTAGAACGTTTGTACTCTTTGGAGACGATGCTTAGTGTTTGCTTCTGGTCTTGTTGGAGACAACATATTTAAATATATTGACCGCCCCTATTGAACTTATATAAGGCCAGTTGGGAGGTGATAGCAGTTTCTGTGGGTCGGAAACTGTTGAAGCCCGACTAACATGTCGGATCCAGAGTAGGCAAAGAGTGCACAGGTCTAAGTCCCCTCCGGGGAGTCCGGGCCCTATGCCACAGCACAGCACTGAGGCCAGCCATGGCCACGTGCGCTGCTATGCAGTACTAGGATGTACTGCTTGCCATCTCCTCTTAAGTCTCGCACTAATGCGAGTTATTATCTTCCTCTGTAAGCAAGTCTGAGTCTGCAGTATCTGCTCCCGATTATGAAAGAAACGCTAATCTGGCATCGTCAGGTCGCGTGAGACGGAAGCCTCGGTCGACTCCAAAACCTAAGGTTTAAGTGGCACCTCCACTGTAACCGGTGTAACAGTACAGTCTCTGCTACGTTGAGGGCGGTAATCCGTGGTATGTAGTTATTATGATATAAATATATAATAATTATTATGATATAAATATATAATAATTATGATATAAATATATAATATCCGTGGTATGTAGTTATTATGATATACTTCCTAGCTTAATGCGTTCCATGACCAAATGAAAGAAAAAATACAAGTTTGAGGTTCATTCACGAAAGTCAGAACATCAGCAAGCCGATATACTTCCTTTCTTATTACGTACCTGATGCATCATCAATCATTTGTAGCGGTATCATGTCCTCGTCAATTATGTAGTACGGGTAGTACGAGGAGACAAGAATTAGTCCGCCTTGCCTCGGTGGCTTTGGTTGATTCAGTGTGCAAGTGGTTTACTTAATTACTCGCTTTCCATAATCGCCGTGTTAAAACAAATTGTACAGCAGTACTCCGTATTATTCAGTTTATGACTGCTTTTATTTTTAAGCCCTTCCTATCACGGTTGGTTAAGTCCCTTTAGCCTACTTGGCCTACCCTGGACTGTTTCGTACATTTAGATTATCAAACAACCGGAAGACAGGGATAGGGAACAGAAACAGATAGACAGGATGCAAATGCAAACTACTGTACTACTGTAACATGCATACATACATATCCTTAACATGGGATGGCTGTGGTAAACCTAAGCTACCGTGTTATCTCATCAAAGACCTGCCTCACGAAGTGGTCTGTGACATGGCTAGTCCTGACCATTTGTTCTAGCTCACACCGGAGCCGCATTGGTTGACTATGCCCTCCTGTCATAGATTCAAAACTTTTTCTCACTACTTATTACGGTGACTATAGCTAGCTCCGGCTTACGCTGTGGTGTCCTTAACTTCACGTCCTGTGAGTAACTGTATCACACGGATGTAACACTTGCAATTTCAATTTCTCACTACTTGAAGGTGGAAACTGATCGATGGAAGAAATCCTCTGTCCCATGGTAAGATCGAGTGTGCCAACTAACGGTATGCGATTATACATTACATTATATTGTCATAGCCAGATTTAATAATAATGTGATATTAAACTATTTTGATTTAATAATATTGTAGTATTAAATTATCACTGTAGCACGAACTCAGGGCCCCCGTGGTTTAAACGATTGTTTGGGGCTCAGTTCATCAGTGCTTTTTATTTTAAAGCCCTTCCTATACGGTTGGGCAAATCCCTCTAGCCTACCCCTGGACTGTAACATACACATAGCCAGGCCATAATTGACCCAAGATGTAGTACTTAGCCCGATCGTAGTACTGTCGGATTGATAACCGATAGTCGCCTCCGCCCGATATATACATATTCGATGTACATATCCCGGGATGAGGATCGATGAGACATCCATCTCTGTGCACCTTCTCCTAATCATGCTGCATGGTCTAGTGGCCTCTTACACAAGACAAGATCGCTCCTCAACATCCCGGGGGATCTTCTAACGAACCATCCTCAAAATCACAGGGGCCAAGCTAGCAATAAATCAATGCGACAAAGAAACAAGCAGGCAAGCAAGAAAGAAAGCAAAGCATATTGTCCACACATGTTCCAGTCCACAATTTGTAAGCCTGAAAAGAGTTACGCCACTGATTGAACTTTCAATTGTCTGATTTCAAAGCTGAGCCAGTACCAAACTCATACTTACTGCCTTAAACCTCTTGCGACTGCCTTTCCTCCAAGCATCCCCAAAGGTCCAAGTGGCCCCCTTCCCTAAGGGGGCCGAACTGCCAAGTATTAGGCAGCTAAAAGCTGCCTAAGACTTGCGAGTACCGCCCAGCGCAGAGGGCCGGTACTTGGAATACCGCCCAGGGGGCTGGTACTTGAAGTATTAGGCAGCTAAAAGAAGAGCTGCCTCAGACTTGTTAGTACCACCCAGAGGCAGAGGGCCGGAAAGTTCAATCAGTGGCGTAACATGTAGCGGGCGGTTCATATGATCATTAACGGACTTATCTTATTACTTATGGGTTCAGTTCATGAATGTGTTTTTCTTTTTAGTCCTTCCTATCACTGTTGGGCAAGTCAATTTAGCCTATTTGGCCTACCCCTGTACTGTAACATACATATACATACATACATACTGCTGGTTTCATACCGGTGGTAAACAATTCCTTCCGGCCGGAAATATTGACAACACACAAACAAGTGCAGTCTAGTCCTTCAGAGCCATGCAGCTACGTTAATCAACTACATCTATATTGCAGACAACAGCCCCTTTCAGTGATATACAATGGTCTAATGGTAGACCAGATTGCTTGAGGATGACGAGTTGGGGGTTCAACTCTCCCATTGGTCGCTCTTGGCGTTGCAGGTTGTCAACCGCGATGGTAGCTTGTCCAGTTGAGGTAGGAGACCGCTCCCCACCCGCGTACTACAGCCTTCCTTAACACCACGCCCCACCAGGCGTTATCATTACTTTTTGCATACAACCAGATGCTAACATGCTTATAATCTTACTTATAACTTTCTAACAACCACAAGCACCTTAAAGCAGAAGGGATCAGTTCATTAGAACTAAAAGCTAAAAGTTCGATTGTCACTTTAGCCTAGTCAGACTGTCGGCACCATATGATATCATATGATGACATAAAATCATATAATATCATATTGCCTTTCCCTACTTAAACACGATTATAACGCGCTAATTACCTACATATTCATCTGCTTATAACCTGATTAGTACATCAAAGCTGAAGGGATCAGTCAGTTAGTTTGTATGCCACAAGTTCGAAAGTTCTTCAACTTGGGGGCAAGTCCAGCATTTAGGTACAAGCCTAACAATTGGAGGATATAAACAACAATACATGATTGGTTTAATATAAACAGAAACCCCAAGCCCTGCCTGCTTGAAGAGCTCCCAATAACATATCAATAGATCAAGGCACAACGTGTGCCACGTTAAGTCCTGGGCCCAGTGGGTGAAGGTACAGGTAACGGGTCCAGTGGGTGAAGGTACAGGTAGCGGGCCCAGTGGAGGAAGATACAGGTAACGGGTCCAGTGGGGGAAGGTACAGGTAACGGGTCCAGTGGGTGAAGGTACAGGTAGCGGGCCCAGTGGGGGAAGGTACAGGTAACGGGTCCAGTGGGTGAAGGTACAGGTAGCGGGCCCAGTGGGGGAAGGTACAGGTAACGGGTGGGTTACTGGCGGGCGCACACCAGGGTACTACAAAGCGCCCGCGGCAGCGCGATTTTGCACACGCTTTTGAGCCCCACTGCGCGTTTCGCGCAGTTTTTCCAACCCCCTGTGGGAGCAGCGCGCAGTTTTTGCGCTTTTTGCACTACAAAGCGCTGACCAATTTGACGTATGTGCGCTTTTAGCGCTGAGCAATTTGACAAAATGTAGTACCCTGGCGCACACTACTTTGGGCGGGTAAATGTGCATGTTCCTGAACTCAGTAATCATTTTATAAATGATGCTCAAGGACATCCTATATATAATAGCGCGTTCTCCGTGGCGGGTTTAGCCGCTTTCGGCTTAGGCAGCTGGGCTTTTGGTTTCATATCTTGCTGAACTGTTGCTGACGTGGCCACGGGGGTCTTCCCGTCGGTACGACGGGCTCAAATGCTAGTGATATTACCTACGCATTTTTATGAGTCCTGGATACAAGTAGCTATCTTGTCAGAGTGGCGAACTACAGAGACACAAGATCTTTTAAGATACGAATACAGCACCAGTGTCTCTGTAGTTCACCACTCTGACACTCTTGGTGCCACCTGCAATGTTCACTCGATGACAAGCCTAATGCCCAGGTATAAAGAATTCCCTTTCATAACAATAAGTCCATCAACTGGCCATAAACAATCCCAACGTGCGCCTCCTCTTTTGCAGGAGTGCCAACGCCATTCAAACTGAATCCTCAGTGTTGCTGGTTTGCGTCAGGAGACCCACCTCCTGGGGTGAAGTACCTTTCACAACTAAAAAATAAATGGCGGCCAGTCTTAGAATACAACTCTGGTAGGTATAGGCATGCCGTACAAACACAGTGGTAACTCAGATAACCAAAACAGAGCGAACCCACTTCACAGCGATTCCTATAGCCAACGCTTACCCCTCAAGAAACATGTGCATTTAACTTGTGCAAGTGCATACTTGTCTGATTGCATTGCTGCAAGGATAGGATCTTGATCATGTCAGGGGATTTTTGTTCCCATCTTTCACGACGCTGTCTAGTCAAAGTTGAGTCAAGGCCAAGTTGCAGTCAATATAAAATCAGACAACCGTGCGACCTAGGTGCCTCCCAGGGCACAAATCACTCACTCTCGGTCGCACTTCGTGGCAACCAAGGGCCAATTTTGCCCTAAACTCGCACACCTGAAGGTCGCACGGGGGTCGCACCGCGTCGGACAATGTGCAACCAGTCGCACACAGAAAACTGCCTGCCATTACTTGTGAGGGCTTATCCGTGCGCCGCAGCTGGGGAAATTCACCATGGCAGACCTAGTAAGTGTCACCCTCCAGCCGGTAGGGCTTCTCCAATTCAATTCATCTTTCGGAGAAGGAGCGCCAGCGAATGATCAGCCTCAATCTCTGGTGGTGAAGAGTTTGCTCGATCGCTGGCGGTGGAGAGATCACTCACCATCTCGTGAAAGTCATGCGCGGGGAAGTCAGACTCCAAGAAGCTGCATAACGAAACAAACACCATGTTAGGATAGCGCTAAGCCGGTGGCAAATCATGGTTGGGATTTTTGAGTGTCGTGGAGTGTATGTATGTTACAGTCCTGAGGTGGGCCAAGAGGAAGTCAGACTCCAAGAAGCTGCATAACATAATATCGAAACAAACACAATCTTAGCTCTTGGCAGGCAGGGCAATGGAGCGGGCCGAAGCCAGTTAGTTACAAAACAGTTGGCTGACTTGCCAGGCTTCGTCTCGTTTGTCGGTCGGACAGCAGACAACGGGGTGAATCTGGGGACTCACGGCCCCCTGAAGAGGGGGCTCTGCCAACAACCACCATGTTAGCGCTTGGCAGGTGGCAAATCATGGTTGAAATTTTTTAGTGTCGTGGAATATAAAACGTCTGGTGATGAACAAATATGTGTGATTGTCTTCTTTTGTGTTTCATGGCAAGGCATGGTAATCTGCTAGAAAGATGTACTTTTTTTTATTGTTACATCTGTAGCATGAAGTATGCAGGCAGGAGCAGAGCTGAAGGCTGTGTAGGTCCAGCTTGATGGAGCACATATAGTTAGGGAACGGCAAATCATATGATGTTGACCAAAGACGAGTATAATATCATATGATATCATACAAAAATCATATGATTTAAAATCATAAGATATGGTGCCCCAGGCCAAAGTTACCTAGTCAGACCGCCGGCATCATATGATATCATATGCAATGATGACATGATATCATATGATATCATATTGCCGATCTCTATATATAGTTCAATCGCAGTGCACAAGACCAGATCAGCTCATTCACAGATGAAACGCGCTCACCTATCAAAATGCTCACATCACATATAGAATAAAATATAAAATATAAAATATAAAATATAAAATATAAGATTGTGTCGCAAGCGACACGGAAAATTGCATTAGCAGTCACCGGCAGGGAGTTTCGAAAGTAGTGGAGAAAGTAGCTACTCATAGCCGAATAGAGCTACAAACATTGAACAACTTTTGCGAAGGATCTTGACTGCTGCGATGCTGATAACTCTAGTCATGCGCACTCCAACTATGAGCAAAATTTGTGGGTGCGAAGGTGGTCGGAATCGTTCAAACGCCTGGACATCTGTCGGACTGACGGACATCGGACAGACAGCGGAGAGAGACAAGGGGGGGACTTAAGGCTTGAGGCTTAGGGGGCTAAAGCGAAAAGTGCTCACCAGGGTAATTCAAAGCGCGCGCTTTGGCGCTTTTTAGCGCTGACTTTTTGACCCCCTCTGCGCTATAAGCGCAGTTTTTTGCAACCCCTTGTGGGCGCTACAAGCAATTTTTGCGCTTTTTGCACTACCAAGCGCAGTTTTTTTGTTTTCAAGTGCTCTAAAGCGCTAGCCAATTGGGCCATTTGAAGTACCCTGGTGCTCACCTATCAGGATGCTGCTGCTGGTAGTGTGCTTCTTTCATCAGTTCAGCCATGCTTGGTCCAGTGTGGAAAGAGCTTCCATCAGTATCATGAAGGTTGTAGGCGTTGTCTAGCGGGCCAAGGCTAATGAGATGACTATGGAGGGCATCCGACCAATCGCAAGCTAAATCTGGAGAGATAGAGCGTTCCAACAATGGGTCAGTAACCCAATGTGCGAAGACCCTCTCATCAGTTGTAAAAGCCTGATCAGAGGAGGTAGCACTGGTATCAGCACTTTGGCTGGCCTTGTCACCTGCATTGGGCACAGACGACATAACTCCATGTAAGACTTTGTGAGAATTGAGGAAGCTGGCAGGCAATAGCGGACGATGACAGCAAAGGCCTCACTCTCAATCAGCAGACTGAGTATATAAAAAAAAGTAATGATAACGCCTGGTGGGGCGTGGTATTAAGGGAGCCCCGTCTTACTGCGGTAGGGAACGGGCTGCTACTCTACGTGGACAAAGCTACCATGACGGTTGACAGCGACCGCGAACACCAAGGCGCACCCGTGGGGATGAGTATCAAGTATATCTCAGACCCTCAAACCCACCAACATAAGGTGCGTAGGTTCGCACAATTCTAGAGTTTGGATGCACCCTCACAAATGCAGTCTTTTTGTACACCAGCAAAGTCACCAAAAGCCTCAGGCAAAGATTCTGAGACCCACGCACCCTAGGAACTCCATACAGTGATACCCATTTAAGATGATATCCCTGTAGACAGAATATCTTGCTCCTCAAACACGTAAAGAAGCTGAACCACACGTTCCCTTGAGGCAAGGAACTTAAGAATAAGCCGACTTATAAAGTTGGAATAAGATAGGAATATGTTAGAATGAATTTCACAACTTGATGGTGCAAATTCAATTTCAATTTCACAACTTGATGGAGCATATTCGAGCATAACATTGCCATGGCTTTAGTCGAACGCACCTTTCGCGTTGCGGCGAAACAGTTTTCTTGGAGAGGGAAGTTTAAACAGAGATCGGAGTTCCCAAGATGATCCAAGTGACTGGCTGTCATTCGCCGTACCCCCCGCGCAGCTTTGGGAGCCCTGCATAATCCGCTCAGCAGCAGCTTCCTTAAATGCGCTTTCACCGCTTCCTCCCTGCAACTACACAGAAAATACAGATAAGGGTTAGCTTCATACAGTTCTTTTGCTGTCATATCCAGGATCGCACTCGGGGAAGTGACAATTTCGCTAAATGTAGGCGAAAGACACGATTTGCAGCGGAAATGCAGATAAATGTAGGCGTACAGTGGACGAAATGTCTCGGCTCACCACAAACCAGCGATCCCGACAGACACCCAGAACTTATCGTAGACTGGAGCGTGACCAATAACTCCTCGATCGCACGTTAACTACTGAGTTGTAATACGCGAAGGGGAATGCAGCTTTCTGTCGCTCGAGGGTCTGTTAGCAACCTTTTCGAGGGGTAATTCTTGCGAACCTGCGAAGCTCTGCCAGCAATTCCGAGATAGGGTGAACAATTAGGCAACGAAGTACTAGCGCGAACCACTTGTTGGCGAATAGCTTTCATTCGGGAAAATGGACACCCGAAGTCACCGATGTGCTTTCGCTGCATGCGTCGAAAATGGCGCTGTTGTAGGGCGAAACCAGGACGATTTTAATCACTGTGATGAAAGCCTGAGTCACACTGAAATATTAGTGTGACTTGCGATAACCTGTCAGTGCTCTTACTAATTTTGATAGATGTTTTCGCAGGGTGTCCTTTCACCAGCCTTTCACGTACATTTAGCCAATGCGGATTGGACGCGGCATGGCGAAATAGCCGTACGATTAGAGCCTTTGCAATATGGCCAAGGTAAGCCACGCAAACCTTCATTCTACCTCTCGTACTGCTACATAATATTCTTCCCTCCCTCGCCCAACGCATGTGTTCGTTGCTACCTGATATTTTTGGCGTCCTGCTTTGTTATCTCCTTTCTTTCCAGCTTTCTTTTCAGATTAGTGCGCAACGCCCTCTGCCGCCTTCCGCATGGACAGGCGCGGGGTAGTGCGTCGGATTGTTTTTGAAATTTGACCAATGCTCTCGTCCTATCTCCTACACAAATTCCCGTACATTGGTTCCGCTAATTCTCGCAACCGATCCGTCTATGCTAGACCTGTGTAGGTTGTCAGTGCATCTGCTGGATGCATGGTATCTTGCAGCCAACGGCCCTTTCGTCGTCAACTCCTCAACCAGGAAGCCCGGTCGGCGCTGCTATACTGCCACCGCATGAATAAGCTGCATAAATTGCAGCATCTCGGCAGCCCACCCAACGTTGCTCTGGACACGGTCAAATATGGTGGTATGTGGAGTGTACTGTCCCTGGAGCATGGCTTCAGCTTGGGATGGTGGTATGATTAGTTGGCTCTGTGCAAAGTAGGATGCTGGGACAACTTGCTCCCAACTCTTATGTGAGTCATACTTCCACCTGTTCTCTCCTGGGCCTGAGTAGAGCTTGAAAGGACATGGGGCCTTACACTCTAGTAGGATCTTGCACTGCCCTGGCTGCATGGTGCCCTTGAGCATTGTATCAGGAGATCATGCGTGGCAGTTATCCCTTGAGACCCTGCATGATAGATGGTGGCAGCACTGTGTATATTTGGCTGACGCACTAGACCCATGTCCATGGCATGCATCTTCACATTGGGTTCACTCGTAGTGGTTGTGGTAGTCTTGGAACGTTGCCTCTTGCGTTGTGGTGGAGACTTATTCTCCTTGCTTTGCTGGGTGTTGGGTGACAGTCCAACCTTGTCTTAATGCTTGGGTCTTTCGGATCCATTCTGCATGGTAAACTCAGGCAAGTGTGTACAATGCAAGGCTGGGGTAGGACCTGAGGTTCAGGTACCTAAGCTTGAGGCAGGTTGTACTTCCAGGGGGATCTCCCTACCAATACTAAAAAACAACACAAAGGGTGTCAATATATGTAACTATCCCCGCCCTTCTTTTTTGCAGGGACCCATGCTCTGTGTGGAAGCGGTCTGAAGGTTGCTTGTAGGTAGGGTTTCACAACAATGTGGCCTAGGGAATTCTGACTTGATCACATGCCTAAATAGTGTCCACCTGCTTGCATGCCTCCTTTCGTGCAAGCCTGTCTGTATGCCTGCCTTTCTATCTTCCTCCCTAGTGACTGATTGGCTGACTATCTGGATGGTGACTGCAGCTTGGAGGTGCTAGGCATAGAGTGTTCAGCCCATGGAAAAGTGGCTTGGTTGCCTGCCTGCGTGCCTGTCTGTTGCACGCATGTTTACTTGCTTGTATGTCTGCTTGAGCGCTTGGCCATTGTTGACACAAGAGGGGGTTTAACCTATCATCAAAAATGAAGTAAAGGGTGCTACATAATTTAACTATGCCTGCATTCTGTATTTGCAGGGACCATTGCTCTGTCTTCCCTCCCAGTTCTGATGTTCCACTGTCACATGAGGCTGCTAGACAACAACGTAAGTGATAAGTGAAGCTTGCTTGTAGGTGCGGTTTCGCAACAGTAGTGTGGCATAGGGAATTGTGTCTTGATTCATGCCTAGGTAATGCCCACGTGCATCTGTCTATGTTTGTGTCATTGTCTCTGTCATCGTCTCTGTAACTGCATCTGTAATATGCTTCTGTCTATGTCCTGCCCTCCATTGATCTCTAGCGCATACCCTGCTCTGCTCATCACGTCACTGTCCTGCCCCTTGCCGTCCTCCCTGCCCTTCATTGCTCTGTAACGCAGGTCATGCTCTGCTAATCACTATCCTGCCCCTATCCTACTCCCTGCCCTTAATTGCTCTCTAACGCCTGCCCTGCTCTGCCCATTACTGTCGTCCTGTCCTTTCCCATTATCCCTGCCTCTCTTTGCTCTCAAACTCCTGCCCTGCTCTGCTCATCACTGTCTTCCTACCCCTTGCCATTATCCCTGCCCCTCTTTGCTCTCTAACACCTGCCCTGCTCTGCTCATCACTGTCATCCTGTCCCTTGCCATTATCCCTGCCCCTCTTTGCTCTCTATCGCATGCCCTGCCGTGTTCATCACTGTCATCCTGCCCTTGCCATTATCCCTGCCCCTCTTTGATCTGTATCGCATGCCCTGCCTTCTTCATCACTGCCGTCTTGCCTCTTGCCATTATCCCTGCCCCTCCTTATTCCCTAACACCTACCCTGCTCTGCTCATCACTGTCAACATACCCCTTGCCATAATCCCTGCCTCTCTTTGCTCTCTTTTGCCTGCCCTCCCTTATTCATCACTGTCGTCCTGCCCCTTGCTATTATCCCTGCCCCTCTTTGAACTCTAACACCTGCCCTGCTCTGCTCATCACTGTCATCCTGCCCCTTGCCATTATCCATGCCCCTCTTTGCTCTCTATCGCATGCCCTGCCGTGTTCATCTCTGGCATCCTGCCCTTGCCATTATCCCTGCCTCTCTTTGATCTCTATTGCATGCCCTGCCTTCTTCATTACTGCCGTCTTGCCCCTTGCCATTATCCCTGCCCCTCCTTACTCCCTAACGCCTATCCTGCTCTGCTCATCACTGTCACCATGCCCCTTGCCATTTTCCCTGCCCCTCCTTACTCCCTAACACCTTTCTCGCTCTGCTCATCACTGTCGTCTTGCCCCTTGCCATTATCCCTGCCCCTCTGTGCTCTCTATCGCCTATCCTGCTCTGCTCATCACTGCCGTCTTGCCCCTTGCCATTGTCCCTGACCTCTTTACTCCCTAACACCTACCCTGCTCTGCTCATCACTGTCGTCTTGCCCCTTGCCATTGTCCCTGCCTCTCTTTGCTCTCCAACACCTGCCCTCCCTTATTCATCACTACCGTCTTGCCCCTTGCCATTATCCCTGCCTCTCTTTGCCCTCCAACACCTGCCCTCCCTTATTCATCACTGCCGTCTTGCCCCTTGCCATTGTCCCTGCCCCTCTTTGCTCTCTATCGCATGCGCTGCCTCGTTCATCACTGCCGTCTTGCCCCTTGCATTGTCCCTGCCCTCTTTACTCCATAACACCCTACCCTGCTCTGCTCATCACTGTCGTCTTGCCCCTTGCCCATAATCCCTGCCTCTCTTTGCTCTCCAACACCTGCCCTCTCTTATTCATCACTGACGTCTTTGCCCCTTGCCATTATCCCTGCCCCCTCCTTACTCCCTAACGCTATCCTGCTCTGATCATCACTGGCCGTCTTTGCCCCTTTCCATGTCCGTGCCCTTCTGTGCTCTCTAACGCTATCCTGCTCTGCTCATCACTACCGTCTGCCCCTTGCCATTGTCCGTGCCCCTCTTTGCTCTCTATCGCATGCCCTGCCTTCTTCATCACTGCCGTCTTGCCTCTTGCCATTGTCCCTGCCCTCTTTACTCCCTAACACCTACCCTGCTCTGCTCATCACTGTCGTCAAGCCCCTTGCCATTATCCCTGCCTCTCTTTGCTCTCCAACATTTGCCCTCCCTTATTCATCACTTCCGTCTTGCCCCTTGCCATTGTCCCTGCCATCTTTACTCCCTAACACCTACCCTGCTCTGCTCATCACTGTCGTCTTGCCCCTTGCCATTATCACTGCCTCTCTTTGCTCTCCAACACGTGCCCCCTACTTATTCATCACTGTCGTCTTGCCCCTTGCCATTGTCCCTGCCCTATTTACTCCCTAACACCTACCCTGATCTGCTCATCACTGTCGTCAAGCCCCTTGCCATTATCCCTGCCTCTCTTTGCTCTCCAACACTTGCCCTCCCTTATTCATCACTGCCGTCTTGCCCCTTGCCATTATCCCTGCCCCCCCTTACTCCCTAACACCTACCCTGCTCTGCTCATCACTGTCATCTTGCCCCTTGCCATTATCCCTGCCCCTCTTTGCTCTCTATCGCCTATCCTGCTCTGCTCATCACTGCCGTCTTGCCCCTTGCCATTGTCCCTGACCTCTTTACTCCCTAACACCTACCCTGCTCTGCTCATCACTGTCGTCTTGCCCCTTGCCATAATCCCTGCCTCTCTTTGCTCTCCAACACCTGCCCTCCCTTATTCATCACTGCCATCTTGCCCCTTGCGATTATTCCTGCCTCTCTTTGCTCTCCAACACCTGCCCTCCCTTATTCATCACTGCCGTCTTGCCCCTTGCCATTGTCCCTGCCCCTCTTTGCTCTCTATCGCATGCCCTGCCTCGTTCATCACTGCCGTCTTGCCCCTAGCCATTGTCCCTGCCCTCTTTACTCCCTAACACCTACCCTGCTCTGCTCATCACTGTCGTCTTGCCCCTTGCCATAATCCCTGCCTCTCTTTGCTCTCCAACACCTGCCCTCTCTATTCATCACTGCCGTCTTGCCCCTTGCCATTATCCCTGCCCCTCCTTACTTCCTAACGCCTATCCTGCTCTGCTCATCACTGCCGTCTTGCCCCTTTCCATTGTCCGTGCCCTTCTGTGCTCTCTAACGCCTATCCTGCTCTGCTCATCACTACCGTCTTGCCCCTTGCCATTGTCCCTGCCCCTCTTTGCTCTCTATCGCATGCCCTGCCTTCTTCATCACTGACGTCTTGCCTCTTGCCATTGTCCCTGCCCTCTTTAATCCCTAACACCTACCCTGCTCTGCTCATCACTGTCGTCAAGCCCCTTGCCATTATCCCTGCCTCTCTTTGCTCTCCAACATTTGCCCTCCCTTATTCATCACTTCCGTCTTGCCCCTTGCCATTGTCCCTGCCATCTTTACTCCCTAACACCTACCCTGCTCTGCTCATCACTTACGTATTGCCCCTTGCCATTAACCCTGCCTCTCTTTGCTCTCCAACACGTGCCCCCTACTTATTCATCACTTTCGTCTTGCCCCTTGCCATTGTCCCTGCCCTCTTTACTCCCTAACACCTACCCTGATCTGCTCATCACTGTCGTCAAGCCCCTTGCCATTATCCCTGCCTCTCTTTGCTCTCCAACACTTGCCCTCCCTTATTCATCACTGCCGTCTTGCCCCTTGCCATTATCCCTGCCCCCCCTTACTCCCTAACACCTACCCTGCTCTGCTCATCACTGTCATCTTGCCCCTTGCCATTATCCCTGCCCCTCTTTGCTCTCATATCGCCTATCCCGCTCTGCTCATCACTGCCGTCTGCCCTTGCCATTGTCCCTGACCTCTTTACTCCCTAACACCTACCCTGCTCTGCTCATCACTATCGTCTTTGCCCCTTCGCCATAATCCCTGCCTCTCTTTGCTCTCCAAAACCCTGCATTCCCTTATTCATCACTGCCATCTTGCCCCTTGCGATTATTCCTGCCTCTCTTTGCTCTCCAACACCTGCCCTCCCTTATTCATCACTGCCGTCTTGCCCCTTGCCATTGTCCCTGCCCCTCTTTGCTCTCTATCGCATGCCCTGCCTCGTTCATCACTGCCGTCTTGCCCCTAGCCATTGTCCCTGCCCTCTTTACTCCCTAACACCTACCCTGCTCTGCTCATCACTGTCGTCTTTCCCCTTGCCATAATCCCTGCCTCTCTTTGCTCTCCAACACCTGCCCTTCCTTATTCATCACTGCCGTCTTGCCCCTTGCGATTTTCCCTGCCCCTCCTTACTCCCTAACGCCTATCCTGCTCTGCTCATCACTGCCGTCTTGCCCCTTGCCATTGACCGTGCCCTTCTGTGCTCTCTAACGCCTATCCTGCTCTGCTCATCACTACTGTCTTGCCCCTTGCCATTGTCCCTGCCCCTCTTTGCTCTTTATCGCATGCCCTGCCTTGTTCATCACTGCCGTCTTGCCTCTTGCCATTGTCCCTGCCCTCTTTACCGTAACACCTACCATGCTCTGCCTCATCAATGTCGTCTTGGCCCCTTGCATTATCCCTGCCTTCTCTTTGCTCTCCAACAATCTGCCCTCTTATTCATCACTAAAGGCTTGACCCTTGCCATGTCCCTGCCCCTCTTTACTTCCCTACACACCACCCCGCTCGGCTCATCACTTACGTTTGCCCTTGCCATTAACCCTTGCCTATCTTTGCTCTCTAACAGACCATGCCCTTCTATTACACTGTCGTACTGGCCCTTGCCAGTATATCTGCCCTCCGTACACACAACGCATATCCTGCTCTGCCTCATCACTGCAGCTTTCCCCTGCAATTATATATGCCTATCCTTATCCCGAAAGACTATCATGCTCTGCTCATCACTGCGTCTGCCTTGACATTGTCCCTGCTCTCTTGCTCTCTACGAATGCCCTGCCTGTCATATGCCATCTTGCCTCTTGCCCCATTTCCTGTCACTCCTTACTCCTACGACTACCCTGCTATGGCTAATCACTGTGTCGTGCCCCTGCCATTTGTCCATTGCCCCTATGTGCACTCTAAACGCATGGCCTTGCTATGTCATCACGTCGTCTTGCCCCTTGCCATATACCGCCTCTCTTCGCTTCCAAACAATTTCCCTTCCTTATTTCTCTGCCGTTCTTACACGGCCATGGTCCCTGCCCTCTTTACACCCTAAAACCTACATGATCGGCTCATCACGTCGTCTGGCCCTTGCCATTTCTGCCTCTCTTTGATCTCCAACACACTGCCTCTTATTCATCACGCAGTTCTTGCCCCTTGCCCGATGTCACGCGCCCTCTTGGCATCTTTATCGCATGCCCTGCCTGTTCATACTGCCGTTCTTGCCTCTTGCCCATTGTCCGCGCCCTCTTCCTCCGTACCACACCTACCCCTGCTCTGAACTCATCACTGTCGTCTTGCCCGTGCCATTATCCATGCCTCTCTTTGATCTCCAACATCTGCCCGTCCCTTATTCATAAACTACCTTTGCCCTGGCCATTGTCCCTGCCCTCTTTACTCCCGAACAACACCCAGCTTATGTCATCACTTAAGGCTTGCCCCAGCCATAACCTGCCCTTCTTTGCTCTAGAAAGAACAGGAATAGTGATTATTCAGCAGGGAGTTTGAATGAAAAAGTGAATTTAAATGAAAATAAGTACGAACGAAAGCAGAGACAGGATAGGTAAGAAATGGAATCTGTAAAAGGGACATACTCGCCTCTCCTTACTCCCGAACGCTATACTGCTCTGCTATCACTGCCGTCTTGCCCTTGCCATTGTCCCTGCCTCTCTTGTTCTCTATCGAATGCCTTGCCTTGTTCATCATTAAGCCATCCTTGCATTATTGCCATTATCCCTGTCCTCCATTACTCATAACGACCTACCTGCTCTGCTCATCACTGTCGTTCTTGCCCCTTGCAATTGTCCCTGCCTCTGTGCTCTCTAACGCGCCCTGCTTGCTCATCACTGTCGTCTTGCCCCTGCCATTATCCCGGCCTCTCTTGGTCTCCAACACTTTCCCATCCCTTATTTATATCTGCCGTCTCCCTTGCAATTGTCCCTGCCCTCTTACACCCTTAAAACCACCTGCTCTGCTCATCATGTCGTGCCTTGCCCTTGCCATTCTCCCTGCCGCTTTGCTCTCCAACACCTGCCTCCCTTATCATCCCTCCGTCTTGCCCCCTTGCCATTGTCACCTGCCCATCTTTGCTCTCTATAGCAGCCCTCCTCGTTAATCACTGCCGTTCTGGCCCCTAGGCCATTGGCCCTGCACTCTATTTTATTACTATCTAAACATAACTTGTCTGCTAATCACTGCCGTCTTGCCTTTTTCCATTATACCCTTGCCCCTCCTTATTCCCTAAACACCTTACCCGGACTTTGCCTCATCACTGGTCGTCTTACCCCTGGCCATATCCCTGCCTCTCTTGCTCTCTAACGCCCGGCCCTCCCTTATTCATCCTATCGTCCTTGCCCCTTGCAATTATCCCTGACCCCTTATGAACTCTAACATGCCCTGTCTGCCTATCACTGTCATCTATGCCCCTTTTCATAATACCGCCCCTATTTGATCTCTATCGCATAGCCTGCCTTGGTCATCATGCCGTACTTGCCCTTGCCATTATCACTGACCTGCTTACTCCCTAACGCATATCTGCTCTGCTCATCAATTGTCACCATGCCCCTTGCCATGATCCCGCCCCTCCTTACTCCCTAACACATATCTGCTGACCACACGGCCGTTGCCCCTTGCCATTTACCACTGCCCCTCTTTGTAACTCTCTAACGGCATATCCTGCTCTGCTTATCATCACTACCGTCTTGCCCCTTGCAAATTGTCCCTGCCCCTTCTTTGCTCTCTCTATCGCATGCCCTGCCTTGTTCATCACTGCCGTCTTGCCTCTTGCCATTATCCCTGCCCTCTTTACTCCCTAACACCTACCCCGCTCTGCTCATCACTTACGTATTGCCCCCTTGCCATTAACCCTGCCTCTCTTTAGCTTCTAACGCCTGCCCTTCTTATTCATCACTGTCGTCCTGCCCCTTGCCATTATCTCGCCCTCCTTACTCCCCTAACGCCAGATCCTGCTTTGCTCATCACCCGCCATCTTTCCCCTTGCCATTATCTCTGCCTCTCCTTACTCACGAACGCCTATCCGGGTCTGCTCATCACTTGCCGTCTTGCCCCTTGCCATTGGTCCCCTACCCCTCTTTGCTCTCTATCGAATGCCCTGCCTTGTCATCATTGCCGTCTTTCCTCATGCCCATTATCCCTGCCCCTTCTTACTCCCCCTAACGCCTACCCTGCTCTGCCACACTCACTGTCGTCTTTCCCCTTGCCATTTTCCCTGCCCCTCTGTGCTCTCTAACGCCTGCCCTGCTCTGCTCATCACTGTCGTCTTTGCCCCTTGCCATTATCCCTGCCTCTGTTGCTCTCCAACACTTGCCCTCCCTTATTCATCATTGCCGTCTTGCCCCTTGCCATTGTCCCTGCCCTCTTGACTCCTAACCACCTTACCCATGCTCCTGACTCATCACTGTCGTCTTGCCCCTTGCCATTATCCATCCCGCATCCTGCTCTTTGCTCTCCCAACACCTGACCCTCCCTTATTCATCCACTGCCCCTTGTTCCTGCCCCTTGCCATTGTCCATGCCCCTCTTTGACTCTCTATGCAATGCCCTGCTCGTAATCACTGCCGTATTGCCCCTGCCATTGTCCTGCCTTTTTACTCCCTAACAACCTACCGGTTGCTATGCTCATCACTGCCGTCTTGCCCTTGCCTATCCCTGCCCCCTCTATTCCCTAACACCTTGCCTGCTGTGTGCCAGCAATGTCGTCTTACCCATTGCATGATCCCTGCCTCTCTTTGCTCTTCTAACGCCTGCCCGCCCTTATTCATCACTATCGTCTTGACACTTTTTTGGGGGGCCCATTTCCCCCGCCCCTCTATGAACTCTAACACCTGCCTGCTTGTGCTCATCACTGTCATCCTGTCCCTCCATTGTCCCCACTGCCCCTCTTAGATCTCTATCGCATGCCCTGCTTGTTCATCACTGCCGTTGGACCCTTGCCATTTAGCCCTAACCTCTACTCCCTTAACGCCTATTCCTGCTCTGCTTCATCACTGTCAACATGCACCTTGATTACCCGGACCCTCCTTACTCCCTTAACAAAATATCCTGCTATGCTCATCACTGGCCGTTATTGCTCCTTGCCATTGTCCCTGCCATCTTTAATCCATAACACCAAACCCTGCTTGCTAATCACTTGCCGTCTTGCCCCGGACCTTGTCCCTGCCCTCTTTACTCCTACCTTACATGCTCTGCTCATCACTGCCGTCTTGCCCTCCTCTCTGGTGTGCCATATCCTGCCCACTCCTGATTCCCTAACACTACCCTGCTCTGTCCTCATGTAGTCTTAACCCCTGCCAGTATCCGGCCTCTCTTTGCTCTTCTAACGCATCTGCCTCCCTTATTCATCACTTATCGTCCTGCCCCTTGCCATTATCCCTGCCCCTCTATGAACTCTAACACCTGCCCTGTCGCTCATCACTGTCATCCTGCCCCTTGCCATAATCCCTGCCCCTCTTTGCTCTTGATCTCTATCGCATGCCTGCCTTGTTTATACACGGCCCCGTCTTGCCCCTCTGCCCTTTCCCTGCCCCTCCTTACTCCCTAACGCCTATCCTGCTCTGCTCATCACTGTCACCATGCCCCTTGCCATTATCCTGCCTCTTACTCCCTAACCACCTATCGGCTACGCTCCTCACTGCCGTCTTGCCCTTCCATTGTCCTGCCCCTCTGTGCTCTCTCCACGCCTCTCTGCTTTGCTCTTCATACCGTCTTGCCCTTGCCATTGTCCTGCCCCTCTTTGCTCTCTATCGCATGCCCTGCCTTGTTACCTACTGCCCCGTATTGCTCTGTCATGCTTTCCTGCCCCCTTATTCATCACTGCCGTCTTGTCCCCTGGCCATTGTCCTGCCCTCTTTACTCCCTAACACACTAACCTGCTTGTCCTAATCATTGTAGTTTGCCCCTTGCCCATTATCCCTGCCCCATCTTTGCCTCTCTAACCGCCTATCCTGCTCTGCTCATCAACTGCCGTCTTGCCCCTTTGCCATTGTCCCTGCCCTCTTTAATCCCTAACACCCACCCTGCATTCTGCTCATCACTGTCGTCTTTTGCCCCTTGCACATTATCCCTTCCCTCTTTGCTCTCTAACGCCTGCCCTCCCTTGTTCATCACTGTCGTCTGCTCCTTGCCATTAACCCCTGCCTCTCTTTGCTCTCTATTGCATGCCCTGCTTGTTCATCACTGCCGTCTTGCCTCTGGCCATTATCCTTGTCCCTCCTTACTCCCTAACACCTACCCTGCTCTGCTCATCACTGTCGTCTTGCCCTTGCCATTATCCTGCCCCTCCTTACTCCCTAACACCTACCATGCTCTGCTCATCACTGTCGTCTTACCCCTTGCCATTATCCCTGCCCCTCTTTGATCTCTATCGCATGCCCTGCTCTGCTCATCACTGTCGTCCTGCCCCTTGCCATTATCCCTGCCCCTCTCTGCTCTCTAACGCCTGCCCTCCCTTGTTCATCACTGTCGCCATGCCCCTTGCCATTATCCCTGCCCTCTTTGCTCTCTAACGCCTGCCCTGCTCTGCATGACTTGCAGGGCAAGAGGATGGATGGAAATGCTGTAGCTGCGATGAAGATTGCTGCCACGAAGGAACTATAAATGCCGAAGATGGAAATATATAATAGAATCAGCGAAGATATATAGATGTATAGCTTTGCTTGGACGTTTCTACTTAGTGGATATATGGGCGTATGTCTTCATGAGTAGACAAATGGATAGCTGCCTGCAGGCTGCCTATATACTTGTACTAGAACTTAATTAGCTACATGGCTCCAGGCAGCAATTTGGCTGCTCGTCGTCTTTTGCTCGCTGTCTATCTATGGTTAATGGATATAGAGGAAATATATGGGATGTAGCGGATGTACATGTGTAAGGATGCTTACATAGATATATAGGTAGATCAATAAGTTAATGGATGCATACGGTAGTTTATTATGTATGTAATCTATCTTCTCGAATCCTGATGTAATTGAGAAATGCTCCTGGAAAATATTCCTGAAAATGTGACCTCTCTGACCACCGTGCCCAAACCGCCCTGCAAGCGAAGTACAGGCGAAAAGTCTTAGAAGACCGAACATTTCGCCTCATTACCGTGCACAAGCCGCCGTGCGTGGCGAGATGCCGTCGAAATATCTCAGAAGTCTGAGACATTTCGACGACAATCCGCCTTGGCTAAATGTAGGCGAAATGTCTCAGGATTCTGAGCTACACGCGACGCGGGTATAGGGCTTACCGCTAGAGTCAGAAGTGCCAGGTCATTAAAGGACTATGACTAATCGCGGACCCCGCGTGCGTTCCGCGTGCATTCCGCTGCGCTCGTACGCATTTAGCGATCTGTCGACTTCCCCGAGTGCCCGCCGGCTTCGAGAAACTCGCACCTCACAATGGTGTTTCTTGGACGCGCGGGATTCGTCAAGTCATCATTAGCAATGGCTGCGACCTTATCCTTCCTCCGGAGGTCAGGGTTCCTTCTGATTGGCTTGATGTTTGCGCGCCAGCGGCCTCTGCTGCCGGAGAAGAGTCTCCTTCCGCCATCGTGGAAGCCACCCCCCCCAGTCACTTCTCCACCTTTGCGGTTCCTTCACCTGTCCAACGCCTCTCTCCTGAGGTTGAGGACGTTCTTATGGGTCTCTGTTGTGTACAGACACAGATCATCCAGTATGCTGCAAGGCCTCCGCCACCTGATGCCCGTTTTGACTAAGACTATGCAGACCTTGCCCATCATCGTCGTGAGGATGGTTATGATGATGATGATGATGATGATGATGATGATGATGATGATGATGATGATGATGAAGATCTGCAGAGTGCTATGAGTGGCGACTTCGGTGGAGGTACTCTTTCCACTGCTACTCGTGTGTTCAACACTTCCATCGTCTCTCCAGTGTATGAGCATCCGTCGGCACCTCCGCCTGAGCCTTCACCTGTGTTTAAGCCTGAGCCTTCGTCTGCGCCTTTGTTTGCGCCTCTTCCACCGGACCTACCGGATGTGGCCAAGCCGTCTTTGCTGAGGAGTTCTTCGTCCCTTGGTCCCTTGGCTCCTCAGCCGAATCTTGGCCGCAACCCTTCTGAGCGAGCTCTCGCTGGCTACCATACTCGTGCTCGAGAGGCTGCTGCTACGGTTGTCCGCACATCTCTTGCTGGCACTTCGCAGGAGCCCCCTCCGCCACCTTCGATGGAGCTGCCACCTGCTCCTGGTCCTCCACCTCCGGTGCCTCCTTCGCTGTCATGCGAATCTTGGGAGCATCTGCTCACTGGAGGACCGCCTCTGCGTCTATCCCTGCAGGACTGCCGTCGTATCAGCCAAGCTCAACATGCTGGGGACTCCTTGAGCCGCACTCTGTACGGTAGGATGGATATGAAAGCCACTCAGGCCAATGTTGATAGGATAGCAAGGGTCGCCCTAGGCGCGTGATGGCATACTCTGAGCTAGGTCTAGAGTGTCGGGCTTTTCTAGGACCGGTTACTTCGGGGATTAACTACCCTCCTGCTAATGGTGTGAGCTTTGGTGGCATTGGGCGTAGGAATAATGACCTGCGGGGTTACCAGTTCGTGAAGGTGCCCCTCCCTCTCTGTCCTGTTCGTCCTGATTTCGAGCTCGTTTCGGGTGTTGCGCGGTCCCTGTCTCTTATCAGGAACTTAGATGACCAGCGCGCTTATGACGCTGGTCTTGCTGCTGAGTATTTTCTGGAGATTCGTGATTCATTAGCTCCTAGTACCCCTGCTCCCGCTGCCGGAACTTCGGCCTCTCATGGTGAGTCTCGTGTAGATCCTGCACTGTTGGGTTTTAGTGCACTGCCCCTGGACCGTCAGGAGTTCATGTGTTTGACCATGATGCTTGCTTACATGACGGATGCTACGGTCAAGGTGTACCAGGATTTTGCTACTCCTCGGGATATCTTGATCGATATCCGGAGGAAGCAGTCTGATGCCCTTGCCGCTCGTGTCCCTCTCATGCTCATCGAGCTTCAAGGTGCAAACATGAGCCCTTCTGACCGCGTTGATGATTTCTTTCGCACGGTTCGCGGTCTTTGCACTGACCTCCGCAGTGCTGGGTATCTACAGACTCAGCGTCATGCCATGAACACTATCGTTCAGGGTACTCGGATCGTCTTCCTCGCTTCGACTCCTTGCGGATCAAATATGGTACGTTGATGTACCACTCGCAGCCTGTTGATTACTGGACCTGTCTTGCAGAATATAGGTCGTTATATTTCTTGAATGTAGCGCTCCCCAAGTCGGACTCCAGGCATCCTGGGTGGTCCCGGGACACTCCCCAAGTTCCTGCCAATGCTGCTTTCCAGCGTGGGCGGGGACCTGGAGGTCAGGGTTCCGGGTCTACCAAGAGATACCTGGATTGCGCTTGGGGACCTTGTCCTCACAAGAAGACCCACTCGGAGGACCGCTGCTGGACGAAGCACCCGCACCTGCGAAAGGCCAAGGATGGTGCACCGGGCAGTGGACCTGTGTGTCAGCATGAATTGCGGTGCTCTCAAGCGTTTTATGACTTGGTGACTACTTATGTACTCCCTTAGAACTATCGGCCCTGATAGCTTCCCATAGTGATAGCTTCCCGTAGAACTGAGTCATCCTTTAGTGACTCAGTGTCAGCTTCCTATTGACTGCCTGTCTCTCTGTGTCTTATCGGTCTCTCCCTGACATCTCCTGTGTTAAACGGTGTCAGGGTGACAAGATCCGGGCTTAGGGTCTATTCAGGTTACAGGCATCCACTTCGCCCACCGCTGGTGTCCTTTAGTGTACGTCCTTGCTTGTAACGTTATTCTCGTCTCTGTGTATAGATTGGCGCGTCTGTCTCCGCTGCATACATCTCTGTCCACTCTTAGAAGTGCTTAATAGCTGATAGGTTCTGGGCTTCATCTCGATCTACCACTGCTTTATAATGCAACTTCCGCGTGGGCCTCCTGCCGGCTTCGAAAAGCTAACCCCACAGAATGGTTTGTCTTGGTCGCGCGGTATGGAGAGCGTCATTGTATCATATGGCTGCGACCGCATTCTTCCGTTCAAGACTCGTGTTCCCACTGATTGGCTTGATGATTGCGCGCCAGCGGCCTCTGCTGCCTTAGATGAGTCTCCTTCCGCCATCATGGAAGACATCCCCCCCTACCAAACCTCCATTTCTCTCCCTCCTTCTCCTCTTGTCCAACGCCTCCTTCCTGAGGTAGAGGATATTCTGATGCGTCTATGCTGCGTCTCGACTCAGATCATCAAATACAAGTCTTCTCCTCCGCCTCCTGATGCCCGTTTTGAGTATGACAATGCTGATCTGGCTCGCCATAAGCATGAAGATGGCTACTACACTGAGGATGACGATGACGACGAAGAGGAAGACCTACAGAGTGCGCGGAGTGGTGACTTCGGTGGAGTCACACCTTCCACTGCCACTCGTGTTTTTGAGTCTCCGGTGTTTGAGCACCAGTCGGCTCCTCCTCCTCCTCCTCCTCCTCCTGTCTACAAGCCTCCGACTGCTCCTCCGCATCCACCTGCGGTACCTGAGTTGGCTATGCCGACTTTGCTGAGAAGCTCGTCACTTGGTCCTTTGATTCCTCCCCTCCCCTTTGTTCGCAACCCTTCTGAGCGAGCTCTGGCTGGCTACCACACGCGGTCTCGTGAGACTGCTGCTGCTGCCTCGAGTGTCCACAGCGATGCTGCTGGCCCCTCCCTGAATCCACCTCCACCTCCACCGGTGGAGCAGCCTCCTGCCCCTTCTCCTTTTCCTCCCCCCCTGCCCTACTACCCGAATCGCTCGCTGGGATGCTTATCCTGGGAGCACCTGCTTGATGGCTCCACACCTTCGCGCATGGATGTGCGGAGTTGCCGCCAAATTCGCAAGGCGCAGAAAGCTGGTGACTCCTTGGACCGCACTTTGTACGGTAGGATGGATCAGGCTGCCACTCGGGCTAATCTAGATACGAAGGGGCGGGCTAGGCGAGTGATGGTGTTCTCTGAATTGGGTCATGCATGCCGTGCTTATCTGGGGCCTGTGCAGGCAGGGATTGACTACCCCCCTCCTGGTGGTGCTACCTTTGGTGGATTGGGAGTTCGAAAAGCAAATCTACGCAAGTACCAGTTTGCCAAAGTTCCTCTCAGCTTTGTACCTCCTAGGCCAGATTTTGAGCTACTCGTAAATGTTGCGAGTTCTTTGGATGAGATTGAGAACCTTGATGACCAGCGTGCATATGATGCTGGCATCGCTGCCGAGTACTTTCTGTCGGTTCGCGCTATGTATGATGCCACGCCGTTTTCGCCTGTTGCCTCACCACCTGCCTCTCCTAGTCAGACTCGTGTAGATCCTGCACTGTTAGGATTTAGTACCCTGCCCCTTGCACGCCAGGAGTTCATGTGTCTCACCATGATGCTCGCGCACATGACGGAACCGATGGTACAGGTGTATCAGGATTTTGCTACACCTCGCGATATCTTACTGCATATCAAGAGGCAGCATTCTGATGCCCTTGCTGCTCGGGTTCCCCTCATGCTTGTTGAGCTTCGTAGTGTGACCATGAACAACTCTGAACCCGTGGATGTGTTCTTTCGCAGGGTGCGGCAGTTGTGCACTGACCTTCGCAGTGCGGGATACCCGCAGCCGCAGCGTCACGCGATGCACACTATAATCAATGGCATCACTCACCCTCGATTCGATTCGCTGCGCCTCCAGTTTGGCTTTGAGTTGTACCAGAACAAGACCGTAGACTACTGGTCTTGTCTTGATGCTTATAGATCGTTAGATTTCTTAAATGTGTCTCTCCCCAGGTCTGATCCAAGGCATCCTGGCTGGTCCCGCGACCCTCCCCAGATCCCTGCTAATGCTGCTTTCCAGCGGGGCAAGGGATCTGGTTCTCAGAGTTCCGGGGGCACCAAGAGGCGCTTGGATTGCACTTGGGGACCCTGTCGTTCGAAAACGAGCCACTCGGAAGACCGCTGCTTTACAAAGTATCCGGAACTCAGAAAGGCCAAGGGACGTGCACCTGGTTCTGAACCGGTGCCCGTAGCTTTGGCCCTTCCAGGGTCGCTTACACGTAAGCAGCTGTCGTCCTTGCAGGCTCAGATCGATGGGTACGCCATTTCAAAGAACTAGGAGGTAAGCTCTGTCCTATTTTCTTGCACGACTAAGTTCTCAAACATTTGCAGCCCAAGTCTTTCTGAAGGTATCTGGCATGTGGACTCGGGAGCTGGGATGTCAATCACAGGTGATAGGTCGTTGTTCACTGTGTTTGAATCCTCTGCTGTTGGGCCTGCAGTTCGATTTGCTGATGGGGTGATTCAACGGTCAGAGGGTATGGGGTCCATTGTGTTATGTAGTGATTGGTTACCAACATCAATCACCTTAACCAATGTTCTATACATACCCCACTGTCCAGTAAATCTCCTGTCCGTAAATGCTGTAGCTCATTCCCTCCACTGCAAGATTGCTTTTGATAGTATTAGTTGTACTGCCACTCAGGGCTCTTCTGTGCTCTGGTCCTTTCCTGCTTCCAGTGATGGTGTGTATAAGTTTGCATGTAGGCCTTGTCACACCTCCAGTCGTTGTTTGAGGGTTGCTGAATATTATCCAGCTTTTGCACTTGATGTTGATGAGGACGGTGGAGTTATTATCCCTACCACTCCTGCATGGTTGTGGCATAGGCGACTGGGTCATCCCGGTTATGATGCCTTGCACAACCTTGTCAAGCGTGGTATGGTTAAGAACTTACCCCTCGGCCTTCATCAAGTACAAAAGATGGGTAAGATCCCATGTGATGCTTGTCAAAAGGCTAAGGGAAAGCGTCTCCCTTTTCCTAAAGAAAGCATGACTGAGGTCCTTGCACCCCTCCAACGCCTTCACTTGGATATCATGGGACCGGTTCATATTAGGGGTCCTCGTGGGGAGTTTTATATCTTGTGCCTTGTAGACCAATTCTCTGGCTATGCTGAGGTATTGTGCTTGAGGACCAAGGATGAAGCTCCCTTAGCAGTCCAGACTATCATCCTCAGATGGTCAAATCAGCTGCAGGGGTTTGCCTTTAAGTGTCTGAGATCTGACAGGGCTAAAGAGTTTATAGTTAAATGGTTCGAGGATTGGTTAGAATCGGTTGGGGCAGTACATGAGTTGTCTTTGGCATACACTGCACAGCAGAATGCAACTGCGGAAAGGTATAATGGGGTCCTTCAGAATATAGCTAGGAGTATCCTCTTGGAGTCTAAGCTTACTAAGTCCTTTTGGCCCTATGCCTTCCTGGCTGCTTGTTACCTTAGAAACCGTCTGCCTAACCAGGGACGCAAGACACCCTTTGAGTTGTTTTATGGGGTGAAACCTGATGTGTCGTTATTACGTGTGTTTGGATGCCCCTGCTATGTTACTCTAGTCAATGGGAAGAAACGTAATAAGCTAGACGAAAGGGCGTTATCTGGTAGACTGGTTGGGTATTCTCTGGTGAGTAAGGGTTATTTTGTTTGGGTTCCTAAGTTGCGCCAGGTAGTAGAGAGTCGTGATGTACTCTTCTATGAGCAGTTTGATCATAACTGCATTCCTGGGCTAACTCCCTATGATGGGTCGCCATATGTCTCTAGCATCCCTGCCGCCATCAACGGACACATGCCTGTGGTTGCGGTTGATTCCCTAGACCCTTTGTCTTCCCCAATTGTTGACCACTGTCCTGGCCATAGGATGACTCTGCGACCTAGGTCGGGGGCCAGTGGTACTGTTTTGCGTGAGAACACACTGGGCGGGCGAGTTTCTGCGGCTCCTACGGACAAAATCTTAGCCGAATCTCAGGGGGTCGCCAGGCCCTCCTCTGCGTCACATTCCGTCGGTGAAGAGTCGTTGGATTTACACCAACTCAGACCATAGTGGATCCTTTGTTAGATCCATTGCCTACTAGTCATCATACTCCCATCATCACTGATAGCTCGATGGAGTTGGTGAACGCTTCACCTCCTGCCGTCTCTGATAGATTACTCAGGAGTCCGGGTGATGATGTAGCCGTTGCAGATGATGCAAGTGATGATCTTGAACCGTGGTCAGGCTCCGATACTGCGTATGGCTGGGGTGTTCCGGTCGACCCAGGCTTCGTTGATTTAGAGGCAAAGAAGGCCGGCCCTGTTCAACCAGGCAGTAGTTCTGCACTGGGGGCTTTACTAATGGTTACTGCTGATACTGCTGATACCCCCGCTGCCCATGTACAAGTAAACTGCTTGTACGTGGGAGCATCTGTTGCATCCACCACTGAACTGACCTACAAAGCTGCCATGTTGCATACCAACCCTGACAGGGATCAATGGCTTCTTGCCATGAAGGATGAGATGGCTTCCCTTCATTCCCATGGTACATGGGTTCTCACTCCACAGCCTCGTAAGCAGAAGATCCTGTCTGGCAGGTGGTTATTTGTGAAGAAGATTGGTGTTGATGGTACTATACGCTTCAAGGCACGTTTTGTGGTCCGTGGTTTTCTGCAGCGTCCTGGGCTGGATTTTCATGATGTATATGCCCCTGTCTCCTCCAAAGCAGGTCTTAGGGTGCTCCTGGCTGCCATCACTCATAGGAAGATGTTTGTTCGGCAGCTAGACATCAAGACTGCATTCCTAAATGCCAAGCTGGAGCCTGGTCTGGACCTGTACTGCCACCAGCCTGAGGGCTTTAGGCACCTTGGTCCTAACGGTGTTCCACTTGTCTGCAAACTGATCAAGTCCCTTTATGGATTGAAGCAAGCACCCAGAGCTTGGAGTAGGGATGTCAAGCGGGTTCTGGTTGCTCATGGCTTTACTATGTGCAAGGCAGAACCTGCTCTGTACTTTAGGAAGGATTCTGATGGTGAATGGAGCTATGTCCTGACCTATGTTGATGACTTTATCTGTGCTTTTAGTGAGCTGGATAGGTATGTGTTGCTGATCCAGGCAATGGAAGCAGCTGGCTGGGAGGTCAAAGAGATGGGTGTTCCAATTCAGTTCCTCTCTTTGGACATGGATGTTACCCTTGACTCTGAAGGCAGGTGTGTTCAGATCAATCTCTCTCAGCACACCTACATTGTTGATCTGGTGGAGCAGTTTGGTCTTACTGCTGCTGCCCCACCCAAGTTTGCTGCTCCCATGGCCAAATCCACTGTTTCTGACGCCCCTGGAGAGCCCCTGCCGTCTAATAGCCAGTACCTCTCTCTTGTAGGTGCTTTGCTATACCTGGCCACTTGCACCAGGCCTGATATTTCCTTTGCTGTTAGCTATTTATCCAGGTTCTCTGCTCACCCTACAGTCCCTCTCTGGGGGGCTGCCAAACGGTTACTCTTGTATTTGAGAACACATTCTCACCTGGGTCTCACTTACACCCACAGCCCTGATTTCACTTTTACTGTCTTTAGTGACTCATCTTATGCTGATGATGGGTCTGACAGGAGATCTCAGACTGGCTTTGCAGTTCTAGCTGGTGGGTGCATTGTTAACTGGATGAGCAAGCGACAGCCTACTGTTGCTATTAGCTCTAGTGAGGCTGAGTATCAGGCCCTGTCCCAGGCTGCCAGGGAGGTGCAATGGTTGAAGAAATTGAGGGTGGATCTGGGTCTGCCTTGTGCTTTGGTTACAATTCAGGGTGACAACTTAGGTTCCCTGAGTTGGGCCACTGACTGGCAGCTTCTGCCTCGCAGCAAGCACATTGATGTTATTCATCACTACATCAAGGAGCTGGTGGAGGATGGCCAACTGGCTGTTGCCTATGTTAACACTGTGGATAACTGTGCTGACCCCTTCACCAAGCCCCTTGATCCTGCTGTGTTCTGGCGGTTTGTCCGTATGCTTGGAATGACCGCTACTTCTTAGGGTCATTTTTTAGTTTTTTGGTTACATACGTTTCTTGTTTTTTGGTTATCATTGTATGGCATTAGGTTCCTATTCCCGGATCGGGTTTTCTATACCGTTGTTACCCGTCATTGATATTCGGTTATCCTCTTTTCTCCCTTGGCACTCTTTGGCATTTTGCCTTGGTCCATTCCTTCATTTACACCCTTTGGGTTACATTTGAAGTTCTCTCGTTTTTTCGGAGTTCTTTAATTTTTTTTTTTTAATCTGTTACATATAGTTCTATGTCCCCAGTGCCATAGGTGGAGTAGTAGTATTGTATGTCACCTGTGTCATAGGTGGAGTGTCAGCATGAATTGCGGTGCTCTCACGCGTTTTATGACTTGGTGACTACTTATGTACTCCCTTAGAACTATCGGCCCTGATAGCTTCCCATAGTGATAGCTTCCCGTAGAACTGAGTCATCCTTTAGTGACTCAGTGTCAGCTTCCTATTGACTGCCTGTCTCTCTGTGTCTTATCGGTCTCTCCCTGACATCTCCTGTGTTAAACGGTGTCAGGGTGACAAGATCCGGGCTTAGGGTCTATTCAGGTTACAGGCATCCACTTCGCCCACCGCTGGTGTCCTTTAGTGTACGTCCTTGCTTGTAACGTTATTCTCGTCTCTGTGTATAGATTGGCGCGTCTGTCTCCGCTGCATACATCTCTGTCCACTCTTAGAAGTGCTTAATAGCTGATACTGTGCCCATCGCCTTGGCCCTTCCAGGTACGCTGACTCGTAAGCAGTTGTCCTCCTTGCAGGCCCAGATTGATGAGTTCGTTATGCCCTAGAACTAGGAGGTACGCTCTGTCCTATTCTCCTGCACCACGAAGTTCTCTAATGTGTGTAGCCCGAGCCTGTCTGAGGGTGTCTGGCATGTGGATTCTGGAGCTGGAATGTCTATCACAGGTGATATGTCTTTGTTCACTGTGTATAATGCTTCTGAACATTGTCCTGCAGTTCGATTTGGTGATGGGGTAGTTCAACGGTCAGAGGGTATGGGATCCATTGTGTTATGTAGTGATTGGTTACTATCAGCTTGGATAACACTCGGGAGAGTGGACTTTGTGTGTGCAGCACGCCAATCTATAAATGCGGAGACGAGAATAAGTTACAAGCACAGGAGACCCATTAAGGGGCACCAGTGGAGGAAAGGGGGCGGTAGCCTGGAACCTGATCAGGGTACAGGCTAGACAGCGCGTGTCAGAAGAACCGATGACGCAGTCAACAGGAAGCTGACATAGTACTGTCAGGACCGATAGTTCTAAGGGAGTACACAAGGAGTCACCAAGACATAAAACAAGCGAGAGCACCGCTATTCATGCTGATACTCCACCTATGACGCAGGTGACATACAATACTAGTACTCCACCTATGGCACTGGGGACATAGAACCATAAACTGGTAGCAAACAAAAATTATTAAGGAACGGCGGAAAAACAGGAAACCAGAAGAAAGCCTTGTCTAAAATAAAAGGATGAGAAAGGATGAACCAAAAACCACTGTAGTACTCCGAAAATGTAGCAGCAAAAAACTTGGGTCATACCGAGCTGAGCTGAGACCAAAATGGAAATGTAACCATCCATGGTAAGCGCAAAAATACTATTCATCCAGAATAGTAGGCACCAAACCAGAAAATCACAGGGAGGCCAAACAGAAATCAATCCTAATACCAAAGGAAGGGGAACAACGGTGACTGAAAGAACCGAGAACTTAACCTAAAGAGAAGACTGAAAAAATCGTATATCAAAGTTGGGGAACAACGGTATAGAAAACCCGATCCGGGAATAGGAACCTAACGCCAATCAATGATAACCAAAGAGACGGATTGAAATATCGTGTGAGAGCAGCACACGAGAGAATCAAAGCCTAAAGGACGCAGACAAGAGGACACTAAAGACTACGATGGAAAAGAAAAAAAAAAGTCGATGGAAAAATCCACTACCTTAAAAACTATTCTTAGCATAGAATTCATGACTAGGTTGGGATGAAAAAACCATGATGAACTGGTTTCTCACTCAAAGATGGAAGTAAGAAGATTTATGAAAGTTAATTATCATAAATCCCCAGCTACGGCACTAACGAAAAACATTCTAAGAGGTGGGTATCGCACCGCAAAGAACTCATGCACTCAAGACACACCAAGCGCCTAACCACAAGCAAACCAAACCTGCAGTAACTGAAAAAATCCAAAGGATGCGAAGTTAAAATTTTCAAGAAACTTGTAACCAACAAAGGAAACACAGTTCAATGAACAATAGAAGGGTAGATGTACAACCATAGTACATAAAACCTATTGTCCACCTGAAAAATAGTAAACGCATAAAAAGGACTTCAAAGAATTTACTGCAAAGGATGGACTGAAAGGGCGCTTGAAATACACTCGGGAAACAAGAAAGAGGTGAGCGGCGGTACATCTGCAAGTACAAATGCAAGATTACCCAGCCCACCAATTCACAGTAAAATCCGAAGGGAAACAACTACTACACTCCACAAAAAGTTCCAATCACATGAGGGGCTGGTGATCTAAAAATAGTGTGGAGTAAAAAGAAATAGCTAATCTATGATGAGCTCCACCGAACGAACCATCTGCCTATGGAACTAAGAGTCAGAAACCATCAAGACGCTATAACGGTGGTCTGAATTAAGTACCACCTTCCACCAAAACCAAGAAAGACAGCTGAAAGGAAGCTGCCTAAACAAAGCGTCGTAACGCTCCACCAATCTAGACTACCCTATAAGTCAGTCTAGGAGGTGCTGAGGAATAGGCACTCACACATAGGGCCATGTTAACCTACGTATGAGAACCAGCAGCACCTAAAACAATGAATCCTGGGTTGACTGTAACACCCCAGCCATACGCAGTATCAAGCTAGACCAGTGTTCAAGATCATCACTTACCCATTCGGCAACGGCTACATCATCACATGGGCTTGACCCGAGTAATCCACCAGGGACGACAAGAGGCGTCGGAATTATCGACACCCGCGAGCCATCCGAGGTGGTCGGAGGTTGGCGACTATTAGTCAATGGACCTGATCCAGGTACCACTATGATCGAAGGCTGTCTAAATCCTAAAGCTTCACCGCTAAAACGTGGCACAGAGGAGGGCCTGGCGACCCCCTGAGATTCGGCTAAGATTATAGTTGGATATCCAACTCCCACCCGCCCTAAAACTTCACACACAATACAGCAAGATCAGGCCCTGGTCTAGAATGCAACAATGATACATCCAGCCAGGCCAGCCAACAACAATTGGGGTTGTTAAAGGGCGTAGGGAATTACCGGTAACACATAACATATCACCGTTTGATGACAGGAGGGATGCAAGCGGGCACGGGGACCCATACTAATGGGAGAACCCAGAAAGACAGTTTAGAACTGAACTGGAGATAGAGAGTACATCACTACTCACTACTAACTGGCGCAACATTGGAAACCCAAATATAATAACCCTTACTCACCAGGGAATACCCAACCAGTCTACCAAATAATGTCTTTTTAACTAGCTTGTTGCGTGACTGCCCAATACTAAGATTACATAGCAAGGGCAACCAAACAAACGCAACAACGACACATCAGGTGCAACCCCAAAGAAAAGCTCCGAAGGAGTCTTGTCTCCCTAGATGAACACGCGATTGCAAAGATAACACACTAGCACCATGCTGAGCAGTGTCATCATCAACAACTCATGCATGCCCCAACTAATCGAGATCAACCATGCCTCTATACCACTTAACTAAAAATTCCTAAGCCCTATCAGAACTCAAACACTTGAACTCAAACTCACGTAGCTAAGGCATACACCTAAGGGGGGGAACCAGGGGCACGGGAAGACAAAGTAGTAACCTCTGTCGAACCACGGAACGCACCCAGGGGTCACAAGGAGCCTAAGAGAGAAAAATATCCACCAAGATATCATGCCAAAGATCCTCCACGGCCGCTGGACTGCGGCCTGTAGCATGGGCGAAGTCCGGCGCTGCGAGACCTGGGATCACAGAAGGTGGGGAAGCGTTAGGTCGAAGTCGAGATTTGAGGTATGGGAAAAAGGAGACGAGAATGACAGTGCAGCAAGTCACACCTGGTGCAGAAAATCGCACCAATGGCAGAAAATCGCAAATCGCAAGGGCAGAATTCGAACATTTATCGCTAGGATGCGAAGAGCAGAGCCGAGGCATGTAAAGGTCCTAATATCCCGCCGTCGATGATCAGTCAATCCCAAGTCCCCCCCTTGTCAGCGTATACTAGCCTCACGTATACTCGACTCACCCGGTTGGGGGGTAGAGGGAGCAGCACCCGTAGTGGTGCTGACCATACCCCCCTGCTTCCTACCACCTCCAGAATCTCCAGGTCCAGACGCGTAGGTCGTCCTCCTCTGGCGAACCCTACGGCAGTGCCGGCGATCCGCCAGCTTGATCGAAAAATTTCTCCAGAAGGTAGCACAGAGCCACTAGAGCGCAAGCTCATGCCAGTAGCCGACCGTCGGCTGGGCAGAGCAAAGGGGGCAAAGACGACGTAGACATCAGCAGGGAGCTTGGTCGGCTTGGCAACCTCCGGTATGCAGGCAGAGCCTCAAACACCGGAGAAAGGTTAGCGACGTCAAGGACGCGAGCAGACGAAGACGGGGTATCTCCACCGATGTCCAGGCTAGTCGCCGACTTGAGTCTGCACGTCACAGTCATCTACGACAGACGGGAGGAGGCGACAGACGGCAGGGGAGGAAAAGGAAGAGAAGATGGAGGAATGACCGGGGGGGGTTACTTCCACGATGGCGGAAGGACTCTCATGACCGCTAGCAGAGGCAGCTGGTGCACAAACGTCTAGCCAATCATCAAGAGGAGCCGTTCCTCCGTTGGAAGGATTGGTCGCAGCCATCGCTGAGAATGATACTGCGCATCCCGCGCGTCCAGGAAAGACCATCCATGTCACGGAGTTTCTCAAAATGGCGGGAGGTCCTCGCGGAAGTTGCATCGCAAAGCAGTGGTAGTAAATGAAGGGCCGTATAACCTATCAGCTTGGATAACACTCCGGAGAGTGGACTTTGTGTGTGCAGCACGCCAATCTATAAATGCGGAGACGAGAATAAGTTACAAGCACAGGAGACCCATTAAGGGGCACCAGTGGAGGAAAGGGGGCGGTAGCCTGGAACCTGATCAGGGTACAGGCTAGACAGCGCGTGTCAGAAGAACCGATGACGCAGTCAACAGGAAGCTGACATAGTACTGTCAAGACCGATAGTTCTAAGGGAGTACACAAGGAGTCACCAAGACATAAAACAAGCGAGAGCACCGCTATTCATGCTGATAGTTACCAACGTCAATCACTCTGACCAATGTTCTCTACATACCTCACTGTCCGGTGAACCTCCTGTCAGTAAATGCTGTGGCTCATTCTCACCACTGCAAGGTTTCTTTTGATAGTCTTAGTTGCACTGCCACTCAGGGCTCTTCTGTTCTCTGGTCTTTCCCTGCCTCGAGTGATGGTGTTTACAAGTTCACCTGTAGACCTTGTAGCACCACCCGTGGCCGTTTGATTAGTGCTGACCATTACCCAGTTTTTGCACTTGATGTTGATGAGGACGGTGGAGTTGTTATCCCTACCACTCCTGAATGGCTGTGGCATAGGCGGCTGGGTCACCCCGGCTATGATGCCATGCGCAGACGTGTCAAGAAAGGTATGGTTAAGAACTTACCCCTCTCTTTCAGGCAGGTGCAGAAACTGGCTAAGATCCCTTGTGATGCTTGTCAGAAGGCCAAGGGCAAACGTATCCCTTTTCCTAAAGAAAGCACCACTAAGATCCGTGCACCTCTCCAACGCCTTCACTTAGACATCATGGGACCAGTTCATGTTAGAGGTCTGCGTGGGGAGTTTTATATTCTGTGCCTCACAGACCAATACTCTGGCTATGCTGAGGTATTGTGCTTGAGGTCCAGGGATGAAGCTCCCTTAGCAGTTCAAACTATCATCCTCAGATGGATAAATCAGCTGCATGGGTTCGTCTTTAAGTGTCTGAGATCTGACAGGGCTAAGGAATTTATAGTAAAGTGGTTTGAGGATTGGCTGATATCGGTTGGTGCAGTGCATGAGTTATCGATGGCATACACTGCACAGCAGAATGCAACTGTGGAGAGGTACAATGGGGTCTTCCAGTCTGTAGCTAGGAGCATCCACCTGGAGTCTAAACCAGCTAAGTCTTTCTGGCCCTTTGCCTTCCTAGCTGCTTGTTACCCACGTAATCGGCTGCCCAATCAGGGAGACAGAACTCCATACGAGCTGTTCTTTGGGGTTGTGCCTGATGTGTCGTTGTTGCGTGTGTTTGGTTGCCCTTGCTACGTCACGTTAGTCAATGGGAAGAAACGCAACAAGCTAGACGAAAGGGCGTTATCTGGTAGACTGGTTGGGTATTCCCTGGTGAGTAAGGGTTATTTTGTTTGGGTTCCCAAGTTGCGCCAGGTAGTAGAAAGTCGTGATGTACTTTTCTATGAGCAGTTCAGCTATAACTGCATACCTGGGCTGTCCCCTTATGATGGGTCACCGTATGTTTCAAGCATCCCTGCTGCCATCAACGGACACATGCCTGATTCTGCGGTTAATGCCTTAGATCCTTTACCAACCCCAATTGTCGACCGCTGCCCTGGTCATGGGATGACTTTGCATCCCAGGTCAGGGGCTGATGGTGCTGCATTGCGTGTGAAGGTACTGGGCGGGCGGGATTCCGAAGTCCCTTCAGACAGTTATTTACCCGAATCTCAGGGGGTCACCAGGCCCTCCTCTGCGCCACGTTCCGTCGGCGAAGCTCTAGGATTACGACAGCCTCAGGTCATAGTGGAGCCTGTCATAGGTCCATTGTCTAATAGTCGCCAACCCCCGGCCACCTGTTCGGATGGCTCGCAGGCGTTGTTGATCCCTTCGCCTCCTGCCGTCCCTGGTGGGATACACCGGACAAGGCCATGTGATGACGTAGCCGTCACCGAAAGTGTGAGTGATGACCTTGAACACTGGTCTGGTTCCGATACTGCGTATGGCTGGGGTGTACCGGTCGACCCAGGATTCGTTGATATAGAGGCAAAGAATGCCGGCCTTGTTCAACCAGGCAGTAGTTCTGCACTGGGGGCTGTACTACCGGTTACTGCTGATATTGCTGATACCCCTGCTGCTCATGTACAAGTAAACTGCTTGTACGTGGGGGCATTTATTTCCACCTCCACTGAACTAACCTATAAAGCTGCCATGCTCCCTTCCAACCCTGACAGGGATCAGTGGCTGCTTGCTATGAAGGATGAGATGGCGTCCTACATGCCCATGGTACTTGGGCTCTCACTCCACAGCCTCCTAAGCAGCGGATCCTGTCTGGAAGGTGGTTATTTGTGAAGAAGGTTGGGGTTGATGGTTCTGTGCGCTGTAAGGCACGTTTTGTGGTCCGTGGTTTTCTACAGCGTCCTGGGCTGGAATTTCATGACGTTTATGCCCCCGTCTCCTCTAAAGCAGGTCTGAGGGTGCACCTTGCTGCCATCACTCATAGAAAAATGTTTGTTCGGCAGCTGGACATCAAGACTGCATTTCTGAATGCTAAGCTGGAACCTGGACTTGACCTGTACTGCCACCAGCCTGAGGGCTTTAAGGTACTTGGTCCTAACGGTGTTCCCCTTGTGTGCAAACTGATCAAGTCCCTTTATGGTTTGAGACAGGCGCCCAGGGCTTGGAGTATGGATGTCAAGCGGGTTTTGGTTGCACATGGTTTTACTATGTGCAAGGCAGAACCTGCTCTGTATTTTAGGAGGGATTCTTTTGGTGGGTGGAGCTATGTGCTGACCTATGTTGATGATTTTATCTGTGCTTTTAGTGAGCTGGCTTTGTATGCTTTGCTGATCAAAGCTATGGAGGCAGCTGGCTGGGAGGTCAAGGAAATGGGTGTCCCGGTTCAGTTCCTCTCATTGGACATGAATGTTACACTTGACTCTGAAGGCAGGTGTGTTCAGATCAACCTCTCCCAGCACTCCTACATTGTTGATCTGGTGGAGCAGTTTGGTCTTACTGCTGCTGCCAAGCCCAAGTTTTCTGCCCCCATGGCCAAGTGCACCGTCACTGACCCTCCTGGAGACCCCCTGCCCTCTAATAGCCAGTACCTATCTCTGGTGGGTGCTTTGCTATACCTGGCTACTTGCACCAGACCTGATATTTCTTTTGCTGTCAGCTACCTGTCCAGGTTTTCTGCTCACCCTACCGTCCCCCTCTGGGGGGCAGCCAAGCGTTTGCTCTTGTATTTGAGGTCACATTCCCACCTGGGACTCACTTACACCCACAGCCCTGATTTCTCTTTTACTGTCTTTAGTGACTCATCCTTTGCTGATGATAGGTCTGACAGGAGGTCTCAGACTGGCTTTGCTGTGCTTGCTGGGGGGTGCATAGTGAACTGGATGAGCAAGAGGCAGCCCACTGTTGCCATTAGCTCTAGTGAGGCTGAGTATCAGGCCCTGTCTCAGACTGCCAGGGAGGTGCAATGGTTGAAGAAGTTGAGGGTAGATCTGGGTCTGCCTTGTGACCTGGTTACCATTCAGGGTGACAACTTAGGGTCTCTGAGTTGGGCCAATGACTGGCAGCTGCTCCCTCGCAGCAAGCACATTGATGTTATTCATCACTACATCAAGGAGCTGGTGGAGGATGGCCAACTGGATGTTGCCTATGTTAACACTAAGGACAACTGTGCTGACCCCTTCACCAAGCCCCTTGATCCTGCTGTGTTCTGGCGGTTTGTCCGAATGCTTGGAATGACCGCTTCTCCTTAGGGTCATTTTTTTTCTGGTTACATCGGTTTCTTTGGTTATCATTGTTTGGCATTAGGTTCCTATTCCCGGATCGGGTTTTCTATACCGTTGTTACCCATCTTTGATATTCGGTTTTTCATCCTTTTCTAGCTTGGCAAAAAAATTGTTTTTGCCTTGTTTCATTCCTTCCTTTAACCCTTTGGGTTTCATTTGAAGTTCTCTCGAAATTCGGAGTTTTTTTTTTTTTTTTAATCTGTTACATATAGTTCTATGTCCCCAGTGCCATAGGTGGAGTAGTCGTATTGCTTGTCACCTGTGTCATAGGTGGAGTATCAGCATGAATTGCGGTGCTCTCACGCGTTTTATGACTTGGTGACTACTTATGTACTTCCTTAGAACTATCGGCTCTGCCAGTACTGTGCCAGCTTCCCGCAGACTGTGTCATCCCTCATGACACAGTGACAGCTTCCTGTTGGCTGCGTCACCGGTTCCACTGACACGCGCTGTCTAGCATGTACCCTGTTAGGTTCCAGGTTGCCGCCCCTTTCACCACTGGTGCCCCTTGATGGGTCTCCTGTGCTTGTAACGCTATTCTCGTCTCCGTGTATAGATTGGCGCGTCTGTTCCGCTGCAACCATCTCTGTCCACTCTACGGAGTGTATTCTAGCTGATACATGGGACATCTTGGATCCTAGAATGTGCTGGCTGATTGGGATCAGTTGAACAAATCATACATGACCACAGTTGGTGGTTAAAGCATCATGAGTACCGAGCTTGTGGTACCTGTTGAGCGACACGGCTGCGAGTGCGATCTATACATATTGCAAGATATATAGAGAGCACTCGCAGCCGTCTTGTTCAACAGTACCTTTGGCCATGCCCGTGTACGCATGGACATAGCTTTTAGTCAGGTATGAGCAGCAGCTTCTAGGCAGATCCCCTGACTAACTATTCAGCAAAGCCTAACACAATCTAGTGCACCTTGAAGCTTACACAGCCTGCAGTCCAGAACTGCTGAAATTTGGGTGAGGTCCAGTAGCTGGGTCAAGGAGCTGCCTAAAACCTACTGCTCATGGCCGACAAGAAAAGCTATGCGCAGTGTGGCAGAATTGTGGCCGAGCCTTGCTCAAATCAACAATACCATCCATGTTGTTTCTTGGGGCTCCCTTGGCATTTGTTCAGTGATCGAGTGATGCGGGAGTTTCACGGATGGGAAGGTCTTAGTGTAGCCATACCGGTATATATTCCCAAGAAGTCTCTGAGGAGAGGTAGGCATCACGGTTGCATATAAGAAATCTGCTCACTCGTAGTAGGAAATATGGTGTTCTGATTATTTTATGAAACTATGGTGCTCACTCGCAACACACCTTCCCACTGAATTGACCAACTCCTTGAAGTTGAGGGTTAGCTTTCTTCGAGGGCCACATGTGCTTACGGAATGGGCCTTTGTACGGAATCTTTCATGTAAAGAGTAGCATGTTCTCCCAACAAGTTTGAAGGCAGTCCCTAGGAATGGAATGTATGAGTTACGAGACCTCGCTAGGAGTGGCATGGCCATTATTCTTTCTGGGTCCCTGTGTCCCCCCTTTTTTCCGGTCATTCTTGGATTTAAAACCTGGGTATGGATCGGCTGGGTACGACGTTCGAGTACATGTCACACCTGTCCTTCATGTAAAGTGCAGATGTACCTGATGACGGTGTAGAATGGCAAGCATGCTAGCCATGCAGCTGTAGGTGGCCGAACGATGGCCACACATTGAAAAACGTTTGGAGGCCTTATATCCTGCACTATATTTTGTGGAGCAGCAGACAGTGGGTTACCCCTGGTTGAAAGTAAAGATTACAATCTCAGAGCTAATGCCTGGGTGTCTGACAGACAGACAAACGAAAAGGGGTGACTACGCTGGGTCCTGACACCACCAAAGTGGGTGGGGCAGGGTGGTAGGGGGGGAGGGCTCCGCCATCGAATTGAGACAAACATATTCTACTACGCACACCAAGCAGGAATAAGCAAAAAATACTAGGCACTATGCACATACGGCAACTCCAAGATGATCACAGGCATGGTTGATCATAAAAGTTACTGGTACATGTACATTGTTAACACAATATCATCAGCCTTCCCAGCACTGGGATGGTGACCATTTGTGCCAACCACGTAGTGCAAAATCGCTTTCACAAGCTCATTTAGAAGCGGGGAGTGGACACCCTCTTGCAAAATCTCATCAAGGTTCCAAGTGCTTGCTCTCAAGCTGTCCTTGTTTCGCATTTGAGGTGCATACGCAAGAACTTGAACAAGCGCTTGAAGCCAAGGAAAGCCTGCTTCTCGCTAGGCAGGTCTCAAGGTTTTATGTGCATGGTCTGAAGCATGTCCATGATTAGCATTCGAGGTGCAAACGCAAGAACTTGATCAAGCGCTGGAAGCCAAGGACAGCCTGCTTCTCACTAGGCAGGTCTCCAGGCATTAAGTTCCCAGTCTCAAGCATGTCACTGCGGCCGGCAGGAGTCATCAAGTTCATGAAAGCATGGGGCATGCCCTCGTACATGTAGTACTCGTTCTCAACACCAGCAGCATCCATCTGTGCCACAACGGCTGGGGCAGCGCCAATCAGACGGGTGTCTAGGGTGCCAATATGGTTCTGTACTGGGACAGTAATGTCGGAGACGTTGCAATTGGCAGCAGTGGGGAGACCATAGTAGGAGCTAGCAGCTACAACTCCGGAGTCCAATCCTGCGCAAAGGGCCAGTCCTCCTCCCATGCAATAGCCAACTGCTACTACCTTGTCAGATCCAGTCTCCTGCTCGCAGGTGGAATAGGATGAAATAGGTTGACGAGAAGTTGGTTGAAGGGGATGTCAACTTTCTGACACACTAGCTAGCCTCAGATTTGGCCGAAGGAAGGGGCCTAGAAGCTGCTACGCATAGCCCCTCAAAAATGAAACAGTGATACTGAGGCTGCATCGTAGTACCGAAAGTCTGGATCCTAACATGTTCAGTGTACTTCTCTCTCAAAGATTACTATCAAAGGGGTATTGACACAAAGAATTCTGTACATAAAGCTGTAAGATGACTGTACAAGACTTTCTGGCAGGACAAGTGACATGAACAGTTCCCTACTCATCTATGGGGTCTAGGATCTGACTACCGGTATCTCAGGGTCTATTGGCTCGAATGGTTCCCTACATCAGTACAAAAACTATTTCAATGCCAGCCCACTACTACTGTTGCCCACATGTCCAATGATTCATCAACTTTGTTGATGTAGCTACAAATGTGATCAAGTTCTCACCTTTCAGTTTTACTTTTAAATGCGACTATAATTAGAATCGTAGCCCTGTTAAATCTAATACTATGTTTTGGATTCCTAAAGGAGGCATTGGTATTGTGAAGGCACTGTCTTTCCAGACAAATGCGCTTTCCCACCTTCAAAGTAAGGACAAACACAACCACATTTTCTCACCTTCAGGTAATCAACAGCATGCTTGAAGTCTGCGATGGCCCGTGGGAAGTCCAGCTCATTGCGTAGCTCACCAGCCTCCATGGATGTCAGAGCAACTTTGCCACGGTACAGATCAGGGATAAGCACGCGGAATCCCTGCTGAGCCACATGCTCAGCCTGCTGCTTGATGGCCTCGTTAATTCCCCACCACTCCTGCGACCAGGGTATGCAGTAGAACAGATTAGTTTGGAGGGTATGTATCAACTTGGACCACAATGTTGGACACATGCGTTGTACAAGTGATGGCCTACTTGATTCCCACCCTCTACTGCAGTGCAATGAGTTAGTCAGGAAAACAGCTGGGCGCACAGCCGCTGGCCTGGTATATTGTACCCTAGCGTGTTGGGTGTATTGTACTGCCCCGGGACCATGGGCGTGGGACCGCTATAAATGCGGCTGCAGTGAGAAACAAGGTCAACTTGATACTGTGGTTAGCCCCGGCACAAGGTAACAGGTGGCTCATTCAAGCCTCGTAATAAGGCGTACTACTTATATATTGACTTATTACCGCAGGCAGGGTACGCAATGCAATGGGTTAGTACAGAGGAAACAGTACATGTATCACATGAGTGAATAGCCTGGAGGACCTGAGGATATAGAAGAGGAGATTCAGCAGGAGGGTTAGGAAATGAAAAAGTCAACTCAATTTAGGTTTCAAAATCGTCGGTTGGATTAGTGATGGCCTCGTCTGTTCTCCACTTCTCCTACAACCAGGGTACTGTCTGTTGTTTGCAGTTCAGCGGTGGCCAAATGGCTGGGCAGACTTGCCCAACGATGTCATAAGAAGGGGCTAAAACGAAAGAGCATTCTTGAACTGAGCACCCGAGTTCAGGAGAGATAAGGTGTGAAGCATAGTAGGACATGATACCTTGGTTTTTGACACCTATGATGATCAAGTGGTAGGCTCTGGCACCCAGGGGTTCCTTCAGAGGACCAGGAGAGTAAAGCAGCAACAGCGTCCATAAGTATTCACACCACGCTTAACAGGCGGAGTGAGGATTTCAATCGCGCCGATTAGCGCTTTGGCCACAACTACTACTACAACCCAAGTCGGGGGGGCCGGGCCCGGCATCCAAGAAGCGCGATTTCGGATTGCAGAGCGGCAGAGGCAGCTAGGATATGTGGATACAAGATCGTTAGTTACCTGCAGCATGAGCACGGCGGGGCTATCCTTGTGCCCGGCCTCCCATCCTGGGAGCGAATCGGGTCCGTAGGTGATGTTGTGGGCGTCAAACTTCATGGGCTTCACGCACGTGGTCACGCCAGTCTTATAAAATTTCATGCTAGCTGAGCAGACCTTGTCCTTGCAGCATGTGTCGGTATACATGGAGCACTTCTTCTGGGGCTTGACGCATTTCTTGCTGGCATGAGCCTGCACAGCGATCAGCACGATCACAAGCAGGACCGATAGAAGGTTGTTGAAGGCCATGATTACAGACAATCGATCCAATGCCAAGGCAGTTGGGTGGATTGGGACAGTGAATCCTGGGATAGAACCTCCAGTAATATATATAGAGAATCTGTCTGGAAACCCTTGCGCCTCACACGTGTATATTGACAGATGGCCACAAAGCAAAATGACATCACACCTCACTCCTCACACATCACTCCCTACTATTGGTTGATGACACGTGGAAGGCCGCTGGCAACATAATTCCTGCCAGAATTCGGCCGGCAATGAGGGGTTCTTGTAGTGGTATCGCATCCTCGCTCTATTTTAAATACCTTCACGTTTCTCTAACCTACGTGTTGTGACCACATATCATATCACTGGGCGGCAGCGGTAAGATCGGTAAATCATCCATCAGAAACGGCAAAATAGAAGCTGTGCGGAAACTGGGAAAAGAGAATCTTTTGGTGGTATCAGGCGCCTCTGGGGTGGTATCAGGCGCCAAGAAATTGATCATCAGGCGCCAGGAACTGAGCATCAGGTGCCAAGAACTGAGCAAGTGTTATCATGCCACCAAATCTCTGCTGCGGGCCACGTTTTTAGCCCGCAGCCATCAACTCTCTGATTGGGTTGGGCGAGGCAAACAATCTATGACCCGGAAGTGTATCGACTGCGTGGCTTGAACTTCATCTCGCCGCATCCCCAGGCACGCGCTAGGCTTGCAGTGCCCCGACTACGGCTCTCTGAAGCGATCATGATTATAAAGATTCGTCGCTTCTTTCTCATGTCCAATTCCCACGAGAAATGGTCATATGCAAGTCGCGCGAATCCTGTGCCACTCGGTCCACACGTCGGTTTCTTCGGGCCGGCCAGCAGGCAGATGAGCGGTAGCTCGCCGTAGCGGCCGTAGGTACAACTGAGTATCTGGCACTCGGCACAGGTCACTAGGTTCACACCCTCAGTTACCATCAGAGAGGTTACCATCTGGCACGGCCCCAGCTGTCTGCACCTAAGCACCCTAATTTGGGGGCGTGTTATTTGTTGGACTCCCTAACACCTCGTAAACATGCAAGGTTTTTTTGGGAGTGGTTGTGTGTGGTGTGGATTGGGTACGAGAGTGGTACACTGGGGTGATGGGAATGGGGGTGAGAGTGTGGTTGTGGGGTTGGAGGAGGAGGGATGTGGAGGTTGGTGGGGGGTTGGGGGGGTGTGAGTTGGTGTGGTGATAGGGTGGGTGGTTATGGGTGTTGTGGTAGGTGAGTGAGTTTGTGGTGGTGGGTGGGTGGGTGGGTGGGGGGAGGTTATGTGGGGTGTATCAGCTTAGACACTTCAAGAGTGGAGAGATACTCGCAGCGGTCAAACGCGCCAATCTTTTAACGCAAGATGAGAATAATTAAAGGGACTGGGGACAAACATAAGACACCAGCGGTGGAAGGGACGGAAGCCTGGAACCTAACTAGGGTACAGGCTATACAGCGCGTGTCAGGGGATCAGGGGACGCAGCCCACCAGGAGCTGTCACCGTGTCATGAAGGATGACACAGTCTACGGGAAGCTGTTACTATCTACAGCTATAGTTCTAAGGAAGTACAGTAGTAGTCACCAAGACATAAAACGATCAAGTGAACCGCAATTGATGCTGATACTCCACCTATGACGCAAGTGACATACAATACTACTTCTCCACCTGTGACACCAGGGTCAGAGAACGATAAACTGGTAGCAAAAAAAATTAAGGAACGGCTGAAAAACAGGAAACCAGAAGAAAGCCTTGACTAAAATAAAAGGATGAGAAAGGATGAACCAAAAACCACTGTAGTACTCCGAAAATGTAGCAGCAAAAAACTTGGGTCATACCGAGCTGAGCTGAAAACAAAAGGAAATGTAACCATCCATGGTAAGCGCAAAAATACTATTCATCCAGAAGAGTAGGCACCAAACCAGAAAAGCACAGGGAGGTCAAACAAAAATCAATCCTAATACCAAAGGAAGGGGAACAACGGTGACTGAAAGAACCGAGAACTTAACCTAAAGAGAAGACCGAAATAGCGTGTGAGAGCAGCACACGAGAGAATCAAAGCCTAAAGGAAGCAGACAAGAGGACACTAAAGTCCACTTATTGAAAATAAAGTCGATGGAAAAATCCACTACCTTAAAAACTATTCTTAGCATAGAATTCATAACTAGGCTGGGATGAAAAAACCATGATGAACTGGTTTCTCACTCAAAGATGGGAGTAAGAAAATTTATGAAAGTTAATTATCATAAATCCCCAGCTACGGCACTAACTAAAAACATTATAGGAGGTGGGTATCGCACCGCAAAGAACTTGTGCACTCAAGACACACCAAGCGCCTAACCACAAGCAAACCAAACCTGCAGCAACTGAAAAAATCCAAAGGATGCGAAGTTAAAATTTTCAAGAAACTCGTAACCAACAAAGGAAACTCAGTTCAGTGAACAATAGAAGTTTAGATGTACAGACACAGTACAGAAAACCTATTGTCCAATTGAAAAATAGTAAACGCAGAAAAAAGGACTTAAAAGAATTTACTGCAAAGGATGGACTGAAAGGGCGCTTGAAATACACTCGGAAGAACAAGAAAGAGGTGCGCGGCGGTACATCTGCAAGTACAAGTGCAAGATGACCCAGCCCACCAATTTACAGTAAAATCCGAAGGGAAACAACTACTACACTCCACAAAAAGTTCTAATCACCTGAGGGGCTGGTGATCTAAAAACAGTGTGAAGTAAAAAGAAATAGCTAATCTATGATGAGCTCCACCGAATGAACCATCTGCCTATGGAACTAACAGTCAGAAACCATCAAGACGCTATAACGGTGGTCTGGATTAATTACCACCTTCCACCAAAACCAAGAAAGACAGCTGAAAGGAAGCTGCCTTAATCAAAGCGTCGTTACGCTCCACCAATCTAGACTACCCTATAAGACAGCTCAGGAGGTGTTGAGGAATAAGCACCCACACATAGGGCCATGTTAACCTACGTATGAGAACCATCAGCACCATCAGTTTGACAGCTTAGTGGAAGTAAAGATATATGCACCCACGTACAAGCAGTCTACTTGTACCTGAGCAGCACATGTATCAGCAGTATCAGCAGTATCAGTTAGTACAGCCCCCAGTGCAGAACTACTGCCTGGTTGAACAGGGTCGGCATTCTTTGCCTCTAAATCAATGAACCCTGGGTCGACCGGAACACCCCAGCCATACGCAGGAACAGAGCCAGACCAGTGTTCAAGATCATCACTCACTCCACGTGACGGCTAAATCATCGCAATGCCTTGTCCGGTGTAAACCACCAGGGACGACAGGAGGCGAAGGGATCAACAACGCCCGCGAGCCATCCGAACAGGTGGACGGGGGGTGGCGACTATTAGACAGCGGACCTATGACAGGCTCCACTATGACCTGAGGCCGATCAAATCCTAGAGCTTCACCGATGGAACGTGGCGCAGAGGAGGGCCTGGCGACCCCCTGAGATTCAGGTACATTAAAATTCGGAAATACAACTCCCACCCGCCCTAAAACTTCACACACAATACAGCATGATCAGTCCCTGGTCTGGGATGCAATCTGGATACATCCCAGCCAGGATAGCCATCAACAATTGGGGTTGCTAAAGGGCGTAGGGAATTACCGGCGACACGTGACATATCACCGTCTGATGACAGGAGGGATGCAAGCGGGCACGGGGACCCATACTAATGGGAGAGCCCAGGAAGACAGTTTAGAACTGAACTGGATATAGAGAGTACATCACTGCTCTCTACTACCTGGCGCAACATCGGAACCCAAATATAATAGCCCTTACTCACCAGGGAATTCCCAACCAGTCTACCAAATAACGCCCTTTCGTCCAGCTTGTTGCGTTTCTTCCCATTGACTAAGGTGACATAGCAAGGGCAACCAAACACACGCAACAACGACACATCAGGTAGAACCCCAAAGAACAGCTCGTATGGAGTCTTGTCACCCTGATTGGGCAGCCGGTTACGTAGGTAACAAGCACTGAGGAAGGCATAGGGCCAGAAAGACTTAGCTAGCTTAGACTCCAAGTGGATACTCCTAGCTATGTTCTGCAAGACCCCATTGTACCTCTCCACAGTTGCGTTCTGCTGAGCAGTGTATACCATCGATAATTCATGCACAGCACCAACCGATTTCAACCATTACTCGATACCACTTAACTAAAAATTCCTAAGCCCTATCAGAACTCAAACACTTGAACACAAACTCATGTAGCTGAGGCATACACCTAAGGAGGGCACCCAGGGGAAGGACCAGGGGCACGGTAAGACAAAGACACGACGTTGTCGAACAACGGAACGTACCCAGGGGCCCCAAGGATCCTAAGAGAGAAAATCCACCAAGAAATCATGCCAAAGAATCTCCACGGCCGCTGGACGAGGGCCAGGACGGCCTCCACGTCGGCCTCCAGCATGGGCGATGTCCAGCGCTGCGACACCTGCGACACCTGGGATCACAGAAGGTGGGGAAGCGTTAGGGATAAGTCGAGATTTGAGGTATGGGAGAATGGAGACGAGGATGAAAGTGCAGAAATCGCACCAATGGCAGAAAATCGCAAATCGCAAGGGCAGAATTCGAAAATTTATCGCTAGGATGCGAAGAGGAGAGCCGAGGCATGTTAAGGTCCTAATATCCCGCCGTAGACGATCAGTCAATCCCAAGTCCCCCCCTCTATCGCTCGACTTACCCGGGGTGGGGGGTAGAGGGAGCAGCACCCGTAGTGGTGCTGACCATACCCCCCTGCTTCCTACCACCTCCAGAATCTCCAGGTCCGCGTAGGTCGTTCTCCTCTGGCGAACCCCACAGCAGTGCCGGCGATCCGCCAGCTTGATCGAAAAAATTCTCCAGAAGGTAGCACAGAGCCACTAGAGCGCAAGCTCATGCCAGTAGCCGACCGTCGGCTGGGCAGAGCAAAGGTGGTCAAGACAACGTAGACCGAGGAACATCAGCAGGGAGCTTGGTCGGCTTGGCAACCTCCGGGTCCGCAGGCAGAGCCTCAAACACCGGAGAAATGTTAGCGACGTCAAGGACGCGAGCAGACGAAGCCAGGGTATCTCCACCGATGTCCAGGCTAGTCGCCGACTTGAGTCTGCACGTCACAGTCATCTACGACAGGCGGGAGGAGGCGACAGACGGCAGGGGAGGAAAAGGAAGAGAAGATGGAGGAATGATTGGGGGGGGTTATTTCCACGATGGCGGAAGGATTCTCACCACTGCAAGCAGAGGCCGTAGGGGTGCGCACATCCATCAGCCAATTTGTCGTCATGACAGGACTTCGGAACTTCCAGAATGAAGCTCGTTGAAGCCAACTAGAGGACGACGTAGAAGATGCATTAAGCAGTGGTACCATGATGAGCCCAATGACCTATCAGCTTAGACACTTCAAGAGTGGAGAGATACTCGCAGCGGTCAAACGCGCCAATCTTTTAACGCAAGATGAGAATAATTAAAGGGACTGGGGACACACATAAGACACCAGCGGTGGAAGGGACGGAAGCCTGGAACCTAACTAGGGTACAGGCTATACAGCGCGTGTCAGGGGATCAGGGGACGCAGCCCACCAGGAGCTGTCACCGTGTCATGAAGGATGACACAGTCTACGGGAAGCTGTTACTATCTACAGCTATAGTTCTAAGGAAGTACAGTAGTAGTCACCAAGACATAAAACGATCAAGTGAACCGCAATTGATGCTGATAGGGTGGTAGGGGAGTGACAGTGGTTTTTTGTGTGCTTAGGAGGTGTGTGTGCGTGTGGCTCTGGGCTTGGAAGGTGGCCGAAGAAAGCATGTAGAGGGCACAGCGCCCGGGGTCAGACGGGTACGCCATGAAGAGAGTGTGGTTGGGCCGGAAGGTTTAGAAAAGGGGATAAGGAAGAGGGGGGAAATGACAGATCAAGCCGCAGCTAGGGGCACTGTAATTTCACTTTATGTGGAAGGCCCTAAATGGTCCAGTCTCGGTTGGCTAGGGGGAAGGGGTCCACACTCAACAGAAGGGGTGGTCGGGAAAACGATAGCCCAGAGAGTAGAAGCGTTCGCCACTGCACATGGCTTCTCCGCTGCTATATACCAACTATGATGCTTTAAATATAGCATACGCGAGGTATATCTTCCATGCTTTTCAGTGTCTAGCGTATGCAACAAATGCAATAATGACAGAAAAGTGCAACTGTATATGGTATATACATTGGTAACGGCAATATGATATTATGTCATCATATGATGCCGGCAGTCTGACAGGGCGGAAGTTACCATTTATATACTCTCATATGATGCTATTTGTATGATACCATACTCGCCTTTGTACAATATCATATGATATGCCGGTCCCTACATATTGTATATATGATATATCATGTCAATAACTGTATTTACATGTCTTGTTCTGGAGCATTTTCTTGTTCTGGAGCAGGGGTCTGACTGTTGGTGCAACACCGTTTTCATATGTCTCATGTCCATATGATATTGAAATTGTTACATCCGTGTAATACCGTTACCCACAGGACGTGAAGTTAAGGACACCATAGCGTAAGCCGGAGCTAGCTTTAGTCACCGTAGGGCCACCTCCATATGATATATGTCCATATGGTATGTGATGCCCCGACCTGCATTATATTATAACAAGAGATTCCCTAGAAGCAATGCAGTGATATCAAGAAGACACAAAACAACACAAAGATTTTTGGTTTGACACGGAAGATTGTCGCCTCATAAGGTGGGTCTCCCTACACTAGCCCTTAACTGGAAGGTTTACATGTGATGTGGCGGAGCCTTTCCTACTCGAAACAAGGGAGCAGGCGCCCTTAGGACAGCGGAAGGTGCTGACCCACGGTGATGAGCATACATTTCCTTGCTCTGGTGGGCAGCGGAGGCTATATTATTGACCAGTCCACTCTGAGAGTGTATGTACCTGGGCTGTTCCAGTAAGTAGTGTGATCCGCTTAGTGTTCTCCGCTTACTCGCTTAGTGTACTCCGCTTAGTGTGCTCCTCGTTTTCCGTGGGTATCGTACATGGGGACTTGGAATTGGAAGACGGTAAGCAGCCGGGATAAACCACGCAACAGTTCAGATTCTACATGCAACGTGACGCACAATTTCTAGCGCAATGTGACGCACACGGGTTTACAGGGTCCATTGCGTCGGAGACACAGATTTTAGAGTCCCCCAGAACAACCCTGATATGCACCATGCAGACAAGCCAGGGACACAACTGTGAAACACAACACTGCTATTATGGAGAATGGACAAGTCTAGGACAATGCAACCCAATGTACAGGACCACTGTTTTTCTTTTCGGCTACGAGCAGCAGCTTCTAGGCAGCTCCCCTGGCTGGCTAACTAGCCAGACCTAAAGCAACCTAGTGCACCTTGAAGCTGACGAAATCAGCTTTCTAGCGCAGCTGAATCTTGAGGCTTAGCCCAGTGGCTGGCTCAGGGAGCTGCCAAGAAGCTGCTGCTAGGAGCCGAAAAGAGACACAGCTTCCAGGGTAGGGCCTCACATCCTGCCTTCATAACTTCGTGCACCCATGAGCCCCTTTCAGTGATGTACAATGGTCTAGTGGTAGACCAGATTGCTTGAGGATGAAGAGTCGGGGGTTCGACTCCCCCTTCGGTCGCTCTCGGCGTTGCAGGTCGTCGTCAACCGCGATGGTAGCTTGTCCAGTTGAGGTAGGAGACCGCTCCCCACCCGCGTACGACGGGCTCCCTTAACACCACGCCCCACCAGGCGTTATCATTATCGTGCACCCATCTCCAGTCAACGCTTCTTCTTCTTACGACACAGAGTTTTTATTTCTTCTTGCCCTTGACTACGACAGGCTCCTCAATAACCTTCTCCTTGGCCTTCTGCATTCCCTGTGACCAGTCGGTGGTGGTGTGGATATTGAATAATTGATGTATTGAATTCGTGTCATGATGAACACCCTGTCAGTCACCCCACCCACCCTGCCACCCATCTTGTCTGTCATCCACCGTGTCACCCCTGCTACCCACCCTATCACCCCCCCACCCACCTTGCATGTCCCCCCCCCCCCCCCCCCCCCCCCCCACCTACCCACCCTGTCAGCCACACAACCGCCCATGTCAATATGCGTCACTATCAGAGTTGTTCCAGAGGATTCAAAATTCTGCATCATGAGACGCAACAGTTTCAAAACCTGTGTCTGCGACGCAATGGACCCTCCCTACTCAGTGTCTGCGACGCAGCAGACCCTTCAAAATCTACGCCTGTGACGCAATATGCAGCGCCTAGAACACACCTGGTCAATGTGTGTTACTATGTGTTGGTGTTATACGTTGGTGTTGGTCCACCTGACGAGTCTTCACTGAAATTCTTCAGGCACCAACTGTAGGAATTTCTCCGTCATTCTTTCTGAACCCTGTGTACGGTGTGTCCCACTTCCTGAGACGAAAATCCTTTTAAACAAATAAAAATAAAAACTCACAAGCAAGACGCAGACGAGCTTTGGTGACTTATACGTCACAACAACCACAAGTGGCACGGTCCGGTTATGGTTCGCCCAAGACCACTACCACCACCACTCACCCACCCTCCACCACCAACCCCACCCCCTCCACACACACACTAACTCACCAGCAGACGCACGAAGTCAACCCACAGAAGAGAGCCCAGGAATGTGTTTCCGGTTCTCGCGATGAACGAAAGGATGGTGCACATCCTATGGTTGCCAGCAAAGATGGTCTCGATTCCTCGCTGCTCAACAACACCTGCATAGTGAACACATCATAAATGAGACTACTGTTCATTATATTGCAACCCTAGCTTCCAAGCTTCCAATGCAACAAGCTTCTTACCTTCCAATGCAACAAGCTCTGAGCAGCCAATAATGCAACAAGCAACAAGCAACAATTTAAGCACCAACAAAGTAACAAGCAACAAGCAACAATGCAACAACCAACAATGTAACAAGCAACAATGAAACAAGCAACAATGCAACAACCAACAATGTAACAAGCAACAATCAACAATGCAACATGCAAAGTGATAAAGTGTCTGGTGCAATTCCTTGCTTGCTGCCTATCTTATTTTGAGGATTAATTTGAAGACCCCTCACGGATGTTGTGGAGTGGGCCAGTAACGGGCAAAAAATGGCCTATCCATGACAAGGTAATGTGATGAGAGGAAGCGCCAAGGTTTAAGGTTTGGGGGAAAAGGAAGCGCAAACCCACCAGCTTTAACTTGGTAACATAAGTTGCTGCTGCCCGCCAAGGTTTAAGGTTGGGGGTAAAAGGAAACGCAAACCCTCCGGCAATAGCTTGATACCGCAAGTTGCTGCTGACCGCCATGTACACTCCGTAACCAGGGTACAATTTTAACTTTATAATTTTAGACAATTTATAATTTATACACTTTTAAATTTGGTTTAATTCATGAGCGCCATTTCTTTTTAGTGACAACATATGCTTCCTAACTCTCTACCTGTATGTCCGTTCTTCTTCGAATGTATGTCTTCTTTCTGGAGATTTCCCTTCTAAACTGTAGATGTTATATAGATAACGCAAACCCACCGGAAATAACTTGGTAACGCAGGTTGCTGCTGACCGCCATGTACACATGTCCGTAAGCGGCCCTCATGTGCAACACAATCCTTGTATGCGCAACTCACCACTCTTTCAGATTCCACCCAATACCCGCCATGCACCGCCTACCACCCTATGCTTGCATGCTTGCTACTACACACCAACACAGCTAGCCCTCCACCTTCCACCCAACGCGCAACACCACCCTCCACCCAACACGCTACACCACCCTCCACCCCACGCGCAATACCACCCTCCAACCAACACGCTACACCACCCCCCAACCAACACGCAAACCCACCGGCAATAACTTGGTAACGCAAGTTGCTGCTGACCGCCATGTACACTCCGTAAGCGGCGCTTGTTGCCACCACATTTTGAGGAGGGTTGGGGGGCCCAGCCCAAGATGGGTCCAAGAACATGCGCATTTGGACAAGAGCATTGGTCATGCCCACACCTGCAGGATTAGAGTAAAAGATGGCACGAAGTTGACAAGTTATATTTGAAGGATTACAAATTAGAATGTAAAGATTGGAGTAAAAGATGGCATGAAGTTGACAAGTTATATTAGAAGGATTACAAATTAGAATGTAAAGATTGGAGTAAAAGATGGCATGAAGTTGACAAATTATAATAGAAGGATTAAAAAATAGAATTGAAGGATTACAAATTAGAATGTAAAGGTTGGAGTATAAGATGGCATGAAGTTGACAAATTATAATTGAAGGATTAAACCAAGGGGGGGGGGGCAACTTCTAACCAAAATGACACCATCACCCAACTTTGTAGATATCATTAAGAGGATGAAGAATCCGGTTTTATCTCTTAATTTGGCCCAGTAGAAAAAGTGTATTATGCCCAGGGCAGAGGAGGGAGGGGGGGTCCATGGTCTCTCTCTCTCTCTCTCTCTCTCTCTCTCTTTCTCCACACACACACAACGCCCTAACCAACATGTGTACAACGACGTACAGAGCAAGACCTCATGGTAGATCACTGCTTCTTCTTTTTTGACTGACTTTTTTTTGACTGACTGACTGACTGACCCCCAAGCCCCATCCAAACAATGTAACATTGATGATGATGATTTTCTATGTTTCAAACATTCCCAATCGTCTCTAGACCAACCTCAATGGATAGGCCTTTAAAAACCCTGTAAAATGAGCATAATTAGACACCATAACACTAAGTGGTGGCTAAGATAGTGGCTGTACAGTGGGGTTCCGGAGCCGGAGCCGGGGGGGGGGGGGGGGTCTGCAGAAGGGTGCCTCAGCACTTTTTTGTGATGGTGTATTTCACTTTGTTTTGCCCCCCCCCCCCCCCCCCCCCCCCCCCCCCTGGATTAAACATATAATTTAAAAATGAAGAGTAAAAGAGGGCATGAAGTTGACAAATTATAATTAGAGGATTACAAATTAGAAAGTAAAGATTGGAGTATAAGAGGGCATGCAGTGGACACATTAGAATTGAAGGATTACAAATTAGAATGTAAAGGTTAGAGTAAAAGATGGCATGAAGTTGACACATTAGAATTGAAGGATTAAACATATAATTTAAATACAAGAGTAAAAGAGGGCATGCAGGTAAAAGATTAGAGTCAAAGATAGCATGCAGTTAAAATATGGCATGCAGTTTATTATATACTTATAAGCATATCCAATTATATTGATATAGCAGAAGTGCAACACTGCTGTACATGATGACTGGCAAGTAAAAGATGGCATGAAGTTGATTATATACTCATAACAAAATCTTCACACTGGACAAATCCCAAATGCCATCAGTTATTTCAAACACAGACTTTGTATTAGCATATCCGATTATATCGATATAGCAGAAGTGTAACACTGCTGTACATGATGACTGGCATGGAGTTGAATACATATTTATTAGCATATCCGATTATATCGATATAGCAGAAGTTTAACACTGCTGTACATGATGACTGTCGAGTAAAATGTGGCATGCAGTAAAAATATGGCATGCAGTTGATTATACATTTATAAGCATATCCAGTTAAATTGACATAGCATAACTGTAACACTGCTGTACAGGATGACTGGCAAGTCAGAGATGGCATGCAGTTAAAAGATGGCAAGAAGTTAACAGCAGTCGTAAGTGGATGTGCGCCGGTTGCTGGCCACCCCATCAATTAGTAGCCCTAGCTCAGGCCTTAGCACTTCAAGTAAATGGTAAAAAATGCCCCAAAAATGCCAAAATTGTACTAGTTTTAACTGGCGAGGGGATATGAGCAGAGGAATAAGGTGTCTCAGCGGTTGGACCCAGTGCAAGCAAACGGGCTGGCCCCCTTAACCTCACGCCTTGCAGTAAGGCGTACTATGTATTTATTGTAAACAAGGTGTCCCTTCTCAACAGAAGGAGCCAAGACCGTCTGGGTGGAAAACATGATGTAAGGCAGGGTGAAACTAGTTCTTGTAGTATTAATTAACCACACGTCACCCCCCTTTGGGCGACACTCTTTCGGGACTGAATTGACCAGCTGTTTTCCAATCATCCCAGGCATCCGCACAGCATATTGATTACCCCTCAATTGGTTTTTTTATTAGTTGCAAATAGGACGTATACAAATTCTCTTAAAGCAAATTGATGGGGATCGGACAATGTACACACAATTCTTGGTTGCAATGTTTTTTGCGTAATATAATCAAACAATAAAACTCGCCCAGCATGCTTACACCAAAGCCCACTTCCAGCAGCTTAGGGCAAAATAAATTCAGAATTAAACAAAATAAAAATATAATCTCACCCAGCATGCTTGCACCAAAGCCCACCTCCAGCAACTTGGAGTCCAGTAGGGCACCAGGGAAAATGAAATTGTAATAAAAAAAAAGCTTGCCAGGCACGCTTGCACCAAAGCCCACTTCCAGCAGCTTGGAGTCAAGTAGGGCACTAGAAAAATGAAATCAGCAGTCAATAATAATATTAATAATAATAATAATAAATAAAAACTCACCCAGCATGCTTTTGCACCGAAGCCCACTCTCAGCAGCTTGGAGAGACCAATAGGGCGGCATCAGGGGAAATGAAATTCTAATTCAATACAAATAAACAACTCACCCAGCATGATCACACGTAAGCCCACTCCCAGCAGTATGAGGAAAAATACCCGAAATAACTACGAAAACGGAATGAAATCAACATTAAACCAAATAAGTCACCCAGCATGCTTGCACCAGAGCGCACTCCCAGCAGCTTTAGGCCGTTGCTGACAACAATGGCAATTCTACCTCCTGGACTGGAACATACATGCACATACCGCCACCGGATAGTTTTGAAGTAATTTGTCCAATAATGGGGTATTAGGGTAGCCAATATTAAAAAAAACTTACCCAGCATGCTTGCGCCGAAGCCCACTCCCAGCAGCTTCAGGCCGTTGTTGACGATCGCCAGACTACGCTGTCCTAAGGTGAAGGGCTCCCTGCCAGGCTGAACCTTCTGGAAGGCGTTCTCGGGGCAACCGGCAAACATCTTTGCCAGGGGATTGTTGGCCGCCCTGCGAGCGCTGCAAGGGGGGGAAAACATGGGGAGATAGGTGAGAGAAGTACGATGCCTAGGCACCCTGCAAACATCTATGTGAGGGGACTGGTGGCTGCCCTGCGAGCACTGCAAGGGAAAAACAGATGGAGAGATAGGTGAGAGAAGTACGATGCATAGGCACCCTGCAAACATCTACGTGAGGGGACTGGTGGCTGCCCTGCGAGCGCTGCAAGGGAAATTCATATGGGGAGACAGGTGAGAGAAGTACGCTGCATAGGCACCCAGCAAACATCTAAACCAGGGGACTGGTGGCAGCCCTTCGAGCGCTGCAAGGCAAAAACATATGGGAAGACAGGTAAGAGAAGTACAATGCATATGCACCCTACAAACATCTATTCCAGGGGACGGGTGGACGTCCTGCCAGCGCTGCAAGGCAAAAACACAAGGGGGGACAGGTGTGGAAAGTACACTGTATAGGCACCCAGCGAACATCCATGCAAGGGGATTGGTGGCAGCCCTGCGAGCGCTGCAAGGCGAAAACACGTGGGAAGACAGGTGAGAGATGTTTTGGTTAGCGACTATTAGCGTGATGGGATGGGTAAATAGGAATGGGGGCGACGAGACTATTAGCGTGATGGGATGGGTATATAGGAATGGGGGTGACGAGACTATTAGCGTGATGGGATGGGCATATAGGAATGGGGGCGACGAGAAACACTGAAGCAGAAAGTGGGATTGCGCACTAGTTAATCCTCTCACTTATGTACCCTGCTGAGTTAATCTTTCCACCCACATACCCTGCTGAGTTCGCGCTATTGCATGAATATACAAAATGCTTATAATACACAACATGAATATAATCAGATCTAATACACAATATTAATGACATAAAATATATAAATAATACACAATATAAATGACATAAATATATATAAATAATACACAATATAAATGATGTAACATATATAAATAATACACAATATAAATGACATAAAATATATAAATAATACACAATATAAATGTGAATATAATACACAATATGGCAAGCCCTGCTTACACACCTGAAAGACAGGGCAGGGGCAGGCAGCCAGGTAAGCATCCAATCAGCAATGATCGCCATCACCACGTTGGCAGCCACAAAATCGATCTCAGACATGAAGTTGTCCTCTCGCTTCGTCTTTTCTGCCGTCAGCTTGGTGCATACTCCGATGCCACACTCAATGGCCATCTTGGCAGAGAAGTTAGGGTCGGCAAGGAGACGCTCGCGAAGGCCTGGGGGGAAGGGGGGGGGGGGGGGGGGGGGGGGGGGGGGGGTGGTATTTTGGGGGGGGTTCTTCATAGCAGAAAGCATGGCGCTCTGGCCTACAAGAAACTCCATATTCGTGCTCTGCACATCTAAGCCTACCCGGGAAACAATTTTTTGCCTTCAATGCTTTTCTTCAATTTTAAGCCTTGAATGTTTTTGTGCCTTGAATCCTTTTACGGTATTTTTCACTTTTATTTTCCACTTATTTGCCAAATAAATAAATGAATAAATAAATAGTACGCCTTATTACGAGTCTTGACGTTGAGAGGGCTAGTCCATTTGCTCTCACTGCGGCCAACCACGAATCTGCTAAACAAGCTACTGCTTCTCCGAGGCTGCGTCTATACCAGTCGGATTCTCATGAGAGCACATATGAGCTTAGCAATTAAAGAAAAAGAGCTCAGGTTGGGGTATTTTGGGCCAATAGCTACAATTAGCGGGAACAGCTTTTCAACGTTTCAAATTTGAACCATCAAAACATGCGCGCCCAATATACAAAATGTGATGCATCAAACATGCGCGCCTGATGTACCAAATTTGATGTCAAAACATGCACGCCCAACGTGCCAATTTTGAACCATCAAAACATGTGAGTAAACCCTCACCTGACCAACCACACGCCATGCGGTACAGCCACCTTGCGCAAACCCTTACCTGACCAACCCCACGCCATGCGGTACAGCCACCGAGCGCAAACCCTTACCTGACCAACCCCACGCCATGCGGTACAGCCACCGAGCGCAAACCCTTACCTGACCAACCCCACACCATGCAGTACAGCCACCTTGCGCAAACCCTTACCTGACCAACCCCACGCCATGCGGTACAGCCACTGAGCGCAAACCCTTACCTGACCAACCCCACGCCATGCGGTACAGCCACCGAGCGCAAACCCTTACCTGACCAACCCCACGCCATGCGGTACAGCCACCGAGCGCAAACCCTTAACTGACCAACCCCACGCCATGCGGTACAGCCACCGAGCGCAAACCCTTACCTGACCAACCCCACGCCATGCGGAACAGCCACCGAGCGCAAACCCTTACCTGACCAACCCCACGCCATGCGGTACAAGCCACCGTGCAAGCGCATCCTTTACCTGACAAGACCACGCCATGCGGTACATACAAAAGCCAACCGTGCGCACAACCCTTACCCCTGACCAACCCCACGCCTGCGGTACAGCACCAACCGAGCGCAAACCCTTACCCTCGACCAACCACCCCCACGCCACGCGGTACAGGGGCCACCGAGCGCAAACCCGTACCTACCAACCCCCCAACGCCATGGCTGAACAAGCGACCGAGCGCCAAACCCTACCTGACCAACCCACGACCATCTGATAAGCCAACGCACGATGCAGAACCCTTACCTAACCACCCCTCACGCCCATGCGGTTACACAGCCACCGGCGCAAACCCTTACCTGACCAACCCCACGCCATGCGTTACAGCCACCGAGCGCAAACCATACCTGACAACCCCAACCGCCATGCGGGTACAGCGCACGACGGCAAACCCTTACCTGTACCCACCCCACGCCACTGCTGGTACAGAAAATACCGCGCGCTTGCGCAAACCCTTACCGTACCACCCCCACTACCTGGCTGGTATCACGGCGCTACCTTGCGCAAACCTTACCTGCCTGACCAACCACAACGCCAATGCGGTAAACAGCCACCTTGCTCTAAACCCGTACCGGGACCAGACCCCACCCGATGCGTTACAGGCGCAACCGACGGCCGAATCCTTTACGCTACGCACCGCCCGACGCCATCGGTAAAGGTGCCACCTGGTGAGTGCGGCAATACCTTACCTGACCCACACCCCGTCATGCTGAACAGCCCGCTGGGGGTGGAGCGCTGAGATCCCCTTTAACTAACCAACGCCTCTGACGCCATGCGGTTAACCAGTCAGCCACCGGCGCAAACCCTTACCACCATACTCCTGAGCACCGACCCCACGCCATGCGGTACAGCCACCTTGCGCAAACCCTTACCTGACCAACCCCACGCCATGCGGTACAGCCACCGAGCGCAAACCCTTACCTGACCAACCCCACGCCATGCGGTACAGCCACCTTGCGCAAACCCTTACCTGACCAACCCCACGCCATGTGGTACAGCCACCTTGCGCAAACCCTTACCTGACCAACCCCACGCCATGCAGTACAGCCACCGAGCGCAATCCCTTATCTAACCAACCCCACGCCATGCGGTACACAAAGCCACGAGCAAACCCTTACCTGCCAACCACACGCATCGGTCAGCCACCTTGCGCAAACCTGACCATGACCACCCCAGCCAGCGTTAACCGCCACCCGAGCGGAAACCTTACCTGACCAACCCACGCCATGCGGTAGCAGCCTGAGCGCAAACCTTACCTGCCAACCCCACGCCATGCCGGGTTACAGCCACCGTTGCGCAAAACCCCTTACCTGACAACCCACGCCATGCGGTATCAGACACCTTGCCGCAAACCTTACCTGACCAACCACCCCAGGCGGTCTAGCAGCACCAGGTTCGCAACCCTTACCTGACCAACCCCACGCCATGCGTACACCCCGAGCGCAATCCCTTTACCTACTCAACCCAACGACCCCACGCCATCGGTACAGCCAACCGGATCGGAAACCCTTACTGACCAACCCGCACGCCATGCGGGAACACACCGAGCGAAGCCCTTACCTAACCAACCCCCAACGCCTGCGGTACCGCCACCGACGCAACCCTTACCTGACGAACCCCACGCCATGCGGTACGCCCCCTTGCGCAAACCTTAACCCTGACCAACGCCACCCGCCATGCGTACAAAGCCCACCGATCGCAACCCTTACCTGACACAACCCACGCCATGCGGTCAGCGCACAGCCACCGTGCGCAAAAACCATTATACCATGAACCAACCCCAACCGACAATGCGGTACAGCCACCTTGCGCAGACCCTTACCCTGACCCACCCACGACCATCGGTACCTGCTCACCCTGCGCAAACCCTTACCTGACGGCAACCCCACGCCATGCTCGGTAACAGGCCAGTGGGTATTGCCAATTGCCAGTAACCCGGTCTCTACATCAGTTCACACGGAGACCATACAGATGCCATACAAGAAGCAGGGATCAATCGTCAAGAATGTTGAACTCAGTATTATTAAGGTGAAGGCCCTCCCCCTTCCCACACGATCAACCCTCTCGAAAAACAACAGGCGTCTAAACGTCACTCACTACCCGATCATCATCGAAACAGCGAGCACACCCTCGTCACAAACACGAAATTCTCAAACAGCATACAGTCGCCCTGCGTCGTCTCGTCATCAAACAACGAAAAACAACACTTTCAGAGCCAATTCATCGATTCAAGCAGGGATCAATCGTCGAGAGTGCTGAACTCAGCATTATAAGTAGGGAACGGCAAATCATATGATGTTGACCAAAGTTAGTATGATATAATACAAAAATCATATGATATGATGGCCCAGGCCAAAGTTGCCTAGTCAGACCGCCGGCATCATATGATATCATATGATGACATGATATAATATGATATCATATTGCCGATCCCTAATTATAAGTGGTGAGGACCCCCCCACACACACACACCACCACCACACACAAACACACACACTTTGGTGGAGACCTACATAGCCAATACATCAACACATAAGTAGGGATTAATCATTACCACTGACAAGATGTGGTAAATCTGGGTTAAGTACGGGAAGGCCTGTAGGGCAGTACAACAGCACAGGGACACGACATTGAACGGCATGTCAGTTGGTGATAACACATCAGGATGGCACCATCAATAATAATAACCTGAATAACCGTGAGATAATCTGTAATAAATGTAACATCAATATCAATAATAATAATAATAATAATAATAATAATAATAATGATAGCAAATCCACATCATAATCACTCCAATTTGCTTCACTTCTCCTACCTGTCCACAAACAAACGCACAAACAAACACACACACTTTTCCTACCTGTCCATAAACAAACAAACACGCACACACACAAACAAACCCACACACTTCTCCTACTTGTCCACAAACACAAACAAACAAAGAAAACAAACCCACAGACACGCACACACACAAACCCACACACTTTTCCTACCTGTCCACAAACAAACAACCCCCCCACACACACAAACCCACACACTTCTCCTACATGTCCACAAACAAACCCACACACACACAAACCCACACACTTCTTCTACATGTCCACAAACAAACACTAACACACGCACACACAAACAAACCCACACACTTCTCCTACCTGTCCACGCACACACACACACACACACAAACCCACACACTTCTTCTACATGTCCACAAACAAACACTAACACACGCACACACAAACAAACCCACACACTTCTCCTACCTGTCCACGCACACACACAAACACACACACTCACACACACACACACACACACTTCTCCTACCTGTCCACGCACACACACACACACACAAACCCACACACTTCTCCTACCTGTCCTCAAACGCACACACAAACAAACACGCTCACACACACACACACAGACACACATTTCTCCTACCTGTCCAGATACTATGCCGGCAACAAAGTCCTTGGGAAATGATTCCAGGGCACGGCCAGCAATGCCACAAGCGGCGAAAAGGGCCAACACCTTAGGGTCCTGTCCGTCTGCAAGTGAGGGGGGGCAGAGGCTGTGTGTGTGTGTGTTTGTGTGTGTTTGTATGTGTGTGTGGGGGGGGGGGGGGTGAGGGGGGGGGGGGGGGGGGTATTGGTGTGGGGGGGTGAGGGGGAGGCAGAGTCAGAGAGGGGGGGGGGGGGGGGGGGGGGGGGGGGGGGGGGGGGGGGGGGCAGACTCTGTCAAGCCGCGGACACATTTGAAGTCCAATAGAGCACCAGAAAAATGTGATCATCACCACCATCATCAGGGGAGCAGGGACGAGCATAACGGGATTGCCTCACAACTAGGGGTCGGATATGGTATATATTATTAGTGACTAAATAATATTATATAACATTAGTCGGACGAGCTGTCTCACCAGAATTTTGGATTTATTTGAAAAAATAATATTTGTGTGACACTATAATAATATTAGTTAATATTAATTTTCCAAACACTAATATTAGTTGCCGTTCCCTACTCACAACTGATACCAAGGCAGAAGGCTGCATTCAGTAGTCTATTGTATTTGCGTGCGTGTATGTATTCGCGTGTGTGCATGTACGTGTGTATTTGCGTGTGTGTTGGCAATAGCCAGCAGGGGATTGACAAGTCATAGGCGGCGTCACAAGCGACGCGGAAAATTGGCGGAGTATGTTGGCTATCGGAGCGACAGGTGGCAACGGATTGAGTGCAGCGGACCAAGACAGTTAGTTATAAGACAGTTAGTTAAGACAGTCAGCTTTGTGTGGTCGGACGGTCGCAAGTCGGACAAACGGACTCAGGGTGACCCTGGGGGCTCCCGCCCCACAGAAGGGGGGGGCTCTGCCAAAAATGGTATTGTAATATTAATAGCTGCGGGGGCCTGATTGCCAACAGGAAGTCTTTAAACTGCCCCCAACGTCGCATCGCCATTCTGTCGCTGCATGGCGACGCATGGGTCTGGCTGAACTAGTCAGAAATGCCCCCTAAAGCCCCCGGGCTCCGCGCTCCGCCATGCAAAGGCTCCGCAATAATCTTGAAATCAGGTTTGAGTAGCCCAAGTAGCTACTCAACCTGGGTCTACAGAAATCTGAAATAAAGAAAACTGGAGCATGCTGGGGGGTGGCTTGGGAACACACACACACCACACACACACTGGAGCATGATGGGGGTTGGCTTGGTGACACACACACCACACACCACACAGCCACCCCTAGTGCACTCCATTTCCATCTCCACATCTCTCACTCACTCTCCATCTCCACCTGGGTCTACACCCACCCACACCCACACATACACACCCCAATCCTCACATCAATAGCTTTGCGTGTGTGTCCCATGTTCCACATGAAGGGTTCCCCCCCCACACACCCACACATACACACCCCAATCCTCACATCAATAGCTTTGCGTGTGTGTCCCATGTTCCACATGAAGGGTTGCCCCCACACACACCCACACATACACACCCCAATTCTCACATCAATAGCCTTGCGTGTGTGTCCCATGCTCCACATGAAGGGTTGCCCCCCCACCCCCCACACACCTTACACACACACCACCCTACACACACAGCTTCTCCACCTGGGTCTACAGAAAGCTGAAAGAAAGAAAAAACTGAAAATGTATAATCTCCGCAGTGTGCTTCCTGGTTTTGGTGGGTCTCGCACGGGGGGGGGGGGGGGGGGCTTGGAATTGGACGACTGTGAACAGGCCAGATGAAAAGACATAACAACCGCAACAATTCAAATTCAAAATTACCAACAAGAAGCTGAACCCACGTTAGTAGCAGAATTCTAAGACACTGTTTATTTGTGGACTACACGTAGCAGCTTCTAGGCAGCTCCCTGTCCCCTTCCTTGGGCCAAAAACAAAGCTAGTAACTGTGTCTGAACGCTGACAAGGCAGGCATTCAATCCCCCCCGCCCCGCCCCACCCCCCCACCCCATCCGCGCCCGCGCCATCTTCTCCCCCCCCCCCCAATATCCTCCCGGCGCCCTTCGGTCCGCCAACCAGCTTCACATATCGCTCGCCAATCCGACTCCCCCCCCCAAAATGACTGGAATTCCCATGCTTGCAACTGAGCAAGTTGCTACTCAGCTTTGATACATCATAATTGATTGCCCCTCTCTTCCGATTTGCCATTCAAGAGCAAAATGTCAAAACTGGGAATGTCCGTCATGGAGTGAGTGTGCAACTCAATTTGATCAAACAAGTCAATGCTCCATCTTCCGACTTGCCAATCAGGAGCAAAATGTCAAAACTGGGAATGTCCGTCATGGAGTAAGTGAGTGCTACTCAGTTTGATCAACCAAGTCAATGCTCGCATGCCCCATCTTCCGATTTTTTCCTCATCCATGATCAAAATTCAAACTGGGAATGTCCGTCATGGAGTGAGTGAGTGCTACTCAGTTTGATCAACCAAGTTAATGCTCCATCTTCCGATTTACCAATCAGGAGCGAAATGTCATAACTGGGAATGTCCGTCATGGAGTGAGTGAGTGCTACTCAGTTTGATTAATCAGGTTAATGCTCCATCTTCCGATGCAACTAGGGAGTGTGTGAAATGAACACTTGTACACATGTAACACCTGCAGCGAGGGGGTGCAAAATGAACACATATACACGTGCAACTAGGGGGTGTGAAATGTACACATGCACACGTGCAACTAGGGCGTGTGAAATGAACACTTGTACACATGTAACACCTGCAGAGAGGGGGTGCGAAATGAACACATACACACGTACAACTAGGGGGTGTGAAATGTTCACATGTATACATGCAACTAGGGGGTGCACATGTGCACATGTACACGTGCAACTAGGGAGTGTGTGAAATGAACACTTGTACACATGTAACACCTGCAGCGAGGGGGTGCAAAATGAACACATATACACGTGCAACTAGGGGGTGTGAAATGTACACATGCACACGTGCAACTAGGGCGTGTGAAATGAGCACTTGTACACATGTAACACCTGCAGAGAGGGGGTGCGAAATGAACACATACACACGTACAACTAGGGGGTGTGAAATGTTCACATGTATACATGCAACTAGGGGGTGCACATGTACACATGTACACGTGCAACTAGGGAGTGTGTGAAATGAACACTTGTACACATATAACACCTGCAGCCAGGGGGGCAAATGAACACATCTACACTTGCAACTAGGTGTGAAACGTTCACATGTACACGTGCAACTAAGGGGTGTGAAATGCACACAGGTACAAACATTGATTGGGCAAGAGGTGGGGTCGCACACACCAAACTATGATTTTTTCCCCCAACACATGTCTCATCCCAACAGCAGACGGGGGTATGCGTTGCAGTATCACCACACAAGGGGCATCTATTTACAACCCAATCTCCTGCCAACTTCAGCTTTCACCAAGCCCACGTCCCCACAACTGGTAGTTGCATGATACCCCCAACTCACCCCCCCCCCCCCCCCCCCCCCCCCCCCCCCTCCTGCCCTCACCATTTTCTAACAAACGCCAAGCCTACTACTACATGAGCGCATTTAGCCTTTCCAATGCTCCCTTCTACATGGCAGTTGTTAAATGTCTCTCATCTGGACACTCAATCCCTGGAAACCTGCTCAGTACTACACCCATAATAGTAGAGCCTGTTCTGTGTTTCATTATTGCAAAAAGGGCTCCATGCAACCCAACCACCATCCTTCACTTGTGCATCGGCACCATTTGTCCGATACGCATCGCACATGTTTCATCATTGCAAAAAGGGTTTCATGCAACCCATCCAGCATCCTTCAGCATCGGCACCTTTCGTCCGATACGCATCGCGCATGGGTATCACTGGTATCACGGGCATCCAGACATGGCCCATGAAGTGAAGCGACAGCGTGTGACAGTTCAGGGCATAACCAGAACTGAAAACGGAAGCCGACATGATCCCAAATCTTACCAGAAGCACCAGCGTCTTCAGGTCCTCCTCCGCCACCTCCGTCTCCTCCACCACCACCACCTCCTCCAGGTCCCTTGATGCTACCTCCGCCTCCCCCACCTGAGGATATTCAAAGTTGGGATGCAAACGTTATAATTGATCCAGGTTACTTTAGACTAGCATCGTGTATCATCATCCATACATACACCATTCAAGCGATTGAATATAACCTAGCCACTGCGATTAAAAATAACCTCCCGGCACAATTAGATTGGCGTCCAAGGGACGAAGATAAAAGTCTGTCAAGCATTCGTCTCTTAGGCCCTAGCCGAGATTTCAACGTTGTAGCATTGTGTATCCCTGCGCACCAATGCTTGCGGCAGCCTTAGGTACGACGAGCTTGCTCCTGCATCGGATATGTGCCACTGTTGATCGGGGCGCAACAGCCTTAATTCGGGCTGCTGAACGTGTTGGCAGGGCTTTGCAGCCAGTAGCGCGCATAGGGCTGAAGCGCATTTTTCCGATACTGCTTCCGATGCACCGGAGAGCGGAGTGCGAAAATCAATAAATAATCTTTGACGATCGTATGGTGCATATGTACTCCTTCCCGCTGGAGAAACTCGTGGCTGGAAAATCACTTGCCATGCTGTCACATGTGGAGGGCAGCGCAAAATACCAACCGCCTCCAGTCCGTTGCCCAACCAAAATCAGAGAGGTTTTGTTTGCAACCTCGAATAATCGAAGCTCGCGAGAAGCTGCTCCGAAAGGTACTATGCCCTTCGAAGTCTGACCATAGCGGGTCTGGGTCTAAATCGTAGGCCCCCTACCTCGTGTCACCCCTCCCCCTATTGTTCGGGCCCCTGCGGGCGGTGGTTCAATTTAGTTTAGCAGGTTGAAGAGGAGTCGTGCGAGCGGATGGACGTGTTGGACAGAAGTGACGCAGTGCTACGTGTCCAGCAACAACGTGCTAGCCTATGACATAGTGCTACGCGAGTGCTACGTGTATGTTGACTCAGATATCTATCTGCGAGTATAAGTTGACTCGTTCTCTTCCCGTAATACTCTTACCGCAACACTGTAAGCAGGTTTGCTCGGCCCTTATATGTCTCCACCTCGTCTCCCGGTCCCTGTTTCCACCTCTGGTTTCTACCCTTAAGAGGGTTTAGGGTTTCTACCCTTACACTGCGTTTGGTTGAGCTTTAGCTTTTGGTCAGATATGGGTCAGATTTGGGTCCTGGCCAAAATTTGACCAATAGCGGACCAAAAGCTAAATTGTCAGCAAAATACGTCCCATGAAACAAGCATTGCGATCCGATTTTGCTTTTGACTCTGCTGTAGATAACAACCTACATCAAGGTGGAAAACATTATGTTTTTATATCTGAAAGTTGATACGTAGATTGGAGACGTAATTTCGTTTTCTGATAAGAAGGGAGATTTGTAAAGCAGGGACTGCAATACTTGTCGAAGGATACTTCTTGTTGCAATATGAAGATAGCCGCAAGAAGGAACTTGCGGTCATTAAGGCAAGTGGCAGTCGCAGTTCAGGCAGTACAGCTACTGTCGTGCACATGCCCACTGACGGCTCCGTCATCTGTCAGAACACCGGTACAAAGTCCCGGAAGGACTAAGACCTTGGGTGCACTTGAGCCACTCGTAGGACGACGTATAGGTCTTACTATAACAGAGATGGAAATGGAGCAAGTTAAAAAAATGATACACTTTATCCCATGAAGCAGTATCCCTTGTAGTGGTGTTCTGAGTGAGAGAAAGTGTGTGTCAGAACGGAAGCATTTGAGTAGGCAAAGTACACACCGGTCATGGTCCCTCCAGGTCCCGTGTTGTCTGCCGCCAGGCGTCCAGGCTAGCTATAGCCTACACGCCTCTGCAGTACTATGCAGTACGCATCAAATCTTCATGATATACCGCTCTATTGCGATTAACTCTTATCTGCACTCCATTGAGTCCTCGTGCAAACAACAACGACTGAAACACCCGATGGTTCATTGACCGGCATGGCAACTGGAATCTAGATGACCAGATGTGATGCAAGCCCGTCCATCGCATACTTACAAGCTGGTTCCCTTAACCTCACGTCCTTATAAGTGTCGTAGTGCAGCATATCTTGGACGCAGGAGTAAATTAAGGCTCCGAACAGGATGCCCCAAAAACCTGAGGAGGGCTGACCCCCCCCCCTCCCCCCCCCCCCCCCCCCCCCCCCCCCCCCCCCCCGCATTAAATAGAAATACCCATTTAATGAAAAGGTTAGATATGGATTTGGGGGGTGTACAATATGGCGCACATAATAGCGTCCTCGGATTTGCAGTGCCTGGATTGCGTGATCGTCAAAAAGCAGTTCTGCCCCCCCCTCAGGTTGTTCAAGTACCAAAGCCACCCTCTGCCGTCCCTGGAGGCGGCCAGAAAAATATATACAAATCATAGCCAGCACAGACACTCCAATACGTAATTTAAAAACTAAGCGGTACTGATGGTCTGTTTGTCATCACGATTCAGCAAAAGTTATGCTACACTGCCCCTTGTGGTCTGTCTGGTCACGGACGGCGGTTTCGCTTCGTTTGGGGGGTTTGGAGGGCCTGAGGGGCTCTGTGGGTGTGGGGCTGGGCTGGTTTTGTGTGTGGGGGGGGAGGGGGGGGACTGGGGGGACTGGGCTGGGCTAGGGGGAAGTGGAAGGGTGTGTGGGGGGGGCTGGGATAGGGGAAGGGGGGGGGGGGGGGGGGGGTGAATACTTATTGCACGAGTTCCAATAAGTAGTGCCAATAGACTACCCTTACCAAGGCCTACTTATAGGAGGTCTCAGAATGTCATTTGGAGGTCCGAGTAAAAAGTTAGCAAAAAAACAAATTGTATCCCGCATTATTGTCAGCGTGAACTACTAGGACACGAATGCATCATTGGCATCTGATCAGATGCCAATGATGCACTCGTGTCCTAGTAGTTCACGCTGACAGAGGGCTGACCCCCCCCCCCCCCCCCACACACACACACCACCCCCCCTCCCTAAAATAAGTGCTCATAAAAATCTGAAAAAGTGCTCAATAAATCGCAAATCATTACTTCATATACATCCTATACTTATAAAAAATTGATCGGCATCCATCAACTTTCCGTAGAGGATGCTACCTCCTGTTGGGAGTTAAGATTTTATTTATTTATTTATTTATTTATTTATTTATTTTATTTATTTATTTATTTATTTATTTATTTATTTATTTATTTATTTATTTATTATTTCTTTATTTATTTATTTATTTATTCTTTTATTTATTTATATTTATTATTTATTTATTCTACTTTATTTATTTATTTGATCCGCCCAATGTTCACCCATCGCCTTGGCCATGCAGTCCAGGAGCCTAAAGGAGCCATTGGACAACTACTCTACGCCCACTCGGGCAACGTTGGAGGGACCCAAGGTTAATCACCTCCAATTACAAACTCAAACACACACAAGTAAGGGCCTACTCAGACAAGATTCCGCCGGGCTCCGAAACCAAGCCTGATGACAGGGGTCACGGGAGCAAGGACTGGCAATCGACCTAGTGAGATTTAGACCCTCCGACGTGAGTATAAAAACAAATGGGGACGCCTATCCCTAAAACACCTGAGGAGGGCTGCCCCCCCCCCCCCCCCCCCCCCTTGAAATAGAATACCCCCTTTTTGATTTTTTATATGGATTCTTGGGGTTTACAATATGGCGCAGTGGCGCACAATCCGCACATAATGGCATCCTCTGAATTTCCACGCAGGGATGGGGCCATACCACCCATACTCACCCATTTACCCACCCACTCACTCCTGAATTCACCCAGCCTCCCACCCAAGGGGTAGATGCTTATTGCACGAGTTCCAAAGTGGTGCCAACAGATTGTCCTTGCCAAGGCCTAGGTCTCAGAATGTCATTTGGAGGACTGAGTAAAAAGTTAGACAAAAACCTGAGGAGGGCCCCCCCCCACCCCCACCCCCACCCCCACCCCCACCCCCCCCCCACCCCCCCACCCCCCCACCCCACCCCCACGCCCACCACCCCCACCCACACCACCACCACCACCTCCCCCCTAAATGAGGTGCTTAGAATGACCTGAAAAATGCTCATAATATCGCCATGTTACATGCCATTACAGCCCCATGATCAGAAAAAAATCGATCGAGAGAAGTAAAAAATTGGAGGCCTTGATGTTATTGTCCGACTTATATGTCGGCGCCTGATTAGTCGGCACGCCTCTGCAGTACTAATGCAGTACGCATCAAATCTTCATGATATACCGATCTATTGCGATTAACTCTTATCTGCACTCCATTGAGTCCTCGTGTAAACAACAACGACTGAAACACCCGATGGTTCATTGACCGGCATGGCAACTGGATCTAGATGACCAGATGTGATGCAAGCCCGTCCATCGCATACTTACAAGCTGGTTTCCCTTAACCTCACGTCCTTATAAGTGTCGTAGTGCAGCATATCTTGGACGCAGGAGTAAAAAAAAAGCTCCGAACAGGATGCCCAAAAAACCTGAGGAGGGCTGACCCCCACCTCCCCCCCCCCCGCATTAAATAGAAATACCCTTTAAATGGAAAAGTTAGATATGGATTTGGGGGTGTACAATATGGCGCAACATAATAGCGTCCTCGGATTTGCAGTGCCTGGATTGCGTGATCGTCAAAAAGCAGTCTCTGCCCCCCCCTCAGGTTTGTTCAAGTACCTAAGCCACCCTCTGCCGTCCCTGGAGGCGGCCAGAAAAATATATACAAATCATAGCCAGCACAGACACTCCAATACGCAAATTTTGAAAACTAAACGGTACTGATGGGGCTGTTTGTCAATCACGATTCAGTCAAAAGTTTCTGGCTAAACTGCCCTTGTGGTCTGTCTGGTCACGGACGAAGGGGCGGTTTCGCTCGTTGGGGGGTTGGAGGGCCTGAGGGGCTCTGTGGGATTGGTGGGGCTGTCCTGGTTTTTGTGTGTGGGAGGGATTTGTGGGGGGGGGGGGTGGGTGGGGGACTGGGGGGACTGGGCGGCTGGGGGAATTGGAAGTGTGGTGTGGGGGGTCTGGGATGGGGAAGGTGGGGGGGGGGGGGGGTAATACTTATTGCAAAAGACTAGTTTCCAAGTAGTGCCAATAGACTACCCTTACCAAGGCCTACTTCTAGGAGGTCTCAGAATGTCATTTGGAGGTCCGAGTAAAAAGTTAGCAAAAAAACAAATTGTATCCCGCATTATTGTCAGCGTGAACTACTAGGACACGAGTGCATCATTGGCATCTGATCAGATGCCAATGATGCACTCGTGTCCAGTAGTTTTCACGCGGACAGAGGGCTGCCCCCCCCCCCACACACACACCCCACCCCCCCACCCCCCCACCCCCCTCCCTAAAATAAGTGCTCATAAAAATCTGAAAAAGTGCTCAATAAATCGCAAATCATTACTTCATATACATCCTATACTTATAAAAAATTGATCGGCATCCATCAAATTTCCGTAGAGGATGCTACCTCCTGTTGGGAGTTAAGATTTTATTTATTTATTTATTTATTTATTTATTTATTTATTTATTTATTTATTTATTTATTTATTTATTTATTTGATCCGCCCAATGTTCACCCATCGCCTTGGCCATGCAGTCCAGGAGCCTAATGGAGCCATAGGACAACTACTACGCCCACTCGGGCAACGTTGGGAGGACCCAAGGTTAATCACCTCCAATTACAAACTCAAACACACACAAGTAAGGGCCTACTCAGACAAGATTCCGCCGGGCTCCGAAACCAAGCCTGATGACAGGGGTCACGGGAGCAAGGACTGCAATCGACCTAGTGAGATTTAGACCCTCCGACGTGAGTATAAAAACAAATGGGGGACGCCTATCCCTAAAACACCTGAGGAGGGCTGCCCCCCCCCCCCCCCCCCCCCTGAAATAGAAATACCCCCTTTTTGATTTTTTATATGGATTCTTGGGGTTTACAATATGGCGCAGTGGCGCACAATCCGCACATAATGGCATCCTCTGAATTTCCACGCAGGGATGGGGCCATACCACCCATACTCACCCATTTACCCACCCACTCACTCCTGAATTCACCCAGCCTCCCACCCAAGGGGTAGATGCTTATTGCACGAGTTCCAAAGTGGTGCCAACAGATTGTCCTTGCCAAGGCCTAGGTCTCAGAATGTCATTTGGAGGACTGAGTAAAAAGTTAGACAAAAACCTGAGGAGGGCCCCCCCCACCCCACCCCCACCCCCACCCCCACCCCACCCCCACCCCCCCACCCCCCCACCCCACCCCCACGCCCACCACCCCCCACCCACACCACCACCACCCACCTCCCCCCTAATGAGGTGCTTAGAATGACCTGAAAATGTCTCATAATATCGCCATGTTACATGCCATTACAGCCCCATGATCAGAAAAAATCGATCGAGAGAAGTAAAAAATTGGAGGCCTTGATGTTATTGTCCGACTTATATGTCGGCGCCTGAGTAGTCGGCACGCCTCTGCAGTACTATGCAGTACGCATCAAATCTTCATGATATACCGCTCTATTGCGATTAACTCTTATCTGCACTCCATTGAGTCCTCGTGTAAACAACAACGACTGAAACACCCGATGGTTCATTGACCGGCATGGCAACTGGAATCTAGATGACCAGATGTGATGCAAGCCCGTCCATCGCATACTTACAAGCTGGTTCCCTTAACCTCACGTCCTTATAAGTGTCGTAGTGCAGCATATCTTGGACGCAGGAGTAAAAAAAAGCTCCGAACAGGATGCCCAAAAAACCTGAGGAGGGCTGACCCCCACCTCCCCCCCCCCGCATTAAATAGAAATACCCATTTAATGAAAAGGTTAGATATGGATTTGGGGGGTGTACAATATGGCGCACATAATAGCGTCCTCGGATTTGCAGTGCCTGGATTGCGTGATCGTCAAAAAGCAGTTCTGCCCCCCCCTCAGGTTGTTCAAGTACCTAAGCCACCCTCTGCCGTCCCTGGAGGCGGCCAGAAAAATATATACAAATCATAGCCAGCACAGACACTCCAATACGCAATTTAAAAACTAAACGGTACTGATGGTCTGTTTGTCATCACGATTCAGCAAAAGTTCTGCTAAACTGCCCCTTGTGGTCTGTCTGGTCACGGACGGCGGTTTCGCTTCGTTTGGGGGGTTTGGAGGGCCTGAGGGGCTCTGTGGGTGTGGGGCTGGGCTGGTTTTGTGTGTGGGAGGGGAGGGGGGGGGGGGGGGGGGGGGACTGGGGGGACTGGGCTGGGCTAGGGGGAAGTGGAAGGGTGTGTGGGGGGGGCTGGGATGGGGGAAGGGGGGGGGGGGGGGGGGGGGGTAAATACTTATTGCACGAGTTCCAAAGTAGTGCCAATAGACTACCCTTACCAAGGCCTACTTCTAGGAGGTCTCAGAATGTCATTTGGAGGTCCGAGTAAAAAGTTAGCAAAAAAACAAATTGTATCCCGCATTATTGTCAGCGTGAACTACTAGGACACGAGTGCATCATTGGCATCTGATCAGATGCCAATGATGCACTCGTGTCCTAGTAGTTCACGCTGACAGAGGGCTGCCCCCCCCCCCACACACACACCCCACCCCCCCACCCCCCCACCCCCCCTCCCTAAAATAAGTGCTCATAAAAATCTGAAAAAGTGCTCAATAAATCGCAAATCATTACTTCATATACATCCTATACTTATAAAAAATTGATCGGCATCCATCAAATTTCCGTAGAGGATGCTACCTCCTGTTGGGAGTTAAGATTTTATTTATTTATTTATTTATTTATTTATTTATTTATTTATTTATTTATTTATTTATTTATTTGATCCGCCCAATGTTCACCCATCGCCTTGGCCATGCAGTCCAGGAGCCTAATGGAGCCATAGGACAACTACTACGCCCACTCGGGCAACGTTGGGAGGACCCAAGGTTAATCACCTCCAATTACAAACTCAAACACACACAAGTAAGGGCCTACTCAGACAAGATTCCGCCGGGCTCCGAAACCAAGCCTGATGACAGGGGTCACGGGAGCAAGGACTGCAATCGACCTAGTGAGATTTAGACCCTCCGACGTGAGTATAAAAACAAATGGGGGACGCCTATCCCTAAAACACCTGAGGAGGGCTGCCCCCCCCCCCCCCCCCCCCCCCCCTGAAATAGAAATACCCCTTTTTGATTTTTTATATGGATTCTTGGGGGTTACAATATGGCGCAGTGGCGCACAATCCGCACATAATGGCATCCTCTGAATTCCCACGCAGGGCTGGGGCCATACCACCCATACTCACCCATTTACCCACCCACTCACTCCTGAATTCACCCAGCCTCCCACCCAAGGGGTAGATGCTTATTGCACGAGTTCCAAAGTGGTGCCAACAGATTGTCCTTGCCAAGGCCTAGGTCTCAGAATGTCATTTGGAGGTCTGAGTAAAAAGTTAGACAAAAACCTGAGGAGGGCCGCCCCCCCCCCCCCCCCACCCCCCACCACCACCCCCACCACCACCACCACCACCACCTCCCCCCTAAATGAGGTGCTTAGAATGACCTGAAAATGTCTCATAATATCGCCATGTTACATGCCATTACAGCCCCATGATCAGAAAAAATCGATCGAGAGAAGTAAAAAAATGGAGGCCTTGATGTTATTGTCCGACTTATATGTCGGCACCTGAGTAGTCGGCACGCCTCTGCAGTACTATGCAGTACGCATCAAATCTTCATGATATACCGCTCTATTGCGATTAACTCTTATCTGCACTCCATTGAGTCCTCGTGTAAACAACAACGACTGAAACACCCGATGGTTCATTGACCGGCATGGCAACTGGAATCTAGATGACCAGATGTGATGCAAGCCCGTCCATCGCATACTTACAAGCTGGTTCCCTTAACCTCACGTCCTTATAAGTGTCGTAGTGCAGCATATCTTGGACGCAGGAGTAAAAAAAAGCTCCGAACAGGATGCCCAAAAAACCTGAGGAGGGCTGACCCCCACCTCCCCCCCCCCGCATTAAATAGAAATACCCATTTAATGAAAGGTTAGATATGGATTTGGGGGGTGTACAATATGGCGCACATAATAGCGTCCTCGGATTTGCAGTGCCTGGATTGCGTAATCGTCAAAAAGCAGTTCTGCCCCCCCCTCAGGTTGTTCAAGTACCTAAGCCACCCTCTGCCGTCCCTGGAGGCGGCCAGAAAAATATATATACAAATCATAGCCAGCACAGACACTCCAATACGCAATTTAAAAACTAAGCGGTACTGATGGTCTGTTTGTCATCACGATTCAGCAAAAGTTCTGCTACACTGCCCCTTGTGGTCTGTCTGGTCACAGACGGCGATTTCGCTTCGTTTGGGGGGTTTGGAGGGCCTGAGGGGCTCTGTGGGTGTGGGGCTGGGCTGGTTTTGGGTAAATACTTATTGCACGAGTTCCAAAGTAGTGCCAATAGACTACCCTTACCAAGGCCTACTTATAGGAGGTCTCAGAATGTCATTTGGAGGTCCGAGTAAAAAGTTAGCAAAAAAACAAATTGTATCCCGCATTATTGTCAGCGTGAACTACTAGGACACGAGTGCATCATTGGCATCTGATCAGATGAAAGAGGACTGACCCCCCCCCCCCCCCCCCTCCCCCCCCCCCTAAAATAAGTGCTCATAAAAATCTGAAAAAGTGCTCAATAAATCGCAAATCATTACTTCATATACATCCTATACTTATAAAAAATTGATCGGCATCCATCAACTTTCCGTAGAGGATGCTACCTCCTGTTGGGAGTTAAGATTTTTTTTTTTTTTTTTTTTTTTTTTTTTATCCGCCCAATGTTCACCCATCGCCTTGGCCATGCAGTCCAGGAGCCTAATGGAGCCATAGGACAACTACTACGCCCACTCGGGCAACGTTGGGAGGACCCAAGGTTAATCACCTCCAATTACAAACTCAAACACACACAAGTAAGGGCCTACTCAGACAAGATTCCGCCGGGCTCCGAAACCAAACCTGATGACAGGGATCACGGGAGCAAGGACTGCTATCGACCTAGTGAGATTTAGATCCTCCGACGTGAGTATAAAAACAAATGGGGGACGCCTATCCCTAAAACACCTGAGGAGGGCTGGCCCCCCCCCCCCCCCCCCCCCCCCCCCCCCCCCCCCCCTGAAATAGAAATACCCCCTTTTTGATTTTTTATATGGATTCTTGGGGGGTATAATATGGCGCAGTGGCGCACAATCCGCACATAATGGCATCCTCTGAATTCCCACACAGGGCTGGGGCCATACCACCCATACTCACCCATTTACCCACCCACTCACTCCTGAATTCACCCAGCCTCCCACCCAAGGGGTAGATGCTTATTGCACGAGCTCCAAAGTGGTGCCAACAGATTGTCCTTGCCAAGGCCTAGGTCTCAGAATGTCATTTCTCAGAATGTCAACATGGCTCTAGCTCCAAGAATGTCAACATGGCTCTAGCTCTGACTTGGCTGGTTCTATGCACAAGGAGTACAAGAGGATTCTCAGAAGAAAGAAGAGGAAGTGGCTAGAAACACGCATGGAGAACCCTTCATACGAATCTTCGGCATAATCCGAAAAGTTTTTGGAAAGACGTGCGTGAGCCTAACAAGGCCACTACGGCAGATATCACAATTCATGATTGGACTGATTATTTTGCAGACCTCTTTGATGTGCAAGTAGGTATTGATCCAAGTCTGGATGCTAGGGACTTTGTCCCTCAAGCTGATGGACCTCAGATAGAGGCCGCACCAACATGGTTATGTCAAGACTTTACCACCCAGGAGGTGTTTTCTGTTCTCCAATCCCTACGGAAAAACTCCTCCCCCGGGGTAGATGGTATCCCTGCAGAATGGTACAGATTTGCTTCCCATGAGGCCAACTCCCGATTTGTACAAGCTATGACTAACCTGTTTAATCTCATCTGGAAGACTTCTTACCCTAGCCAATGGGCTGCAGCTGCCTTGGTACCCGTACCCAAATCCAAAGGCAGTGTGTATGACAAGGACAACTATCGAGGTCTTGCGGTGAGCAACTCCATAGGAAAGATCTTCTCCCTTTGCATGCTACGTAGACTAGATGATTGGTCAGAAGAATTCAACCTCAGAGCCGCTGGCCAATATGGATTTAGAAGTGGTAGGGGTACTGCAGATGCATCATTCATTCTTAACCATATTGTAGATAAATATAGAGAAAAGAAAAAACCACTCTTTGTGGCTTTTGTTGATTTCAAGAAGGCTTATGATTGGGTCAACAGAGACTTGCTATGGGATTGCTTAGCAAGGCTAGGAGTCAAGGACCCCTATCTCAGTATTCTGAAGTCCATGTATAATCATGTTGTTTTCCAAGTTCGCCTACATGGGGACATTGGATCCTCCTTTCCATCCCTTGTAGGAGTTAAACAAGGAGACCCCCTATCCCCACTCCTATTCGGTCTGTTCATTGATAGAATTGAATCGTTCCTCCAATCCAAGCTCCCAAATGTAGGGGCTGAGCTTAGGGGAAAGATTCTGCAACTGTTACTTTATGCTGATGACCTAGCTATAATGGCAGAATCCCCGGCAGATATACAAGCGATGCTTGACTGCCTGAGAGATTTCTGCGAGGCTACTAAGATGGCTGTGAATATAAAGAAAACTGAGATTGTCGTTTTCAACAAACAATTCTGTGATGAGGCCCGCATGGATCCTGATTACAAATTTGTCTATGATGGAGCACAACTTTCTACAAAGTTATCTTTTATCTACTTGGGATCCCTCTTTGTGGATGGTGACTCAAGCAATCGTGCAAAAGCTGCTTTTTCTAGGATGCTCACTAAGGCCCAAAAGGCACACCACATGCTTCGTAGGCGATGCCATACTATGGAGATATACAATATTGATATTCTCACCCACCTGTTTGATTCTCTTGTACAACCTATCCTGAATTTTGGCTGTGAGGTGTGGGCTCCTTCTATTCTGAACAACACACTTATCTCAAATGACCATGCTTGTGAGAAATGGCATAGAGGTATACTTAAACAAATGTTGGGTGTTTGCCAATCTACTACATCTAATATTATCATGGAAGAGCTGGGTAGAACCCCGTTGTGTTTTGCTTGGCTTAAACAAGCTTTGCGCTTCTGGAACAAGACCATACATAAAGAACCTGAGGATCTCATTAGAATGGCTCTTGAGGAATCTTTTGACTCCAACACTGGCTGGGTTCATGACTTGCGTTGTGCTCTCCACAAGCTAGGATCCAGTGAAAAACTCAACATTTTGGAGGCTGTCGATGTCGAAGGTATTATGTCTGAAGTTTTTGAGTCATGGAGGTTTAAGTACCCAAGTGACACCAATGCAGTTAGAGACATCCCTGATGAGAGAAGGGTTGGCTTTAAACGCCTCCGATACCAAAAATGGTTCGCAGCCAACAGCAATGATGAGAATGGCTTGATTCCCTTTACATCCGCCTTACATAAGCAGGATCAGATTCGTTCTATAGCACAGTTTAGAATGGGTTCCCATTGGCTGAACACAGAAAGAATGAGGGTGGTGGATAGAGCACACATCCCTCGCTCAATGAGACACTGTCAAATGTGTGGGTTCCAAAAAACTGAGGATGAAATGCATATGTTTGAGTGCCCTTTTTATAATGATATTCGCCTCCGCTACCAGAATCTGTTTACAGATATTTATAGGCATGTCCATGAGGATACCGACTTAACCGTATGGAATGTGGAATTCTGCGATTCCACATTCAGAACCTTTATGAATGGAAATGGCACTAAGTCTTTTTGGAGCAACCTAGCGCAAGACAGGAAGCCCTGGACTGCTTAGTGGCACCGTAATTTATTATCCCTTTTTTTTCTTCTTGAGACTTCTCATTTGTTAGCTTCTTACCTCCGCCACTGTAAGTGGTTGAGATCTGGGTCATGCTCTAAGGGGTTTAATACCTACGCCACCAAAACGGTGGTTGGGAGTTTGGTTTGTTTGTCCTCGACACACCCCTGATGTAATGGGGTTTTTTGCTTTGTGGGTGCTTTTCCTTTTTGTTTAAAGCACAGAGTCTCATACACCCTCGCGGTGTCAAGTAGACTTTAACATGTAATGTAATGTAATGTGATGTAATTTGGAGGTCTGAGTAAAAAGTTAGACAAAAACCTGAGGAGGGCCGCCCCCCCCCCCCCCCCCCACCACCACCACCCCCACCCCCACCCCCACCACCACCCCCACCCCCACCCCCACCACCACCACCACCACCTCCCCCCTAAATGAGGTGCTTAGAATGACCTGAAAATGTCTCATAATATCGCCATGTTACATGCCATTACAGCCCCATGATCAGAAAAAATCGATCGAGAGAAGTAAAAAATTGGAGGCCTTGATGTTATTGTCCGACTTATATGTCGGCACCTGAGTAGGCAAAGTACACACAGGTCCCTGTTCCCACCGGTCCCGTGTTGTCTGCCGCCAGGCTTCCAGGCTAGCTATGGCCTGCACGCCGCTATGCAGTACTACTATGAAGTACGCACTAGATATTTCCTATGTATCGCTCTATTGCGCTTAATAGCAATCTTCACTCTATTGAGTCTGCAGTTAAACAACTACGACTGAAATTTGACACCCCCTGCCTCCGACTACAAATTCTTGCATACTAGACATGCATGTGATGGGAGACGCTACATAGACACATAGTACGGGGCATGCATTATTATCACAACTTCTAGGATAGGCTGCCAGAGCGCCGAGGACATCTTGCAAGGTGTCCTCAATGCTCCCGCAGCCTAGTAGTTCTGACAGTGTGTGTAGGAGCAGGTATAGGTGTTACAATCGGTACTCAGCAGTACAGCGGCGAAACTGCCCAATAGAGCAGTGGAGTCGGGAGCTGCCCATGCTTGGGTACATTATCTATTGATAAAATAGCACTGAGTAGGTACTCAGTAAGTAGCTGCGGCGAATCTGCCCGATAGAGCAGTATAGCCGATTAGCCGACAACTAACCTGGTAAGGGGAGGAGGAACATTAGAAAGAGAAATAAAATAGTAGCTAGCAGCAAAGGGGGGGCAACTTCAAACCAAAATGACCCCATCATCCAACTTTGTAGATATCATAGAGAGGATGAAGAATCCAGGTTTATTTCTTAATTTGACTCACTCTTGATCTTTCTTACAGAAGAGGTAACCCCAGTACCCCACAGCCGGTTTCATCAGTTATCGACCCCTGCATCAGTTTGTACACTAGTGAGACATATTGGGATACCGATAGGCATGAACACGCCACCTTGGGTTTGCCGGGTGATGATTTTTTAGAAGAGTAGTCTATGGGTGATACTGGGTACGGATGGTGTGTTCCGGTTGACCCAGGCCTCACCATGTCTGATTTAGAGGCAAAGAATGCCGTCCCTGCTGGCAATTTTTCACTTTCCTGGGGGATTTACTCCCTGTTTGTGCTGTGAGTTCTCATGGTAGGATTGACCTTCCCTACATGTGTGCTTCCATATCAGTACCTACTCCACTGTCTTTTCGGCAGCCATGGATCCCTCAAATTCTGATAGGAATCCCTGGTTGCTAGCTATGCAGGGTGCAACTGACTCCTTGTGTGCCATTTTCCCTTGAGTGCGAATTTTTGCAGAGATCTGAAATTGATTTTTCGGAGGTCTCTGCTCCATTCTCATCCAAGGCTGGCCTTAAGATTCTTCTGTCTGCCATCCCTCATAGAAAGGTGTTTGTTAGGCAGCTGGATATTAAGCTGTCTTTCTTGGTTTCAGTGGATGGTGGAAATTTATTCAGACCACCGTTATACCGACTTATGGTTTTCTGACTCTTCGTTCCATAGGCAGATGGTTAATTCGGTGGAGCTTATCATAGATGAGCTATTTCTGTATGCTTCACTGGTCACCTGGGGCATCTGTTTTGGATCACCAGCCGCGTTCAGGTGATTACTGAAATAAGTGGAAATTGATAGTTGTTTCACGTCGATTTTTTCAGTGAAATGGTACACTGGGTAATCTTGCAGTTGTACTTGCAGATGTACTTTCACACACCTCCTTTTTTGTTCTTCCAGGTGTATTTCAGTCGGTTCATTCCACTTAGTTAGTGCCGTAGCTGGGGATTTATGATAATTAACTTTCATACATCTTCTTACTTCACATCATTGAGTAAGAAACCAGCTCCTCATGTTTTTTCACCCCAGCCTAGTCATGGATACTATGCTAAGAATAGTATTTAAGGTGAAGGATTTTCCCATCGAATTTACTTCAGTGGATGACTATTGTGCCCTCTTGCCTGCGTCCTTTAGACTTTGATTATATATTGTGCTGCTCTCACAACATATTTCAGTCTTCTCTTTCGGTTATTTTTCGGTTTTCAGTCTCCGTTGTTATCCTTAGTCTTCTTGAACACTTTGGTACTAGGATTGACTTCTGTCTGGCCTCCCAGCGATTTTCTGGTTTTGTGCTGTGACCGACGATTCTGAATGAAAATAATTTTGGCGCTTACCCTGGATGGTTACATTTCCTTTTTGTTTTCAGCTCAGCTCGGGTTGACCCAAGTTTTTTGCTTCTACATTTTCGGAGTAGCACAGTGGTTTTTTAGTTATGCCTCAAACTTTTATTTCAGTCAGAGTTTTCTCCTGGCTTTCCGGTTTTTCAGCCTTTGCTTCAATTTTTTGTTTGCTGCCAGTTTATCGTTCTCTGCCACTGGTGTCATAGGTGGAGAAGTAGTATTGTATGTCACCTGCGTCATAGGTGGAGTATCAGCATCTGGTGCGTTACACCCGCTGTTAATGCCTTGCTGACTTCTTATGTGTTTCCTTAGAACGATCTCCTGATGTACAGTGACAGCTATTGCTGTCAATGTCACCGGCCTAAACTAGGGTTATGTCCTCCGGTGGTGTGCTCCTTAGAGCGACACCCTCCTCTAGCTTTTACCTCTTCTGTAAGAAAGATCAAGAGTGCTGGCGCTGTTTAATATCCCTCCACTCCTTCAGAGATAGAAGCTGACGTTTTTTTTTTAGTAGAAAAAGTAATGGTCCTCCAAAGTTGGGGCCGCGGGAGGGGGGGAGGGGGGGGGGGGGGGGGGGGGAGGGGGAAATCTGCCCTTTTTTTAAAAAATAGGTACTTTTCAGGCACTTTTTCTAACCCTCAGAATGACATGGGAGTGGAAATAGGGTGTTCTCTACTCTACTAAATACCAGTCCATATATGCTATTGGAGGAGAGATCCATGACATATTATACCCAGGGCAGAGGGACTCTCTCTCTCTCTCTCTCTCTCTCTCTCTCTCTCTCCACACACACACAACGCCCTAACCAACACGAGTACAACGATGTACAGAGCGAGACCTCGTGGTAGTTCACTGCTTCTTCTTTTTTGACTGCCTTTCTTTTACTGACTGACCCCCAAGCCCCACCGAACAATGTGACATTGATGATGATGATTTTCTATGTTATATACATTCCCAATGGTCCCGAGACCAACCTCAATGGATAGGCCTTTCAAAACCCTGTACAATGAGCGTAATTAGACCCCATAACACTTCGGTGGCTGAGATAGTGGCTGAACAGTTGCTTTTGGAGCCGGGGGGGGAGTCTGCAGAAGGGTGCCTTCACACCTTTTTGTGATGGGTCTTTCACTTTTTTTGCCCACGCCCTACAGTACATGTATGCCATGATGGCGAATCTACTCGATATAGCAGATGAACCAAAGTCTGCAGAGCTACTAACACTTCCATTCAATAATAGTTTCTCTCTCACAGGGTTTGAACATTATGATTAAGAAAAACAATCGAGGAAAAAAGAAAAATATAATACTTGTGTGAAGAAAGTTAGACAAAAGCTCTTGGGGCTTCCTCGATCTCGTTTTGTTGCTAGGCTTGCTTCAATTTCGAGGCAGGACTGTAACAACCGCCCCAACGAACTCCAATCTGTCAGCCGCTCCACCTGGCCGATTTTCTCGCCGATCGAAGAGTTAGCACCAGTAACGATCTTGGAGTGGTGCAGTTTTCACGTAGAAATTATTTCAGGATTTTAGGGGGAGGTAGTTTTGATCGCGAAACACGCTAACTGGGGGGTCCTTGGGCACAGCACGTTCGCCCTCCCCAGGTTACCGGCTGCCTTGTAGACGCGATCTACTCACCCCAACCTGCTGCTGAGGTCATACCACCTACATGCTTCTTTCACCCTTTCCCCCACTCCTACTTCCTCCTCTATTTCCACCTGATTCTTAGCCAGGCCGGTTGCCAGATCATTCGAACGTGCGAAATTATCCAGATTGAGAGCTGCTGGATATCCTCGCACCTCGGAAGTCGAACACAGAACTTCGAGCAAGGCAGGCGAAGGGCAGAATGGAAGATGGCGACGACTCCCCACCCGCTCTGCTATCTGAATCAGATTCAGACCAATCCAACGAGGGTCGCTCAGCCCCTAATTCCGCTCTCCCTCGTTCGCCTTTCCCCGCGGCTTTCGCTGCTGCTGCTATTGCTGCCTCTGCTGCAGCTTGCAGCAGCAAAGCATCAAGTTTTACTTTCACTGGCAACCCTCCTGCTTCAAAATCCACGGCAACCTCGAAAGCTCCTGCAGCAGGAAAGGCAGCTGCTAAACCTTCAGTGTTGGGAGGTAAAAAGAAAGCTCCACAGCCCTCGAAGGGTGACAGCAGTGATGGCAGTGGACCTCCAGACCTGATATCAGATTCAGATATTGAATCTGATGACGATCCACCACCCAAGAAACCCACAGGAAGTCCATTCAACTTGAGTTATCCTTTACCCAAGGGGATGAAGGGCACAGAGAAGGGTTCAAGTTCATCTGGGAAGAAAGCTACTGGCCAGCGCACCCCTGGAGGATCTGCGGAAGCAGAGAATCCCAAGCCCAAGCCCAAGCCCTTTGGCTTCAAGTATCCTAAAGTGGGATCACCTGCTTCTGCTTCTGCTGCAGATCCCTCTACTCCACCTGCTTCTGCTGCAGCTCCCTCTGCCTCACCTGCTTCTGCTGCAGCCCCCTCTGCCTCTGCTGCTTCTAGAGATGACAAAGGGAAGGCAGGTGCCACGAAAGGGTCAAGCGTGTCTGTTGAGGAGGTAAGAGCTGCGGCTGCCGCTATTTATCCTCAAATCTATACAGCTCAGGTACACTGGCCTCGCCATGGCATGTTAGCTCTCTGATCACTTACATGGTGGTGCTGGTGCAGGTGCTGGTGTAGATGGTATTACAATTCCTTCATCAATTATTTTGATTCATGCTTGCTGATAGACTTTAACTGACAGGCGCATGTTGCCATTGTAGCGAGGAGCCAAAATACACATCGCCCTGCAAACTGAGCCCCTGCATGGAAAGACACACGGGCATGGGCCGGGCCTGGGCATGGGCCAGGGCCAGGGCATGGGCACGGGCATGTGCATGGGACCGTGCATGGGCATAGGCATGGGCATGGGCACGGGCATGGGCACGGGCATGTGCATGGAACCGTGCATGGGCATAGGCATGGGCATGGGCATGGGCACGGGAATGGGCATGTGCATGGGACCGTGCATGGGCATAGGCATGGGCATGGGCACGGGCATGTGCATGTGACTGTGCATAGGCATAGGCATGGGCATGGGCACGGGCATGTGCATGGGACCGTGCATGACCATAGGCATGGGCATGGGCATGGGCATGGGCATGGGCATGGGCATGGGCATGGGCATGGGACGGCGCATGGGACGGCGCATGGGCATGGGCACGGGCATGGGCACGGGCATGGGCATGTGCATGAGCATGGGCATGGGCACGGGCATGGGCATGGGACTGCGCATGAGCATGGTAATGCGCATGGGCATGGGCATGCTTGCTTCACCTCCTCCTCTTCCTTCTCCTCCTCTTCCTCCTCTTCCTTCTTTTTCATCTCCTACTCCTACTCCTACTCCTACTCCTACTCCTACTCCTACTCCTACTCCTACTCCTACTCCTACTCCTACTCCTACTCCTACTCCTCCTACTCCTGCTCCTGCTCCTGCTCCTGCTCCTGCTCCTGCTCCTGCTCCTGCTCCTGCTCCTGCTCCTGCTCCTGCTCCTGCTCCTGCTCCTGCTCCTGCTCCTGCTCCTGCTCCTGCTCCTGCTCCTGCTCCTACTACTCCTACTCCTACTCCTACTCCTACTCCTACTCCTACTCCTACTCCTACTCCTACTCCTACTCCTACTCCTACTACTCCTACTCCTACTACTACTACTACTACTACTACTCCTACTACTCCTACTCCTACTACTCCTACTACTACTCCTACTCCTACTCCTACTCCTACTACTCCTACTCCTACTCCTACTCCTACTCCTACTCCTACTCCTACTCCTGCTCCTGCTCCTACTCCTGCTCCTGCTCCTACTCCTGCTCCTGCTCCTGCTCCTAATCCTACTTCTACTCCTAATCCAATAACCAGGGTTATTTTGAAGGGAGCAGTTACAGTTCGAGGCAGTGGCCACTGCACACTGGCCATGCAAAGCCAGGTCAGGCAGGCCAGATCAGCCTCAGGCCAAACCCAGCCCACAGGACCGAGTCACGAAGCTATGGCTTTGATCGCAGGACCGATTACAAAGACAATGGGTTTTATCGTATACTGCGAAATGTTGCAACTAAAAAAAACCTGTTTATGACCAGCAGGTAGACTCAGATGATGGTGGACCACCAGCTCTTCAGAGTGACAGCTCAGATTCAGATGATGACGGGCCACCACCTCTCCAAAATGGCAGCTCAGACGATGACGATGACGATGACGATGACGATGACGACGAGAACGATAACGGCGGTGGTGGTGGTGATGGTGGTGGTGGTGGTGGTGGTGGTGGTGGTGGTGGTGATGAATCAACTGGCAGTCTGCCCTCGCTAATGGATGAGAGCACAAGCGAGAGTGAGGATGAAAGGAAGACAAAGCGTGAGTATTCTCGCAATTGTTTGGGGACCAGGTCGTTGAGTGCTGACAAATTTGAAATTTTGAAAGTTGAAAATTTGAACATCCTAGAATGGCTGCAGTGACCTCTAAGGACGTGCCACGGTTGGATGAAGGGAACCGGATCGTAAGTATGCGGTGGTCGAGCCGACATCGCATCTAGATTCCAGTTACCGTGCCGGTAGACGACCCTCCAGACGGGCCCAAGCGCACTCAAGGGGGTTTGAACCCCACACCTGCTGCGATCTTTCTCCAGGGTTGCTCTGCCACTGAGCCATTCAGTTGGATCGGTGATATATGAGTAGGGTTGGGAAGCAAACGTATATTTGTATTTTTATAAGCCGTATAAACGTATAAACGTATACATATAAACGTATAAAAACGTACATACAAATTAGGCACTTCTTGAGAAAATGCTTTTACATGGGTTTAAAGGTATTGCCGCGGAGCTAATTTCATTGGCATCTCATATCAACTCTCAGAAAAATAACCTGGCAAGTTTAGGTTGTCCAAATCTCAGAAAATAAATCACGACCTGAAAGCACGGTGCCAATCTAAGGGAGCCATGAAATGCCAGTTTGTATATTATATAACTATATACAGGACTATATAAGTGTATAATAGTATAACTACATAACGGTATAGCAATATTGTCCATGTTCACATTGCACCAGGATTGCACCATCAATCCTTCAAGCCCACGTAGGAGCACAGCTTGTGGAATGGAAGGCTAGGTGGCGCTCTGATACGTGTGCCATCCTGGCTATCTAGATCAACCTTAGGCCAAATGTGTATACAATGGTGCATGTGAATGGTGCATTTTATTGCCTATGGTGATAGAGGAGGTCAAAAGCTTTCCAATGAGCTATCTAAATCAAAAATACAATGCAAACCAAGAAAGTTAAGTGCTGGGACGTGTGCTGTACTCCTCAAAGTACAGACTTAACGTTTTTATACGACGTATATAAGGTCGATTTGAGAAAAACTATACGGCGTATTTATACGTATAAACGTATAAATGTATATTATACGTTTATATGTCTGCCCAACCCTATGAGTGGAGTGATTATTATTATAGCTCCTCCTAGTAGTTGTGAATTATCTTGATGATTTGAGGTTGAACAAGTCACTTTAGCCCAAATGGTGGTACCCCCTGGAGTGTAACATACACATAGAATTCAATGATCACTGAAGCACGAACGCAGGGCCCCTGTCAGCAAAACGATTGTTTGGGGTTCAGTTCATCAGTGCTTTTTCTTTTTAAGCCCTTCCTACATGGTTGGGCAAGTCCCTTTAGCCTATTTGGCCTGCCCCTGGACTGTAACATACATACATGCACCCGTAGAATGCCTGCGGTGTGGCTGGATAGCCAGGCAGCTGCACCATGGAGCTGCCTAGCAGCTGCTGCTCGTAGCTAATATATGATGCAATTTGTATGATATCATTTGATATCATACTCACCTTTGGCCAAAATCATATGATGTGCCGATCCCTACAATTTATACAACCTGTCCACACAGACCGCCCACTCAGCTTTTAAACACTTTAAACATTTAAAACAATAAAACACATTTAAACATTTAAACACTCATGTTTTGCTGACTCGCCGTCCTTGCATTTGAAGTATCTGTGGAACCAACGGCTGGCAGTACATTTAAATTGTCATTTGGGTCCATCCGTCGAACCGTGACCAAATTTGGGCCGAACGTTGCCAAGTCCATGACATTATTGTCATCTCTAATTTGCTGTACTGCTGGGTCAGCAGAACCTGCTGTGCGCCCACCTACCCACCAGTGTTTCTTTTTCCGACGACGCGTCGCCATTCCGTCGAATGCGTCACCCCCCGACCCCCCGAAATCGGAAAGCGCTGCCCCCCGACCTCCCCAGGCTCCGTGCTTCGCGCTCTGCTGTGCGATAACTACGCAACTATCTTGAAAGCAGGGTTGAGTAGCCCAAGTAGCAGACTACAGAATTCTGAAAAACAAAACACTGCTACTCACCCACCTATCCCAACATGTCAACAGACCAAGACATACACCCATCCTCCCATTGAAATCTGTTTGACGTGGGCTGAAACATGAAGCGCGGCATGAAGCACCCCTGATAAATAGGGGGGTCTGGGGTACTTTGCCCCCCGTTTTTGTAGGGGTCCTGAAGTTACGTGCCCAGGGATTTTTATCTGTAATATATTACGATCGTAATGCCTCGTTTTGGCCCCAATGATCGCAATGCGAGACCTGGTTTGAGATCCCAGCTCTCAGGCCTAAAACGCTACCAGATGCCAGCTCTCACCAGACCAACGTGCCCAGAATCAGCATTTATACCACTGCACTCTTGTGAGCTTGAAGCTCCGTTTTGACGTTTTTACATATTTTAAATAACTATTCCGAACTTATAATCAATTTTAACTAGCTAACAAACAATTGAACTAACTAAGCAAGCAATTTTAACTTACTAAACAAACAATTTTAACTAACTAAACAACAAAACGGGCACTTGCTATGGGATGGCTGGGGCTGCACTTAGTGTCTGGCTTTTTCTTACCCCCCCCCCCCCCCCCCCTCCCTCTCCTTCCCCCTTCCTCCCGCCAATGTGCAGACAAGACAAAGTGCCCACACCCTTTCCCACCAGACGTACGTCCTGGTTTCGTCCCCTCTGCCCCCACTCCTACTCAGCAGCAGTATGCGGAGGCACAACGGGCGGCAAATGCTCAAAAGCAGGCGGCGGCTAAGGCTGCCAGTGATAAGAAGCGTCAGGAAGCCAAACTCAGACGTGCCACCAGCCAGTACTCGGAGCGTTACGTTGCCGGGGAGGTTGTCAACGCGCCTGAGTTCCAGCAGTCTGTCCTCAAGTATGTCTATCGCAATTTCTTAATTTAGCTCTTGGACCATGGAGCCAAATGTGCAATCCAGAGGTCAGCAGTTGGAATCTCACTGGCACAAAAAAACGTTTTTCGAAAATCGCATTTTACACACCAGGAACTTTAATTGTGTGCTCTAAATGGCTCTAAAAGCTGTAAAAGGCTGTGTAAGCTACAAAAAACTACAAGAAACACTAAATGCTGTCCCTGGAGGAGGCCTAAAACCATAAAGCTAGAAAAAACTCACTTTCAGATTTGAAAAAAAAGCCTGGCAGGAAGCCCTGAACTTGTTGTTTCTCTTGATTTGCAAGTTGAATTGACGTCTGTCCATGCTGCCCCTGCTCTCCTTGCTGCCCCTGCTGCTCACGTGCGTCCAGCTTACATCACTGGGGCTTTGGTTCAATGGTTGATCATTTCGCTAGACTGAAGAAGGTGCTGGGTTCGAATTCCTTCGGATGCACTCAAGTGTTTGCGGTCGCTGTCAACCGCCATGGTAGCACTGCCCATGTAAAGTAGCAGCCCGTTCTCTACCGCCGTAAGACAGGGCTTCCTTAAGACCACCACACCACACCACACCACACCACACCACACCACACCACACCACACCACACTCCATCCCACCCCACTCTTCTGCTATGCAGTGAGCGGGAGGAGCTTCGGCGCAAAGCTGGCTTTTTGCCTGACACTGGGAATGAACCCGAGGATGAGATCCATGGACGCTGCAGCTTGAGGCCTGGAGCAAGCTTGGGTAGCGGCAAATGCGAATTCATCTCCAGTAACTGCTTTGTCAAAGGTGGGATTGAAAGCTACAATAGCTCCTCTTATTTACCACCCACCCACCACCACCGCCATCACCATCAACATCATTATCACCATCACCATCAGCATAAGAAACAAATCACCATCACCACCAATATCACCATTACCATCACCATAAGAAACAAATCACCATCACCATCAATTTCACCATTACAATCACCATAAGAAACAAACCCAATTTGGAACCCCAAGCCTTTCTCCACACCCAAAATTGTTCCCTGAACCAATCCTATGCCCCATGCGGCAGGCTAGCCTGATACAACTTTATTTATTTATAACTAAAGTATCATAATACTAAACTGTGATAATACACGCCTTAATTGTAACTAAACAATTACGATACTAAACTAACCTTCTTAGCTGTCGTTGCATGGGGGGGGGGGGGGGGGGGGGGGGGGGGGGGGGGGGGGGGGGGGGTGGTATATAGAGTAGGGAAGAGAAGGGTGCATGCGTTACATATTTCAGTGTAAAGGGGGAAATATCTTGACTGAGTGCATGTGAAGGGAGAGAGGATGTTTGGGTGGGTGGGGGTGGGGGGGACGGGGACTGGTGGTAGTGGTGGTGGGGGTGGGGGTGGTGTACATTCAAGGGCGTAACCCCTTCTGTAACCCAGGCCAGGACCTGGGTGGGGTGGGGTGGGGCGGGGGGTTGCCAACGGCCACACAGGCTTTGCACTAGAATATAAATGTGTACATACATTTCAGTACCAAAGGATCAGTTCTTGGGCATTTCAAGCTGTCTTTTTCAATATGCCTAATGTCTACCGCTCTGTTACAACCCATTCAAGCCAGGTAGAGGGAAGCTGGTCAGCACTTGGGGTTAGGTGGTTTAGCTTTTGGTGGTTCAGGGTTTAGGTGGTTGAGGCTCAGGTGGTTTAGTGTTTAGGTGGTTTAGGTTAAGGTGATTTAGGTTTAGGTTGTTAATGAAAGAAGTGCTGACCACCTAAGTTCTGACCAGCTTCTTTCTACCTCCAGGGTTTGTTTCCCCTCCAAATAAAGCGATCGCTAGATTTGACCCCGTTTTGACAAAAATATCGCTACACGAGATCCGATTTGTCCACCCTCAAGCCATTGCTGAATACCTGGACCGATTGAAATTGAAATTGAAATTGTTACATCCGTGTAGAACCGTTATTCACAGGACGTGAAGTGAAGGACACCATAGCGTAAGCCGGAGCTAGCTATAGTCACCGTAGGGCCATCTCAGTAAAAAGAATTACCACCGATGCCTGACCGGCAGGCACCGTAGCCACATCATGCCAGTGCAGCTTGATAACCTGGACCAACCCTATACCCGCGACCACTGCTTTCTTTCTGAGCTACGCGTAGCAGCTTCTAGGCAGCCCCCTTTTCCTGTCCCTCGGCCAAACCTGAAGCTTGCTAGTAAGCCTGAAAGGTGGCATGACGGGTATTCCAATACAGCGGTAGTCTTTGGGCTTTATTCAGTCGCTGACAAATGGAGTTGGGTGAAAGCTGCTATGCGCAGCCCCAAAAATGAAACAGTGACAATGACAATGACCATGACTATATCCATGACCATGACCATGACCTACCCTATGCCCAACCCCATACCAAAGCCTTGACCTTGACCCCAACCCTTGCAACCCCAGAGTCCCAGAGATACATGAGTGTGCGTTGCACTGAGGGCTGTAACTGCTTGTACCACCAGTCTTGCTGGCGAAAGTTTAAGGATGATTACAAGGAGGCCTATCCTGATCGACAGGAGCTCTTGAAGGTGAGCTGTCTCAGTTTGTATTTATTTCTTGAAGGTGAGCCGTCTTTTTTTGTCGTTGTTATGGTCATCAGCTTTTTTCCTTTTTTTCTTAAGGTGAGCTGTCTTGGTTTTTCTTTCTTCCTTCAAGGTTGAGCCGTCTTTTTTTGTTTTGTTGTTGTTATGGTCATCAGCTTTTTTCCTTTTTTTCTTTTTTTTCTTCAAGGTGAGCTGTGTTGGTTTTCTTTCTTCCTTGAAGGTTGAGCCGTCTTTTTTTGTTGTTGTCCTGGTCATCAGTTTTTTCTTTTTTCTTTTTTTTCTTGAAGGTGAGCCGTCTCAGTTTTTATTTCTTTCTTGGAGGTGAGCTGTCTCGTTTTTTTTCTTTTTCTTGAAGGTTGAGCCGTATGGTTTTGTTGTTGTTATGGTAATCAGTTTTGTTTTTCTTCCTTCTTTTTTTTCTCTTTAAGGTGAGCCGTCTCATTTTTTATTTCTTTCTGGGAGGTGAGCTGTCTCGTTGTTTTTCTTTTTCTTGAAGGTTGAGCCGTATGGTTTTGTTGTTGTTATGGTAATCAGTTTTGTTTTTCTTCCTTTTTTTTCTCTTGAAGGTGAGCCGTCTCAGTTTTTTTTAAATATCAAACACTATCACAGGGCACCAAGCATATGCTTCCATGCATCACCTAGGGCTGAATAAGCTACATTGTACCCTAAACCCTATATCCTATACCCTATATATTATTTGATCTAACCCTATCACATGGCACTGAGCATATGCTTCCATGCATCACTGAGGGCTGTCAAGGCTACACCATACCCTAAACCTTACACCCTGAAACCTGAACCCTATCACAGGGCACCAAGCACATGTTTCCTTGCATCACCGAGGGCTGTCAAGGCTACACTACACCCTGAACCCTATACCCTTTACCCTATCACAGGGCACCAAGCACATGTTTCCATGCATCACCGAGGGCTGTCAAGGCTACACTACACCCTGAACCCTATACCCTTTACCCTATCACAGGGCACCAAGCACATGTTTCCATGCATCACCGAGGGCTGTCAAGGCTACACTACACCCTGAACCCTATACCCTTTACCTTATCACAGGGCAACCAAGCACATGTTTCCATGCATTCACCGAGGGCTGTCAAGGCTACACTACACCTGAACACTATATAACCCCTTTACCCCTATGCCAGGGCACCAAGCACATGTTTGCCATGCATCACCGAGGGCTTCAAGGCTCACTACAAAACCCTGAAACATATCCCTTTTACCCTATCACACGGCCCAAGCACATGTTTTTTCCATGCATCACAGAGGGCTGTCAGGCGACACTACAGCCCTGAACCCTATATACCCACCCTTTACTCTATACAAGTGCCACCAAGCACATATGTTTTCCATGCATCACCGAGGGCTGTCAAGGCTACACTACACCCTGAACCATATACCCTTTACCCTATCACAGGGCACCAAGCACATGTTTCCATGCATCACCGAGGGCTGTCAAGGCTACACTACACCCTGAACCATATACCCTTTACCCTATCACAGGGCACCAAGCATATGTTTCCATGCATCACCGAGGGCTGTCAAGGCTACCTGCTGAGTGCCACTTTGATTGGGAATGAGCAACGCAACGAGACATACGTTATGCCAAAGCAGTTGGAGGAGCAATTTAGAAAGGAGCAAGCAAGAGTGAAAGCGGAGAAAGCAGCTGCATACCTTGCAATGAAAGAGGTGAGAGGTCGCAGAGGTGAGAGGTCGCAGAGATGCTAGGGGGAGCCATGGGAGAGAGGGGGGTGAAGGGAGGTGGTAGGAGGGATGGACTGCCAGTAGGCTGGAAGCACAGGCCCGCACAGCAACCAGGCAAGAGAGAAAGTGGAGAAAGCAGCTGCATACCTTGCAATGAAAGAGGTGAGAGGTTGCAGATGCTAGGGGGAGCCATGGGAGGGGAGGGGATGTGAGGGGAGGGAGTGAAGGGAGGGGGTAGGAGGGATGGACTGCCAGTAGGCTGGAAGCACAGGCCCGCCCAGCAACCAGGCAAGAGCCAAAGAGGAGAACGCAGCTGCATACCTTGCAATGAAAGAGGTGAGAGGTCGCAGATGCTAGGGGGAGCTGTGGGAGTGGAGGGAGTGGAGGGGGGGGGGGGGGGGGGGGGGGGGTAAGGAGGGATTGACTTCCACTAGGCTGGAAGCACAGACGCACACACATGCACACCAACCATTCGCAGGCACACACAGACACTCACCTGCACACACACAAGCACACATACACAAGCACACACACACACAAGCACACACACACACACACACACACACACCACACGCACACAAGCACAAACACGCACAAGCACCCTATCGGATTGCTCAGGCATTGAAGCCCAAGAAGAGGAAGAAGGAGTCCGCAGACGCAGACAGCTACAGTGATGATGTGGTTGCCCCACGGACACACTACAACTCCAAGTGTGGAGTCGCAGCCGATTCAAGCAGAGCTAGTGATCAAGATGGGGTTACAGAGGCAACATCTGATGCTGTGAGGACAAATGACACTGGAAGGGGCTGGAACGAGACGCCAGCAGGTGGGTCTTTAGCTAGGGAAGGGCTATATGATATCATGTGTGTGGGTGATGTGGTGTGTGTGGTGTGCCATCATATGATATCATATGATATGATATGGCAGTCTGACTAGGCTAAAGTTACCATTTGTAATGATAATGCCTGCACGGCAACTTGTCGAGTACTGAAGCTGTACTGTTTTAACTACAGGGGTTTCACCTGAAATGGGCGTTACCAAAACGTTACCATCCTCTGCACCCTATTTGTGGCCCTTTGCGGTCTAGGAAAATATTTTCCCGAGACCCGTTTTCACCCTCATTTCTAGTGGATAAGAGTGACTAGACCTGGATAAGTGATGACTAGACCTGGATAAGTGAGTGGAAAAGAGTGACACGCTGGCGAAGTTGAAATGGGCAGTTGCGATACTTGACAAGTTGCCGTGCGCCTGGTGGGGCGTGGTGTTAAGGGAGCCCGTCGTACGCGGGTGGGGAGCGGTCTCCTACCTCAACTGGACAAGCTCCCATCGCGGTTGACGACGACCTGCAACTCCAAGAGCGACCGAAAGGGGAATCGAACCCCCGACTCGTCGTTTTAAAGTGATTTAGTCTAGTTACCATTTGTATACAATATTATATGATGCAGTTAGTATGATGTCATATGATATCATGTTCACCTTTGGTCAACATTATATGATATGCCGGTCCCTAGGCGTATACCATGTTCTGCGAAGATATTTTCTTAACAAGACTAAATCAAAGGAGTTTGCATAGCAAATAGAGACTTGTATGAAATATTTATTAATAGTACTTATTAGTTTAATAATCTTATATTTCAAAGTTAAATTCAACAAAAAGCGTGCGCGCGCTTATAATAATTAAAGAGCTTTTGAACTAAAAAAGACATTTACACACCTGTATGTTTGTTGCAATGTCCATCCTGACACAAGCCAGCATTCCAGCCAGTGAGCCAGCATTCCAGCCAGCCTGTAAGCCATAGACAAGGGTTTGTTCAATAAAACGATAGTACAGCACTTATCCATTTGAATCTAATACATGGCGGCATTCCAAGGCGGTAGGGACTTCAATGCAGGACAAGAAGAGGAAAGAGATGGGTAATCAGGGGAGAGACCGAGAGAGTTACCCTAGAGCAATAGGGGATAAGGAGGAAAGAGAGGAAGAGAGAGACGGACAGGGGGGAGGGAGTTCAATTATGAGGCGTGAGGTTGAGGTGGCCAGCCCGTTTTCTTGCACTGGGGCCACCTATAGACATGGGGGTATTAGCATGCACACACTGTTTTTTCTTCCAGCTTTCTGTAGGTCCAGTTCTGTAGCAAAAGTTGCGACGCAAGCCTGGTGTCAGGATTGTGGCATAGCATGGTATAGGGCGGATAGCGAAGCGCGGATCCCCCCCCCCCTCGGGCCAGCCCGTTTTCGTGCTCTGCGGCCACTTATTGTCATAAGCATGTAAACATGCAAACACTGTTTTTTCTTTCAGCTTTCTGAAAGATATCCAGTTGTGTAGCAAAAGTTGTGACTCAAGCCTGGTAGCAGATTGATTGTGGCATAGCATGGTATAGGGCGGAGTGTGAAGCGCGGAGCCCCTTCCCCCCTAGACCCTCTCCGGGCCAGCCCGTTTTCTTGCACTGCGGCCACTTACAGTCATAAGCATGTAAACATGCACACACTGTTTTTTCTTTCAGCTTTCTGAAGGTCCAGTTGTTTAGCAAAAGTTGCGACTCAAGCCTGGTGGCAGATTGATTGTGGCATAGCATGGTATAGGGCGGAGTGTGAAGCGCGGAGCCCTGGGGGGGTTGGGGAGCAGCACGTCGTACTGGGGTCACACTGAGTCGCTCAATTTGCGACGCGTCGCACACACAAAAACAGTGCATGCACACACCATTCATCTAAGCATGTTATAGGGTTATCCTTCACCCGCACCCCTATGAAGTCTACTTTCTTTCCTCCTTTCTCCTTTATATCTCTCTTTCCTTCTCTCTAACCCCTCTATCCTACCACCACATCTTACCTCCCCCCCAACCCCCAAACCCCCAACCCCCAACCCCCCAACCCCCAATCCTACCACCACATCTACCTCCCCCTGCCCCCGAACCCCAACCCCTCTATCCTACCACCGCATCATACCCCCCCCCCCCCCCCCCCCCCCCCCTGCCCTCCTAACCCCTCTATCCTATCACCACATCTAACCTCCCCCCTCCCCACACACACACAACCCCCAACCCCCAACCTCCAACCCTTCTATCCTTCCTCCACATCTTATTCCCCCCCGACCCCTGTAGGACCCACCAACATCTTACCCCCCCCCCCCCCCCTGCCCTCCCAACCCCTCTATCCTACCACCACATCTAACCCTAAATCTTAACCCCTGTATCCCACCACCACATGTTAACTTCACCCTGCCCCCCCAACCCCCCCAACCCAACCCAACCCTTCTATCCTACCACCACATCTTCCCCCCCCCCCTGCCCCCCCCAATCCCAACCCCAACCCCCAACCCCCCAACCCCTGATTCTACCACCACCATCTTACCTCCCCCCCTCCCCCCCCCCCAACTCCCCCCCCAACCCCCAACCCCTCTATCTCAACACCACATCTTACCTCCCCCCCCCCCCCCCCCCCCCCCCCCCCCCGAACCCGAACTCCAACCCCAACCTCAGCTGCTGCCAACGATGCTTCGCCAGATGAAGATGAGGAGGACACCGTAGCCTTGATAGACGAGAGGATGCTGGTGCCATTGAGGCGTCTCAGCAGCGGTGGTGAAGACGGCCTTGTCGTGAAGCCTAAGAGCAACCCAGTGGCTGTGGCAGCTCCAGCTGCCAGGTCGGCCCAGGATGCAGCAGGTCCTTCGGTAGATGAGGTGAGAAGAGACATGGTTCCCAGGCACCACATATGAGCAATGCAGATTTCCAAAATTGATTATATCGTTATCCAATTAAATCCAATTAAATTCATTGTTAATAATAAATCTCATTCGGGACGCGCCTCCAGGCGCCCTTAATGAAGGAGACATGGTCCCAAAGCACCAGACACACACCCCAAAACACACACACACACACACACACACACACATACCCCCCCCACCCCCCCACCCCCCACCCACCCACCCACCCACCAACCATCACACACACACACAAATACACACACACACACACACACACACACACACGAGGTGAAAGGAGACATGGTTCCGGGGCACCACTGTTCCTGGGGGGGGGGGGGGGGGGGGCTCCGTGTAGCATCTTCGAGGTAGCTCCCTTTCCCTGTCCTAGGTCCAAACTGGAAGCTAGCTAGTGTGCCTGAAAGTGCCTGAAAGTGTGCCTGACTTATCTTTTGTTTTGCCTTTCTTCGTTTCCTACACCCTGCCTTGTTAGATCTCACTGACAGGACGTTCAGGTGTGGCATCATGTGGAGCTCTAGGCCCTCTAGGTTGGCAAGGCAGTTGGTGTCACTAGGAATAACAATCTTCTCCACAACGTTTCATCTGTCGTGTCACTCCATCGCCATACTTGACTTATTAAAAGGCATGTAAATGCAGCTGAAAGCTTTGCTAGTATGTAGTTTCAGTCCAGGTGGGATTGGCCCAGTCAAAACTGGGACCCTGTCTTTGCCAAACCTTCCGCTACCACGAAACTTGAACCTCAGCCCCGCCCCCCCACGCAGTGATTATTTTTTCAAATCTGAAAGTTAGTTTCTCCTAGCTTCATGGTTTCAGGGCTCCTCCAGGGACAGCGTTTCAGTGTTTTCTGTAGCTTTTTGTAACTTAAAGGGCAATTGAGGACATTTTTTTTTTTTGCTTTTTTATAGCGATATTTTTGCTAAAACGGGGTCAAAACTAGCAATTGTACATATAGCGGAAATAAAAATCCCTGCCCCCACAACCCCTCAGGCCGGCCCTTCCAGCCGCCCACCCAAATCCCCACCAGGAGCCCAACCTCAAAAGACACCAAATCCCTGCTCGCTGCCAGTATACCCCCTTTCTGAAACGAAAAAATTGTCATATCAATGTCTGGACTCCCGCTCCTTGCTCTCCAGAAGAGCCCCTTGTTGAAACGAAAAACGTCGCATAGCAATGCCTGAACTCCCCCTCCCTGCTCGCCAGAAGACCCCCTTTCTGAAACGAAAAACGTCGCATAGCAATGCCTGAACTCCCCCTCCCTGCTCACTGTCGCTGCCTGCTTGTTGCAGGTCAAGAGCAAGAAGAAGAAGAAGGGTATGCGAGTCAACTTGGTGGATTTCCTCGAGGCCGAAGCAGCTGCAGCAGCAGAAGCGAGCCAGGTCAGTATGTAAACCACATTCTTTTTCTTCCTCCACCATCCAACATCACCCACCGCCCACCTCTCCTGCTTTGCTTATGTCGTCTTCTGCTTCTTTTCCTTTTTTGTTAAGCTGTCCTGTGTTGTCTTGGGGATTTCCTCGAGGCCGAGGCAGCAGCAACAGAAGCGAGCCAGGTCAGTATGTAGACTACATTCTTTTCCTTTTTCCACCATCCAACATCACCCACCCCTCCTGTTTTGCTTTTGTCGTCTTCTGCTTCTTTTCCTTTTTTGTTTTGCTGTCCTGTGTTGTCTTGGGGATTTCCTCAAGGCCAAGGCAGCAGCAACAGAAGCGAGCCAGGTCAGTATGTAGACTACATTATTTTTCTTCCTCCACCATCCACCACCACCCACCACCCACCTTAAGTGCTTTGCTTTTGTCGTCTTCTGCTTCTTTTCCTTTTGTTGTTTTGCTGTTCTGTGTCAACTTGGTTGATTTTCTCGAGGCCGAGGCAGCAGCAGTAGCAGCAGGAGCAAAGCCAGGTCAGTATGTACGTTACATTCTTTCCTTTCTCTACGATCCAACAACACCCACCACCCACCTCTCGTTCTTTGCTTTCGTCTTCTTCTTTTCCTTTTTCCCCTTCTCGTCGTTTTTTTCCCTTTTTTAGTTTTGCTGTCCTGTGGTGCCTTGGGGATTTCCTCTTGGCTGAAGCAGCAGCAGCAGCAGCAGCAGCAGCAGAAGAAGCGAGCCAGGTCAGTATGTATGTTACCTCCTTTTCCTTTCTCCACCATCTACCAACACCCACCACCCTCCTCTCGTGCTTGGCTTTTGTCGTCCTCTTTTCCTTTTTTTGTTTTGCTGTCCTGTGTTGCCTTTGGGGTTTCCTTAGAGCCGAGGCAGCTGCAGCAGAAGCGAGACAGTCAGTATGTATGTTACATTATGTTCATTTCTCCACCATCCACCAACACCCACCACCCACCTCTCGTGCTTTGCTTCTATAATCTTGTGCATCTTTTCCTTTTTGTGTGGTAAACACGTAGGGATGTAGACCAGTATTGGGTGGTCAGGTGGATTCCCTGTTTGTCTGCCTTCGTGTCTGCCTGTCTGCTTGCCTGTGTGCCCACCTATCTCCCCGCCTACTTGCCTGTTTCTTTGCCTGCCTGCCTGCCTGCCTGCCTGCCCATTTGTCAGTCCATATTTTCATCTTTCGGCATGCCTGCCTGCCTGCTTGCCTGCCCATTTGTCACTCCTTCTTTTCGTCTGTCTGCATGCCTGCCTACCCATTTGCCAATCCATATTTTTATCTGCCTGCCTGCCTGCCTGCCTGCCTGCCTGCCTATCTGTCAACCTGTCTGTTAGCCTACCTAATGTAACAGCAACTCTACCGCCTCCACCCTCCTGTCCCCTATGTAGGTCGAAGAGACACCCCCAGCAGCTGCGCCTGTGCGGGCCACCAGCAGTGGGGCCGGCAAGCCAGCTAAAGCCAGCGGCAGCAAAAAGAGCAACACAAATTTGGCTCATCCCTCAGACAAGGACTTCCCTAACTTGGATGGGAGTGCCACCAAAAAGACCATCATCAAAAATTTGGCCCAGCCCTCTGCGGTGGACTTCCCTGCTCTGGATGGGAGCATCATTCCCGCAAGCATCGAGGCTCTGGCACTTGCCGATATTGAAGACGTGCCCCCTGCTAAGCAGGCACTGGAAGCCTTGAAGATGGGTGGGTATGGGTGATCGGTCAATGGAGGGCTGGGTGGGTTGGCACCGGTATGTGTGGGTGGGTATGGGTGGGTGGTTGATGGAGGGCTGGGTGGGTTGGTACCGTTATGTGTGGGTGGGTATGTGTGGGTGGTCGATGGAGGGCTGGGTGGGTTGGTACCGGTATGGGTGGCTGGGTGGGTATGTGTGGGTGGTCCATAACTCCCTGCTCTGGATGGGAGCATCATCCCCGCAAGCAGCTAGGCTGTGGTGTTGCTGACATGGAAGACGTGCCCCTTGCTAAGCAGGCACTGGAAGCTATGCAGATGGGTGGGCAGTTGGGTGGGTGGTAGATAGACAGCTGGGTGGGTGGGTTTGGATGTATGGGTTGGTATGAATGAATGGATGGGTGGATGGTCGATAGACGGCATTATTACCATCCCCATTATCATTATCATCATCCCCATCATTATTATCATCATCACCATCACCATCATCATCATCATCATCTTCATCGTCATCACCATCATCATGAGCAGCATCACCATCCTCGTCATCATCACCACCATCATCACCACAATCATCATCATCATCATCATCATCATCATCATCATCATCAACAGTTATACCTTGACCCCTACATCATGCGGTAATCTTGTTGCATGAACCCTTATTTTTACGGGAGGGGACCAGGTAAGGGCATGCCTGATCAAACCTAGCCTTTTTTTACGGGAGGGGACCAGTGAGGGGCAGCGCCTTATCAACCTAGCCTGTGTGACCAGCATGAAAGACGAAACGGAAAATAAAAGAAACAGTATAGACCAGCCCTGTAGTGTCCAACAGCAGGAAAAACAAATGACAAATAAAACAAAACGTATAAACCATACACCTGTTGTGCCCCGGAATATATATCCGAAACAAATTTCCAACCTGTTTGCCATGACTCATGTGTGTTACAGTATGTCATGCAGATATATGTATCATAATATAAACATGTACAGTATGAAATAATACGATATATATATTATATTGTCTATATATATATATAGAGGTACATTACATTCTGTGTCAGTATGTCTACATTATAATGATATGAATTGGACTATTACAAATATATATATAGATATCTATATGGAAAAAAAAAAAAAAAAAGTAGTAACACAAATTCCCAGTTATGTGTACCTTACAAGTTATGTGACGTAAAAGGAAGGGGAAAAGGGGGAGGGGGTATCTGGCCCTGAATCATCGCAACTACGCGACGTTTCCTGTACCTCGCCAGGTGTCCGGAAAATCTCCAAACACTTACTCTCCTAGAGATGTTGACGGAGTGGTACTGCCCTTCACGACAAGCAACTAACTCTGTAAACTCCAACTACTTCACCAACAGACAGATAAAAAAAGTTTTCGAGAAGGGGGACTGGAAGATAATCTGGGAGGAAAGGGGGTACCATACAACTGTTTAAGGAAAGTTGAATAACAGGCTGAGTTCTTTCTTCGCGTGTCGACGCACATTATTACGAATAAAGAGAGGGAGAGTCACAAGCTGAGTACTTGACCAACATGGAATTTAAGAGGAAAATTTGGGATGAACACGGCTGAGGTCCTTTAAGCCACCATTGTTTTAGAAATGGGGAACACGGCACAAACTTAGCCCCCCAAACATGTTGTGAACAAAAGTGGGGTGGTAACCGACTGAGGCCTTAAAGGGGGGGGGGGGGAAAGACCAACCGTGTTTAGAAAATAAGGGGGACACCATCAAACCTGGGAGCACTGTAGCCAACGGATTTTTTAAGAAAAGGGGAAACAGCTATAGACTGAAAATAAAATCCAACAATGTTATTAGCAAAATGGGGACCAGCTAAAAATAAAGACTTTGACCAAACTGGGTGTTGTAAGAATGGGAACAGCAGAGAACTTGGACGCACTAGTAATTTTTAGAAAATGGGGTGAGAAGCAGCTGAAGCACGGGTTTGACCGGGGAGCATCTGTTTCATAGAAAATAGGGGCTGAAACACTGAGCACTTAGCCAACATGTTTTAGAAAATGGGGAAACAGCTGAGCACTTGACCAACAAGTTTTAGAAATGGGAACGAGCTGATACTTGAAAACACCAGACTGTTTTTAAAAATGGGGAAACAGCTGAGTACTTGACCAACATGTTTTAGAAAATGGGGAAACAGCTGAGTACTTTGCCAACATGTTTTCGAAAGACGGGGAAACAGTCAAGTACTCGAACCAACATGTTTTCAGAATACCTGGGCTTGCTTGACAGCAGGTGTAGTTGCACTCATCCTCGTGTTTTTAATGTTTCTGTTTTTGGTAAGGAGTCTGACGCCTGTCCAATGGCAAAAGGAAGCGACAGCTGGAACTCCGCGCACTCTGATATCTCCACTTTTGTTTTTGTGCGACGCCTCCCATTTTGAGGAACTCGGTGCGACCCCACTACGTTGTGCTGCCCAAACCCCGTGGAGCGCAAAGCACAGATGTATATTTTTGGAGAAGCCCCCTCTTCAAGGGGGCTGGAGCCCCCAGGGTTTACCCCATTGTCCGTTTGTGCGTCCATCCGTCCGACCGCCCCCCCCAAGACGAAGCTTGACACGTCAGCCAACATGCTCGTAACTAACTCGCTTCGGTTGCCACCTTCCGTTCCGTTGCCAGCACATTCCGCCAATTTCCAGCGTCGCTTGCGACGCTGCATGGGGCTTTTTCATTTTTTTCTAGCCTTCCGAGAAGAATTGCATAGGACTTTTTCATTTCCTAGCCTTCCGAGGAGAATTGCATAGGACTTTTTTATTTCTTCCTAGCCTTCAGAGAAGAATTGCATAGGACCTTTTCATTTCTTTCTAGCCTTCCAAGAAGAATTGCATTGGACTTTTTCATTTCTTTCTAGCCTTCCAAGAAGAATTGCATTGGACTTATTCATTTCTTTCTAGCCTTACGAGAAGAATTGAAGATATCCCAATCTACTTTCTGTGCCGCTGACCAATTGAGCTAAACAGCAAGATCAATTCCAATGTATGACTAGTTTAGGAAAACCTGATAATGATAACGCCTGGTGGGGCGTGGTGTGGTGTTGGGCGTGGTGTGGGGCGTGGTGTTAAGGGAACCCGTCGGACGCGGGCAGAGAACGGTCAACCACCACGACTGGACAAGCTACCGTCGCGGTTGACAACGACCTGCAAAGGGAGACCTGAAGGTCCTTGAAAGGTCTCCGCGGAGCCAAGGAATGGCGACTCCTTGTTGGAGAACAGAAAATGTGGCCATTGCCCCTTTGGTACAAAAGGATGATAGCAACTATAAGCGAGCAGCTATGTCAGCCTTTGCCCCTCCACACCATTGTTGGCCTTATCCTGCACGTGCATCAACTGAAAGGTTTCATAAAATACATGCTTGACACCTATATCAGTAGTCACCCTTGCATCTGTCCATGAGCCATTGAGCTGTGTCAGCCATTGCCCCTCCACACCGTGACACCGCTGACCTCACACATGCATGAGACTGCCCCCCCCCTCCCCCAACACACACACACACCCTTGCATCAACTAATATATCTCATGGCCTGCATGCTTGACACCTATATCAGTAGTCACCCTTGCATCTGGCCATGAGCCATTGAGCTGTGCTAACCATTGCCCCTCCACACCGTGACACCGCTGACCTCACACACAGACATGAGACTGCCCTACCCCCCCCCCCACCACCACCACCACCACACACACACACACACACACACACACACACACACACACAGACAGTAGCTCATGTAAGTATGTAACCCTACAGCTGTCTGCGCCTATTTAAAACCCCTAGGTGTGTTTAATAGAGGCAATGGCTCACATAGCTCATGGTCCACACCACACACCACACAACCGCCACACCACACACACGCCCTTGCAGAGTCCGAGTCTTTGCTGCCCAAGAGGTTGTAGCGCTCTCCTTCGTGGAGGTTAACTCTGCGTCCTGTTTTTGGCCTCATCCTTTGTTATTCTCCCCTTGCACCCCCCCACACCCCACACACCACATCCCACAACCAACACACCACACAACCGACACACCACACACACACACTTGCAGAGTCCGAGTCTTTGCTGCCCAAGAGGTTGTGGCGCTCTCCTTTGTGGAGGATAACTCTGTGTCCTGTTTTTGGCCTCATCCTTTGTTATTCTCCCCTTGCACCCCCCCACACCACACAGCCCACAACCGACACACCACACCACACACCACACACACGCCCTTGTAGAGTCCGAGTCTTCGCTGCCCAAGAGGCTGTGGCGCTCTCCTTTGTGGAGGTTAACTCTACCTCCTGTTTTTGGCCTTATCCTTTGGTATTTTCCCCCCACATCTGCAACACCACACAACCCACAACTCACATCCGCCACACCACACACACACCACACCTTACACCTGCCACACCACACACCACACACACCTCAAGGGCCGCACCACACACCACACAACCCACAACTCACATCCGCCACACCACACACACACCACACCTTACACCTGCCACACCACACACCACACACACCTCAAGGGCCGCACCACACACCACACAACCCACAACTCACATCCGCCACACCACACACACACCACACCTTACACCTGCCACACCACACAACCCACAACTCACATCCGCCACACCACATACACACCACACCTTACACCTGCCACACCACACACCACCACACCCCTCACCGCCGCCACCACAACACCACACAACCCACAACTCACATCCGCCACACCACACACACACCACACCTTACACCTGCCACACCACACACCACACACACCTCAACCGCCGCACCACACACCACACACACGCCCTTGCAGAGTCCGTGTCTTTGCTGCCCAAGAGGCTGTGGCGCTCTCCTTTGTGGAGGTTTACTCTGCGTACACGGCTCGCATGTTCTCTCACCACCGCTTAGTGTATAAGAAGAAAATCAAGATTAGCCTCCTGGAGCGCTTCCCAAGCGATGTCAACATGTGCCGTGCTAGTACAGGTAAGCATGGGGGGGGCCCGCCTAGCTGGCTGGCTGCCAGGCAGGCATGGGAGGGGGGGGGGGGGGGGGAGTACAGGTAAGCATGGGGGGCCCGCCTAGCTGGCTGGCTGGCTGCCAGGCATGAGGGGGGGGGGGCAGAGAAAAGAAGAGAGGAACCAGGGTCCCACCCCATTCATTGCTTTGTTCAACCCTCTATCTATTCGCCCATCCATCCATCCGCCCATTTACCCCACCATCCATCCTTTCGCCCCTCCCTCCATCCATCGACCCATTTGCCCCACCATCCATCCTTCCGCCCCACCATAACCATCCATCCATCCATCCATCCATCCATCCATGTGCCCATTTGCCCCACCATTCATCCTTCTCCTTTCAACACATCACCACCACCATTGATTATCACCACCGCCATTCACCATTTGCGCAGCCTACGAGGATTCCCTCCGCCCCCCGTCGCCACCATCCTCTGCCATTCAACCCATCACCGCCATTATACGCCATCACCACCATCCTTTGCCTTCCAACCCATCACCATCACCATCCACCATCACCACCGCCAGTCACCATTTGCGCAGCCTACAAGGAGTCCCTCAGCCCCCCGTTGCCACCATCCTCCGCCATTCAACCCATCACCGCCATCATTTACCATCACCACCGTCCTTCGCCTTCCAACCCATCACCTCCGCCATTCACCATTTGTACAGCCTACGAGGAGTCCCTCCGCCCCCCCCCATCGCCCCCATTCTCCGCGCCCAATCACCGCCTCCCAATCACCGCCATCATTCGCCATCACCACCATCCTACGCCCTCCTACCATCACCACCATCACCACCGCCATTCACCATTTGCTCAGCCCTCAAACCCATCAACACCATCATTCGCCATCACGACTGCCTTCCACCATTTGCGCAGCCTACGAAGAGTCCCGAAGCCCCCCTCGCCACCTAGGTTTTTATCGCCTCCACCCTTCGCCTTCCAACCCATCACCGCCATCCTTCGCAATCACCACCATCCTTCGCCTTCCAACCCATCACCACCACCAATCACTATCACCACTGTCATTCACCATTTGCGCAGCCTACGAAGAGTCCCGAAGCCCCCTGTCGCCACCGAGGTTTTTATCGCCTCCGCCCTTCGCCTTCCAACCCATCACCGCCATCCTTCGCCACCACCATCCTTCGCCATCACCACCATCCTTCGCCTTCCAACCCATCACCACCACCAATCACCATCACCACTGTCATTCACCATTTGCGCAGCCTATGAAGAGTCCCTCCGCCCCCCGTCGCCCCCAAGGTCGCCATCGCCACCAGTCCCACCCGAGGAACCCGCTGCTAAGCACCTCACTCAAGCCAACTTACATGAAAAAAACTACGAAACCAACAACAGCAAGAAGAACAGCGGCTATGACAAAAACTACGAAACCAACAACAGCAACAACAACAGCGGCTATGACAGCTCTAGTGGCTATGGCGGTAGCAGCACCAATACCTACGACCACTCCACTGCCTACGCCGCCACCAACAGCGCCAACCAAGGTCGGTACAACCAAGACCCCCACAGCTACCCATATGGGGGGGATACCCCGTCTCACATGTTCAATGCCCCAGGCTATCCCGCCAGGCAACCTGCATTCCCTCCCCCAGCTTACCCTGCGCCTGGCTTCATGCCCCTGGGTAGCATGGGGCTCCCCATTTTCCCCCCTCCAGGGGGCGTGGGAGGTATGATGCCTGGGATGCATCAAGCGGCCCCTGGAGGGGGGGTGCCGGTCATGACCACCCGAGTGACCCACCCACCAACGAGTCAACCTCTGCCCCCCCCTCGCCCCCCCCCTCTGCCGGCAGAAGGAGAGTATACCGTGACAGGTAGGCCCTAAACTTTGTAGACAACCCTAAACTTGTATATGTATACAAAAACTGGTAGAGCATCTCGACCATCACTGTTTCGGGGTCAAGGGATCAAATCTTACTTGGACCACAATCAGGAAATTTCGAAAATCAGTCCTCTGACGTAGTTTGACACACCAGGGAGCCACCAGGTAGGGGGAATCTGGTCCGCATTAGGGTACTTCATTTTGTCTTTTGGGGTTGCGCTTTTGACGCAACTGCCTCCTTTTGGGCTGCGCTTTTGACTGAAAAACTGAAAACAGATATCTGTGCGCTGCGCCCTGAGGGGGTTTACAAATTTGCAATTTTTCGCTCAGTCGAGTACCAAAACATTAGCACGTGTCATGTAGTACCCTGGTCAGCACTTCTTTTCGCTTTAGCCCCCCTAGAACCCCCAGGGTCCCGGGGCTGAAGTCGGAACCAAGTTCCACCCGTGCCTGTCTGCCTGTCTGTGTCTATGCCTGTCCGTCGCTGTTTGAACGATTCCGGCCAACTCCACACCCAAGCATTTTGCTCATAGTTGGCATGCGCATGACTGGAGTTACCAGCATCGCAGCAGCCAAGATCCTTTGCAAAAGTTGTTCAATGTTTTGTAGCTATTCCGCTACGGAATGCTCGTGTGGCTACTGGCTACTTACTTCGCCCTTTTTCGAATTCCCCAGCCCTCCTCCGCCTTTCGCCCCCTACCCTGCCCGTAATTTGTAGAGTGTTTTTTCTGTGTCGCTTGCGACACGCGCTTAGGACTCGCCCTACACCACCTAAAAATAAACCACATGACCCTTAACCACATAGCCCTAAACAACCGAAACCTTAACCATCTAAAACCTAAGCCACCTAAATCCAAGTGCTGACCAGCAAAGTGCTGCGTAGCTTCCCCCTACCACTGTGACTGATGACGGTTATGTGCTTGCCAAAGCCAGCACCAAGATAAACTTAAATCACCTTAACCCAAGTGCTGACTAGCTACGTGCTGACCAGCTAAGTGCTGACTAGCTTCCCCCTACCACTGTAACAGATGACGGTTATGTGATTGTCAAAGCCAGCACCAAGATGAACCTAAAACACCTTAACCCAAGTGCTGACTAGCTAAGTGCTGACCAGCAAAGTGCTGAGTAGCTTCCCCCTACCACTGTGACAGATGACGGTTATGTGATTACCAAAGCCAGCACCAAAATGAACCCAGCTGCCAAGGAATTCAAGTTCAACTCTTTTGGTAAAGCACCCACGCCATCCGAGGCAGGGGGTGCTGCCTCCAGCAGCAGTGCTGCCAAGGATGGCAGTGCTGACGAGGGTGACAGCGGCAGTGGGCACAGCCCCCCTGGCAAGGGTGAGGGTGAGGACCCGGGCACCTTCTCTGGGGCTGCGCTCCCCAAGTCAGCGGAGGTCTCTGAAGGCAGAAGCCAGGCAGAATCTGGTCAAGGCTTGGCAGAGTCTGAGGTGGCTCCAGCTGGTGAAGCTGGAGCTGAGAAGAAGGTGGTTGGCGGTGGAGCTACGGGTGCTGGGGCACCAGCCTCTGGGGACGATCTCAGGCCCACATCGTTTGACAGCACTCAGGTCAGCTTGGCAGCACCGGTGGGGCGGGGTGATATGGGGAAGTTGGGGGAATGCGGGGTGATTTGGGGGAGCTGGGGAGCTATGGGTGCTGGGGCACCAGCCCCTAGGGAGGGACTCCTACCCACACCGTTCGACAGCACTCCGGTAAGCTTGGCAGCACCGATGGGGTGGGGTGATGTGGGGAAGTTGGGGGAATGCGGGGTGATTTGGGGGAGCTGGGGAGCTATGGGTGCTGGGGCACCAGCCCCTAGGGAGGGTCTCCTACCCACATCGTTCGACAGCACTCGGGTAAGCTTGGCAGCACTGTTTTGGGGGGGTCTGGGTTTGTTGCGTATCAGTAACAGATCTTGGAACTGGGTGCGTTTCTAGATACAGATCTAGGGAGTCCCCCTGAAGGACCCTGCATTTTTTTTTTTTGCGACGCGTTGCAAATTGAGCAAATTGGTGCGACCCCAGTACGACGTGCTGCCCCCCAAACCCTGCGGAGCGCGAAGAGCGGAGCCCGGGGGGTTGGGGGGGGGCATTTCTGACTAGTTCGGCTATACCCATGCGACGCCCTGCAGCGACGGAATGGCGAGGCGTCGTAAGAAGAAAAAAGTGCTAGGCAGGCGCCTGCAGACAGTGAACAGCCCGAAGGCTGAATTAACACGTAACCCAACCAAATCAAATCAAATCAAATCAAACAAAAGTAAAATGAATCACTTTCTCCCTTTAATCCATAAGGCCGTCAAGAAGATGCCTTCTGAATAAAGCAGCGCAAGACGACTGTCAGCCAAACAACGCAGGCGACTGCTGCATCCAAATATGTATATAGCCTTGAGGATAAAGCAAGCAAAAGCAAAACAAAACTCTCTCGCTACCACCACCTCACCACCACCCCACCACCATTACCTCACCACCACACCACCACCTCACCACCACCTCACCACCATGACCTCACCACCACCCCAAGACCACCCCACCACCACCTCACCACCATTACCTCACCACCACCCCACCACCACCTCACCACCATAACCTCACCACTACCTCACCACCACCTCACCACCACCTCACCACCACCTCACCACCATTACCTCACCACCATCATGCAGCACAGACAACGCAGGCGACTGTGCTGCATCCAAATATATATATAGCCTTTAGGAGTAAAGCAAAACAAACTTTCTCACCACCACCAACCCACCACCAACCCACCGCCAACCCACCACCAACTCACCACCAACTCACCACCTCACTACCTCACCACCACCAACCCACCACCACCTCACCACCTCACTACCTCACCACCACCAACCCACCACCAACTCTCCACCAACTCACCACCAACTCACCACCTCACTACCTCACCACCACCAACCCACCACCAACCCACCACCTCACTATCTCACCACCACCAACCCACCACCAACTCACCACCTCACTACCTCACCACCACCAACCCACCACCAACCCACCACCAACTCACCACCTCACTACCTCACCACCACCAACCCCACCACCAACCCACCACCACCTCACTACCTCACCACCACCTCACCTACCCACCCCCAAGGTTGACTCCCTGGGGTCTGTGGCTCCTGCCTCATCCTTAAGGACGGCCAGCGCAAGGTCGGTGAACATTGAGGTTGGTGAAAGCATGCCCAGGGCCGCCTCTTCCCCCGCAACGCCCTCGGTGAGTGTGTCGGTAGGATTGTTAAGCAAGGCAGGGTGTGTGGGGGAGGGAGGAGGGGGGGGGGGGGGGGGGGGGTCATTCATTTCATCATTTGCAAGGTCACTGAAGTGTATGATTCCACTCCTCACTCATGGGTCTACTACGTCTGCAGGCGAGTGTGCCGGTGGGATCAGTAAGCACGGCAGGGTGTGTGTGGGGTGGGGGGTCATTCATTTCATCATTTGCAAGGTCACTGAAGAGTATGATTCCACTCCTCACTCATGGGTCTACTACGTCTGCAGGCGAGTGTGCCGGTGGGATCAGGAAGCCCTGTAGGCTTGAGTCTACGCCCCGCTGCAGCTGCAACAATTGCAGAGGGGGGGGGGGGGGGGGGGGGGGTATGGAGGGGATAGGGGAGGGGGGCCAGAAATTTCATCATTTGCAAGGTCACAGGAGTGTGTGCTTCCATTACTCACCCATAGGTGTACTACGTCTGCAGGCGGTTGCACGCCCTGCTGCTGCAGCAACTGCAGCAGCAAATGCTCAACCACCACCACCACCTCACCACACCACATCACCACACCACATCACCACACCACCACACCACACCACACCACACCACCACACTACCTCACCTCACCACAACCACCTCACCACACCACAACCACCTTACCTCACCACAACCACTTCACCCCACCTCCTCACCGCAACCACCGGCAGCAGCAACCAAAGCCAACGCAAACAACCAACGCACCACAACCAACGACCAAACAACCGGCAACCACACAACCACACACCAAGCCCAACACCAGGACCACCGCACCCAACCACCGTCGCAACACCCACACGCCACACCACCACCGCAAACCACCACCGCCACCCACAAAACAACACCGCACCCACCACCACGCACCACACACCCCACCACACCACCGCACAACACCCACCCACCCCACCACAGCACCACCACCACCGCACAAAACACCACCGGCACACACCACAGCACAACACCACGAGTCACAACACCACAGACAACACCAGGACTACACCACCACCACCTCACCCCACCCCACCCCACCCACAACCGCAGGACAACGACCAAGACAGAAACTACCACCGCTACCCCACCACCTCATTAACACCACCACCACCACCTCACACCACCACACACCACCACCTCATTACCAACAACAACAACACCACCACCTCATTACCACCACCACACGGCTGCACGCTCTGCTGCTGCAACAACTGCTGCAAGAAATGGTCCACCACCACTACCACCCCACATCACACCTAAGTACCACACACCACCTCACCCCACCACCTCGCCACAACCACCTCACCCCACCAGCTCACCCCACCAACTCACCCCACCAACTCATTACCACCACCACCACCACCACCTCACCCCACCAACTCATTACCACCAACACCAACACCTCACCCCACCAACTCATTACCACCACTACCACCCCACCCCACCCACCACCTCATTACCACCACCAACACCTCATTACCACCAACACGGTTGCACGCTCTGCTGCTGCAACAACAGCGGCAGCAAATGGTCCACCACCACCACCACCACCACAACCACATCACCACAACCACCTCACCCCACCACCTAACCACCACCACGGTTGCACGCTTTGCTGCTGCAGCTGCAATAACTGCGGCAGCGAATGCACCACCACCACAACCTCACCCCCCCCCCCACCTCACCACCACCACACCTCACCACACCACACCACACCACCTCACCACACCACCTCACCACCATCACGGTTGCACGCTCTGCTGCTGCAACAACTGCGGCAGCAAATGCTCCACCACCACCACCACCACCACCACCTCACCCCACCTCCTCAGCACCACCACAGGGGCATGCTCTGCTGCTGCAGCTGCAGCAACTGCGGCAGTAAATGCTCCCGTGGCTGACGCACCCTCCCAGTCTGCTTCATAAACCCTGAACCAACTAAATCCTAAACCTACCAAATCCTAAGCCAATTAAATCCCAAGCCAACAAAACCCTATACCAACTAAACCCTGTACAAACTAAATCCTAATGCAACTAAACCCTAAACAAACTAAACCTTAAGCCGAAGTGCTGACTCGCTTCCTCCTCCCACCATCCCAGGCAGCTGAATCGACGTCACCATCAGATGCTGCCCCTCTTCATGCCGCTGCAGCTGTTCAGGTATGTCTGTGTATGTATGTGTGTATGTATGTGTGTATGTATGTGTCTATGTGTGCGTATGTATGTATGTGTGTATGTATGTGTCTATGTGTGCGTATGTATGTATGTATGTGTGTATGTATGTGTCTATGTGTGTGTATGTAACATTAACATGTTAACTTAAATGATGTTTATTTTTGTGCTTATTTGATAAATAATTTCCTTTGAATGATTTTATTGTGTTGTGCTTGCTGACCCCTTCTAGGGGGCAGCTGGTCAACACTTATTTCCTAAACCACCTAAACCACCTTAACCTTAACAACCTAAACCCTTAACCACCAAATGCTGACCAGCCTCCCCCTACCTACTGTTCAAAACAATGTGGCTTATGCCGGAGCAGGAGCTCTACTAAGGATTTTAATTTTGTTGTGCTTGCTGACCCCCTGTAGGGGGAAGCGGGTCAGCACTTCTTTCCTAAACCACCTGAACCACCTAAACATTAACAACCTATACCACTTAAACCTTAACAACCTAAACTACCTGAAACTAAACCACCTAAACCTTAACAACCTTAACAACCTTAACCTGAACAACCTAAACCACCTAAACCACCTAACCTGAACAACCCCTACGTACTGTTCAGAACTTTGTGGCTCATGCGGCAGCAGCGGCAGCAGCGGCAATCCCTGTCGCCCGAGCGTCTGCTCCAGTGGCTGCCCCAGCAGCTCCTGCGCCATGGGAGATGTTTGACGCCGTACACATCAGTGCTTGCGACGATAACTATTTGAACAATTACTACCGAACAATGCAGCGCTTCCAGCTGCCTCTCGAGACCTTCACGTGAGTTGTGTTGTGCGTAGGGAAAGGATAAGTAGTCAATTTTAGTGAATGAATCATATTAGTGAATTTTAGTTCAATTTAGTGAATGCAGGTGAATGAGTCATATGAGTGAATGAATCATCTCGCCAGAATTTTGAATTCATTTGAAAAACTAATATTATTGTCACATAATAATAATATTTGTTAATACCAGTTCATATTAGTTTCTCAAACACTCAGATTAGTTGCTGTTCCCTAGTTGTGCGTGTAGATTCAGCCAATGGAAGTCCCACAGGCCAAACAGCTGACCTGGGCCCTGCTGTGGGTCCCAGAGCAGACACTGGAGGGCACTTATATCCCTTATGATAATACCCATCCATGATGACCCCCCCCACACACACCCCACCCCACCCCCCCAACACACACACGCACACACCACCACCACCACCACCACACCCCTCTCAAGCAATCTCTTACAAAAACACAGCCCCACCAGCTGGAGGGCACATATAGTACCATGTCACCATACCTCGTAGTCACCATACCTCATAGTTTGGCACAAGATTGTGTGAGTGTAAAGGAGTGTTGGCACAAGACCGTGTGGGTGTAGATGGCATGCATATCAACATGTAGACAAGAGGAAAGTCTACTAGTTATATGCAGCGTCGCAAGCGACGCTAAAAATTGATGGAGAGTGTTTGTAACGAAGCGGCGGGCGACAGGTGGCCACTGAAGCCAGTTAGTTATGAGACCGTCAGCCCCTTTCAGTGATATACGATGGTCTAGTGGTAGACCAGATCGCTTGAGGATGAAGAGTCTGGGGTTCGACTCCCCCTTCGGTCGCTCTTGCCGTTGCAGGTCGTCGTCTACCGCGATGGTAGCTTGTCCAGTTGAGGTAGGAGACCGCTCCCCACCCGCGTACGACGGGCTCCCTTAACACCACGCCCCACCAGGCGTTATCATTACCTTTTTATGAGACCGTTGGTTGATGTGTCAGGCTTCAGTCGGTCGGTCAGTTGGACGTACAATTGGGTAACCCTGGGGGCTCTCGCCAAAAATGTTGTGTCGTGCGTGTGAAAGACTGTCTCATCTCTAAGGAGTGTGTAGCACATCACACACCGGATCAATTAGCCCCGAAAATGGATGGCGCTTGGTGCATGTGGTTTTGGTAGAGGCCTTCTACCTGTGGTCTCTTATTTTTGTGAGTGTGCGTGTGTATGTGTGTGCATCAGTGTGTGTGTCTGTGTGCGTTAGTGCGTCTGTGTCTACGTGCGTCTGTGTGTGTGTGTCAGTGTATGTCAGTGTGTCTGTGTGCGTCTCTGTGTCTAGTGTCTGTGTGTACTTGTGTTGCAGTACATGGTGTGCCTCACCTGCCACGCTGCATGTGTTGCACCAACACCCCAAAACCAGCACCAACCAAACTACACCACCAACCACTGCACATGGTGCACGCAGGGATCCACACCTCATTGCTTTGCCAGAGAGGAGTGCCCTGCTTCTCCTCAACATGGGTGATGGATCTTCTCGAGATCTTGAGGTAAGGAGCAGGGTTTTCTTGAAGGTGCTGCTTGTAGCACATGCAGCACGTGTGCTAAATTATGGACCTTGGTATATTGGGGCTGCTACCTAAACCCCAAACCCTTTGCCTGAGAGGAGTGCTCTGCTCCTGATCAACAGGGGTGAGGGAGCTTCAAATGTAGGTCTCGATGTAATGAGGGCCCTGATTTGTAATTTGTATTGTAAATTGTTTTTTGATTTCCATGCGAGCGGGGAGGCCTCTGCACAACACGGGCGAGGGAACTTCAAATGTAGGTCTCGGGGTAAGGAGAGCCCTGATTTTATTATTTTTTGTAAAATATTATTATTATATTTTATTACTATTTATTACACTTCATGATATTATTATTTATTATCTCCAATGGTGCCTAACTATTGGCCTTTTGGGACAGACGGTTTAGACCCATGGACTCCAGTCCAGTGAAAACAAAAAAATGCTACAAAGTTGCTTAACCACATCAGCTCAACATTAAAATACTTGGATTTGGGTGTGCTCAGGGTTTGTGATCCAGATGAAGTAAACCCTTTTTTTTCACTATGGGGGTCCCTAATTTAGGACAGATTTTACATAAATGTGGGACGGAGCCAAACGCAGTCAATTTTTATTTTTTGAAAATTGAATTAGGTAGGCCTGTTTTTCGCATCTTCCCTTTCAAGTCAAGTCACAGCAGGTTATGGAAGATACTGTGCAGGCAGTACGGGCTGTACAAAGCCAAAACTCACTGAGTAATTGCACATTTTGGGCAAATTTAGGAGTCCCTAATTATGTTACAAGCTGCACAGCCGCAACTGCATCGTTTTGTGTCTTCGTCTTTTCAAAGGGAACGGAATCACTTTTCGAACAAAAATGAAATTTCAAATTTCAAATCCCAATTTCAAACAATTTAAAAAACAGTTTTTTTTCTTTTCTCATCAAACATCCACATCTGAAGTTAGATTTTGATTTGGAAATTTTCCAGGTATAGACCGAACTGGCAGGTGGAACGTTGGTATCGGCCGAAATGGCAGGTGGAATTGCTATTGCAGTACACTCAGAAGCCGAGGCTGAAGCGCAGCCCCCGACCTTGCGGTAGGGGCTAGATATGCCTTTCGTCCCGCGGAAACTTGATTCGCGATATCTCGCGCGACCTCGTATTTGATGCGGATTGAATTTGTCCCAAACCATTTCGTACATCTCGTGTACTGCCTGTCGTCCTGGGCTGCTCGCGACCGAATGCCCATTGGAACAAAAAATTGCTGCGCGTTTAGCTGAAACTCTGATGAGAAACGCTTTCTACTCAGAATTCGATTCCGAGCATTTTTGGGGTGTGTACGGCTCTGTCCCACACTCTTGTCCCGAATTAGGGCGTTTTGGAGATTAGGCACCTGTGGAGATATATTATTATTTATTATATTTTATTATTATTATTATTATTATTATTATTATTATTATTCTATTTTCGTAAAAGATTTCCCTGCGACCGGAGTCCTCTGCTCAGCATTGAGGGAGCTTCAAAATTAGTTCTCGGGGTAAGGAGGGCCTTTAAAAGAGTTTTGCGGTTCACTAAGGTTTTGTTTTTGTTTTGCCTGAGAGCTCTGCTCAGCATTGGTTAGGGAGCATCAATTTTTGCTCTCAATGTAAGGAGGGCCTTGAAAATTGTTACGCCTTGCCACGGGCTGTGAGATTGAAGGAACCTTTCCGTCCGCTTGCTCTGGGGAAGGTCGCCATTGGTTTTGCTTTCCCATATGAGAAATTGACCGTATGGCATATGGCAGGTCTATCCATGCATTGTGGTCAGCAGGTCCATTGAATATACCTGGAATGAGGACCGTGTAATCTAGGAACCATTAATCGGGAATAATTAATCCAGGACTTGGAAGGGTTATTAGGTTGGATGAGGGAGGACTTGGAAGGGTGGACCCATTGATATCTCATGCAGGTCCATTGAAATAAGCGAATTCTTTCCGTTTGCTTGCACTGGGGAAGGTTGCCATTGTTTTCGCTTTCGCAAACAGCTACTGCGTCTGGGTCCAGAATACCGCGCGAAAGCACGGAGGAAAGTTCTCGGCCTCTTTCTAAGTGGCACGTCGGAAATTGTGAATCTAGCAACGGGACACACACACTCTTACACATGCACACATACACACACCCAGTCACACATACACTCACACACCCTTTGTATTTCATTCATTACATGCTATCCTGACTTGCTCTTTCACCAATCCCACACAGGGTGCCTGGAAGGCCGTGACCAACGATGGCACCAATGTGGAGTTTGAGGAGCTGCATGTGTTCAAGGGCCTGCCACGCAGCGTGTACAATCCCATCCTGGCCGGCCATGTTGTGCTGGAACCCAATATACCTTACCCCCAAAAGCTGACGGGGGCTGTCGCAACCAGCCTCTTGAAGGCCATCTACCTATACAACAACATTGGGGTGCCCCAAGTAGCATCTCCCCCTCGACCTGGTAGCACCCCTCTACCCAGAGTAGTGAGCCAGCCACCCCCCCCGAACCAGCAGAGCCAGCCACCCCCTCCGAACCAGCAGGGCCAGCCACCCCCTCAGACACCCCCTCAGAGCCACCAGGGCCAGCCACCCCCTCAGAGCCCCCTGAGCCAGACACCCCCTCAGGGCCACCAGGGCCAGACACCCCCTCAGAACCTTGCTGGAGATGGAAGGTCTGCCTTGGGAGGAGGGGCTCCCTCTCCTCCCCCAGCTAACAGAGCTGTTACTTCCCCGGCGATTAGGACCGCCTATGCTCCGGTGCACACGTCCACAGGGACGAGGCCTGTGCAGTATCCTCAAAGCCAGCAAGCCCAACAAGCTCAACCGCCACCGCGTGCTGTTCAGTCACAGCCTGTCAGAGCCCCCACAAACCTGGCCCCTCAGGCTCCTACCTTTGTCCCGGGCACCCTCGCTGTAAGAAATCCTGCCCCTACAACTGGACACCCAGGCTCTTACTCAGGCCCTTACGCAGGCCCCGGACCTTCAGAACCCCCCGCTGCACAAACTCCTGCCCCTGCAACTGGGCACTTGGGCCCTGGACCCTCAGGCCCCCCCGTAGCTCCACCTCCAGGAGCCAGGGGCCCTGCCGTGCCACCGCTGCAGAACTACATGAAACAGCGGCCTCCGCCCCCAGCAACAGGTCCTCCCTCTGGTTATACGGGGGGCCCTGGAATTGCAGGACCATCTGTGTCTCCTGGTACTGCACAGCGCTCAGTTATAACAGCTCCACCCCCTGCCGGTCAACCTCGTGCTGCTGCATCCGCTGCCCCCGCTCCTGCTGCTGCTTCTAGGGCTCCTGCTGGTCAAGCTTATGGTGGTCAACCCCCTGCTGGTCAAGCTCGTGTTGGAGCATCTGCTGCCCCTCCTACTGCTGCTTCTAGGGCTCCTGCTGGTCAAGCTTATGCCGGTCAACCCCCTGCCGGTCAAGCTCGTGTTGCTGCATCTGCTGTCCCTCCTACTGCTACTCCCAGGGCTCTTGCTGGTCAAGCTTACGCCATTCAACCCCCTGCCGCTGCTGCCAGGGTTCCAAGAAAGGGCTCCAAGCTGATGTGCTGCTTGTGCGATGCCGAGAGGTCTTCCTACTTCAACGTATCGTGCAAGCATGCCGGGCCTTGCCTCACCTGCTTGCCCGTTTTGGAGGATGCCCCCAGGTTGTACCCCGTTTGTCACTATTGTGGAGTACCTACTAACAAGCTGATGAAAATGATGATCACGTAGCCAATCGCCCAATCATGGATGATACCGACTGACTAGCATTAGGAGATTGGTCAGTTTGGGAGTTTAAATTAAATGTATTGGCACGCACCTGTGGTTTTTTTACAATGTAGAATCTGCGCTTTTTCGTTGTAGCCCCTCATGTGGTTGGGCAAGTCCCTTGAGCCTATTTGGTCTACCCTTAAACTGTAACAACTATCTATTTATCTATATGCGATTATGTCTAATGTCTAATGTCTTATAGGCAACGGCAATATGATGCCGGTAGTCTGACTAGGCCAAAGACACCATGAATTTACAATATCATATGATGCAATTTGTATGATAGCATATGCTATCATACTCTCATTTGGTCAACATCATATGATATGCCGGTTCCTGCACATATTAACATATCCCATCATTTACAGGTGGTGGAAACGGTTACTAAGGTTAACACGAATAGCACTTGAGCTCGGGTCCTCCATTATATATACAAGTAATATTTGTTGGTGACCATCTTACCTATGTATGTTAGTGAATCTTAGACTATTACAAGTTCACAAAATATCCAGGGACCACGTCTATGCATGTAGCATTGTTTTAAACTTGTGAAAGGCATTTCACCTCAGGAGGTGGGTCTCCCTACACTAACCAACGGCACCGAGGATTCAGTTCGAATGGCGTTGCCACTCCTATAAAATATTAGGCGCACTTCGGGGATTCATTGACATAATTGAAAGTACCCCACTACCCCATTTCAGACCGGACAACTCAAATCACTGGTTTGTCTACATACGCGTAGACATGTGTGTAAATCCTATTTCTAACAACAATTATGAGATATATTAATAGGATATGGCGATGCTCTCCTCCTCGATTCCTCGGATTCGGCGTTTTCAATTTTTCTATTTGGAAGGCTTCTTAGTCTAAGTTACTTACTACATTCTATGAAAACTTAAGCTAAAGTAAGCTATCGTAAACAATTTTAGCTGCTAAATACATTACTACCAAACCCGATATATAAGTAGGATAGACATATATTGGCGATGCTCTCTTCCTCGAATCCTCGAATTCGGCGTTTCCAAGTTTTCTATTTTTAAGGCTTCTTAGTCTTCGTTACTTATTTCATTATATGAAAACATAAGCCAACGTAAACTGACTTATACAATTTAAGCTGCTAAATGCATTACCAAAAACGATATGTTAGTAGGATATGGGTTTTATGAAGTACACAGACGTACACACAAAATGATTACCAGCTTGTCCCTAGACTCCGGATTCATAAGATGCACATCCTTTTTCGAGGCTGGGCGATTCCCTTCAGCCTTTCTTTAAAGACAGATGACAGTGTTGTGCTCAAATCTACCTCAGTTCATAAGTCCCTTCCCTACCTCAGTACTTCAGGAACATGCAATCGCAGGGCAGATTGGGCTGCAACGTTATGTTCTCTAGACAGATGAGCTTGGCCTAAATCGACTCATGAGTTCTGACCGGTTCTGACCCCCCTCCCCCTCCCCCAGCCCCCTCCCCAGCCCCCTCCCTCCTCCATACACGCAGGCAGGTCCTGTTGAGCCCTGTTGCATATTCCAAGGTCGAATACCCTCCGTCGCGACGGCCGTCGACCACCCTGACGATCACCGACCCCGACCGAAAGCGAATGTCACATCCTCGGGTCCACGGCATGCCTCGAGTCGGGAAGCTGGTCAGCTGTTGCAGCCGGGTGGGGCTGTCTGGCAGACCTTCAGGGTGGGGCAGGGAATCTGGGTCTCACCGAAGAGGTACGGGAGTGAACGTGAACGGCCGTCGCGATAACTTCCTCCGACTTCTCGGTGGACAATCCGGGTGGACACTCCCCGGGCTGGAGTCACTCCGATGAACGGCAGACACTGGAAGCAGGCCCCATCATATGTCTAGTACTCGTTTGCAGTGAGATCAATGGTTTCAGAAAATGCGGTGCCAGTTTCCGCCAGGAATGGTTTCAGCCGGCCAGGCATAGGCAGGCACGCGGAAACTGCCACGTGTGGCACAGTGATTTCCCCCGACATTTCCGCATTGCCTCAGATGCTACATCTCCCGATGTAGGAGATGTCCTCCCTTGCCACCGCACTGGGCGTACTGCCACCCAAGGAAGCTGCCCACAACAACGAGCGCTCTGCGCAGGCCCTATCATTGGATCCATCGAGGAACTGGTATGACACGGGCCGCTTTCAGCTGATTGAAATAGAAACTAAGAACTGTGATTTCCAACGGGCCATAATATGAAGACTGAGATTGCCTGACAATATAGAATACGAGCGACCACCACTTCGGCGCATCCTCCCTATCGCCGGCTATCACAATTCTCGTTTCGTTTCTCTTCGGAAACTTCTATCGCAATGGAGCCAGGCACCCGAGCCAACATTAAGCGTGCCGTAATGGTCTTAGGTGCGCCAATTCCTCAGTTTCAGCGCCATGATTCATTCTCATTAGGCACCAATTCACCTTCAAGGGCCACGTAAGAAGGGAGGATGTCCATTGCTTCTGAAAGGATTCCACGTCGATCCCTCGATTGCCCTGCATCGATTCTTTAATCGGCCACAAGATTTTCATCTTTATTCGCCTCCAATCTTGCACCAACATCTGGTCTCGTATTCTACGCCCAGATTTAAATCGCCTCCTTACCTCGAAGACAACTAATTTCTGCTCCTTCTTATTTCCTCTCCTCTTGACACAATCGCCGCTCTACGAAAACTGTGGATGTCCAGTTCCCGGAATTACAGGTGATTGACACATTTTGGTACACCCTGTGTTTCTTCGGTATCTCATAGGATCTCCATTGTTCATGTCAAGCTCAATTTCTGGAGAATCAGGCTTCTGTAGATATTGCTATCTCAGACTCTCTTTTTATTCCAAGTTATATTCCTTAGTCTCCTCATGCTACCCCCCCCCCCCCCCCCCAAATTCCCCCACACCACATTCCCACACCCACAGCTCCTCTTCCAAGCACAAGTCCCTCACATTTCATCCTTCAGCATGATAACCCAGATATTCTGTCTTCCCTTTCCACTGCAGCCCCCGTCATTGACTTTGCCATCAACAATGTTTATCTTGCTTCCATGTCGACGCGAAGCATGAGGCAGCCTGCTATCAAGCAAACTCTTTACCCGCTTGAGCCCCCTCCTACCTTCAAATTGAAGTAAGTCGTCTCTGATCAGGCTGTCCCAATATCAGCACCACTAACCTAGTCTATCACACATCCTCGTAGCTGTCACAATTTCTCCTCCAATATCAAGTTGTCTGGTTTCAGGATCTTGTAGTGCTAATCACTTCAGAACTCTCTGTCTCCAAGTGTACTTCAGGTGCATAGTCGTCTGCCCTGATCAACTGTAGTTGACTGTGATCCTCAGGGTTTCATCTACCGCATGCATCTTAATTCCTCTATGCTAAGAACCTACAGTACAATTATATACCACACCACACTAGTTGTTCTCATGTCACCCTTCAATCTCCTAAGCCAAGCATGTACTCGTAAAACCACAGGAAAATGGACTCTGGAGACTGGGGTGAGCTGTCCCTTGCCCACCCTCTGAAGCATAAGTACAAGTCGCCTGCGTTCAATGATCCAAGCAAGCTGGAGTTCAAAATGGACGAGATCAACTTGACCTCTTGAACCACCGAAGCGGGTCGAATGTTTTTGTGTTGTTGGGCAAAGATGACTTGTAGTGTGGTGCAAATGCTCCGTTGATCAGTCGTGTTGAAATAAACATGACGACTTTTGACAAGGAAGGCTTGCTTTGTGGCGCAGAAACCTCCTGCACATGACACCTAATCACCTGCCACACTAGTTCTCTGCCCAGCAAAGCCTTCCAGATACAATCCCTAGGCTAGAGCGATCAAATGTATTTAATATTCTGCATAGCACCCACGTAGATCAGGGCCTAGTTATGTACTTCAGGATAATCTAGTAAATAGGAGCAGCAGGATGATGAGAAGTGGGGGCTCAACAGACGATCGCAACGCAGATGTCTTAAAAGGAATTGTGAGGCAGTGGAAGATATATTCACCTCTCCTTTGCCCTTGTTACGTTGTAGACGAAAATGCATGTGTCATTTTGTTCAAAATTATGAACATAGACTTATTGCACCGCACCGCAGCTTAGAGCTCAGAGAGAAGAAGAAACATAGGATAGATATGCAGTCAGCTGGTCCACTGTAGCAGTTGAGTGTTGATTTTTTGTGGGTTAAGATCTTGAACAATATCTTGCGGACAGAATTTGTTCGTTGTGGAGTCATGAAGTCGCATGTAGGCTCCAGTATTACTGTTGGAACCTAGTTTCCTGGGAAGGAATAGACACCAGAGCTCTTTTTTTTGTTACAAGCAGTAGCTTCTAGGCAGCTCCTTAAGCCAGCCACTGAGCTGACCCCCAAATTTTGGCAGTTCTTGACAGCTACTTGTGTCTGCTCCAATGTGCACCAGGTTGCTCTTGGTTTGCCTCAATAGCCAGTCAGGGGAGTTGCCTAGAAGCTGTTGCTTGAAGCTAATGAGAAAAGCTATGATAGGCACCACCTTTGCAGGAAGCTGTACTCATGCTTATATTATTGTTATTTTGGTTGTGGTCATGTTGGTGTGTGAGGATTGAATCAGATTCTCAGATCATGGTGTAGCCAACACGTTTTGCTCATATTCATTTTCAGCTCCTCGGGATGCCTGCCTGTGGTGGCGTGCCTGTTCATATTGTTGTACATTGTTCTTAAATTGCATTATAAACCATTCATTGTGTACCACCTACCCACCTATCCATGTTGTACAGTAGTTGTCACAGCGTCTAACTCACATGTGTGTGGTAAAGTGGAATCAAATTAATTTGTAAATAGGACTCCATGAACATGGTTGTATGCCCCCAGCCTTTAAGGTTGCTCGCCGTCTTTGGCAACAATATAATCAATTCAAAGCAGTATTATCATAATAAACTTGATCCAATCGCCGCATACAATCATTGATCATTTTATTGACAATAACTTCTCACAGTGTCAAAACATCAATAATTCGTCAATAAATCCTTTTCTTTCTAGCTGGTATAATTGTTGCTCCTCATGAACCCTGTGCAAACTGTGAAAACCAATTTGGATTTCAGGGGTGCGTGAAAACTGCCTTTTTAGGCGGAGCCCCCTCGTCAAGGGGTCGGGAGCTCCTAGGGTTACCCCATTATCCGTTTGACCGTCAGTCCACACGCCCCCCCGAGACGAAGCCTGACACGTCAGCCAATGGTCTCGTAACTAACTCGCTTCCGTTGTCACCTGTCGCTCGTTGCGAACACTCTCCGCTAATTTGTGACATCGCTTGCGACGCTGCATAGAACTTGTCTGGGTAAGTTTTGTGATAGCCTGCTAGCTCCAGAAGTAGTCAGGCATGTACTGATGTGAAGTCAATTATCTCAGCTGTCATGACCAATGTGATGATTCCTATGGGTCTGCTACATAACTGCATAACTGCATGCGCTGTTCAGGGTGTATAATTATGTAGAGGTTACACCACCTGGAGGCTTTTGGCACTTGGCTCAACACTTGGCTCCACAGTTAGCACTCCTAAGCAAAAAAACGCACATGAATGAGAGCAGTGTCTCCCAAGGTGGGCCCGTTGCTCAAGCCAGTGCCTTGGGGAACACAGCAGATTCGTTGTGGAGTGATGTGTTCCCAGCATGCTGCGAAGCAAGGTCTGGAGGCTGCCATAAATCCATAAGTGCCCTTAGTGGCTTGAATGGTCGCAAATATCAGCTTCTATTCTTTGCGCCCATTGTTGGCACAAAGCCGCGAATCCAGGTCTTCTTCGAACCTGTATTGGCTTCGGCTGAAGGATGGAAGGAAGGAAAGGGGCGCGCGCTGGGCGTTGGGCTCTGGGCTCTCGCAGTTTGTGTATTAGCGCTGGGCCATGGGCCGCGCTGGGCGGCGATTTGGGCTGAGGCCAGGCTGGGGCCGGCTGGGGCGGGCTGGGGCGCGCCCGGGCGCGCCTTCACTTGCTTGAATGAGAGGCAGCCGCGGGCAGCCGCAACAACAGCTTCGTCTAGCTCCTCAAATCGCTTGGGTGAGAACAGGACCGAAGATGACGTGTCCCATAAAGGTCCCATCACGCGGCATGAAGGTCCCCCAAACCCTACCCACGCCCCCAAGCCTACCCACTACAATGTGCCCCCCCCCCCCCCCCAGGGGAATGACTCGACATTACAGGCACAAGGCTCATATCAAGGCATTTCTTCGTCTACCGATTCAACCCATCTAGTAGCAGCTCCACCCCAACACTGGCTTCTCCTCCAATCGTCCACTTCGCTTTAGGTTAAGCTAAGGCGCGCTTTAAGAGCGGCCGTATCGCTGCGTACTGTAACCCATCAAACATTTCCCAAGCCTTTTGAGTCGACCCAGCAACATGGCCATGGAGCCTGGCACCCGAACTGCTGTCAAGCGTTGTGTAATGGCGCTAGGTGAGTAGCAGACAAAGAGTCGAAGGAGCTGGAGATGTACATATTTGTTTAGCCAACTCTGGGCTGCTCAACGTTTTCCAATCCCGTCCCTTCGTGCGATACCCACGGAAACCAGGGAGCAAACTAAGCGGAATGTACCGTTTTAAGACCCGTCGGTTCCCATTGAGCGCAAGGCGCTGAATAGTATGAAATAGGGCGTCATAGGTGGGAGTGAGGAAGGCCTTCATATACCGGTACTGCCGACAATAGCGTGAAGTGAAGGTTGGGATAGGGCGACGCTGCAAACGAGGTTAAGAGCAGCGAGAGCGTGGCGTGGTCGTTGCGAGTGATGGAAGAAGGTCTCCGGGGGGGGATGTGGCTTCTACAATTCGAATTGCGCGAGATACGTCGGGACATTGCGACTTTTCGAATGAGTTTTAAAGCAGCGGATGAACTCCGGGCGGGGTTGGGAGGGGTAAGGAGTGTTTCGGGCGGCTTGGCCTTGCCCATAATTTAATTGGCCTGTCACATCTGGACCTAGAGTTTTCTCGCTTCGATTCAATACGCTTTCATGCCTCAGTTTGCTCTTAATGCTTGTGGGCTGTTCGTCCATATACCCCGACCACATCATGATTTCGGACATTGGTTGACACAGGTTTGGCGCCAGGTAGCCGGACGGCTCGTGCGTAATTTGCTATTTTTTGCTGTTTGTTATGTTGGACGCGATGATATCGAGCAGCGTTAGGCTCGTGTTAAGCGTGGAGACAAGACTCGTGTTTTCCTTCGACCTAGAAACCCTAGTAGCCCAAAAGGCAGGTGTCCCAGTTTATGACGGTCCGCCCCCCCTCCATAGCCAGCGATGTTGCCGCAGTTTTGCTGTTAATAGACTGAATGAAGTGCCTCGCGTCTGACTGTTGTTCCTCTACCTGGTGTGGCTTGTCCTGATAGTGCGAATATGATGCTTTGCTATTACGATATTCTTTCGTCGTGGTGACGGATGACCTCATGCTTCCATCGATACCTGTGCTTCCAGCCATGACTGTTACTGACCCATACCTCTTTCTCCCCCCCCTATCTCTTGCGCACTGCCCCTCTCGCTGGAACGCCCCCTACTCTACAGTTCCCGGACTTACTCGTAAGTTGAATACGCTGAGCCATCTTCGGTTTTGTAACTTTCGACTTGTTATTTCACCTCATTTCATCCTGCCCAACCATTTTCGCTTCACTCACTGACCCAGCTTTTCCCTTGCCCGTGTGGTGTCCCTTATCAATCCATCCAAAACCTACCCAGCTCAGAGCATGTCATCTCAACGCTGTCTGGTGTATGGACTCGCTCTCTTTGCCCCCTCTGCTATCTTTGCTCCCTCTGCCCTCTTTGCAATGTTCAGCACTACGTTTATCTCCCCTCTTGGTCACCCTGAACCCTAAACAATTAAACTATTCTTTCACGACATATCCCCTTTTGCTGACCCTCTGCTCTCCTTATCCACCCCTCTCCGCAGCCCCTGTAATTGACTTTGCCATCAACAATGTCTTCCTGGCCTCCATCTCAGCCTCCTCCACGGGGAAGGCATCCAGAAAGGAGACAGGCCGAGAGAACAGTGAGGACGTGAAGAGCATGTTCACATTGAAGAGAATGGACTCGGGCAACTGGGGAGAGTTCTCCCTTCTTGATGCAGTTGAGCGGAAGTACAAACGTGGCTCATTTGACGACCCCAAGAAGTGGGATTTCACCATGGAATGAGGACCGCCCTGAGTGCCCTGCACACTCCGCCGAGTCTGGGGCTCGCTTAGCTCGGGATGAAGAAGGTGATAGACATCATGCTCAGTGTTATTCCTGCTGCGATCTCGAGCCTCGCAGTCACTGAGATACTCCATGCTGGGGCACACTGTGAGGTCCAAGGACCCGACCGTGGACTCAGCAGAGCTCGATGATTACCTCCCCAAAATAGCACTGAGAGTGCTGACCTTGATAATTGCTGAGTGAATTCATAGCTTGCTACTCGCATTTTGCTTGATTCATGCTTAGTCTGTCATCTCTTATGGCAGGCTGCTCTCAAGGTCTTCCTGAAGTCTCTGCTCCACCTGTGACTGGCGCTGAGTGTGCTAGCCCTGAATATCCTCGGATTTGCTGACCTTGAATATCAATGGATGTGGCCGAGCGCTTCATGCTGGTAACTTAACCCTAAGGCCCCGAGACCAAGGGCTAAGGCTACTAATTAGGGACATTTAAATAGGCCCAGGAAGATGCCACTGGCATTGCTGAGTTAGGACTTCCAATTGTACATGTGTACAACGCTGCGGTCTATGCTTCCATCCTTATGTACTGACCACATTTATTAGACTTATTCATCGATCCGTTTCAGAAACTCCCCTGGAACTAATCAACTCAGGTGGGGGGCTGGTTTGCCAGCGGGTCTATTCATTATGCCTTTCTTAGTGGACTGTTGAGGAGGAGCTTTCTTTCTTGCACGTCAAGTGTTTGAACCCAGGCAACTCACTGTCGCTCTGGAGGCTATTGTATCATTGTACCACTACCGTGCGCATGGAGCTGTACCACTAGCACGAGCATACCACCACCATGAGCAGGGGTTGTGATCTTTGACCACTCCTGCAAGGGTTGTGGCCATTGTACCACACCACTACTGCAAGGGTTGTGACCATTGTACCACTTCTACAAGGGTTGTTAACATTGTACCACTACCATGAGCATGGAGCAAAGGTTGAGACATTTTAGAAGAACTGTTCCTTTTTGGGGCTATGCATGTCAGCTTCCAGCCAGCTCCATTACCCTGCCAATGGGCCAAGCCCACAGTTTGCAGCTTCATGAGACTGCCTGACATGTCAGCTGTCAGATGCACTTGTTGGCTTCAGTTATTGCCAAAGGACGCGGAAATGGAGCTGGGTAGAAGCTGATACCCGTAGACTTAAAAAGAGACATTGTTGAGAAGATCCTAATCTCTTCTTATTGACCGACTGTTTCGTGTAGTGAAGTTTAGACTCCATAATCATCATCTTGGAATTCAGCTGTTAGAAGCTGTGAACAGCAAGGCCAGATTTGTGATCTCGGAGAAATCCCAATAGCCTGTGACATCTTTATGGGCAAAGTTGTGGCCATCTGCCCATAGGTCGTACTTGTGTATCAGATGTGTTTCTCTTGTATTTTTAATTTAGTTTAGTCCCCCTTCTGTACCAATTCATCCATATCTTTAGGTCAACTGATGCACCCTATTGTCATGGTCACAAGCCAACAATTCAGTTATTGTTGCCATTTCTCTTTGCCCGGTCTTCAAATTGCATTGTGTCGAAGTACTCTTAAGGGGTAGGTCACACTGCTTTTGGTTTAGGTCTAATTAACTTTTGCCCTTGGTCCGATTTTGGTCCCCACCAAAATCGAGCCAAAAGCAAATCGAGAGTAAAATCTGGTCAATGGCTGTCAATTTAGAAAACAATTGTAAACCGGTCATGCTTCGATTTTGCTTTTGGTCACAATGTAGACAGTGTAAAACGTTTTTTTCAAGTCTGCAAGCTGTAACGTTTTTGTACTGAAGACATAGTTCCGTTTTTTAACAGGAGGGGAGTTGGAGCTGGTTATACATTTCGATACATTTATCCCGTGGGGCAACATTAGGATGCATTTACAAATTCACTACACACGCTTTTCGTGGTGCTCAGAGAGAAAGAAAGTATGTATTACACTTGTTACACTAATAGGTCATCAGAAAACATCCTCCATTTTAGGTCCCAGGTATGATTTAAACAATAAAACAAATTGAGACTGTAGATAAACTCTCCCATTCAGTCCAGCCAATCTAGTTAACGTATGAACTACTTCACTTTACTGTAAGAGTGCATCCTTTAAAACTCTATCATGAAAAAATTAGTACAGCCATCTAGCAAGGGGGGATCCGGCTCATGTTTGGCATGAATGGACCACTCATAGGGTACGCTTATGGGTACGCCTGTGTGGCACCACCATCATCCCAGCAGCATGGGATTGCCCCCCTCCCATGGCAACTCCATTGGACAGCGGAGTGGGTATTGTAGGAGCCACTCAGCCACCATCCCAACCCCATTGTGTGGGGTGGAGGACACATGAAAGGACTGGTTCATACCCATCACAGGCCAACAATTCAGTTCTTATCGCCATTTGTTTTTACAAGGGTTGTTAACATTGTACCACTACTTGTCCCCAGCTAACATGCTAGGAATCATAAGAGTGGTTTACCGGTTCAATGAACTGCCCTTGTCTACAATCTCCATGGTGGTCCCAGAATGTCACTTGGAGGTCTGAGTAAAAAGACAGCAAACAACATGAGGGGGGCTCCCCTAGTCCCCTCCCCTCCCCCCAAATGCTCAGAATGGCCTGAAAATTTGCTCAAAACGTGAAATCTGAATCATGCCATTATAACCCCATTCTCAGTACTAGTAGACATCGATCGGGAAAAGTACAATTTTGGAGGCTGGGGCATCTCCTGGTTCACACAAGAAAAGGAGTCCGCGTTCGGAAAAGAAAAACGCCGAAACGCGGGCCGAAACGCGCCCGCGCGCGCGTGTGAACCAGAGGGAACCCAGGTACCTCGTGTGAACGACCTCTTACGCCCTACGCCCGCCTACGCGGCCCTTACATCTGTTAGCCGACTCCAGCCACTCATCACTCAGCTGTATGGGCTGAACTCACGACCACGTGGCCAGTTGGGCACGTACACATCGCCGTGTTCATTGATTGCGAATCAGTCACATCGCTCCAGTAATTGATTCGTTGCTTCCTCTCCACAGGCGGTCCGTTACAGAGGAAAGCCTTCAACGCCATCAGACACCACCCCAGGCACGTGCAACGAATAAGCTGATCCTAGGCCAGTTGGTCCTGCCTTGTGCTTCTGCTTGTTTCCAGCTTGCTTCTTCTTCTTCTTCTTCTTCTTCTTCTGCTACTTCCAGCTTGCTTCTGCTTCTGCATGTTCTGTTGTTGCGGCCTCATTCACTCCCATCTTGAATGCAAAAACTTGCTTGCTTGCTTGCTGCAAAATTGCCTTCAGGTTTTTGAGGAGTTGTTGGAAGACCCCTCCTTATGTTGAATGTTGTGGAGCTGGTTTGTCTTAGGCCTAAGCCCCCCCCCACACACACCACTACCAACCCGCCCACCCACCCACCACCCACAAAAACAAAACTACCCCATCTCCTACTTGTCCCAGGAAGACAAGACAATGCAACGTGCACATAACAACGCCCCCCCCCCCCCCCCCACACACACACACAATGGCCTGTCAATGACAATGTAACGTGATGTAATATATGTAATTATCCCATGGGCCTCACTGGCCACCCCAGAACTGTAATTGTAACATGCATAAGCACCGTATAATTTGGAATGCATGACTGTAACATACATAAGCACCGTATAATTTTGAATGCATGACTGTAACATACATAAGCACCGTATAATTTGGAATGCATGATCCCATTGGCCTGGCTGACCACCCCTGAGCTATAGCATGCACGTACACAAACGCATACACATGTTCTCATATACATACTCACACGTACACATGTTCTCATACAAAATTGCACACATACTCATTCAATGTTCTTATATACATGCACAATCTCATGCACATACTCATATACACGCTCATACACACATACTCATATACATGCACATACTCATATACACACACATACTCATCTACACGCTCATACTCATATACATGCACATACTCATATGCATGCTCTCATATACACACACATACTCATATACACGCTCATATACATGCACATACTCATACACACACATACTCATATACACGCTCATACACATACTCTCATATATATGCACATACTCATATACACGCTCATACACATGCTCTCATATACACACACATACTCATATACACGCTCATATACATGCACATACTCATATACACGCTCATACACATGCACATACTCATGTACACATATACTCATACACATGCTCTCCTATACTTGCACATACTTACATGCATACACAAGTTCTCATCTGGAATGCATTTGTCTGCACAACCAAATCAGTCGCCACCTGATTCCCTCCATGGCTTGGGGCTCAGTTCATCAATGCTTTTTCTTTTTATTCCTTCCCGTCAGGATTGGGCAAGTCCCGTAAGCCTTCTTGGCCTACCTCAGGACTGTAACATACATAGCTCCTGATCCTTCTTTTATTCCTTCCCTGCCCTACATGCATTCACTGTTTCTTTCTTGGGCTACACATAGCAGCTTCTAGGCAGCTCCCTTTCCCTGTCCTTGGGCCCAACAGAAGCTAAATAGTGTGCCTGAAAGCTTATACAACAGTCACTCATATGCAGCGGAAAACTGTGGGCTTAACCAGGTGGCTGGCTGATGGAGCTGACTGGAAGCTGCCATGCGTAGCCCCCAAAATAAACAGTGCATGCATTCATCTTTACATGGGTCCAAATCCACCTAGTGTGCTCCCTGGTTTATGTAGCCCAGATTTGGCTGGAAAACTATGCAACAGTTCAATTAAATTAAATCCAATCCAATCCAATCCAATACAATCCAATACAATATAATACAATGCAATACAATACGATACGATACGATACAATACAATACAATACAATACAGTACAGTACAGTACAATACAATACAATACAACACAACACAGTACAGCACAATACAATACAATACAATACAACACAACACAACACAACACAGCTCAACACAACACAATTTAATCCAATCCAAACCAAGTCATGTCAAGTCATGTCAAGCCAACTCAATTAAATTAAATTAAATTCATTCCAATCCAATCCAATTTAATCCAAGTCAAGTCAAGTCAAGCCAATCCATCCCTGCATTCCTTCGGCTTGCAGACACCAAACCCTGTACCATATGCTTGCTCATCTAGGGAGAAGGTTAGGTGTGCTTGCTCCTAAAGCGAATTCCATCTACACCAGGAACCTCCTGTCCAAAAGATATCAGAGGATGGTGTAGCTAAGGCTATTTCAGCAGCAAGCCTGCACAAAAGCCACTATACGGGCGTCGTCTTTGAGGTCGAGCATTGGTATTGCGGTACTGCGTTCAGAGAGCTTAAAAATAAATAATAATGGTAGCTATATGAGGTTGGTCAGCACTGACAAGCCCTTTTGCTTAACACCAATCAGCCACTATAACGGGCGTCGTCTTTGACATGGTGCGGAGCGAGATTTGTATTGGGTCTGGTTCGGAGAGCCAATAAATAAATAAAATAAATAAATGGTATGCCTTATTATGAGGCTTGAGATTGAGGGGGGCAGCCCTTTTGCTTGTAAGGTCTTCTAGACCAATACAAATCTCGCTCCGCAACCATGTCAAAGACAGCTCGTATAGTAGGCTTTTGTGTTGCATGCGTTTTCGAGCTGAATTGTGACGTTGGGGTGGGCGGGTACTACTGAGCAATACTGGTTACTACTATGGATACCAGTTGGAAAAACATATATATCGATATATATAAACATGAAGAAATAGTCAGTTTTTTTTTTTTGCGACCCGTCGCCAAATCGGCGACCCAGTGGCGACCACCGTGCGACCCTCAGGTGTGCGAGTTTAGCGAATCTGCCCTTGGTCGCCACAAAATCGAAATGCGCCACACGCCGAGTAAGTGATTTGTTCCCTGGGTCGCCACCCTAGGTCGCACTGGGTCTCACACAGGCCAGCCCCGCCCAGCTAGCTAGCTCGCTACGCGAAGCGACTAAGCCAACTCTGGTCAGAACGGAAAGAACTGAAAGTGACCCGTGAGGCCAACTGCCCAAGCCAGAAAGTACAGTAGTGCAGCCCGTGGAGTTACTCCCGCGTTCCAACTTCCACCAGGGGTCTGGGGTGGGCACCGATCCTGTCAAGCTTAGTTTGTTGATATGTTGATTATTGCGCAGGCGGTATCTACTAAGCTCAGTCGCGGCAATGACAAGTTTGTCGCTCGTCTTCAATCCAGTCGCGACTACTCCTTTGAAACCCGTTAGAAGGGCCATGCGAGTCTATTCGCACCACCCACCCCTCTCCCAACGTCCTAGCAAAGCACCGCCACCATCTCTTAACGTCAAATTCATGGGAGAAGTCGGACCTTGGGCGCGCCCCCCTCCCCCTCAACCCCTGCCTTAGGGATATTGCTTGGACAGAGGTCTAGGCCCCGGGTCTAGGCCATGCCAGCAGAGGTTGCACCGACACAGGAGACAGGTGTGATGAGGGTGTATGTGCGTGAAGACCCCCACCCCCCCACCCCCCCACCCACGGCAATGCTAGCACCACAATTGATAGTATCACATTTTGCATGATGTGAAATGATCGAGTAGACCCTTTTCTCATGATGCGCAAGGAATGTGTATTGATGATAACTTAATAGTGAGTATGTTTTAGGTCGGCCGGAATGTTGGGGCTAGGTTGTAGTACTAGACCCAGTGATTATTTTTCTGTACATTTAGAGGCTTGACAAAGTTGTTACAAACCAGTGTAACATATGTCATCCATGTGCAAAATGCATGTTTTCTAAGCCCCCCCCCCCAAAAAAACTCCCGGGGGGCTACGCCCCCCGAACCCCCCTTAAAAGTAGCGGCGCTTCGGGCCAAGCGCTTTGCGCTCTACAGACGGTGCTACCGCACCGTCCCAGAATGAGGCTTTGGTCGCCACTTGTGGCTACCAAAATGACCTCCAGATTTCTGAAAAAAAAGACACTGGAAATAGTATACTGGATACTAGAAAATGTATATTATAGTATACTAAACAAATATAATATAATGTACTGCAGATACAAGTAAGAAAAAAATGAAACAGTCTAGATACTACATAGGGCGTCGTCTTTGACATGGTGCAGATACTACTGGGTAATACTGGTTACTACTAAGGATACTAGTAATAATAATATATATATATACTAATACTAGTAATAAGGATACTAGTAATAATAATATATATATATAATAATATATATAATAATAAAAATAATAATGGTTACTACGAAGGATACTAGTAAAAATGAAACAGTCTAGATACTATATGAAGCGTCGTCTTTGACATGGTGCAGAGGGCCAATAAATAATACAAATAAATGGTAAGCCTTATTACGGGGCTTGAGATTGAGGGGGCAGCCCGTTTGCTTGCACTTCAGAGAGGCATGTCAGCACTCAAAATCTGACAACTATACGGGGCGTCGTCTTAGTGCAGAGGGCCAATGAATAAAGTATATCAATATTACGCCTTAATACGAGGCGTGATGTTGAGGGGGCTAGCACGTTTGCTTGCACAGGGGCCAATCACCTGAGGCCCACATGGTTTCTTTTTACCAACCAACCAACCAACCAACCAACCAACCAACCAACCACCTGAGGTCCACATGGTTTCTTTTTATTAACCAACCAACCAACCACCTGAGGCCCACATGGTTTCTTTTTACTAACCAACTAACCAACCACCTCTGGCCCATATGGTTTCTTTTGTGTGGTTTCAAACGATTGGGGTTAAGTTAAATAAATAAATAGTACACCTTATTACGAGGCATTAGGTTGAGGGGGGCAGCCTGTTTGCTTCTGGGGTTCAGTTCATCAATGTTTCTTATTTTAGCCCTTTCTGTCACAGTTGGGCAAGTCCCTTTCGCCCATTTGACCTACCCCTAGACTGTCACACACACGCATACATGATTTCTTATGAAATGTGTGATTTCTCAATGTATGTTGGCTTCTTTTTCTGGATGTACGTTGACAGGCAACATAGGCAAGGTCTTACCAATATGAGGACCTCAAAAATCATTCTGTTTTTATAGCAATTCAGGGGATGAACTGGACAAACGTTTCGTAGTTTGTCGAGAATTGTTGAGAATTGTCGAGAATTCCAGGCCAAATTGACGAGAATTATCAGATTTCTAGGCCAAAATTCTCGACGAAGTACCAAGTACGAGTACTCGCGGAAACTGTTTGTCCAGTTCATCCCCTGAATTGCTATAAGGCTAGCTTGCACTGCGCACTGTGTTGGTCCAGTGCGCACTGTGTTGTCCAGTGTTGGTCCAGTGCGCTCTGTGTTGGTCCAGTGTTGGTCCAGTGCGCACTGTGTTGGTCCAGTGTTGGTCCAGTGCACACTGCGTTGGTCCAGTGTTGGTCCAGTGCGCACTGTGTTGGTCCAGTGTTGGTCCAGTGCGCACTGCGTTGGTCCAGTGTTGGTCCAGTGCGCACTGTGTTGGTCCAGTGTTGGTCCAGTGCGCACTGCGTTGGTCCAGTGTTGGTCCAGTGCGCACTGCGTTGGTCCAGTGTTGGTCCAGTGCGCACTGTGTTGGTCCAGTTCATCCCCTGAAGGCTAGCTTGCACAGCGCACTGTGTTGGTCCTGATTGCTCACATTTTTGTTGGCTGGCCTCTTTAGCTGTAAACTTTTACTGGAGCGCTGGCAAACAATTGCAAATTTTTAAATTGTAAACTCCGGGTAAACTCTAGTTTTAAACTTCTGCAGAAACGCTTGCAAACCATTTTAAAGTTTTGATTTTTTAACTCTAGTTTTAAACTTCTATATGAAGCCCTACGCAGCAATCTGAATGCTCATCTGAGGGAAATGATTGGCAGCAGGGTAATTCAAAGCGCGCGCTTTTGAGCTTTTGAGCGCTGACTTTTTGACCCTCTGTGCGCTTTAAGCGCAGTTTTTTGCAACCCCTTGTGGGCGCTGCAAGCAATTTTTGCGCTTTTTGCACTACAAAGCGCAGTTTTTTTGTTTTCAAGTGCGCTAAAGCGCTGGCCAATTTGGCCATTTGAAGTACCCTGCTTGGCACCAAAGTGGACCACCTCGAAATGCACCCTGCCACACCATAAAGGACAATTTGGAGGTCAGAAAGGGTGTACTGTGTGTAGGGACCGGCATGTCATATGATGCCACCCACCCCCAAAACCACCCCCACCCACCCACACATTCAGCTTCATCTGAAGGAAATGATTGGCAGCACCCAGCAATCACTGTCAAGTCAATGACTGTTAAGTCAATCACTGTCAAGTCAATCACTGTCAAGTCAATCACTGTTAAGTCAATCACTGTCAAGTCAATCACTGTTAAGTCAATCACTGTCAAGTCAATGACTGTTAAGTCAATCACTGTCAAGTCAATCACTGTCAAGTCAATCACTGTCAAGTCAATCACTGTTAAGTCAATCACTGTCAAGTCAATCACTGTCAAGTCAATCACTGTCAAGTCAATCACTGTCAAGTCAATCACTGTCAAGTCAATCACTGTCAAGTCAATCACTGTCAAGTCAATCACTGTTAAGTCAATCACTGTCAAGTCAATCACTGTTAAGTCAATCACTGTCAAGTCAATCACTGTTAAGTCAATCACTGTCAAGTCAATGACTGTTAAGTCAATCACTGTCAAGTCAATCACTGTCAAGTCAATCACTGTCAAGTCAATCACTGTTAAGTCAATCACTGTCAAGTCAATCACTGTCAAGTCAATCACTGTCAAGTCAATCACTGTCAAGTCAATCACTGTCAAGTCAATCACTGTTAAGTCAATCACTGTCAAGTCAATCACTGTCAAGTCAATCACTGTCAAGTCGATGACTGTCAAGTCAATGACTGTCAAGTCAATCACTGTCAAGTCAATCACTGTCAAGTCAATCACTGTCAAGTCGATCACTGTCAAGTCGATCACTGTCAAGTCGATCACTGTCAAGTGAATCACTGTCAAATCAATCACTGTCAAGTCAATCACTGTCAAGTCAATCACTGTTAAGTCAATGACATGCCGCCATTCCGCTGTTGCATGGTGACGCATGAACCCCCTGAGCTCCGCGTTGCGCCATGCGATGAAGCCCTTCGCAACAATCCTGGAATTAGGCTTGAGTAGCCTACGTAGGTACTCAACCTGGCCGACGGAAATCTGAAATAAATAATACTGGACCGCATGCAAACATTGCGCTCCGAACACAATTAGCACTAGGAGCATGCTGAACAAGTCCTAGGCAGCGTCCCAAGCGACGCGGAAAATTGGCGGAGATTTTTGGCAACGGAACGACAAGTGGCAACAAAATGGAGCTGACAGAAGCCACTTAGTTATGAGACAGTTGGCTGACGTGTCAGGCTTCGTCTCGATCGTCGGTATGTCCGATGGTCGGATGGTTGGACAAACGGACAACGGGTGAATCTAGGGCTCTTGCCACTCACAAGGGGGGGCTCCGCCCAAAATAAAAACAGTGGCCCTTTCTTCATTCATCTGTCATTTTCAAGGCACGCTAGGTTGCTTAAGGTTTTGCTGGATATAAAGTCAGGGGAGCTGCCTAGAAGCTGCTGCTTCTAGCCGAAGAGCATAACTATGATTGGCAATCCCAGCTTGCTATTACTTACTTGAGTCCTCTGTCCCTACATGAGGAAACGGGGATGGGGCCACGCCACCTGGCCTCGACTGGAGTTCCGATGCAGCTGCAGCTGTCCCTACATGAGCAAACAGGGATGTTGCCACGCCACCTGGCCTCGACTGGAGTTCCGATGCAGCTGCAGCTGTCCCTACATGAGCAAACAGGGATGTTGCCACGCCACCTGGCCTCGACTGGAGACCCAATGCACTATCCAATCCCAGCTTGCTCTTACTTGAGTCCAGTCCAGCTCTTACTTGAATCCAGCCAGCCAGCTATTCTTCCTAAACATGAAGGATTCTTGTAAAATCTTGTCTTTAGTGTGCTCCCTGGTTTTCATGGGTATCGCATGGGGTAACTGGGAATTGGAAGACAGTGAGCAGCCCAGAGTAGGCTGAAAAAACATGTTACTATCCAATCCAATCTAATCTAATCCCCCTAAAATATAATATAATATAAAATAGAATCCTCCTCCTCCAGTCTGATCCCCCTATTATTCCCCCCATTTGTGACACAGGACGGAACCCTCACCTTGTCAGTGATTGACTTTGCTGAGATGAGGAGCAGGGTTGGCGTTCCACCGGTAAGCATACTTAATTTATTTTTATTTACATTTACATATATACATTTATCTATTTATATTTATATATTGCCAGTGATTGACTTTGCTGAGATGAGGAGCAGGGTTGGCGTTCCACCGGTAAGCCTTTTTTATGTATACAATAAATACATTTATATTACACTACATTTTTATTTTTATTTTTATTTACACAAGGGGGGGGCAAGAAAAAAGCTGCCGTACCGCATCTTAGCTTTGGATAGAGCTTATCCTCAAACTAAAAAACAAAATTTGAGCCAAAATAAAGTTGTACAAAAGTGAGAGGGGTCCAAAGTTTTTTTCACCCAAAGCGGCCCAAATCTTAACTTTGCGATAAATCACGTTAGAGCAACCTTACGAAAGATGTAAGAGCATAACTGGAATGGGCACGAAAAGATCTTACGAATGACCCCCATTTTAGGGGGGGTAGGGTGAGGTAATCGGGTTTTAGGAGGGGGGGGGGGGGAGGGTAAAAAAACTTTGTTTCAACTTTATTTTCCCCCTCGTTTTGTATGAAGCTTCCACAATTCCAACTCCCATCTGAATCGGACACCATATTGAACATGCGGTCCAAAATCTGTCTCTCTGCCCCCCCCCCCTGTATTTACATCTATGATAAGCCTTTTTTATGTCTCTAATAAATATATTTACATATTTATGTTTATATGTTGCCGGTGATTGACTTTGCTGAGATGAGGCGCAGGATTGGCGTTCCTACGATATGCCTTTTTTATGTCTCTAATAAATACATTGATATTACACTATTTTGTATTTACATTTGCATTTATATATGTATATATTTATATGTTGTCGGTGATTGACTTTGCTGAGATGAGGAGCAGGGTTGGCGTTCCCCCGGTAGGCCTTTTTGATGTCCGTAATAAATACATTTTTAAAACACTAAATTTGTATTTATATTCATATTTATATTGCCAGTGATTGATTTTTCTGAGATAAGGCGCAGGGTAGGCGTTCCTACGGTGAGCCTTTTTGATGTCTCTGTTAGTGGTCCAACAACACATACGTGTCTTATTTAGTTATTTTTAATGTTATATATGTTGTTTTTATGTGATATATATTGTTTGTGAGCCTTTTTGGCGTCTCTGTTTGTGGTCCAAAAGCACATACATTTGCATTGTTTTATTTTATATGTATATGTTTTTTTTATGTGATATGTGTATTGTTTTTTACGTCTCTGTTTGTGGTCCAAAACAGAAAATTGAAATTGGTACGCCTGGCCACGGGGGGTGAAATTGAAGGAATCTTCCTGTTCACTTGCACTGGGGAAGTTTACTTTTTGTGGTCCAACGACACATGCATGCATTGTTCTCTAGTGCTTTTATTTGTATCTGTGTTTTTGCGTGAGACTGTGTTTGTATGTATGAGAGACTGTGTGCGTGCGTGTCAGCTTGTGTGTGTGTGAGTGTGTGTGCGAGACTATGTGTGTGTGTGTGTGTGTGAGACTGTGTGTGTGACTGTGAATGTGAGTGAGACAGTGTGATTGTGACTGTATGTGTGTGTGACTGTGTATGTGTGTGTGACTGTGTATGTGTGTGAGACTGTTTGTGTGTATGTGTGAGACTGTGTGTGTATGTGTGTGAGGGAATGTGTTTGTGCGTGTGCGAGAGACTGTGTGTGTGTGTGTGTGAGACTATGTGTGTGTGTTTGTGTGTGTGTTAGATACTGTGTGTGCGTGAAAGTAAGGCAGACTGTGTGTGTGTGAGAAAGAGAGATTGTGTGTGTGTATGAGAGAGAGATTTCCTGGGGTGAAATGTATGTATGTATGTTACAGTCCAGGGGTAGGCCAAATAGGCTAAAGGGACTTGCCCAACCGTGACGGGAAGGGCTGAAAAAGAAATAAACACTGATGGACTGAACCCCAAACAATCGTTTCACTGACGGGGGACCTGAGTTCGTGCTACAAGGGGTGAAAAAGAAAGAAGACAACAACTCCCTGTCAAAAAATTCTGGCACCATTTCTATGACTAATTCATTTTATATTACCAATATTTTATTATTTATTATTTATATGACTAATTCATTTTATGTGTTGCCTGCTTTCCTTCACATGCATCCACAGCAAAGACATCCTTTTCAGCTATGAGCAGCAGCTTCTAGGCAGCTCCCTGAGCCAGCCCCAAGATTTCAACATCACTGGAAATGTGATTATGTCAGCTTCCAGAAGCACTACTTGGCTATCGGTTTGGCTGGATAGCAAGCCTGAGGAGCTGCCTAGAAGCTGCTGCTGGTATCTGAAAAGAAAAGCTATGATCCACAGCTATCTGCTTTCAAACAAACGATACTTTTTTTTGGCGGAGCCCCCAGTGTTACCCATTTGTCCGTCCGACCATCCATCCAACCATTCATCTGACCGTGATGAAGCCCGACACGTCAGCCAATGGGCTCGTAACTAACTCGCTTCCGTTGCCACCTTTCGCTCCCTCGCGATCACTCTCCGCCAATTTTAGCGTCGCAGGCGACGCTGCATCGAAATTCTTTTAAAGGTGGGAACCAGGAAACGGCGCATCTGATAAAACCTAGCCCTTGGTGACCTAGGAAAAAAGACAGAAGAAGACACTAACTCATGATGCTCATCTTTCCCTGACTATGTTTGTTGCCTGTTGCCTTTCAGACATATGATACTTATCATGGAGCACATCTGTCCCTGCTGCAGGGTCGAGACATTCTAGATTTCATCACAAGAGATTTGACGGCCGAACAAGCAGAAAAGGCACATGCCGTTCTTGCAGACGTCGAAGAAAAGGTAAGGGGTGTGGGAGTGAGTGGGTGCGGTGGGGGGGCAGTTTTTTGTGTTTGCAGCACGTCGCAAATTGAAAAACTGAGAAGGTGCCGAAGGGGGGGGGGGGGGGGGGCAGTTTTCTTTTAGCAACGTGTCCTGGATATTTTAATTTGTGATAGTTCATATTTTGGATGTTCTGATGTGTGAAGAAATTGAAATTGAAATTATTACATCCGTGTAATACAGTTTCTCACAGGACGTGAAGTTAAGGACACCATAGCGTAATGTGTGACGACAGTTTATATCATTTTTTATGTTTTGTGATGCGTCGCAGATTGAGCAACTCAGTGCATTCCCAGGATGACGCACTGGCCCCCGAACCCCGCGGGGCACAAAGTGTGCAGCCGGGGGGGGGGGTCGAGGGGGCATTTCTGGCTAGTTTAGCCAGATCCCATGTGTCGCCATGTGACGGAATTAAAGTTTAAGCTGAAGTTCTTTAGCTTGCGATTCCATGTGTACTGCTCCATGTGTATGGCTCCATGTGTACTGCTCCATGCCTCGTTTCCATGTGTACTGCTCCATGTGTACTGTTAAAGTTAAAGCTGAAATTCTTTAGCTGGCTTGTGCTTTAGTAGTCAAATTCAGAAGACAAGTCCTAGGCAGCGTCGTGAGCAACGTGGAAAATTGGAAGAGAGTGTTGGCAATGGAATCAAGCGGACCGAAGCCAATTAGTTACAAGACCGTTGGCTGACTTGTCAGGCTTCATCTCGGTCCCGCAAACGTCGATCGCACAAACAAACAAACAAACAAACAAACAAACAAAATGACAAGTGGATGACCCTGGGGGCTCTGGCAAAAATAATCGAGTTTTTTTGTTGTTTCTGTTGTTTCCCCCCCACCCCCACCCCCACCCCCACCCCCCGCGGCCCCAAACTTTGGAGGACCAGAACTATTTTCTACTGGGCCAAATTAAGAAATAAGACCGGATTCTTCATCCTCTAAATGATATCTACCAGGTTTAATGATGGGGTCATTTTGGTTTGTAGTTGCCCCCCCCTTGAGTTTTGGTTGTTTCTGTTGTCCTGCAGGCTTTAAGGGATATGATGGTGATGCCAGGAGCTGTGGAGCTGTGCAAGCACCTGGACGGCTCTGGACTTCCCAGAGGTCTGATTACTCGCAATGTTGCGCGCAGCGTGGTCAGTGCTAGTGCTACTAATTTACTAATTCACTGATAGTTAACTGTTAATTTACTGTTAATTTACTATTAATTTACTACCCAGCACCAAGATGGCCTGGCCTTCCAAGGGGTCTGATAACTCGCAATGTTTAGCGCAGCGTGGTCAGTGCTAGTGCTACTAATTTACTAATTCACCAATAATTTACTGTCCATTTACTACTAATTTACTCCCCGGCACCTAGATGGCCTGGCCTTCCAAGGGGTCTGATAACTCGCAATGTTGAGCGCAGCTTGGTCAGTGCTAGTGCTACTAATTGACTAATTCACCAATAATTTACTACTCATTTACAACTAATTCGCCATTAGTTTACCACCAATTAATCGCTCATTCACTATTAATGTATGGTGGGTCTGTGCAAGCTCCTGGATGGCTCTGGCCTTCCAAGGGGCCTGATCACTCGCAATGTTGAGCGCAGCTTGGTCAGTGCTAGTGCTACTAATTGACTAATTCACCAATAATTTACTACTCATTTACAACTAATTCGCCACTAGTTTACCACCAATTAATCGCTCATTCACTATTAATGTATGGTGGGTCTGTGCAAGCTCCTGGATGGCTCTGGCCTTCCAAGGGGCCTGATCACTCGCAATGTTGAGCGCAGCTTGGTCAGTGCTAGTGCTACTAATTGACTAATTCACCAATAATTTACTACTCATTTACAACTAAGTCGCCACTAGTTTACCACCAATTAATCGCTCATTCACTATTAATGTATGGTGGGTCTGTGCAAGCTCCTGGATGGCTCTGGCCTTCCAAGGGGCCTGATCACTCGCAATGTTGAGCGCAGCTTGGTCAGTGCTAGTGCTTCTAATTGACTAATTCACCAATAATTTACTACTCATTTACAACTAATTCGCCCCTAGTTTACCACCAATTAATCGCTCATTCACTATAAATGTATGGTGGGTCTGTGCAAGCTCCTGGATGGCTCTGGCCTTCCAAGGGGCCTGATCACTCGCAATGTTGAGCGCAGCTTGGTCAGTGCTAGTGCTACTAATTGACTAATTCACCAATAATTTACTACTCATTTACAACTAATTCGCCACTAGTTTACCACCAATTAATCGCTCATTCACTATTAATGTATGGTGGGTCTGTGCAAGCTCCTGGATGGCTCTGGCCTTCCAAGGGGCCTGATCACTCGCAATGTTGAGCGCAGCTTGGTCAGTGCTAGTGCTACTAATTGACTAATTCACCAATAATTTACAACTCATTTACAACTAATTCGCCACTAGTTTACCACCAATTATTCGCCCATTCACTATTACTGTATGGTGGGTCTGTGCAAGCTCCTGGATGGCTCTGGCCTTCCAAGGGGCCTGATCACTAGCAATGCGGAGTGCAACGTGGCCAGTGCAGTGCAGCGTGGTCAATGCAGTGCAGCGTGGTCAAAGGGAATTGCATCTTGCTCGGTCACAAGTTTTGTCCCCCGTCTCAATCAATTTGCAGTGCACCGGTAAACTGATCCAGACCGGGCACGATGCGATTCCCATGAGTGCACCGGTGAACTGATTCCCTCTGATGCACGTTGAGGGACCTGGATGCGCTTCCCTCTGATGCAATGTGGAGTGCAACGTGGTCAGTGCTATTGGATTGATTGCATCATGGCATTATGCTATTGTTAATTCTATTATTAGTAGTAATAATAGTAGTAGTAGCAGTAGTAGTAGTAGTAGTAGTAGTAGAAATAGCAGTAGTAGTAGTAGTAGTAGTAGTAGTATCATCATCATTTTGCATGTCTGCTGGTTTAAAAACGTGTCTTTTGCTTCACATGTGTGTTTGCTTACTTCATCGCCAAATGTGTTCACCTGTGTGCTTGCTTGCTTCATCGCTACATGTAGCACAGTGGACCATTAAGCTCTTCAAACACCAACTCCACAAAAGTGCTGCTAGCAGCGACAAACTCATGCCAATCATTGTATTCCTTTTCTTGTCAACCTGTATTCCACCCTACCGACCACCCCCCACCCCACCCCATTCCACCCTACCGACCACCCCCCAACCCAACCCATTCCACCCTACCGACCACCCCCCACCCCACCCCATTCCACCCTACCGACCACCCCCCACCCCACCCCGATCCACCCTACCGACCACCCCCCACCCCACCCCGATCCACCCAACTGACCACCCACCACCCCACCCCATTCCACCCTATCGACCACCGACGACCCTGCTAGCAGCAACGAAGTCATGCCAATCATAGCTTTTCTTTTGGACTTCAAGCAACAGCTTCTAGGCAGCCCCCCTGACTGGCTATGCAGCCTAACCTGAAGCAACAAAGTGCACCTGGAAGGTGACAGAATCATCGTTCCAGTACTAATGCAATCTTGGGGCTAAGCCCAGTGGCTGGATCATGGAGCTGCCTAGGAGCTGCTGCTCGTAGCGGAAAATAAAATCTATGCAGTCAAACCTAGGGCTTCCTAGTGAACCTTGAACATGACACGATCAGCTGTTTGGAGCTGCTGAAATGTTTGGGTGTAGCAGTTTCTGGCTCAAGGAGCTGTCTAGAAGCTGTTTGGAGCTGCTGAAATGTTTGGGTGTAGCAGTTTCTGGCTCAAGGAGCTGCCTAGAAGCTGTTTGGAGCTGCTGACATGACACGAGCAGCTGTCTGGAGTTGGATACGCTTGGTTGGATAGGATACAGTTGGATACATACAGTGAAGGAAGGGTTGGATGCTTGGTTGAGGAATACTCTGAAGGAGGAGCTGATATGGATGAGGAATCCATATCAGTGAAGGAGGAGCTGAAATGCTTGGATGTAGCAGTTTCTGGCTCAAGGAGCTGCCTAGAAGCTTCAAAGAAAAGCCGGAAAGAAAAGCCCTGATACTGAATTTCCCACTACTGCACTCACAATCTATACACCAACACCAAAACGTGCTGGCAAACAATCAGCAAGACCGCCAACCCACCCAACCACCAACCCTGTCCAAGATCATTTTCATCGCCACCAAAAACCTAACAGAACCGCCAACCCACCCAACCACCAACCCTGCCCAGGACCATTTTCATTGCCACCAAAAACTCAGCAGAACCGCCAACCCACCCAACCTCCAACCCTGCCCAGGACCATTTTCATTGCCACCAAAAACTCAGCAGAACCGCCAACCCACCCAACCACCAACCCTGCCAAGGATCATTTTCATCGCCACCACACTTCCAAGCATGGTATCGTGAACTTTGAACCTGCCATCAATAGAAACTCTCAGCTTGCTTACAAGCCAACCCACCAAACCAACAACCCTGCCCACCCACCAACCAACCCACCCAACCACAAACCTACCCAACCACAAACCCTGCCCAGGACCATTTTCATCGCCACCACACTTCCAAGCATGGCATCTTGAGCTTTGAACCTCCCATCAATAAAAACTCTCAGTTTGCTTACAAACCAGCCCACCAAACCACCAACCCTGGCCACCCACCAACCACCAACCCACAACCAAACTACCCCATTAACCCTGCCCAGGACCATTGTCATTGCCACCACACTTCCAAGCATGGTATCGAGGACTTTGAACCTGCCTTCAATAGAAACTCTCAGTTTGCTTACAAGGCAACCCACCAAACCACCAACCCTGCCCACCCACCAACCAACCCACCCAACCACAAACCTACCCAACCACCAACCCTGCCAAGGATCATTTTCATCTCCACCACACTTCCTAGCATGGCATCCTGAGCTTTGAACCTCCCATCAATAAAAACTCTCAGTTTGCTGACAAACCAGCCCACCAAACCATGGCCATCCACCAACCGACCCACCCAACCACCAACCCAACCACAACCAAACTACCCCACTAACCCTGCCCAGGACCATTGTCATTGCCACCACACTTCCAAGCATGGTATCATGAACTTTGAACCTGCCTTCAATAGAAACTCTCAGTTTGCTTACAAACCAACCCACCAAACCACCAGCCCTGCCCCCCCCACCAACCTACCCAACCACCAACTCTGCCCAGGATCATTTTCATCGCCACCACACTTCCAAGCATGGTATCGTGGACTTTGAACCTGCCATCAATAGAAACTCTCAGTTTGCTTACAAGCCAAGCCCGGAGGCTCTTCTTAACATCTGCGAGTCCTGGGGGGTACCCGCTAGCGAGGCCATCATGTGCGGTGACAGCGTTAAGGATGATGTGAGTGATGATGTGTCATTTGTAATTTATGAAATCGGCTCATGTGAGGAGAAAGTGTAAAGAATGATGTGAGTGATAAGGTGTCACATGTAATGTATGACATTGGCACATGAATGGATTGATTTTGGTTCTGAAAACTGGAATATCGTTGCTAAGGATTCTGTTATGAGGTTTAGGTTGGTCGGCCCCCTATGGGGGACAGACCTATGCGATACTAGCGCGAAATCACATCTTCACATTTCCCAATAACGCCAGTCAAAATTGCCGGTTAATCTGACTCGTGTTCGATTCCCGTCGGGGGCGGATTACCTCTGAGGGCACTTTTTCGCGCATGTATCTCAGGGTTGCGGACTGCGGACGCGGCGTTTTCATTTGTCGTTCCCTCCTGTCCTGTGGACTCAATCTAGGGACCTGGAGCATGTCTACGATTTCCCCTTAAAGAATTCGCTTCTTCGTGACTCTCGTAGCTCATTGCATCAGCGCATTGTGCTTGACAAGGAAATCTGCTCTTTCGCACTAGTTCCTGCAGGTTGCAAAGTAGCAATTGTAGCCTCGGGAGTTGCTTCACCTGCCTCCATGGGGCTTCGGGAAGTCAGTGAGCTAATAAGTTCATTAGCCTTACAGGCCACCAAGTTTAATAATAATGCCATGCCATGCTACAGTTAAATTGTACGGATAAGTAAGCAACTTCTTGTGCATCTATCACCAAGGAGGCTGCCACTGCTGCTTGACGAACATTACACCACCCTCGGGGCCGAGCTCCAGGGGACCCGCCAGGGCACCCTACTATTTTAGGTTTGAATTGGTTATGGTTCTGTCAATTGGACTATTGTTGCAAAGGATTATGTTATGTGTTTTAAGTTTTAGGTTTGAGTTGCTTGTGGTTCTACAAATTGTACTATTATCGCCAAGGATTCTGTCATGCGTCTTAGGTTTGAATTGGTTGTGGTTCTGCAAACTGGATTATTGTTGCCTAGGATTCTGCTATGGGTTGTAGGTTTTACATGTTTGCTTGTTGTGGAAATACACATGACTGATGTTCTGCATAATCTCGTAATAGCAGGAAGGTTGTCAAATTGGCATGCCAGATTGCCAGAGTAGTCTGGAAATAATAATGTAGTGTGGAATTACTCGTGGCTGGTATTCTGTATGATCAAATAAAATACAATAGTAGCAGTAAGGTTTAAAGATTGGCATGCCAATGTAGTATGGAAGTAATAATGTAGTGTTGAAATACATGTGGCTGGTGTTCTGCATGATTACATAGTAGCAGGAAGGTTAAAAGATTGGCATGCCAATGTAATATAAGAAATAATAATGTAGTGTGGAAATGCACATGGCTGGTGTTCAGCATGATAACGTAATTGCAGGAAGGTTGACAAATTGGCATGCCAATGTAGTACGAAAATAATAATATAGTTTGGAAATGCACATGGCTGATGTTCTGCATGATACTGTAGTAGCAGGAAGGTTGACAAATAGGCAGGCCTATGTAGTATGGAAATAATAATGCAGTGTGGAAAGGCACGTGGCTGATGTTCTGCATGATTGTGTAGTTGCAGGAAGGTTAAAAGATTGGCATGCCATTGTAGTATGGAAATAATGCTGTAGTGTGGAAATGCACGTGGCTGGTGTTCTTCATGATTGTGTAGTGGCAGGAAGGTTGAAAAAAAGGAATGCCTATGTAGTATAGGAAATAAAAATATAGTGTGGAAAAACATGTGGCTGGTGTTCCGCATGATTATGTAGCAGCAGGAAGGTTGACAGATAGGTATGCCTATGTAGTATGGTAAATAATAATGTAGTGTGGAAATGTACGTGGCTGATGTTCTTCATGAATCATGATTACATAGTAGCTGGAAGGTTGACAGATAGGCATGCCAATGCAGTATTGGAAATAATACTGAAGTGTGGAAATGCACTAGTCAGACTGCCGGCATCATATGATATCGTATTGCCGTTCCCTAGTTATATTGTGCATTCACCTGATAATGTGTGATGACAGCATCAATGATATTGTGCATTCACCTGATAATGTGTGATGACAGCATCAATGATGATATGAGTGGATTTGAATTTGGATTTGGATTTTTGCGTGGTTTTTTAGCCAACTCTGGAATGCTCACCATCTTCCAATGCCTAGTCCCCCTCGGGCAATACCCAAGGAATCTAGGGAGCCAACTATGCAGATTTGGTGGATAGGCAGCGTTGCAGACTACACACACTCCGCACTAGGATGTACGGAATTCAGGTGTTATCTCTCCAGGATATCGGTGATCTGCCCTCGATGTTGTAGAGACCCCACTGTTACACTAGTCACACCAGGAGAGGTGCCGAGATAGTTTAAGGCTCCACGCCACCTGCGCATGAACCCTCGACACTCTGCACTGGGATGTACGACACTTAGGTGGTATCTCTCCAGGATATTCAGCCCACGCCACCTGCGCATGAACCTGCGACACTCTGCACTGGGATGTACGACACTCAGGTGGTATCTCTCCTGGATATTCAGCCCACGCCACCTGCGCATGAACCCGCGACACTCAGATTATTTCCTCCATTTGACCTCCTCCTTGCAGATTGTGTGCGGTAACCGTGCTGGATCTGTCACCATCCTCCTGGACCAAGAGGGTCGGGAGGGCTATAAGATGGAGCAGTTTGAAGGAGAGATGAAGCCAACACACATTGTGAGTAACAGTGGGCGGGCGGGTGGGTGGGTGAGTAGGGGTGGGTCCTCGCCCATGATGTCAGGAGGACTATACGATGGAGCAGTCAGACGGGGAGATGAAGCCAACACACATTGTGAGTAACAGTGGGTGGGCAGGTGGGTGGGTAGGAGTGGGTGGGTGAGTAGGGGTGGGTCCTGGACCATGATATCAGGAGGGGTTATAAGATGGAGCAGTCTGACGTTGAGATGAAGCCAACACACATTGTGAGTAACAGTGGCTGGGCGGGTGGGTGGGTAGGAGTGGGTGGGTGAGTAGGGGTGGGTCCTGGACCATGATATCAGGAGGGGTTATAAGATGGAGCAGTCGGACGGGGAGATGAAGCCAACACACATTGTGAGTAACAGTGGCTGGGCGGGTGGGTGGGTAGGAGTGGGTGGGTGAGTAGGGGTGGGTCCCTGGACCATGATATCAGGAGGGGTTATAAGATGGAGCAGTCTGACGGGGAGATGAAGCCAACACACATTGTGAGTAACAGTGGCTGGGCGGGTGGGTGGGTAGGAGTGGGTGGGTGAGTAGGGGTGGGTCCTGGACCATGATATCAGGAGGGGTTATAAGATGGAGCAGTCTGACGGGAGATGAAGCCAACACACATTGTGAGTAACAGTGGCTGGGCGGGTGGGTGGGTAGGAGTGGGTGGGTGAGTAGGGGTGGGTCCTGGACCATGATATCAGGAGGGGTTATAAGATGGAGCAGTCTGACGGGGAGATGAAGCCAACACACATTGTGAGTAACAGTGGGTGGGCGGTGGGTGGGGTAGGAGTGGGTGGGTGAGTAGGGGTGGGTCCTGGACCATGATATCAGGAGGGGTTATAAGATGGAGCAGTCTGACGGGGAGATGAAGCCAACACACATTGTGAGTAACAGTGGGTGGGCGGGTTGGTGGGTAGGAGTGGGTGGGTGAGAAGGGGTGGGTCCTGGACCATGATGTCAGGAGGGGTTATAAGATGGAGCAGTCTGAAGGGGAGATGAAGCCAACACACATTGTGAGTAGCGGTGGGTGGGCGGGTGGGTGGGTAGGAGTGGGTGGGTGAGTAGGGGTGGGTCCTGGACCATGATATCAGGAGGGGTTATAAGATAAAGCAGTCTGACGGGGAGATGAAGCCAACACACATTGTGAGTAACAGTGGCTGGGCGGGTTGGTGGGTAGGAGTGGGTGGGTGAGTAGGGGTGGGTCCTGGACCATGATATGAGGAGGGGTTATAAGATGGAGCAGTCTGACGGGGAGATGAAGCCAACACACATTGTAAGTAACAGTGGGTGGCGGGTGGGTGGGTAGGAGTGGGTAGGTGAGAAGGGGTGGGTCCTGGACCATGATGTCAGGAGGGGTTATAAGATGGAGCAGTCTGAAGGGGAGATGAAGCCAACACACATTGTGAGTAGCGGTGGGTGAGCGGGTAAGTGGGTAGGAGTGGGTGGGTGGGTGAGCAGGGATGGGTGGTTAAGTAAGGGTGGGTGGGTGAGTAAGGGTGGGTGAGTAGGGGTGGGTGAGTAGGGGTGGGTCAGTGGGTGGGTGGGTGAGTACCCGGCCTCCTTGTGCAACTGAAATCTCCTTAAAAGCCCGTTAAAAGCATACATTTAATCATCAGCACCACACTTGCTCACATTTCATACGCTACAACACTCTTTCATTACCACTTGGTTCACACTTTCCCCCTTTACTTAAGTTTTTTCTTCTCAGCTATAAGCAGCAGCTTCTGAGCAGCTCACCTGACTGGCTATTCAACCAAAGCTGACGCAACCTAGTGTGTCTGGAAGCTGACAGAATCCACTATCCAGAACTGTCTAAATCTTGGGGCTTAGCCTAGTGGCTGGCTCAGGGAGCTGCCTAGAAGCTGCTATTCGTAGCTGAAAAGAAACTCCTTGCTGTACTTCAGGTCACATCTCTCCATTAGATTATTCAACTGCACTTAGTTCACACTTTCCTCCTGTACTTCAGGTCACATCCCTCCACCAGATTATTCAACTGCTGCAAGACCACTACCAGATGTTGCCACCTCCATCAGCGCTCAATCTTGTTGCTGAGAGGACTTGATGCATGGGGCCGTCTGTACTGCTGAGAGGACTGATGTACAGATCTTGTTGCTGAGAGGACTTGATGCATGGGGCCATCTGTACTGCTGAGAGGACTGATGTACATATCTTGTTGCTGAGAGGACTTGATGCATGGGGCCGCCTGTACTGCTGAGAGGACTGATGTACAGATCTTGTTGCTGAGAGGACTTGATGCATGGGGCCGTCTGTACTGCTGAGAGGACTGATGTACAGATCTTGTCGCTGAGAGGACTTGATGCATGGGGCCGCCTGTACTGCTGAGAGGAATGATGTACAATCTTGTTGCTGAGAGGACTTGATGCATGTGGCAGCCTGTACTGCTGAGAGGACTGATGTACAGATCTTGCTGCTGAGAGGACTTTATGCATGGGGCCGCCTGTATTGCCGAGAGGACTGATGTACAAATCTTGTTGCTGAGAGGACTTGATGCATGGGTCCGCCTGTACTGCTGAGAGGAATGATGTACAATCTTGTTGATAAGAGGACTTGATGCATGGGGGGCATTTAAAAGTGCAATGTGAATTGCACAAGTAATTGATCACTGTAGTACAAATCCCCATAGGTTGCTTCCATAGGGTGGGTAACTAGTCCTGGGGAAGTTAGCCCCCTGTTGTGTTAGCCCCCGGTTCAGTTTAAGGGGGTTAAGGTTTCGTGGTATAGATTCTAGTTTAGGGTTCAGGGTCTAGGTGTTACGCATGTGGGGGGTAACTTACCTGGGTGCTAACTTCACCACTACGGGGAACTGGGTATCTGCAAGGTGTTTCTTTTTAGCTACGAACAGCAGCTTCTATGCAGCTCCCTGAGCCAGCCACTAGGCTAAGCCCCAAGATGTATGCAGGTCTGGATAATGCATTCTGTCAGCTTCCAGACACACTAGGTTGCGTCAGCTTTGGTTGAATAGCCAGTCAGGGGAGCTGATCAGAAGCTGCTGCTTATAGCTGGAAAGAAAAACACTGGTATGTATTGCATCAGCCAGACCCCCAACATCACCAGTTGTGTATGTATGTTACAGTCCAGGGGTAAGCCAAATAGGCTTCAGGGACTTGCCCAACCGTATAGGAAGGGCTTAAAACGAACAAGCACTGATGAACTGAGCCCCAAACAATCGTTGACCCGACGGGGAACCTGAGTTCGTGCTACAGTGATAATTTAATTTTACAATATTAACCAGTTAAGAGTTTTGCTTTAGTTGTAAAAGATATTTTACCCCAGGAGGTGGGTCTACCAACACAAACCAGAGACACTGAGGGTTCAGTTCGAATGGCGTTGCCACTCCTACAAAAGAGTACGCGCACAAGAGTAGGAAAAGCTCCGCCACTTCATATCTAACTGGTCTGCCTCTTGCCGTGCTCTGATTAGTGATTGTAACCAGTAATTCACGGTATAGTTTTACAATGCTACCTGCTGCTACACTTTTTATTTGCCAGGCTGTTGGCATCTTGTCACTCCTTGTTTCACTGTTTTCCCTTGTCTCTCAACTCCGAAGTCTGTAGTTGTCCACTTCAGTCGATACCTTAAAGGTTGGTACCTCTACGCAAACCATGGGGAGATGGAATTGATGTGCGAGTTATCCCGTAAGCAGTCGACCCGGAAGCAGTTCAGGTGACCTGTCTCCCGTGAGGGTTATAATATCTGGCAGAAACAGGCCCTTCAAGACAGACTATTGTCGGTCATACACAGCCCCCCAATCAGCAGTGTGTTACCAACTCTAGGCTGCGCTCCAAAAACCTTCACAGCATATGCCACGGGCTGCTGTTGACTATCGATCCCGTTACAACCTGCAACACACCCCAATCCAAAGCTTATAACTTATAAAAAAACAGAGGTTGCATGCTTTCGATTTGCCGACCATCTCTTCTGCATATTCACCGCGCGTGCATGCCCACTTGAGCTTTGCGGAGTACCAGGCACTCTAGACTGGACACCCCAATAATGATCCTCGTAGCGCTTGGCCTGCTCTGTTTCATATGGCTTGGTTATTCCCCGCTCTTGCGATTCAAATACCGACACATCCCTGGCTTCGCGGGACTGCCCTTTCTAGGCAACCTGCTCATGATCCAGGATTTGTCCTGGCACAATGTGCACAACCTGGGTCGCCACATTTTTGGACCTGTGTTCAAGATGTGGCTCGGCACCTCCCCCAGAATAGTAGTTGCCGATGCGGAGACTTGCCGACAGGTTCTGACAAAGTGCCCCTTCCGATATGAGATGGATTCACCCATGCCTGATGAGCTGTGCGACATGCTACGGAATGGTCTGCTCTTCGCCCACAACTTGCAATTGCACAAGAAGTTGAGGAGAATTTGGGCTCCTGCCTTCAGCCCTTCGTCTCTGGAAGGCTACCATGCCATGATGGTACAGGCCGTGGATGAGCTGGTGGAGGTATTAGAGGGAGCGGCCAAGGCTGGGAGGAGCGTAGATGCATGGACAATCGCGGGGAAGATGACAATGAACGTCGTTGGAAGCACGGGCTTCGGTCTCCAACTCGATTGCTTGAACGAAGAGAAAGCCATGAACGCTGGGAAGGAGGTGGACCAGGATTCGGCAAATAATATCGGGCAACGCCTGGTGCGTGGCTACAGCACCCTGCTCGCTTTCGGACGGCCTTCAAGCTCTACAGTTTGGCTTCCCCTGTTTCTTATGTTCCCGGGTTTCCAAAAACAGATCAGGTCCATGGCCCAGGCTCTTCCAGATAAGTCTCTGTCCATGGTCAAGAATGCACAGGGTGCTATCCAACAAGTCTGCCTTGAACTAGTGGATGCTGAAAAATCTGCTCTGGGTACTCCTGGCGCTGAAGGCGCCAAGAGGAGCACCACACTCTTACCTGGCTCCTTCCTGAAGCACATGCTCAGGTAAGGGGAAGCTGGTCAGCAATTATTTTCCTATACCACATAAACCACATAAACATAAGCCACATAAACATAAACCACGTCAACCTGAACCACATCAACCTGAACCACATGAACCACCTAAGCACATTCTCAGGTAGGGGGAAGCTGGTCAGCACTTATTTTCCTAAACCACCAAAACCACCTAAACCTAAACCACCTAAGCACATGCTCAGGTAGGGAGAAGCTGGTCAGCACTTATTTTCCTGAACCACCAAAAACACCTAAGCACATGCTCAGGTAGGGAGAAGCTGGTCAGCACTTATTTTCCTAAACCACCAAAAACACCTAAGCACATGCTCAGGTAGGGAGAAGCTGGTCAGCACTTATTTTCCTAAACCACCAAAACCACCTAAGCACATGCTCAGGTAGGGAGAAGCTGGTCAGCACTTATTTTCCTAAACCACCAAAACCACCTAAGCACATGCTCAGGTAGGGAGAAGCTGGCCAGCACATATTTTCCTAAACCACCTTAAACACATAAGCCACATAAACCTAAACCACCTAAACCACCTAAACCACCTAAGCACATGCTCAGGTAGAGGGAATCTGGCCAGCACATATTTTTCTCAACCACCTTATCCACATAAACCTAAACCAACTAAACGTCAACCACCAAAACCACCTAAGCACATGCTCAGGTAGGGGGAAGCTGGCCAGCACTTGTTTCCTAAACCGCGTAAACCACCTAAACCTAAACCACCTAAACCACCTAAACCTAAACCACCTAAACCTAAACCACCTAAACCTAAACCACCTAAACCACCTAAACCTAAACCACCTAAACCTAAACCACCTAAACCACCTAAGCACATGCTCAGGTAGAGGGATGCTTGCCAGCACTTATTTTTCTAAACCACCTGAACCACCTAAACTTAGACCACCTAAACCCAAGTGCTGACCAGGTGCAAGCTGACTAGCTTCCTCCTACCACATGCTCAGGTAGGAGGAAGCTGGTCAGCCCGAATTTTCCTAAACCACCTAAACTTAAACCACCTAGTCCTTGACCACCTAAGCCCAAGTGCTGACCAGCTTCCTCCTCCCACATGCTCAGCTTTGAAGACGCCTCTGGTAAGCTCAGCACTGATGAGCTGGTGGCCAATGTGTTCACATTCCTCGCAGCCGGTGCCGAGACGACTGCGAACACCCTCGGGCATACCATCTACCTGCTAACATGCAACCCCGAGGCCGAGGCTACCCTGGTGAAAGAAATCGAGGCATTTGGAAATGATCGCATCCCCACATGCAACGAGCTGTCTAGCAGTGAGGTGCTCTCCTACCTAGAGGCTGTGCTGAATGAAAGCCTTCGCCTTCTAGGTCCCGCCCCCATGGTGTTCCGGCAAGCAGAGACAGACATGACGCTGTGCAGCAAGGGAAAAGAGTACGCGATACCAGCGGGTACAAAGTTCGAGGTCAGCTTATTCAGCACTATGCTAGACCCCGAGGAGTGGAGGGAGCCAGAGCAGTTCAGGCCAGAGCGATTCATCAAGGGGTCTGGGTGGTACAAGGAAGGAGGCCATGCTTGGATGCCGTTCGGGGGCGGAAGCCGAATGTGCGTTGGCAAAACATTTGCCGTCGTTGAGCTGAAATTGGCTCTGTTCAGACTTTATCAGCGACTCACCTTCCAGCTTGAGCCTGGTGTGGCCCCCCTGAAAGTGGTGACAGGAATGACGATGGGACCAGATGTTGGCATTCCGATCCGTGTCCACCTTCAAGCTTGAGCCTGGTGGGGCCCCCTTGAAGCTGGTGACAATAATGACGGTGGGACCGGATGTTGGCATTCCTGTACGTGTCCACCTTCAAGCTTGAGCCTGGTGTGGCCCCCTTAGAAGTGTTGACTGGAATGACGATGGGACCAGATGTTGGCATTCCGGTCCGTGTCCAACTTCGAGCTTGAGCCTGGTGGGGCCCCCTTAAAAGTGGTGACAGGAATGGCGACTGGACCAGATGTTGGCATTCCGGTCCGTGTCCAACTTCGAGCTTGAGCCTGGTGTGGCCCCCCTGAAAGTGGTTACAGGAATAACGATGGGACCAGATGTTGGCATTCCTGTCCGTGTCCACCTTCAAGCTTGAGCCTGGTGTGGCCACTGTTTCTTATTTGTGCCACGCGTAGCAGCTTCTGGGTAGCTCCTTTCACCTATCCTTGGGCCAAACTTGAAGCTAGCTAGTGAGTCTGAAAGCTGGCATGGCGGAGATTCCAATGCAGCTGAAAGCTTTGGGCTTGGCGCAGTGGTTGGCTAATAGAGCTGGCTGGAAGCTGCCATGCGTAGCCCCAAAAAGAAACAGTGGGTGTTGCCCCCCCTGAAATTGGTGACAGGCACTGTTTCTTATTTGGGCTTCACGTAGCAGCTTCCAGGCAGCTCCTTTCACCCATCCTGGGCTAAACTTGAAGCTAGCAAGTGCGTTTGAAAGCTACTATGGCAGGCATTCTAATGCAGCTGTAAGCTTTGGGCTTGACTTGGTTGCTGGCTGATGGAGCTGAATGGAAGCTGCCATGAGTAGCCCAAAAATGAAACAATGGTGACAGGAACGACCATTGGACCTGATGTTGGCATTTCCGTCCATGTTCATGTGCGGTAAGCCGCAATTTGAATTTGAATTGTTGCATGACCATGGGACCCGATGTTGGCATTCCGGTCCATGTTCAAGGGCGGTTAGCCGCTTTTTGAATTTGAATTTGAATTGTTACATGACCATGGGACCCGATGTTGGCATTCCGGTTCATGTTCATGTGCGGTTAGCCGCAATTTGAATTTGAATTGTTACACGACCATGGGACCCGATGTTGGCATTCCAGTCCATGTTCATGTGCAGAAGCCACAATTTGAATTTGAATTGTTACATGACCATAGGACCCGATGTTGGGATTCCGGTCTATGTTCATGTGCGGTCATCTGAACTTGGTTACATGGCTTCGGTCTTTAAGGCTGTTCGCCGTCTTCGGCAGAAACATGCATAGGGACCAGCATATCATGTGATGTTAACCAAAGGCGAGTATGAAATCATAGGATATCATACAAACTGCATTATATTATATATATATGTATATGAACTGTAACTTTAGCCTAGTCAGACTGCCGGCGTTTTTTTTTTTTAGTTGTGAAAGGACTTTCACCCCAGGAGGTGGGTCTCCCGACACAAATCATATGATATCACATTGCCGATCCCTAACATAATCAAGTGGCTCACCTGAAGTAAATGATTGGCAGGACCCAGCAATCACTGTTCTTTTCCGACGATGCGCCACCATTCCGTTGTTGCATGGCGACGCATGAACCCCCCGGGCTCCGCGCTTCGCCATGCGATGGCTACGCAACAATCCTGAAATCGGGCTTGAGTAGCCCAAGTAGCTGCTCAACCTGGCCTAATTAAATATGGAATAAAAACACTGGACATGACCTAGCAACTTGGACTCCGTAACATGGCTCCAGCCAGCACTTTGGCTGCTCGCCGACTTTGGCAGTAGAAGCACAATTAGTTAACAGGTATCTGCATATTCAAAATACCGTTCTTCAAAGCATTTTCTTTTCGAATATATGTATTTGACCCAAATATTTACTTCTATCATATTGCCGACCTAGAATCCCCTGTTCCTGGCAAACAGGAGAATTATTACACGGGGGTAACAGAATGAAAAACAATAAAACAGTGAAAGAACAGAACAAATAGAAGAATCAGTCAACTCACATGTATGCATGTATTTATATAGGTTCATTCCGTTTCGACGACTGGCTCAATGATAGAGCACGTCGAAACAAGGTGGTGGGGTCGGTCGAATCCCGCCTGGTGTGCTTAAGTGTTCGCAGTTGCTGTCAACCGCCATGGTAGCTTTGTCCAGGGAAAGTAGCAGCCCGTTCTCTATCGGTGTAAGACGGGGGTCCCTTAATATCACGCCCCACCAGGCGCTATAATTACTTTATTTAGGATGAGATCTGGGTCCTGCTCTAGGGGGTTAAATACCTACGCCATCAAAACGGAGGTTGGGAGTTTGGTTTGTTTGTCCTCGTCACCCCCCTGATGTAATAGTTTTTTTTGCTTTGTGGGCCCTTTTTTTTAAGCACAGAGTCTCATACATACACCCTCGTGGTGTCAAGTATACATTAACAAGTAATGTAATGAGTTCCTGAGAATTACCATCTTGGCTGTGGCGTACAGGGTTATTCAGGACGCTGCATCCTCCGTCAGACGAAGAGTCCGTTGCGTAGGACGCAGGCTATACAATTGGTTGCGTCTCAGGCAGCAGAGCTGGGGGTCTTCCTGTAGTACCCTGGCGCAGTCATAGTACCCTTGTTTACTCTGCCCGCAGACAGTAAGCAGCCTGCAGGCTGATGTAACATACACGGCAACCAAATCAAACCAAATTTCGGGCGTGAGACCCAGGTTTTATAAAAGGAAAGGAACCAGTGCCTTTATATATACGACGGTGCTCCTAGTAACCTTTTAGGTGCTACTAATATACTAACCCTTTTTGGCCCCAATAAGCAGCCATGACGAGTTTATACAAATCCTATCGTAGTACCCCGAATATACCAAGGACATTACCCCCTCCGCTCCTCCTTTCGAGCCCTTGCGGTGTTGGGGGGTCCAAACATACGTGTCAGCAGGGCCACTCTTATGCCCCCCATCATCTCCCCCCCATCATCAAGACCACTTGTTCGGGGCCAACCCAGACCCCTACTGACCTGTATGGATGTTACAGCCCAGGGGTAGGTCAAATAGGCTGAAGGGACTTGCCCAACCGTATAGGGAGGGCTTAAAAAGAAAAAGCACTGATGAACTGAGCCCCAAACAATCGTTTTTAACTGACGGGGGCCCTGAGGGGCAAGGCAGCCCCTAACAACTCCATCCTAACCGCATCCTCCTCTTGGTCCCACACACAAAGAACACAGCCTACGAAATATCCACCACCCACCCCTGGATCCAGGTCCTAGATAATATCCCGGCCGGGGCCTCCATTATCCACTTACCTTCTCTTTAAATCACTCCCACCATGACAGAGTTCAGGGGACGTGAGGAGACCAGGAACGAAGTGTTTATACAACTGGATAAATTAAAAGGGCCAAGGGACGCCTCTTGAGAGAGGAGTCCTGACGGTAAACCTGAAACCTTAGGTTACGGGAAAGGACAGATGAGAAAGATAGCGGAGTAAATAGGTCAGGTAGAACCAACGAACAGCTAAAGCTGACACACCATCGCAAGGACAAAGGGGAACCAACTCCTCATCATCCCCACCCCCCTGGGCCACGCCGACCCGTCCACCTCCTTTACTCAAGCAAGGAATGTAGCTATGCATCACCTCCCTCCCTCCCACAAAGACGTCCGATCCATCCCCAAACCTGCCAACGGCCCTGCCCCCCTCAACTTCCCCCCACCACGTAAGGCTCTTCGACTCATTTCCAGCCCCCCTGCAATTCTGCCAGTACCCTTTGGATGTGACGCAACCCAAGACATGCTCTGAGCAAGCACTCACGTGCGTCTTGCACCTCTTTTGTAAAAAAGCTGTGAAAGGACTTTCACCCCAGGAGGTGGGTCTCCGGACACAAAACAGCGACACCGAGGATTCAGTTCGATAAAGAGCCTAGTTCAGCTTGCCCGTTCTACTTTTCTCTGTACTCGACTGTCTCCACCTCTCTTTTCACTGTAGCACAAAATCAGGGCCTCCGTCGGAAAACCGATTGTTTGCTGTTCAGTTCATCAGTGCTTTTTGTTTGAAGCCCTTCCTATCATGTTATTCACCGGTTTCTCCCGGCTCACCTAATGTGACTCCCGCCCTGTGGCACTGACTGTAGTGCCGCTGCCAGCTATGGCACCGACCCTACACGCCGGTACCCTGAGGTACCGTGCCATTTCCCTTCATCTCTGTTGCGCATCATCTATGATGCTTATTGTGTAACGAATCGTCTCTTCATCATCTCTCCTACGTCTCTGCGTTGTATAGTTGCCGACACTAGTTGCTGTTCCCTACTTCTCGGTGTGTATACGTTCAAGTTGGACTTCAACTGGACTGAAGATAAAGGTAATGATAACGCCTGGTGGGGCGTGGTGTTAAGGGAACTCATCGTACGCGGGCAGAGAACGGTCTACCACCTTGACTGGACAAGCTACCATCGCGGTTGACAAGACTGGACTGAAGAATGTAACCAACTAGGTGTGTACAAGCCTGGCTAGACATGTGCATATACATGTAAACAACTGGTAGTGTACACATGTAACCAAATGTGACCAAGTAGTACTGTCCAAATGTAACCAACAAGTAGTGTACAAGCCTGCCTAGACATGTACATATGCATGTAAACAATTAGTGTGTACACATGTAACAACATGTAACCAACAAGTAGTGTACAAGCCTGCCTAGACATGTATATATGCATGTAAACAACTAGTGTGTACACCTGTAACATGTAACCAACTCGTAGTGTACAAGCCTGCCTAGACATGTATATATGCATGTAAACAACTAGTGTGTACACACGTAACAACATGTAACCAACAAGCAGTGTACAAGCCTGCCTAGACATGTGCATATGCATGTATCCAACTAGTGTGTACAAATGTAACATGTAACCAACTAGTAGTGTACAAGCCTGCCTAGACATGTGCATATGCAAAGAAACGCCTGGAGAGGCGTGGTGTTAAGGGGACCCTAATTCACTTCAGTGTACACATTCGTGTTGATCAGAACCAACCTGCAATGAACGATCAAACTATAACTCTTAGGGGTCAATGCTAGGGTAACTGGATGGGTAAGATGGGGTATCAGTTCGAGATGGGGGTGGGGTGGGGTGGGGGGGGGGGCTGGGAAATCTTGGTGGTCTTCGAGGTGTGTGTGTGTGTGTTGGGGGGGGGGAGGGGCTGGGAAACCTGGGTGGTCTTTGAGGGAATGATCCAACTAGTACCCCTAGGGCTCAATTCTAGGGTAACTGGGTGGGTACCAAGTGGTATCAGGCCGAGGTGTGTGTGTGTGTGTGGGGGGGGGGGGGCTGGGAGACCTGAGAAAGCTGGGTGGTTTTTGAGGTAACCCCATGAAAGGCTGCATGGGAGGTGGTGTGTAATCTGGGAAGGAGAGGGGGGTGTCTGGAGGCTAGTCTAAAAGAGTGTCTAGGGGGTGGTCTAAGAAAGTGTCTGGAGGCCCGTGAACTGAGAAACGCACTCAGGTAGCAGGCTGGCTGAATCGAGGAAGGGTAGACACCAAATAGGCAAACGCTTGGGGACCCATCCTTCTGGGTACAAAATCTTTGAACATAACGTAAAAGTTATTTTAAAATGAAGTGAAAAAATGAAAAAAAGCAGGAGATGGCACCGAATAAATAGATTGAAAGAGGGTGTGCTGATGCGTATTGATTGAACGCAGAGCCCCGCTACCGGAAGATGGCAGGTGGTTTCTTGAGTCTGACTTCAGGGCTGTGTTGTTTCACTGCTAGCACATGAGCCCCTAGTAATCTTTCTTTCAATAATTGACCCGTGCAAATCTGTAAACTGTCTAATTAGCACAGTATGGTCCCTGCACGGGGGGGGGGGGGGGGAATTGGAATTGGGAGACTGTGAGCGGCCCGGAGTTGGAAGAAAACCATATAACAATCCAACCCAATTCCGAACAAGAAATACCAGCTATAGATTATCGTTAAACTGTCACTGTCGAGACTTGGTCGGTGTTCCAATGGTGTTCCAATTATGTATCGAATTTATGCTACCCCTTTTCAGGTACCAAGGTACAATGTCATACATTTGAGTGTGTCACAGCTTTGACCTTGCAAGTACGATTGAGTGTGTCACAGCTTTGACCTTGCAAGTACAATTGAGTGTGTCACAGCTTTGACCTTGCAAGTACATTTGAGTGTGTCACAGATTTGACCTTGCAAGTACATTTGAGTGTGTCACAGCTTTGACCTTGCCAGTACATTTGAGTATGTCACAGCTTTGACCTTGCAAGCACGTTCACACGATGCCTTCGTGTTCCAATCATGTTGCTTCCACTCATGGACTGCTGCTTGAGTTGACCATTGATGGTAGAGGACTCATCATCAGACTGGCTCCCTTTGACCTTGACAGACCTTGCAGCCTCTGTGTGACTTCCACCCGCCCCGGGAATATTAACATAAGGTTCTGACTGGCTTCCATCCCCCTTCAGCATGCCACTACAAGCTTCTGCCTGGCTTACACCCCCCTCCAGCATGCCACTACAAGCTTCTGCCTGGCTTCCAGGCCTCCCCTGGACATCACCTGCAGCTTCTGCCAGGCTTCCATGACTCCCCTGGACATCACCTGCAGCTTCTGCCTGGCTTCCATGACTCCCCTGGACATCACCTGCAGCTTCTGCCTGGCTTCCATGACTCCCCTGGACATCACCTGCAGCTTCTGCCTGGCTTCCATGACTCCCCTGGACATCACCTGCAGCTTCTGCCTGGCTTCCATGACTCCCCTGGACATCACCTGCAGCTTCTGTCTGGCTTCCATCTCTCCCCTGGACATCACCTGCAGCTTCTGCCTGGCTTCTATCCCTCTGCAGACCCTCACAAGAAGCTTTTGCCTGGCTTCCATGCCTCCCCTGGACATCACCTGCAGCTTCTGCCTGGATTCCATCCCTCCCAAGGACATCACCTGCAGCTTCTGCCTGGCTTCCATCCCTCTGCAGACCCTCACAAGAAGCTTCTGCATGACTTCTGCCACTCTCCAAAGGATGTGCCGCAATCTCCAGGTAGCGCACCGTCCTTTGCTCAGCTTGACCATACAGCTGAGAGGACTTTGACTTCTCGCCACTTGCAACCAGATCCTCGCCTACAACCTCCCCATCCTTTATATCATCCTGGAGTCTCACCAAACTCCTGATATCATCGCCATCGCCCTCACTAGTGCTTCCTAGGGGCACTGACCCAGTCGGTGTCCAAGTGCCCCTGTAGCTTGCTGAGGGCACTGGCCCAGTCGGGGTCAAAGGGCCCCCGTCGCATCGAGTGTGCTGGACGACCGCCCCACAGAATTCCAAGACTGCATCATCCATGAAGGAGTTTTCAAGGGGCCACATACCTTGGAGGAAAGCCACGTGGCCGCCATGCTTTGTTGCGACCAAGAGGGTGGACGGGTTACTTGAGCACTCAATATCAGGGAGAACGCCCAAGAAAGGGTCATCCTCACTGACAAGGATTAAGGTTGGCGTCTTGATGTGGGGGAAGTAGTTCAGACTGCTGGCCTCCTCATAGTACTGAAAGGGTGGTGGGTAGTGTTGTTTGGTTGGTGGGTGGTTGATTGGTCTCCTCATAGTACTGAAAGGGTGGTGGGTGGTGTTGGTTGGTTGGTGGGTGGTTGATTGGCATCCTCATTGTACTGAAAGGGCGGTGGGTGGTGTTGGTTGGTTGGTGGGTGGTTGATTGGCATCCTCATTGTACTGAAAGGGCGGTGGGTGGTGTTGGTTGGTTGGTGGGTGGTTGATTGGCATCCTCATTGTACTGAAAGGGTGGTGGGTGATATTGGTTGGTTGGTGGTTGGTGGTTGATTGGCATCCTCATTGTACTGAAAGGGTGGTGGGTGGTGTTGGTTGGTTGGTGGTTGGTGGTTGATTGGCATCCTCATTGTACTGAAAGGATGGTGGGTGATGTTGGTTGGTTGTTGGTTGGTGGTTCATTTGTCTCCTCATGGTACTGAAAGGGTGGTGGGTGGTGTTGGTTGGTTGTTGGTTGGTGGTTCATTGGTCTCCTCATAGTACTGAAAGGGTGGTGGGTGATGTTGGTTGGTTGTTGGTTGGTGGTTCATTGGTCTCCTCATAGTTCTGAAAGGGTAGTGGGTGATGTTGGTTGGTTGTTGGTTGGTGGTTCATTGGTCTCCTCATAGTACTGAAAGGGTAGTGGTTGGTGGTTGATTGGTTGATTTCCTCATAGTACTGAAAGAGTGGTGGTGGTGGTTGGTGATTGATTGGTTGATCGGTCAATTTGCTTGCTCCTCAAACTGCCTCAAGGTCCATGTGCCGTAACTGCTGCCTATCTAGGTAATTGAGCTGCATGAGAAGTGATTGCTTCTCAAACTCTCTCAAGGTCCATGTGTCGTACCTAATCCCCGTTCAACGAATGGCTCAATGGTAGAGCTCCTTGAACGACGTAGGTGCCCGGTTTGAATACCCACTGGTGCGCTTAAGTGTTTGCGGTCGCTGTCAACCGTCATGGTAGGTTTGTCCAGGTTAAGTAGCAGCCCGTTCCCTACCGCCGTTAGACGGGGCTCCCTTGGTACCACGCCCCACAAGGCGTTTTCGTTACTGTGCCATACCTGTTGCCTATCTAGGTAATTGAACTGCATGGGAAGGGATTGCTCCTCAAACTGCCCCAAGGTCCATGTGCCATACCTGTTGCCTATCTAGGTAATTGAACTGCATGGGAAGGGATTGCTCCTCAAACTGCCCCAAGGTCCATGTGCCATACCTGTTGCCTATCTAGGTAATTGAACTGCATGGGAAGGGATTGCTCCTCAAACTCCCTCAAGGTCCATGTGCTCAACAACGCGCCAGTGTCCATTGAGGCATGGTCCAGGATCGTCTTGCGGTGGAGCTTGATGTATTCGCGCAGCTTGAAAGCCACCGCAAGATTGTAGATATATGCAATTGTCCACGGCTGTGCCAGTCGTAAGCCTGAGGAGGAGAGACACACAGGCAGGGGTAAGGGAGGGGGAGGGGGGGATAAGGGGAGGGGCATGCATGCGTGTGTGTGTGGAGGAGGAGAGACACACAGGCAGGGGTAAGGGGGGGGGGGGGGGGGGGGGGGGGATAAGGGGAGGGGCATGCATGCGTGTGTGTGTGGGTATGTGCAAGGGCTCTGCTGTACCTGAGGAGGAGAGACACACAGGCAGGGGTAAGGGGGGGGGGGGGGGGGGGGGGGTAAGGGGAGGGGCATGGCATGCGTGTGGATATGTGTGTGGATGTGTGTGTGTGGATGTGTGTGTGTTTGAGTGTGTGTGTGGATGTGTGTGTGTGTGTGTGTTTGGATGTGTGTGTGTGTGTGTGTGTGTGGAGGAGGAGAGACACACAGGCAGGGTAAGGGGGGGGGGGGGGGGGGGGGGGAGGGATAAGGGAGGGGCATGCATGCGTGTGTGTGTGGGTATGTGTAAGGGCTCTGCTGTACCTCTACTGCTGAGGGGCTCCCTTTGAGCGTGGCCTGTACCACTTGCGGGTTGGGGTCTGCAGGGGGGGGGGGGGGGGGGGGGGGGAGTAAGGGGAAGGGACATGCGTGTGTGTGTGTGTGTGTGTGTGTGGATGTGCGTGTGTGGATGTGGATGTGTGTGTGTGGATGTGTGTGTGTGTGGATGTGTAAGGGCTCTGCTGTACCTGAGGTGGAGAGACACACTGGACTACTGACAGCAGCTGCTGCAACCAATCCGCTGCCTCTGCCTCCATGCAGACCTCGATCCGCCTCAGACACATACTTCGTCATAGCTAGGGCACCCAGGGAATAGCCCACGGCACAAATGGGGGCGGTGGGGAAGCGAGCTTGCACGGAATCGATTGCAAGCCTTAGATCAGGGGTCATGATGGCGGAATAGCCACGGCCTGTGGAGAGAGGCAGGCCGTTGCAGCCTCGCATGTTGAAAACAACAGCACGCCATCCCTTTTTGGCGGCGCCATGGCAGGCCCACTTGCAGTATCCCTCCTGGCTGCCCTCCTGGAGGGGGAGAGTGTGTGTGGTGTGGGGGGTGGGTGTGGGTGGGATGGGGTGGGTGGGGGGGGGGGAGAGGGCAGTTGCCTCCTGGAAGGGGGAATGTGTGTGTGCGTGTGTGTGTGTGTGTGTGTGTGTGTGTGTGGGGGGGGCAAAGGAGGGCAGTTGCCTCCGGTAGGGGAGGCGGGGTGTGTGTGGGGGGTGGGTAGGAACGGGGGGGGGAAAAAAAGGAAAAAAAAAAAAGGACAGTTTCCTTCTGGGAGGTGGATAGGGTTATTTGTATGTCATCCAGCAAATCATTTGGGAATCACACTTCCCCGTCCCCCCCCCCCCCCCGTCACACACACACACAACCCACTCCTCTCCCCCTACAGGAGGCAACGCCCGCCTTGCCCCCCCCCCGCCCCCCCCCCCCCCGCCCCCCCCCACTTGAATAGCTCACACACCATCATACACACCATTTATTCCATGCACAACGATTATATGTGGGTGTCTGGTTTGCCCTCTGTCCATCCTGTGCCCCCCATCCACCATCCAGCCCTAGGTTCCGTGCCATTCCGAAGTGATAATATGATGGCGAGTGAAGCGTCCGAAGATGGATGCTGACCTCATTAATCCCACACCCGTTTGCACGTGAGTGTTGACTGCCCATGGGGTGGGGCGGTAAGGCTGCTGCAGTACTTTGCACTGAGGCAGTACATATTTCTTGAGGGGCCCCTCCCCAATAAAGATCTTGGGATGGTGAGCGGAGGTGGCGGAGTTGTACCTGCATGTAAAAAATGACAAAATGCATGTGAAAAATGCATGCAAAAAATGATAAAAATACAAATTATATTTATTTTTTGCATGGAATAAAGAATATGAATAAGAACGAAATAAATACAAATAATAATAATAATAATAATAATAAATAAATGATACAATAAATAGAAATAAGAAAACCTGCGCGGAATGAAGCAGAGTTTGTTTTCTGTTCAGAATGTGGGTGTCCTGGTAGCTTCATGGGTTTTGGCCTCCTCCAGGGACAAGTAGCCGTGACTATATAGCAGCCTGAGGCTCGTTACTGGAATCACTGACAAGGCAACCCATGGAAGGTTGGATGGGTGTGACAAACATGCATAGCCCTACGGCTGCCTGCACCCTGTTCAGGTTGTTAAACAGGTACCAGATCGCTTGAGGATGAAGAGTCGGGGGTTCGACTCCCCCTTCGGTCGCTCTTGGCGTTGCAGGTCGTCGTCAACCGCGATGGTAGCTTGTCCAGTTGAGGTAGGAGACCGCTCCCCACCCGCGTACGACGGGCTCCCTTAACAACACGCCCCACCAGGCGTTATCATTACCCCCTTGTTAAACAGGTGTCCAGGGTGTTCAACACCTGTTCAACAACTACATCTGTAACCAACAATGTACATAAACAGGTGTTTAACACCCTTAACACCAGTTTAACAACCTGGACAGGGTGGTGCAGGCTGCTGTAGGGTAGCACAAGTTGAGAATCACTGGTCAAACGACCACGGTAATTAGACCCTTGTTTTGGCCTAATAACAACAACAACAGGTAAATCAACTGGCGACTTACCCTTTAAAAGCGACCAGAACCCCTAGATTTTGGTTGTTATTTTACCAGTGAATGTGAGGGCATGCCCCCTTTGAACATGAGCAGCGATTGGGGGCATAGCTTTTCTTTTCAGCTACAAGCAGCAGCTTCTAGGCAGCTCCCTAAGTCAGCCACTGGGGTACACCGAACTATTTATGCAGTTCTAGACAGCTTTTTTTTTTTTAAGTTGTGAAAGGACTTTCACCCCAGGAGGTGGGTCAACTTTGATTGTGTCAACTTCAAGATGCACCAGCTTGCGCCAGGTTGGGCTGAATAGCTAGTCAGGGTAGCTGCCTAGAAGCTGTTACTCGTAGTTGAAAAGAAAAGTATGATTGGGGACATGGTCAAGATCAAGGTAAGAAGGGGAGTGCAGCCATGTGCACACTCACACTCACGCACACTCACACAAACAGACACTCACACTAACACACTCACACTCATACACACTCGCACACTCAAACACACACACACAAACAGACACTCACAGAACTAACACACCCACTCATACACACTCTCGCTCCGCACTCAAAACACACCCACACAACACAGCCACTCACCACTAGACACCGCACACTCATAACAACACTCGCACACTCAAACACACACACACAACCCTCCCCTCCACCTCCCCACCCTCACACTCATACACACTCGCACACTCAAACACACACACACACAGGTATAATGACAAGGACCAAAACAAGGCCAAGCACACAAGGACACTATGAGTACAATCACTGCCACAAACGTAAGTGCAAGCACAAGCGAACACACATACAAGCACATGTCCACAGAAACAAGGACAAGCACACAAGGAAAACAGGAAGAGCACAATCACAAGTACAAGCACAAGCTAACACGCATACAAGCACATGCGCACAGAAACAAGGACAAGCACATAAGGACAACAGGATGAGCACAATCACGGTCACAATCACAAGTACAAGCAAACACACATACAAGCACATGCCCGCAGAAACAAGGACACTTGGGCGAGAACACACACAGTCACAATCACAAGTACAAGCACAAGCTAACACGCATACAAGCACATGCCCACAGAAACAAGGACAAGCACATAAGGACAACGGGACGAGCACAATCATGGTCACAATCACAAGTACAAGCTAACACACAAACACGCACATGCCCACACAAAAACAAGGGCAAGCACACAAGGACACTAGGACGAGCACATACACAGTCACAATCACAAGTACAAGCACAAGCGAACACGCATACAAGCACATGCCCACATAAACAAGGGCAAGCACACAAGGACACTAGGCAAGCACAAACACGGTCACAAGCACAAGTACAAGCACAAGCGAACACGCATACAAGCATAGGCAGGAACACGCATACAAGCATAGGCAGGGACAAGTGCCTACACCTGCACCTGTACACAAGCACAAGCGAACACGCATACAAGCATAGGCAGGAACACGCATACAAGCACAGGCAGGAACAAGTGCGTACACCTGTACCTGTACAAAGCATGCACTTACCACAGCATGGCTGCCATAGCTCCTACCGCTGCAACTGAGGCTGCTCCAAAATCAACAGGAGCCACCATTACTCCAGGATCAGACTGGTGGCCTTGTTGGTTGTGAGCTACCACTGTTTGTGAGCTGGATGCTACTGTTTATGAGCTGGTTGCCACTGTTAGTAAGCTGGTTACTACTGGTTGTGAGCTACCATTTTTTTTCCGGCTTCCAGCACCAGCTTCGAGGCAGCTCCCTGAGACTGCCACTGGTTCAAACACAAAGATGCCAGGAGCACTGGAAAGCTGACGATATCAGCTTCCAGGAGCCTAAGTTGCTTCAGGTTTGGAAGAAGAGAGAGCCCTGGGGGCTGCCGAGAAGCTGCTGCTCGTTGCTGAAAAGAAAAGCTATGTGAGCTATCAAAAGCAGGCTGTTGGACGGTTAGATGGTGATGTACGGTTAGCTAGTAATTCGCGTGTGGCTTAGGTTAGCACATCTTCTATGCGGCAATGCTGCGAGCCTGTTTCGCGTGTCAAAGATTGCGTAAACAAATTATCTTCTTCCTTTTGTGAAGTCCACTGAAGTGCCCTGGTAAACGGTATGGATCAAGACCGTGCTCGACAGTGTTACAAAGTGGTCGGCAGCTGGCAGCTGCCGCGCCAGGCCGGGGATGACACAGTTCGGGTCTTGACACAGGAACTAACTGCGTCATCAGTGGCTGCGCAACGGACTAGGGAAGCGCAGATGGGGTGCCCTACCGATGATTTATAGTCTACGCCTTGTATGGGGAAGGATACCAAGATCGAGATAAACCGGCCATCAAGATCGAGATAAACCGGCGCTGACAGCCAGATGGTCTCTGGTGACAGCTCACGACTTCGATTGCCAGTTCCGTCCGATCGGCGTTCCATGTGGTGGCATGGGGGTCAATTGCATGACAGGGTCGCATGGGGGCCCCAAGACCTCATAGGGGGTACATTTCAGTAGCTTTTCCTACAGCGAGGGATATCCTACTTGAGTGTTGATCTGCCTGGATATTGCGCATGCTCCTGTAATCCAGCGTTGACCGAAAGAGTCTCGGTCTCACTCCCGCGCAACCGACGTAGTGGATGTCGACAGCTGTAGACGATGATCTTGATGAAAGTCTCCCGGACTACGACCACTTGTTAAGACCACCCAAGTAAGCTGGCCATCCATAATTCTATAAATGGACTGGTTCGAGGGGATGGGATGGGAAATTCGATTTCAAAGTTGTGCGTTGCATGCTGCGCTCATTCCATATTCGCAACACGCACTCCCGCGTTACACAGACATCACGGACCGCTGCGCACCCCCCCCCTTGATTTCTTCGCAGCTTCTCGTTCCAGCAGAAGTCGCAACAGGTCCAGAATATCGTGAATTCGGGTAAAAAACGGGCACGGGACGAGGAAGCGCGTGGACAGCGAGCCCAAGCCACCAGGACCCAAAACAAGGATGACGAAGAATTAGATGAGCAGGAGGATGCAGAGAAAAAGCTCTTTGTATCTGAAGAATTGCTTGCAAATGCGATGGAGGGAGAAGCTGAAGAAGAACCTGACTCATACGAGCATGGGGTGCTCCAGTGTGTGGTGAGTTGAACCCAAACTTGAATCGCAAGCTGTGTGTGTTTGCATGTTTGTCTCCCATGTGGGCATCTGGAAGCAAACCCAAGTGGGAGGTGTGTGTGCATGTATGTGTGTGTTGGATCCGGTGGGCATGTGGAGCCAACAATGAACTGGAAGATGCTTGTATAAATGAATGTTAGTATAAATGTGTGTCACCCATGTGGGCACCTGGAAGCAACATTGACGTGGAAGGTGTGTGTGCATGTATGTGTGTGTTGGCGCAGGTGGGCATCTGGAGGCAAACTTGAAGTGGGAGGTGTGTGTATATATGTGTGTAAGCACAGGTGTTGCCCATGTGGGCTTCTGGCAGCAACCTTGGAGTGGAAGGTGTGTGTGTGTGCGTGTGCATTTGTGTGTGTGTGCGTGTGTGTGTGCATGTGTGCTGCCCATGTGAGCATCTGGAAAGTGAGGATGCTCATGCTTCTGCTTGCCTTCATATAGTGCACGGTGTTGCATGTGTATAAGACTCTTGTTGAGTGCTGTTCTCAATCTCACAACACCCACCCCCCCCCCCCTTGCCCTCATCCCCTCGCAAACGCCCCCCCCCCCAACCCCCCCCCCGCCCCTGCCCTATCCCGCACACCGACCCCCCCCCCCCTTACTACCCCCCCCCCCCCCCTCTTGCCCTCATCCTTCACCACGACCCCCCCCCCCCCCCCCCCCCCCCCTCTGCCCTCTCCCTCACAACCACCCCCCACCCCCCCCCCCCCCTTGCCTCATCCCTCACAAATCACGACCCCCCCCCCCCCCCCCCCCCCCCCCCTTAGCCCTCATCCCTCACCAACGACCCCTCCCACCGAACCCCCACCCCCCTTGCCCTCATCCTCACAACGACCCCCACCGCCACCCCCCCCAACCCCATCCGTCCTGCATATGTACGAGACTCTGGAGGGCAGTCTTATTCCTCACAATAACCCCATCCTCCTGCCATCAGCCCCTCACGACGCCTCCACCCTGCCCCACCATGCATGCGTACACAATCTGCGTGTGAGGGTGTTATTCTCATCCTCACAATGCCCCCTAACCCCCGCCTCATCCTCACAACACCCCCCCCCCCCCCCCCCCCTCCTCCCCCCCTGCATGGTATATGACTCTGATATTAGGTGGCCTGTCCCCGCTGCCTAAGTTGATGTATGGGATGCCCCCCCCTGCCCCTCCTGCTTTTAGCTTGTAAAGGTATTGCACCCCACGGGAGTGGGTCTCCCTACACAAACCATCGGCACCGTGGTTTCATTGGAATGGCGTTGCCACTCCTCAAAAGTAGGCCGCATTTACGGGCGGTGGGAGATAACCACCCTCGACCAACAAACATCTAACCGCTACCGACCACATTTACCCTAGTCTCTGGGGGCAATCCCGGTGGTCTTGGCAGTAGATCACCACCAGAGCCAGTGTCCGTGCCCCATGACTTGGTTCACCACCCGACACCCACACTCACACCCACACCCAAACCCACACTCACACCCACATCTTCAACTTCTAGTGCTTAGTGGTTTGGGGGGCAGCTTCAAGGAAGCTACTTTTGTGTTGTTCTCATCCCTCACAACAACCCCTACCCCCCCCCCTGCCCTCGCCATCACCACCCTCACCCTCACCCTCACACTCACCCTTACCACCCCTGTCTCACCCTTACCCTCACCCTCACCACTGCACCTGAACAGGATGTCCCCACCATCAGCTTTGACATACTGGACCTGCGTAGCCCTGTCCCACCCCTGCCCTCACCCTCACCCCCATCACCCTCACCATCACCCCACCACCCTCCACCCTCTCCACCATCACCCTCATCCTCACCCTCACCACCCTCACCTCATCCGCCCTCAACCATGGTCAACCTGAACAGGGTGTCCCCCACCAGTCAGCTTGTCTACTGGACCTGGGAAGCCCTGCAGCCCCCACCCTGCCCTCGCCCTCACCCCCCCCCACCACCCTCACCTCACCCTCATGCTCACCCAAAACAAATTCTCACACCCCACCACCCAACCACCCTCACCCGCACCACCCTAACCCGCACCCGCACCCTCACCCCCACCACCCTCACCCTCACCCTCATTCTCCCCCCCCCACGCTCACTCCTCACCACACACACCTCTCACCCCCACCAACCTCACCCTCACCTCACCCCCCATCCACCCTCACCACTCAACCCATCAACCCTCACCACCCCCCACCCCCCTCACCCTCACCCTCACCCCCACCCCCATCACCCTCACCCGCACACTCAGCCGCAGCCCTAACCACCACCACCCTCAACTCAAACCCTCAACCCCCACCACCCACCGCCCTCGACCCTCACCCTCACCCTCACCCACCACCCTCACCCTCCCCCCACCCTCAACCACCCACCCGACCTTTAGCGCTCGATAGCCTCACCCTCAAAACCCGCCACCCGAGCCCGAGCCCTCAGCCCACCACTCAAAACCAACCGATACCCTCCCCCACCCTCACCCTCAACCTCCACCAACCCCCACCGACCCTCACACCTCAGCCTCACCCCCCTCGCCCTCAACCCTCAACTCCTCACCCCCACCACCTCAACCGCACCTCACCTCACCTCAACCTCACCCCCACCACCCTCACCCTCGACCGCCTCACCCGCCCCCTCACCTCCCACCACCCTCACCCTCGACCACCCTCACCCCCACCACCCTCACCCTCACCTCACCCTCACCCCCACCACCCTCACCCTCTCCCATCGCACCCTCACCCTCACCCTCACCCTCACCCTCACCCTTCACCCGTCACCCTCCACCCTCACCTCCCCCCCATACCCACCCTCGAACCTCACTTCCCCCCATCGCACAATAGTCACCCCCACCCCCTCACCTGTGGCCCTCCCCCTCACCGGACCCCACCAGATCACCCTCCACCGCTCACCCTCACTCACTTCAAGCACTCTGAGCAGGTGTCCCCACCTATCCAGCTTGGACATACTTAACCTTGTTAGCCCTGCTGCCCGCCCCACCCTCCCTCCCCTACCCAACCACCCTCACCCTCAACCACCTCACCCTACTCACCGCTCACAACCCCCGCCCTCCCCTCACCCTCACCCCCCTCACCCTCACCCCCGCCCCCCCCACAACACACCCACCCCTCTCACCCTCGCCCGCACCCCACCCTCACCCTCACCCGCACCCCCCCTCTCCCTCACCCTCACCTCCCTCCACCCCACCCCCTACCCCTCACCCTCACCCCCCTCCCTTCACCCTCACCCTCACCCCTCACTCCCCCTCACCCTCACCCCACCCTCAGCCACGCCTCACCCTCACTACCCTCACCCTCACCCCATTGACACTCCTCACCTCAACCTCCACCATCACACCCACCCTCCCCCCCCACCTCACCTCGACCCGCACCCTCACACCTCCCCTCACCCTCACCATCACCCTCAGAACCTCACCGCCGCTCACCCTCTACCTCTCACCCCCGCCCCCCCCTCACCCTCTCCCTCACCCTTACCCCCCTCACCCTCACCCTCACCCCCCTCACCCTCACCACTGTCACACGCACAGGGGTGTCCCCCTCCTCAGCTTTGACATACGGCTGGGTAGTGCTGCAGACCCACCACCCACCGGCTGCGCTAACGCGGACCTGCTTGCTAGCGGCACCAGGACCCTGTTGTTCGTCGCCATCGCATGGCCCAAGGGGTGATGGAGCTTCTGTTCCAATGAAAATGTGTTTTTTTTTCGTCGGTACATGATCAGCGTCACCGGAGCGGGCAAGGGAACGCGTGGTGGAATGCCGGACACTCTAGCCCACTGGGCAATGAGGGGGAGTAATGGGTTTCTTGTGGTCTGGTGTGTGTCGTGTGTGTTTGTTGTGTGTGGGGGGTGTGTAAGGTGAGGGGCGGGTGGTTTGGTTTTGGTCGGGGCGGTGTGGGGGAGGGGGGGGAAGGGGCAGGCAATTGGGACAGCTGTGGAATGCTACTCTAGTCCCCCCACTGCAAATGTGGGTGAGGATGTTTTTTTGTGTTACCCGGTTGTGTGTTTTATGTGGGGGGGTGGGGGGAGGGGGGGGATAAGGGCGAAATTTTTTTTGTCTGGTTGTTTTTTCGGGGGGTGGGGGGGAGGGGTGGATAAGGGCGAGAATGTTAGTTGTCCTGGGGTGGGTGTGTTGTGTGCGGGGGTGAATAAGGCGAGGAATGTATTTTGTCTGGGGTGTGGGTGGGGTGTGTGGTGTGGGGGGAGGGGGGCAGTCGATTGCTACAGAGTGGTAGTGAGGGCAGTCTTGGGCAGGTTGGTGGGTATGGGGGGCCAGATGGGGGGGTGATGGGGGGGACAGATGGTGGGTTTATGGGGGGGGTCAGATAGATGGTATGGGGGGCAGACTGGTTGGTTGGTTATGCGGGGGGCAGATGGTGGGGGGGGTAAGGGGGGGGGGCGATAGTGGTATGGGGGGCAGATGGGGGGGTATGGGGGTGGGGTCATATAGGTATGTAGGGGGGGCAGATGGGTGGGTATGGGGGGGGCATATGGTGGTATGGGGGGGGGGGGGGGGGGGGCAGATGGTGTATGGGGGGGCAGATGGGTGGTATGGGGGGGGGCAGATGGTGTGTATGGGGGTGTTGCAGATGGTTGGTGGTTTGGGGGTGGCGATGGGGGGGTATGGGGGGGGGCCGATAGTGGGTATTGGGGGTGTCAGATGGTGGGTATGGGTGGGGGCAGATAGGTTGGTAATGGGGGGCAGAATTGGTGGGTATGGGGGGGTGGCAGATGGGTGGGTATGGGGGGGGGGGGGGGGGGCAGATAGGTGGTTGGTGGGGTTCAGATTGTGGGTATGGTGTGGGGCAGATGGTGTGGGTATGGGGGGGGGGGCACGATGGTGTGTCTGGGGGTTCAGATGGGGGGGGTGTGGGGGGGGCAAATGGGTGGGTATGGGGGTGGCATGATGGTGTGGTTATGTGGGGGGGGGGGGCAGATAGTGTTATTGGGGGTCATATGGTGGGAGTGTTATGGGTGTTGCCGAGGGGGTGTGGGGGGGGTGGTGGGGGGGGGGGGGGGGGGGGGTCGGTGTGGCAATATTGGTGGGGTTTGGTGGGCTAACGTGTGGGTGGGTATGGGTGGGCGATGGGTGGGTGGTTATGGTGGGGGCTAATGGTGGGTGGGTGGGTAACGGGTGGGGCATATGGGGTGTGTACTTTGGGGGGCATACTTGTTGGTGTGTATGGGGGCGATGGTGGGTGGGTTATGGGGGGCAGAGTGGTTGGGTGGTTGGTGCGGGGCAGTTGGGAGTGGGTACTGGTGGGGCTGTGGATGGGTATTGGGGGGGCAGATGGGTGGGTATGGTGTGGGGGGCAGATGGGTTGGTGGGTAATGGGGTGTCAGATGGGTGGGTATGTGTGGGGGGCAGATGGGGTGTGGTATGGGGGGACATATGGGTATGGGGGGGGCAGGTGGATGGTATGGGGGGGGCATATGGTGGGGTGGGTATGGGGAGCCAGATGGTATGGGTGGTTGTGGGGGGCAGGTGAGTGGGTGGGATGGGGGGGCAGGTGGTTTGGGTTTGAGATGGCAGGTGGGGTTTGGTATGGGGGGCAGATGGGTGGGTGTTTGGGTTATGGGGGGGCGAAGGGTGGTGTGGGGTATGGGGGTCGACTATGCGAGTATGGTATTGGGGGTCAGTGGAGGGGTCTGGGGGGGACATATGGGTGGTTGGGTTATGGTGGCGAGCAATGTGTTGGGTAATCGGAAGGTCATTTTTGTTGGGTATGATGTGCAGATGGGGTTAGTGGTTTGGGTATGATTGGCATTTGGGTGTGTGGTTGGGTATGTGGGCATGTGTTGGGTATGGGGGCAATATGGGTTGGGTGGGGTGGGTATGGGGGGGCGAGCCGATGGTTGACAGACAAAGTAGGAGGTAGGGTCGATGGGCAACTGTTTCTTCTTTTTGAAGGGCGCGATAGCAGCTTCTAGACTAGCACCTTTCATCATCCCAACGCCTTGGCAAACCTGAAGCTTGGTAGTGTGTCGAACCTGGCAGACTGGTTTCCAATGCCTCTTTTAAATTGGTCAGGATTGAACCAGGTCTGCTGTGCTCATGGAGCCTGTTATAGAGGACTGCTTCGCTTAGCAAATGAGACTCGTGGCAAGGGAGCTGGGTAGAAGCTGCTATGCGTAGCCCAAAAATGAAACAGTGGCAATGGAGCTGGATAGAAACTGCTACGGGTAGCCCAAAATTAAAACAGTGGCAAGGGAGCTGGGTAGAAGCTGCTAAGCGTAGCCCCAAAATGAAACAATGGCAATGGAGCTGGGTAGAAAGTGCTACGCGTAGCCCAAAAATGAAACAGAGCAAATGGAGCTGGGTTGAAGCTGCGACGCGTAGCCAAAAAGTGAAACAGAGCAAATGGAGCTGGGTTGAAGATGCTACGCGCAGCCCAAAAATGAAATAGTGGCATTGGAGATGGGTAGAAGCTGCTCCGCGTAGCCCAAAAATGAAACAGTGGCATTGGAGCTGGGTAGAAGCTGCTACGCGTAGCCCCAAAACGAAATAGTGGCAATGGAGCTGGGAAGAAGCTGCTACGCGTAGCCCAAAGATGAAACAGTGGTAAAAGGAGCTGGGTAGAAGCTGCTACGCGAAGCCTGAAAGTGAAAGAGAGCAAATGGAGCTGGGTTAAAGCTGCTACACGTAGCCCAAAAATGAAACAATGGCATTGGAGCTGGGTAGAAGCTGCTATTCTACCCCAAATAATAGTTGGCAAAGGGAGCTGGGAAGAAGCTGCTACGCGTAGCCCAAAGATGAAACAGTGCTAAAAGGAGCTGGGTAGAAGCTGCTAAGCAAAGCCCGAAAGTGAAAGAGAGCAAATGGAGCTGGGTAGAAGCTGCTATGTGTAGTCCAAAGATGAAACAGTGGTAAAAGGAGCTGGGGTATAAGCTTTTTGCTACGCAGCCCGATAGTGAAATAAGAGCAACGAATGGTCTGGTGTAGAATGCTTCTATTGTGTCCAAATGACAGGTGTGGTAAGGTCCGCTGTTGAGAGTTGGGAAGGCTTTGTAAAAGTGAGGTGGGGGCTAGAGATGGGATGGGGATGGAGGTGGGGATAATTGTGTGATGGCATAGTTAGTGTTTGCGTGGGCAGGTTGTTGCACGGCCCTCGCTCACTTTCCATTTAGTTGTACCACTTTATGTAGGGACCGGCTTATCATATGATGTTGAACAAACGAGAGTATGATATCATGTGTTATCACACGAAGTGCATCGTATGAGATTGTATCTAAATGGTAACTTTAGCCTAGTCAGACTGCTGGTACCCCCCCCCCCACCCCCCCCCCCCCCCCCCCCCCCCCCCCATCAATATGTATACAAATGATGACATGATATCAATCATATCGATCCTGTTTCTCTCAACTAAATGTTGTATGCTGTAGCACGTTACATTCAGGGGATGAACGGAACAACACGTTTTCGTCTTCGTCGAGAATTGTCGAGAATTCCAGGCCAAATTGACGAGAATTCTCGGATTTCCAGGCCAAAATTATTTCCAGGCCAAATTTCCAGGCCAGAAGTACAAAGTACGAGTTCTCGCGGAAACGTTTTGTCCAGTTCATCCCCTGAATTTCTTTAAGGTACGTAAGCTGTAACACCTTGGTCGTGTAGGCTGTAGTTTGGGCATCCATTACCCAACCTTAGGACATGTAACTAACTTTGTGTACTGCTTGTACTGCAGCCCCCTGGTTCCCCTGCCTCAACAACATCTACCTCCACATGGTGAAACTCGGCTACTCAGATAACAGCACTACAGCTCGAGGTGCAGGGGGGCCTTGCCCCCAGGGGTGTCAACATGGGACCTTGTCTGTGCCCGCTGGCACTACCCTAGGGGCTGAAACAGAGATTCGGAAGACCGGGTTCCTGCACAGAAATTGACAACCCTCAGGGGGAACGAGGGCATATAAGACACGGGAACGTCCCCAGACGCTGAGTGACGATGTGACTGTTGCACATGCTTTTTATGCAGTTCATTTTTCATGCAGTTTTTCATGCAGTTCATTTTTCAGGTTTTTATGCAGTTCGTTTTTTTCAGGGATTTGGTTGCAACAGAAGTGACCAACCCTACAAACGTTGGGGAACCAAGGGCAGTATTGGAACGGGGAACAGTCTCCCAGCGCTGAGGTGAAGAATGTGTACTGTTGCTCGACTGCCTAGGCACTGACTGAGGGAGAGGTCATGAGGCAGTCGGGGGAATGACAATGTTTTTAGGCAGTCGATGGCAGTCTAGGAACGGGGAACAGTTCCCCAACGCTGAGGTGACGCATGTGTACTGTTGCGTGCTTTTTATGCAGCTCATGTTTTTCATTTTTTATGCAGTTCGATTTTTTCAGGGTTTTTTCAGAGGTTCAGTTGCAACAGAAGTGATCCACCCTACATGGGAAACCAAGGGCAGCATAGGAATGGGGAACAGTCCCCCAACGCCGAGGTGACGCATGTGTACTGTTGCGTGCTTTTTATGCAGTTCATGTTTTTCATTTTTTATGCAGTTCGATTTTTTCAGGGTTTTTTCAGAGGTTCAGTTGCAACAGAAGTGATCCACCCTACATGGGAAACCAAGGGCAGCATAGGAATGGGGAGCAGTCCCCCAACGCCGAGGTGACGAATGTGTACTGTTGCGTGTTTTTGATGCATTTCATGTTTTTCATTTTTTATGCATTTCATGTTTTTCATTTTTGATGCATTTCATGTTTTCCATTTTTTATGCATTTCATGTTTTTCATTTTTATGCAGTTCATGTTTTTCAGAGGTTCAGTTGCAACAGAAGTGATCCACCCTATAGGGGGAAGCGATGGCAGTAAAGGAACAGGGAACAGTTCCCCAAAGCTGAGGTGACGAATGTGTACTTTTGCATGCTTTTCATGCAGTTAATTTTTATGCAGTTCGTTTATTTTCATTTCACGCAGTTTTTGTATGCAGTTCATTATTCCGTGCAGTTGTTTTGATGCAGCTCATCATTTCCTTTCAGTTTTTTGATGCAGTTCATTATTTACATGCATTATTTACGCAGTTCATGCAGTTTTTTAATGCAGTTCATTTGTCGGGGTTTTTCTAGGGGTTCAGTTGCAACAGAATTGACCAGCCCTACAGGGGGAAGCGAGGTCAGTATAGGAATCCTATGTCTCTCTGAATAGCAGTCTTTGATTCGGAAACAGCCCCCCCCCCCCCCCCTAGTCCCCCCTGCCCCCCCTGAACGATGCAGCTACAAGAAGCATGCCCTCAACACGATGCTTAGCACAAAGATCACTTTTATAGACAGCTTTCAATTCTCTCCTATCCCATGTCCCTCTGAATAGCAGTCTTTGATTTGAAAATAGCCCCCCCCCCCCAGTACCCCCTGCTCCCCTCCCCCCCCCCCCCCCCCCCCCTGTACGATGCAGCTACAGAAGCATGCCCACAAGGGGGGCAGGAGGAGGGATGTGTTTGTGGGGTTAGTGGGTGGGTGGCGTGGGGATAGCTGCGTTGTGGGCGTGTGATTCGCGAGGTTGATCATGGATGACATGGGTCTCTCCCCCTAGAGCTGAGCTGACCTGCATAGCACAAAGATCACTTTTGTAGAAAGCTTTCATTTCTCTCCTATCCCATGCCCCTTTGAATAACGGTCTTTGATTCGGAAACAGCACCCCCCCTAGTACCCCCTGCCCCCCCCACCCCCCACCCCCCCACCCCCACCCCTGTACGATGCAGCCACAAGAAGCATGCCCTCAACACGATGCTTAGCACAAAGATCACTTTTGTAGAAAGCTTTCATTTTCTTCCTGTCCCATATCCCTCTGACTAGCAGTCTTTGATTCGGATATAGCACCTATCCTAATTACCACCCTACCCCTACCCCCCCCCCCCCCCCCCCACTCCCACACACACGCACATTAACCACTATTACCCCCCCCTCCCCACATTACACCCCACATTTATATTACAATACACATAACCTACAACACTTGGACACCACACATTACAACACACACAACACCCTTACCAAACACCAACATTCCCCACACCACCTAAAGAGCCCGGCTTCAGTCAACTAAAATTAACTGACCCCCCCTTAAACCTCCCCCCCTCACCCCCCCCCCCCCCCCCCCCCCCCACACACACACACAACACACAACATACACACACAATCACATTACACATTACCCACATCACCAACACACTGCCCTGAAATGAGCCGCCTTCATTCAGAAATAGCGCCTATCCTATTACCTCCCCCCACACACACACACACACACCACAATACACCACAATCACATTACACTTACCACATCACAACACACCTGCCCTGAATGAGCCGCCTTTATTCAGAAATAGCGCCTATCCTATTACCTCCCCCCCCCACACACACACCCAGACACACACACACATACACACACAATCACATTACACTTACCCACATTACCAACACACTGCCCTGAAATGAGCCGCCTTCATTCAGAAATAGCGCCTATCCTATTATCCCCCCCCCCCCACCACCCCCCCCCTCTCCCCTCCCGGCACACCACCATGACCACCATCACCACATACACACCGACCTGAAATGAGCCATCTCCTGTACCCAAGCAGGTTGATGAACATGCGGAGCCTGTTGAAGCTGCTCGCCAGTCTGTGTGGCTTGCACTCGTCAGGAATCTTGCTCATAGACTTTTCTTCTCAGCAGCATGAGGTGCAGTTTATATAGGATCTTACTCATAGACTTTTCTTGTCCGCAGCAAAAGGTAGAGTAGATAAAGCAGACAGTGGAGATAGGACCTTGCTCATAGACTTTTTATCTCCGCAGCAGAAGGTAGAGTGGATAAAGGATCTTGCTCATAGACTTTTCTTCTCCGCAGCAGAAGGTAGAGTGGATAAAGCACACAGTTAATATAGGATCTTGCTTATAGACTTTTTTTCTCCGCAGCAGAAGGTGCAGTTAATATGGGATCTTACTCATAGACTTAACTTCTCCGCAGCAGAAGGTAGAGTAGATAAAGCAGACAGTGGAGATAGGACCTTGCTCATAGACTTTTTATCTCCGCAGCAGAAGGTAGAGTGGATAAAGGATCTTGCTCATAGACTTTTCTTCTCCGCAGCAGAAGGTAGAGTGGATAAAGCACACAGTTAATATAGGATCTTGCTTATAGACTTTTTTTCTCCGCAGCAGAAGGTGCAGTTAATATGGGATCTTACTCATAGACTTAACTTCTCCGCAGCAGAAGGTACAGTGGCCTTTGCTTTGTACCTCATGATCCTTATACCATATTTCATATTTTATACATCATACATCATATTGCATACACCATACATCACATTTCATGCATCATACATAGGGAAGGGCAATATGATATCATTATATTTCATACGTCATACATCATATTGCATACACCATACATCACATTTCATGCATCAAACATAGGGAACTGCAATATGATATCATTTGATGCCGGCAGTCTGACTAGGCTAAAGTTACCATTTACATACAGTATCATATGATGCAATTTGTATGATATCATATGATGTTATACTCGCCTTTGGTCAACATCATATGAAATGCCAGTCTCTAATCATACATCATACATCATACATCATCAGAGCTGGCCTTGCCTGGCTTGCCCCGACCTGACCCTGCCTGACCTGACCTGGCCTAGCTTGACTTGACCTGACCTGACCTGGCCTAGCTTGACCGGACCTGACCTGGTCTGACATGTCCTGGCCGACCTGGCCTGGCTTGACCTATCCTGCCTGGCTTTGTCTGGCCTTGCCTGGCTTGACCCGACCTGACCCTGCCTGACCTGGCCTAGCTTGACTTGACCTGACCTGACCTGACCTGGCCTAGCTTGACCCGACCTGACCTGGTCTGACATGTCCTGGCCGACCTGGCCTGGCTTGACCTATTCTGCCTGGCTTTGTCTGGCCTTGCCTGGCTTGATCCGACCTGACCCTGCCTGACCTGACCTGGCCTAGCTTGACCCAACCTGACCTGGTCTGACATGACCTGGCCAACCTGACCTGGCTTGACCTATTCTGCCTGGCTTTGCCTGGCCTGGCCTGACTTGACCCGACCTTACCTGGCCGACCTGGCCTGACCTGGCTTGACCTAACCTGGTCTGGTCTGGCATAGCGTAGCCTGATCTGACCTGGCCTGGCTTGACCTGACCTGGCCTAGTCTGGTCTGTTATGACCTGGCTTGACCCGATCTTACCTGACCTGACCTGGCCTGACCGTTGGACCTGGCCTGCCCGGTCAGGAGATGATGACGCTGACCTGGCCTGACCTGACCTGGCCTGGCTTGACCCAAACTGAACTTACCTGGCCTAGCTTGACCCAACCTGACCTGGCTTGACCTGACCTGACCTGATGTGGCCTGGCTTGACCCGACATGGCCTTGCCTAGCTTTACCTCAAACTGACCTGGCCTGATCTGGGCTGGCCTGGCTTGACCCTGATCTGGCCTGGCCTGGCTTGACCCCGACCTGACCTGGCCTGGCTTGACCCTGACCTGGCCTGACCTGACCTGGCCTGGCTTGACCCAACCTGACCTGGCCTGGCTTGACCCAACCTGACCTGGCCTGGCCTGGCTTGACCTAACCTGTCCTGTCCTGGCCTGGCTTGACCCAACCTGACCTGGCCTGGCCTGGCTTGACCCAACCTGACCTGGCCTGGCCTGGCTTGACCCAAACTGACCTGGCCTGGCCTGGCTTGACCCAACCTGACCTGGCCGGGCCTGGCTTGACCCAACCTGACCTGGCCTGGCTTGACCCAACCTGGCCTGGCCTGGCTTGACCCAACCTGACCTGGCCTGGCCTGGCTTGACCCAACCTGACCTGGCCTGGCTTGACCCAACCTGACCTGGCCTGGCCTGGCTTGACCCAACCTAACCTGGCTTGACCTGACCTGACCTGATGTGGCCTGGCTTGACCCGACATGGCCTTGCCTAGCTTTACCTCAACTAACCTGGCCTGATCTGGCCTGGCCTGGCTTGACCCTGACCTGATCTGGCCTGGCCTGGCCTGGCTTTACCCCAACCTGACCTGGCCTGGCTTGACCCTGACCTGGCCTGACCTGACCTGGCTTGATGAACCGACCTGACCTGACCTGGCTTGACCCAACCTGACCTGGCCTGGCTTGACCCAACCTGACCTGGCCTGGCTTGACCGAAACTGACCTGGCCTGGCTTGACCCAACCTGACCTGGCCTGGCCTGGCTTGAACCAAACTGACCTGGCCTGGCTTGACCCAACCTGACCTGGCCTGGCCTGGCTTGACCCAAACTGACCTGGCCTGGCTTGACCCAAACTGACCTGGCCTGGCTTGACCCAAACTGACCTGGCCTGGCTTGACCCAACCTGACCTGGCCTGGCTTGACCCAACCTGACCTGGCCTGGCCTGGCTTGACCCAACCTGACCTGGCCTGGCCTGGCTTGACCCAAACTGACCTGGCCTGGCTTGACCCAAACTGACCTGGCCTGGCTTGACCCAAACTGACCTGGCCTGGCTTGACCCAAACTGACCTGGCCTGGCTTGACCCAAACTGACCTGGCCTGGCTTGACCCAACCTGACCTGGCTTGGCTTGAACCAAACTGACCTGGCCTGGCTTGACCTGAACTGGCCTAGTCTGGTCTGGCATGGTGTGGCCTGGCTTGACCTGACCTGGCCTGGCCTGACCGGTCAGGAAATGATGACACCGACCTGGCCTGGCTTGACCCAACCTGACCTGACCTGATGTGGTCTGGCTTGACCCGATTTGGCCTGGCCTAGTTTGACCTCAAACTGATCTGGCCTGGCCTGTCTTTACCCCCAACCTGACCTGACCTGGCCTGGCTTGACCCCTAACTGACCTGGCCTGACCTGGCTTGATCTGACCCGACCTGACCTGGCCTGGCTTGACCCCTAACTGACCTGGCCTGACCTGGCTTGACCTGACCCGACCTGACCTGGCCTGGCTTGACCCCTAACTGACCTGGCCTGACCTGGCTTGACCTGACCCGACCTGACCTGGCCTGCATTGACCTGGCCTGACCTGGCTTGACCCGACCTGGCCTGAGCCAACCTGGCCTGACTTGATCTAACCCGACCTGACCTGGCTTGGCCTGGCCTGGCCTGGCTTGACCCGACCTGACCTGACCCAACCCCCCTGCGCCACCAATCATGAACCCAACCCAACCCCCTTGCTCAACCAATCCAGACTTTGATCCAACCCGACCCACCCTACAGGCAGTATTACCCCATCCCCACCCAACCAAACCCAACCGAACCCAACCGAACCCAACCCCACCCGACCCACCCTCCAGGCAGTAGAACCCCATCCCCACCCAACCGAACCCAACCGAACCCAACCCAACCCCACCCGACCCGACCCACCCTCCAGGCAGTAGAGCCCCATCCCCACCCAACCCACCCTCTATTGCAGCCTGCTGGAAAGAGCCTGGTCATAGCCCTGCCTCGAATACTGCAGTTATCCTCTCAGTAAGGGGAAGAAGCATGTGCGTACGGGTCCAACCCAACCCTCCTGCTCCACCAATCCAGACTTTGATCCAACCCAATCCCAACACAACACAACCCAACACAACCCACCGTCCAGGCAGTAGAGCCCCATCCCCACCCAACCCACCCTCCATTGCAGTCGGCTGGAAAGAGCCTGGTCACAGCCCTGACTCGAATACTGCAGTTATCCTCTCAGTAAGGGGAAGAAGAATGTGTGTACAGGCCCAACCCAACCCTCCTGCTCCACCAATCCAGACTTTGACCCAATCCAAACCAAACCAAACCCAATCCAATCCAACCAAACTCAATCCAACCCAACCAAACCCAACCCGACCCACCGTCCAGGCAGTAGAACCCCATCCCCACCCAACCAACCCTCCATTACAGGCTGCTGGGAAGAGCCTGGTCATAGCCTTGATTCGAATGCTCTTGGACCCCTTGGTGGCCTGCCACTTGCTGCCAGACACCTCCCATGCGCTTCAAGCTCTCATCGATGCTTGGGGTTCAGATCCCCAAACCACAGATATTGCGACAGGGGACATAACGCCCTTAGCCAGATCAGCAAGCCAGAATCTATCATGGGCCCGTGCAAGCGCTGACCTGGCAGAACAGCTGGCAGGTTTTGGAAGGAATCACAGAGCTAGCCTGGCAGCTATTTCTGCGCTTCCAGCAGCTGCTAGCTGTGCGGCAAGAGCACTACAACAAGCGGCAGCCCTGCAGCTGGTTAAGAAGCATCTCAAAGCAGTGAGTCTGCGTGGCAGGTCCTTTTTGGTCCTTTTTGGCCCTTCTGGTCCCCTTTTTGGTCCTTTTGGCCCTTCTGGTCCCTATATTGGTCCTTGTGGCCCTACTGGTCTCTGTTATGGTCTTTTTTGGCCCTTCTGGTCCCCTTTTTGGTCCTTTTGGCCCTTCTGGTCCCCTTATTGGTCCTTTTGGCCCTTCTCTGAAAGGGGCTAAAGCTGCCAGTAGTACCCCAAGGCTACTAGCAGCACCATGTTCACTGGTTCATTTCCTTGGAATACAAACAGTGATTTTTTTGTCAAATCTGAAATTGGTTTTTTTCTAGCTTAATGGTTCCAGGCCTCCTCCAGGGACAGTGTTTTAGTGTTTTTTTTAGCTTTTTGTAGCTTTTGGGGGCTATTTGGGGCAAAAAATAAAAAAACTTGTTTTGTTTACTTTTTTATAGCGATCATTTCTCCAAAACGGGGTCAAAACTAGCGATCGCTATATATAGCGGAAAACAATATCCCTGAATACATACCTGGTTACCTCAGAAACTAGGGCAGGAGCTCCACAGTTGTACATGGCATGCAGGGTATGGTTTATGGTGCTACAGGTACCACAAGTGCTACATTATATGTCTTTGTGTGTATGGGGTGCTACACTAGAGCCTTTGGGGGGCGCATTTTAGATGCCAAAAAAGTTGTGTGTAGCCAAAAAGTTGAGAGTTGCCAAAAAACAAAAACGTTGTGAGTAGCCAAAACGTTGTAAGTTGCCTATAATAAAGCCAAACAATTTGTGAGCAGCATTCCAAAGACTACTAGGAGCACCTAGATGCAACGTAGGGACATTGGTTCCTTTACTTTAACCGCAACAGGGCGGGGCAATATAAGGCTATGTGGAACGTGGCATGCGGGGTATGCTTTATGGTGCTACAGGTACCACAAGTGCTACATTATATGTCTTTGTGTGGATGGGGTGCTACACGAGAGCCTTTGGGGGCCGCATTTTAGATGCCAGAAAATTTGTGTGTAGCCAAAAAGTTGAGAGTTGCCAAAAAAACAAAAACGTTGTGAGTAGCCAAAACGTTGTAAGTTGCCTGTAAAGCCAAACAATTTGTGAGCAGCATTCCAAAGACTACTAGGAGCACCTAGATGCAACGTAGAGACATTGGTTCCTTTATCTACGGTGACTATAGCTAGCTCCGGCTTACGCTGTGGTGTCCTTAACATCACGCCATGTGAGTAACTGTATAACACGAATGTAACAATTTCAATTTCAATTGGTTCCTTTACTCAACCGCAACAGGGCGGGGCAATATAAGGCTATGTGGAACGTGGCATGCGGGGTATGCTTTATGGCACTGCGTGTAGCACAAGTGCTACGTTATAAGCCTTCGTGTATATGGGGTGCTACACTAGAGCCTTCGGGGGCCGCATTTTAGATGCCAAAAAGTTGTGTGTAGCTAAAAAGTTCAGAGTTGCCACCAAAAAAAACAAGTTGTGAGCAGCCAGAAAGTTGGAAGTTGCCAAAAAAGCAAAATTAGTTGTGAGCAGCACTCCTAAGACTACTAGGAGCAGCAAGATGCAACGTAGAGACATTGGTTCCTTTACTTTTCCTTTCCTTTACTCTTCCTATCCTTTTCCTTTACTTAACTCTTCCTTCACTCTTCCTTTCCTTTACTCTTCCTTTCCTTTTCCTTTCCTTTACTCTTCCTTTACTCTTCCTTTCCTTTTCCTTTCCTTTACTCTTCCTTTCCTTTTCCTTTCCTTTACTCTTCCTTTCCTTTTCCTTTCCTTTACTCCTCCTTTCCTTTACTCTTCCTTTACTCTTCCTTGACTTTAATCTTCCTTTACTTTTCCTTTCCTCTTCCCTGACTTTTCCTTTCCTTTACTCTTCCTTTACTTTACGGAGGGTTTGGGGGACAGCGCATCGCAATGGAGTCGCACCAAGGCGCTCAATGCGACACGTCGCACTCATAAAAGGTCCTCACACTCCACCCCTCACATTCAGTCCAGCTGCTCGCAATATAAAATGGTTGAACCCCACCCTCTGATCCACTTACCAACCAACCAGCCCACCCATCCACAAAAACTCTAAAAACCCATCCACACACACCTGCCCGACACCAGCCCACACCAACACTCCCTGCCCACCCAAGCCCGCACCAACATCCCCTGCCCACTCACTCTCCAACCACACCACCACCCTAGACCACACCAACACCCCCTGCCCACTCACTCTCCAACCACACCACACCACCACCCTAGACCACACCAAACACCCCCCTGCCCACTCACTCTCCAACCACACCACCACCCTAGACCACACCAACACCCCCTGCCCACTCACTCTCCAACCACACCACCCACCCTAGACCACACCAACACCCCCTGCCCACTCACTTCTCCAACCCACACCACCACCCTAGACCACACCAACACCCCCTGCCCACTCACTCTCCAACCACACCACCACCCTAGACCACACCAACACCCCCTGCTCACTCACTCTCCAACCACACCACCCTAGACCACACCAACACCCCCTGCCCACTCACTCTCCAACCACACCACCACCCTAGACCACACCAACACCCCCTGCCCACTCACTCTCCAACCACACCACCACCCTAGACCACACCAACACCCCCTGCCCACTCACTCTCAAACCACACCAGACCACACCACCATCACCTGCCAACTCACTATCTAACCTCGCCACACCACCCCAGACCACACCAACACCACCTGCCCACTCACTCTCCAACCACACCACACTAGCCCACACCATCACCTGCCCACTTACTCTCCAACCACACCACCCCAGACCACACCAACACCACCTGCCTACTCACTCTCCAACCACACCACACCAGCCCACACCATCACCTGCCCACTTACTCTCCAACCACACCACCCCAGACCACACCAACACCACCTGTCCACTCACTCTCGAACCACACCACACCAACACCACCTGCCCACTCACTTTCAAACCACAACCAACGAAGGGTGATAGCTCCATCAACAAGCAGCAACAGGGAAGGGGGACTGATGCGGATCCCAAGGATTTGCGACGCCTTCTTCTGGGGGGAGGCAGCAAGCCAAGGACCCCTGAAGCGCTCATCAAAATGTTTGCTTCCAACAGGCGGAGTACTTTGAAGGCAAGTGCTTGCTGAGCCCCACCACCACCACCACCACACACACACACAAACACACACACATATTAACACCCACAACCACACACACACACAAACACACATTTACACCCACAAACACACACACCCACAAACACACACATTTACACCCACAACCACAAATAGAATAAAATGAAACAAAATCTCTGCTGCCAACAAGCAGAGTACTTTGAAGGCAAGCGCAGGCTGAGCCCCCCCCCACACACACACTCACACACACACACACACACACACACACACACACACACACACACACACAAACACACACACACACACAAACACACACACACACAAACACACACACAACACAGTATACTGACTGCCCTTATCTAAGGCCACTTGGCTTGGGGTGGGTATTCTTTGTGGGCGATCAGCTGGCTTTTGGTCTTTTGTGTATATTGTGTTGCGAGTTGTTGAGTTGAGTGGCAAGTTGTTGAGTTGCGAGTTGTTGAGATGCTTGCTTGTGCAGGGGTCGGCTATGTTATTATATAATACCAGTGAATAAACAATATTATATTATATAATATAATATTAGTCGGACGAGCCGTCTCACCAGAATTTCGACTTTATTCGAAAAACTAATATTATTGTGACACTATAATAATATTAGTTAATATTAGTTTTCCAAACACTAATATTAGTTGCCGTTCCCTATGCTTACGAGGCATCGCCAGGTGGAGTGAGACGAAAGCCTCAGTCAATGTCAGGTGGCGTGAGACAAAAGCCTCAGTCAACGTCAGGTGGCGTGAGACGAAAGCCTCGGTCGACGCAAACCCTTAGATCTAAGTGGCACCGCATCTGGTGTAATCGGAGTACCCGTCAAGTCTCTGCAACATTGAAGGCGATAACCACAAATACAATCAAATAAACATGTCTGCTGCCTACAGGCGGAGTTTCTTGAAGGCAAGTGCATGCTGGACTCCCTCCCCCCCCCTCAACCCACACACACACACCCCAACACACACACACACCCCACACACACAACTAGATTAAAAAAACATGTTTGCAGCCGATAGGCAAAGTACTAGTAAGGCAAGTGTCGCAAATAAACAATTCATGTTTCTGAATCGACAATTTGCTGAATTCGGGCAATTTGCTGAATTTTGACCATTTGCTGACATTGGACAATTTTCTGTAATTGGGACAATTTGCTGAATTTTGACCATTTGCTCAAATTGGGTCATTTGCTGAATTTTGGCAATTTGTTGAAATTGGGGCAATTTGCTGGATTTTGACAATTTGCTGAATTCGGGCAACCGACAATTTTTTGACAATTTGCCGAAATTTAGACAATTTGCTGATTTTTTATAATTTGCTGAATTCGGGCTGTTTAGTTGTAGTTATATTACTACTGATTTGTTACATTTTGATAGTGTGGGCCTTGACCATTCTTACAGGTTGAAGGCAATGTGAAGGCAGGTGGTGCAAACAATAGTTCATGTTTCTTCATCAACAATTTCCTGTATTTCTATGGATCAACAATTTCCTGGATTATTATGGATCAACAATTTATTATGGATCATCAATTTATTATGGATCAACAATTTATGATGGATTATGGCTAAATCGTTGTATAAAATAACCGGTACTGATTTGTTATTTATGATTTGTTACTACCCATTGGTTACCTCTGATTTGTTACTACTCATTTGTTACTACTCATTTGTTAAAACTGATTTGTTACTACTCATTTGTTACTCCTGATTGTTTTATAACTCATTTGTTAAAACTGTTTTGTTACTCCTCATTTGTTACAACTCATTTGTTACTACTAATTGGTTACTCCTGATTGTTTTATTACTCATTTGTTACAACTGTTTTTTTATTACTCATTTGTTACAACTGATTTGTTTCTACTCATTTCTTACTACTCATTTGTTACTACTCATTTGTTACAACTGTTTTGTTACTACTCATTTGTTACAACTGATTTGTTACAACTCATTTGTTTATACTCATTTGTTACTACTCATTCGTTACAACTCATTTGTTGCTACTCATTTGTTACAACTGATTTGTTACAACTCATTTGTAACTACTTTTGATAGTGTCAACCCTGACCATCCTTACAGGTCGAAGGCAGTGTAAAGCCAATCAGCGAAAAGCAAACCGAGTGGTGGCGGTACATGACAGTGATGGAGGCATCCAATCTTGTGATGTGGCCCCTAGCTGTCCGCTCTAGAGGTTAGTATTCAGGCCCACAGCCCCTTTCAGCGTATCAATTGGTCTAGTGGTACACCATATCGCTTTGAGGATGCAGGGTTGGGGGGTTCGATTCCCCCTACGGTCGCCCTGAGCAGTGCAGGTCGTTGTCAACCGAGATTGTAGCTTGTCCAGTTGAGGTAGAAGACCGCTCTCTATCCGCGTACGACGGGTCCCTTAATACCACGCCCCACCAGGCGTAATCATTACTGGCAGCTTTCTTTGCCCTGAAAAGTAACCCCATGAAACTATTACAACCACCACCACACCCACCCAACCATATTCAGGCCCACCGCCAGCAGCACTTGCATATTCAGGCCCACCGCCAGCAGCACTTGCATATGCAGGGCCACCGCCAGCAGCACTTGCATATTCAGGCCCACCGCCAGCAGCACTTGCATATGCAGGCCCACCGCCAGCAGCACTTGCATATCCAGGCCCACCGCCAGCAGCACTTGCATATTCAGGCCCACCGCCAGCAGCACTTGCATATTCAGGCCCACCGCCAGCAGCACTTGCATATTCAGGCCCACCACTACAACCAGGTATCTTTTTTCAATCGCACACTTCATTTAGAGCCCTCCCAACCTCCATAAAACCCTCTCAACCTCCAAAAGCCCCTCCCCCCCTCCAAAAATCCTCCCACCCTCCAAAAGCCCCTCCCCCCTCCAAAAATTCCTCCCACCCTCCAAAAGCCCCTCCCACCCTCAAAACATCCTCCCACCCTCCAAAAATACCTCTCAAACCCCAAAACAACCTCCCACCATAACTTGAGTTTCTGGGACAATGTTTGCCCCACCCTCCAAAAGCCCCTCCCACCCTCAAAAAATCCTCACACCCTCCAAAAATACCTCTCAAACCCAAAACAAACCTCCCACCATAACTTGAGTTTCTGGGACAATGTTTGCCCCACCCTCCAAAAGCCCCTCCCACCCTCAAAAATTCTCCCAACCTCCAAAAAAACCTCTCAAACTCAAAAAAAACCTCTCACCATAACTTGAGTTGCTGGGACAATGTTTGCCCCACCCTCCAAAAGCAGTTATCTTTGGACCATCCTCCAACGTGGCACCTCCCCCGATAACTTGAGTTGTTGTGGGGACATTGTTTGTGCCACTCCCAAAACAGCCATCTTTGCATCCTCCTCCCATTCTTCTGTTGTGTCCAGCCAATTACCATTCTCATATTCTTGTACTCATTATTATTACAATTATTATTATTATTATCATCAGGTTATCATTATTATTATTATTATTATTATTATTATTATTATCAGAATTATTATCAGAATTATTATTATTTTGTATTCCTGTCAAGAGTCTGTCCAGCCCCTGGTGATCTTGCCTACCCATGGTAATGATAACGCCTGGTGGGGCGTGGTATTAAGGGAACCCCGACTTACGGCGGTAGGGAACGGGCTGCAACTTTACCTGGACAAAGCTACCATGGCGGTTGACAGTGACTGCGAACACTAAGGCGCACCTGTGTGGATTCAACCCGGCACCATTGTCGTTCAAGGAGCTCAGCCATTGAGCCATTGGTTGAACGGGGATGCCTACCCATGGTACTAAGACCAACAAGCGGTCACAGATCCATCTGGATCCCTAAACCCTAAACCATGAGATCAACAAGCGGTCACAGATCCATCTGGATCCCTAAACCCTAAACCCTAAGACCAACAAGCGGTCACAGATCCATCTGGACCCCTTAACCCTAAGACCAACGAGCGTTCACGAATCAATCTGGATCCGATTGTTGTGTCGCCTGGGCCTTGTTGTATCGCCTGGGCCTTCTCATGCACTGGAACTGGGGCTGCGTTTGCAGGCTTTTTGACAGAGCCCCCCCTTCTGGGGGGCAGGAGCCCCCAGAGTCACCCTGTTGTCCGTTTGTCGTGTAGTCCGCACATAACCCTGGACCTAACTGGCCCCTAGCCCTGACGTGAACCCTGGCTTCGGTCCGCTGCACTCGGTTCCGGTGCCACCTGTCGCTCCGATAGCCAACACTCTCCGCCATTTTCCGTGTTGCTTGCAACGTGCCTAGGACTTGTTTGCACTACTGTTACATGATATACATGCAGGGTACTTCCATTGACCAAATTGGCCAGCGCTTTAGCGCACTTGAAAAAGACAAAACTGCGATTTGTAGTGCAAAAAACACAAATATTGCTTGCTGAGCCCACAGGGGGGTGCAAAAAACTGCGCGAAACGCGCAGTGGGGCTCAAAAAGGAAGCTCGCAAAGGCGCGCGCTTGGAAGTACCCTGGTTGCATGTTCATGTTACCTGGCATCCTCCCTATGCCTATATAGCTCACGAGCCAGGTACACACCCAGCTCATGCAGGGTGGGTTGGGGTTGGGGGCGCTGAGTTGGAAGGGCTGTAACCTGTTACCTGCCATTTTCATCGGAGCCCCCCCTTCTGGGGGGCGGGAGCCCCCATGTTTACCCATTTGCCCGTCCATCCATCCATCCATCCGTCTGGCCGTGATGAAGCCCGACACGTCAGCCAACGGTCTCGTAACTAACTCGCTTCTGTTGCCACCAGTCGCTCCCTCGCGATCACTCTCCGCCATTTTTTAGCGTCGCAGGCGACGCTGCATAGAACTTGTCCCTGTGCCTATACACCAGTCATACACGCTGCCAACCGCCATGGTAGCACTGCCCAGTACTGTATATCAGCCATAGCCTCTTTCAATGATATACATTGGTCTAGTGGTAGACTAAATCACTTTGAGAACGAAGAGTCGGGGGTTCGACTCCCCCTTCGGTCGCTCTTGACATTGCAGGTCGTCGTCAACCGCGATGGTAGCTTGTCCAGTTGAGGTAGGAGATCGCTCCCCACCTGCGTACGGCGGGCTCCCTTAGCACCACGCCCCACCAGGCGTTATCATTATTATATCAGCCATCCTTTCGACGACTGGCTCAATGGTAGGGCACGTCGAAACAAGAAGGTGCAGGGTTCGAATCCCTACGGGTGCGCCTTTGTGTTCGCGGTCGCTGTCAGCCGCCATGGAAGCTTTGTCCAGGTAAAGTAGCAGCCAGTTCCCTTCTGCCGTAAGACAGGGCTCCCTTAATACCACGCCCCACCAGGCGTTATTATTACTGTGTCCCTCCCTATGCCTATACTCCAGTCATACACGCTGCCAACCACCATGGTAGCACTGTCCAGTACCAGTAGCAGCCCGTTATATACTGCCTGAAGGCAGGGCTCCCTTAATACCACGCCTACCAGGTGTTATCTTTACTGCTATCCCTCTACCAGGTGTTATCTTTACTGCTATCCCTCTACCAGGTGTTATCTTAGGTGTTGCTATCCCTCTACCAGGTGTTATCTTTACTGCTATCCCTCTGCTATGCTTATTCTCCAGCCACTGTTCTGTCCATGTAAGGATTACCAGACAAAATCATGATTCAAGGGTACTTTAAAAACTACTTTTTGAGACATACTTGTTTTCATAATCTACGTTTGCAATGTTCCAGGCCCTCCAAAATCTGTGTGTGACGTAAAATGTGAACAACCCTGACGACAACCTTCTTACTTCACCGATCCAGACTTCGTTCCAGCACAAACCTCGTACTCCACCAATCCAGACTTTGACCCAATCCAACCATCTACTTCACCCATCCAGACTTTGATCCAACCCAACCCCAACTAAACCTTGTAACTCCACTAATCCAGACTTTGACCCAACCCAGCCCACCTACTATATCAATCCAGACTTGGACCCAACCCAACCCAACCCAACCCAACCCAACCCAACCCAACCCTCCTACTCCACCAATCCAGACTTTGACCCAACCCAATGCAACCCAACGCAACCCAACCCTCTAACTTCACGAATCTAGACTTTGACTCAACCCTCATAATCCACCAATCCAGTCTTTGACCCAACCCAACCCTCCTACTCAACCAATCCAAACTTTGACCCAACCAAACCAAACCAAACCAAACCCTCCTACTCCACCAATCCAGACTTTGACCCAACCCAACCCAACCCAACCCAACCCAACCCAACCCAACCCAACCCAACCCAACCCAACCCTTCTACTCCACCAATCCAGACTTTGACCCAACCCAACCCAACCCAACCCTCCTACTCCACCAATCCAGACTTTGACCCAACCCAACGCAACCCAACGCAACCCAACCCTCTAACTTCACGAATCTAGACTTTGACCCAACCCTCCTAATCCACCAATCCAGTCTTTGACCCAACCCAACCCTCCTACTCAACCAATCCAAACTTTGACCCAACCAAACCAAACCAAACCAAACCCTCCTACTCCACCAATCCAGACTTTGACCCAACCCAACCCAACCCAACCCTTCTACTCCACCAATCCAGACTCTGAGAACCCTCTTTCTCCTGATGAGGATAAACTTCTGCTCTGGTGGAGACGCTTTCTTGAAAACTCGGCAACTTCGATTCAGGGGGCCACTGGGGGCAATGCAGCAGTTCGAGCCAAGACCTTGCTGGGGGATATAGATAACTGCCTAGAAGCTGCTGCTAGTAGCTGAAAAGCAGCTGAAAAGAAAAGCTATGAACTGTTGGAAGGGCCTTGTAATTTCTTTAAGGGCGGCCCCCGCCCCACCTTTCTGGGGGGTAAGAACCCCCAGATTCACCCCGTTGTCCGTTTGTCCGTCCGATCCACAGCAGATCGAGCCAAGACCTTGCTGGGGGATATAGATAACTGCCTAGAAGCTGTTACTCCCTTTCCTTTATACCCTTGAGGGTTCTGTGGCCGTCCTTTAGCGCTGTTGCAAGGAGATGAGCAACAATGTACTTCTCTGTACAAACACCGTGGTTGGCAGAGCCCCCTCTTCACTTGGGTGGAAGCCCCCAGGGATACCCATTTGTCCGTCCAACAAGACGCAGCCTGACACGTCAGCCAACGGTCTGGTAACTAACTCGCTTCCGTTGCCACCTGTCGCTCCGTCGCGAGCACTCTCCACCAATTTGTAGCTTCACATGCGACGCTGCATAGAACTTGTTTCTCGCGGGGATGAGCATACTCCTTGCAGCCTAAACCTGCTTGCCACCTGCTTGCAGCCTGTACATGCTTGCCAAGGCTCAGCCCAAGATAACAACCAGAGTTGGGTTGGGCGTATATGGTGGTAGGATAAGGTACACACACTGTATGTGGTGTAAATGGTGGTAGGTATAGAAACTTGCATGGGTTGTTCTAAACGCTGCGTCTTGTGACGCAGATGTTTTAGGGCCCATTTGGGCTGGTGGGGGTAAGTTAGCAGTCGAAAACAAAAGCCCTGGCAAACAGCTTTAGTGCAGGGGTTAGAGATGGTGAGTACTATGGCCAGTCCAAGCAGATTGGACAGTTTAAAGACTTGTCCAGGTCACACTCATAGGGTTCGGAATATCATATGATGTTGACCAAAGGCCAGTATGATATCATATGAGATCATACAAAGTGCGTCATATAATATTGTATATAAATGACATGGTATCATATGATGATATGATATCATATGATGACATGGCATAATATGATGACATGGTATCATATGATGACATGGTATCATATGATGACATGGTATAATATGATGACATGTTATCATATGATGACATGGTATAATATGATGATATGGTATCATATGATGACATGGTATAATATGATGACATGGTATCATATGATGACATGGTATAATATGATGACATGGTATCATATGATGACATGGTATAATATGATGACATGGTATCATATGATGATATGATATCATATGATGACATGGTATAATATGATGACATGGTATCATATGATGACATGGTATCATATGATGACATGGTAACATATTGCCGTTCCCTTCATACTCATGATATTGAAAGACAGAGTTGAAAGTACCGGGCCTTTGGCCGGTACTTGGGTGGAAGACTGTCTTAGTTACTATACCCCTTGGGCTGTACAAACCATCAGAGACGCTCCTAACATCAAGGTGTTAGCAACCCTCTGGGTTGCAAGATATTGAGTGCACAACTTGGGGCCTATAATTGAATTGAATATATTTCATGGTATATCAGCCTTCAGGCTGCTAACCTTCTGCAGGTGTGTAAACATGGGTAGTATACAAACTACTACACCCCACTGCTGAGTACAGTACGCAAGCTGATGTTTGATGTGTAGCTGACAACTCTGTTACATCTGAGTAGCTACCTGTGCAGCTGACTATGTACAAGGAAGTAGATAGTAGCTATACAGGTAGCTATGAGACACCCACATGCGTGATGCCAAGAGGGGCCAAGGGAGGGGCCCATGACTGGACCCCACACCATAGCTTTTTGGCGGAGCCCCCCCTTCTTGGGGGCAGGTGCCCCCCCGCAGGGTCACCCTGTTGTCCGACCGACCGTCCGACCACAAGAAACCCTGGCCCTATCTGGCCCCTGGCCCTGTGGTAAACACTGGCTTCGGTCTGCTGCACTCGATTCCGGTGCCACCTGTCGCTCCGATAGCCAACATTCTCTGCCAATTTTCCGCGTCGCTTTCGACGCGCCTAGGAATCTACGAGCAGCAGCTTCTAGGCAGCCCCCCTGACTGGCTAGTCAGCCCAAACTGGTGCAACCTAGTTCAACTTGAAGCTGACACAACCAGATTTCCTGTTCTGTTAGCATTATGCGGCTTATCCCAGTGGCTGGCTCAGGGAGCAGCCTAGAAGCTTTCACACACATTGGGGCGTGTGTCACGTAAACTCTGAGAGGGCTTTGAACAAGGCTGGCTGGTACACGAACAATTTGATTTGACAGTTTGTTTGTTTGCAGTCCTAGGCAAGCTGGCAGGTAGTGAATTATATATACCAGCAGATACCAGTAAATAAAATAATATACGGGTACATACAATACACACAATGATTTGATGTTATGTTGCTCTGCCCCTCTGCAAACCCGAATATGTAATGTGATATGACGGCATTCCATAAAAACAAGACTACATCCATGTGGTTGAATTTTGCACCTATACGTTTTGCGTAGCAATCTTCCTACTAGACATTTTACTCTCACAACGTGAACTTGAACTTGGTTACATAGCTTTAGCCAGCAATTTGGCTGCTCGCCGTCTTCGGCAGGAAAACGATTATTACCAGGAAAATGTAAACTCGAACACATCACTTTTGTCTTCATTTTGTTCATTTTGCGTTTTTTATATATTCCTCTTCTTCTGAACGAAAGAAACAGTACAAAAAATAACCCATTCATACCTATCAAAAAACACTTGATCCAGTCTCTTCATACATTCATGGATGAACAAAGGAAGCTTTTCTCGCCCTTCAACTCCTGGATTGCGCATCAGATAATGTAGAGAAATCATTTTGCTCTCCGATTGGGAAATCAGGCTTTGATACTTTCTTCTCGAATTCAGCAAGGCTTCGTCAGTACATTCAGAAAACACATGGTGTTCATCTTGAACTGTTCCATAATCACGAAGGTGACACACTCAATCCTTCCAAGGAACAATTTGACGTTTCCATCTATCAGTTTCCACTTTTAGGTACAGGGAGGAAGTTCTAAATCTAGACATATTAAAAATATTATGCACCACCTTGTGAGGTAGGTCTCGGATGAGATAATTTAGCATCTCAGGTTTTCCACTCTCATCCCATGAGGAGAACATCCAGCCAAATTGGTGGCCAAAGATTCATCCTGGGAATCTTCCAAATAGTAAAACGTTGCTAAGGCATCAGACACATCCTTGCTCCAACAGTCTTTGCGATCTCTGGCCATATTGAGATCGGCAAGGGTAACGTCCCTCATCATGCCAGAATTAGTATCACAGTATTTCACTGTAGAGTTCCAGAATGTAATCACTGACTTCAACCAGGGTACTTCAAATGGCCAAATTGGCCAACGCTTTAGCGCACTTGAAAACAAAAAAACTGCGCTTTGTAGTGCAGAAAGCGCACAAATTGCTTGCTGCGCCCACAGGGGGTTGCAAAAAACTGAGCTTAAAGCGCAGAGGGGGTCAAAAAGTCAGCACTCAAAAGCGCAAAAGCGCGCGCTTTGAATTACCCTGACTTCGACTAGTAGTAGTGCTCTCACAACAGATGGTGGTCAGCCTGATATTGAAATTGAAATTGCAATTGTTACATCCGTGTAATACCGTTACTCACAGGACGTGAAGTTAAGGACACCATAGCGTAAGGCAGAGCTAGCTATAGTCACCGTTCAGCCTGATACTTAATGATCACTGTAGCACGAACTCAGGGCTCCCGTCGGTAAAACGATTGTTTGGGTTTCAGTTCATCAGTGCCTTTTTATTTTAAGCCCTTCCTATCACGGTTGGGCAAGTCCCTTTATCCTATTTCACTATTTGGCCTACCCCTGGACTGTAACGTGCTTCTGGAAGCTGATGTGACATGCATTCTGGTGCAGCTGCAAGCCTTGGGTTCAATCCAGTGGCTGTCTATTGGAGCTGGCGGGAAGCTACCATGAGTAGCCCCAAAAAGAAACAGTGATAACTGAGAAGCCCATCCAAGCGAATCATGTATGTTATGTTACAGTCCAGGGGTAGGCCACTGATGAACTGAACCCCAAACAATCGTTTTACTGACGAGGGCCCTGAGTACGTGCTACAGTGATCATTGAATTCTATCTGTATGTTACATACCAGGAAGTAGCCAATTAGGCTAAAGGGGCTCACCCAACCTCAAATAATCAAGATATTTCACGATTTCTAGGAGAGGCTATAATAATAAGCATATGTATGTATTATGTATGTATGTATGTATGTATGTATTTCTGTATGTAGTCTTCTTAATGTATGTATGTATGTCTGTATTCTGTTACCTGTCGCTACTGTCTGTCGTGTCGTGTCTGTCTGTTGTCTGTATGTCTTTGGTATGTATTTATGTATGTATGTCTGTCTGTAGGTTTGTATGTAATTATGTCTTATGTCATGTATGTCTGTCTCGTCTGTCGGTTGTATGTATGTATGTCATGTATGTATTTTAGTCCTGTCTGCTGTCTGTCTGTCTGGTATTCGTGGATGTATGTAGGTAATTTATTTATGTCTGTCTTCTTGTTCGGTGATGAATTCTGTCAGTCTGTCTGTAGCTAATTTTGTATGTATGTCTGTCCATGTATGTATGTAGTCTGTATTATGTATGTACTTTATTTTTTTTCTGTCCTGTATCATGTCCTGTCTTATGTCTGTCGTATGTCGTGTGTCTTTACTGTATGTCGTATGTGGTATGTTGTGCTAGTCTTCTGTCTGTCCGGTCGTCTGTATGTCTGTCTGTATGTTCTGCTCTGTATTTTTGGTCTGTCTTTTGTCTGTACGTCTGTAATGTATGGATGTATGTCTGTACTTTCGTCTAGTATGTCTTTCATGTTACTGTCATGTCTGTTTCTGTTGTATGGTTGTCTGTATGTAAACCATTATGTATGTCTTTATGTAGTATGTATGTCTGTTGTATGGTCTGTACTTCTGCTATGTCTGTAAGGTATGTATGTTTGTATGTATGTTTGTCTGTATGTATGTATGTATGTATCGTATGTATATGTCTGTACTGTATGTAGGGTATGTACTGTTGTGTAGGCTATGATGGATGTATGTATGGAATGTATGTTATATGTATGATTTAGTATGTTCTTTCTGTTTTTCGTATGTAAGTATGTATGTTATTATGTATGTATGTATGTGATGTACTATTAGTATGTATGTCTGTCCTGTACTGTAATGTCAGGTCTGTCTGTATGTTGTCTATGTATGGTCTGTATGTTCTGTCTGTATGTATGTATGTCTGTGTATGTATGTCTGTATGTCTGTATGTATGTATGTAGTATGTATGTATTTATGTATGTATGTATGTCTGTATGTACTGTACTAGTACATTGCCCGTGGCCGGAGGCCACCCGCCACCCCTCCCACCCATACAAACCTGCATACGGGCAATTTAGGCTCATTCTTTCTTCACACAACCTGATGAACATTTGTATATACATGAAATTTCCGGTGTGAGCATGAACATCTTACGCATTTTCCACACAAAACCTGGAGGCTTGTATAGCAAAGGCCTCAGGTCACCCCTCATCACGCACCCCATGCACACACACTCCTCCCTCAGTCCCTCCTCCCCTCTTTCTTTGCCCCCTCCCTCTCGCCTCCTTCCTATTTTCTGTCTCCAACCCCCCTCTCTTACTTCCCATCCACCCTCCCCTCTCTCCATCTTCCCCCCCCCCCCCCCCCCCCCCCCCCCACACACACACACACACCACACATACTATCAGCATGAATTGCGGTGCTCTCACGCGTTTTATGACTTGGTGACTACTTATGTACTTCCTTAGAACTATCGGCTCTGCCAGTACTGTGCCAGCTTCCCGTAGACTGTGTCATCCTTCATGACACAGTGACAGCTTCCTGTAGGCTGCGTCACCGGTTCCACTGACACGCGCTGTATAGCCTGTACCCTGTTAGGTTCCAGGCTACCGCCCCTTTCACCGCTGGTGCCCCTTGTTGGGTCTCCAGTGCTTGTAACGCTATTCTCGTCTCCGTGTATAGATTGGCGCGTCTGTTTCACGCAAGCATCTCTGTCCACTCTCTGGAGTGTATTCAGGCTGATAGGTTATAGGGTCCTTTCATTTACTACCACTGCCTTTCAATGCTACTTCCTCGAGGGCCTCCCGCCGGCGTTGAGAAACTCCATGAGTCAAATGGTCTTTCTTGGTCGCGCGGGATTCGCAGTGTCATCATCAGCAATGGCTGCGACCACGTCCTTCCTTCGGAGGTCAAGGGTTCCCTTTCTGATTGGCTTGATGTTTGCGCGCCAGCGGCCTCTGCTAACGGAGGGGAGGATCCTTCCGCCATCGTGGAAGTAACCCCCCCCAATCAATTCTCCAACTTTGCGGTTCCTTCTCCTACTGTCCGACGCCTCTCTCATGAGGTTGAGGACGTTCTTATGAGTCTATGTTGTGTACAGACTCAGATCATCCAGTATGCAGTAGGGCCTCCGCCACCTGATGCCTGTTTCGACTATGACTATGAAGACCTTGCCCGTGATCGTCATGATGATGATGATGATGATGATGATGATGATGATGATGATGATGATGATGATGATGATGATGATGCTGCTGCTGATGATGATGATGATGATGATGATGATGATGATGATGATGATGATGAAGATCTGCAGAGTGCTACGAGTGGCGACTTCGGTGGAGGTACTCCGTCAAATGCTACTCGTGTGTTCAACACTTCCATCGTCTCTCCAGTGTATGAGCATCCGTCGGCACCTCCGCCTGAGCCTTCACCTGTGTTTAAGCCTGAGCCTTCGTCTGCGCCTCTGTTTGCGCCTCTTCCACCGGACCAACCGGATGTGGCCAAGCCGTCTTTGCCGAGGAGTTCTTCGTCCCTTGGTCCCTTGGGTCCTCAACCGAATCTTGGTCGCAACCCTGCGGAGCGAGCTCTCGGTGCCTACCATACTCGTGCTCGAGAGGCTGCTGCTACGGCTGTCCGCACATCTTCTGCTGGCACTTCGCAGGAGCCCCCTCCGCCTCCTCCGGTGGAGCTGCCACCGGCTTCTGGCCCTCCACCTCTAGTGCTTCCTTCGCGGTCATGCGAATCTTGGGAGCATCTGCTCACTGGAGGACCTCCTCTGCATCTACTGTTGCAGGACTGCCGTCGTATCCGCCAAGCTCAACGTGATGGGGACTCCTTGAACCGCACTCTGTACGGTAGGCTGGATATGAAAGCCACTCAGGCCAATGTTGATAGCAGGGGTCGCACTCGGCGCGTGATGGCATTCTCTGAGCTAGGTCTCGAGTGTCGGGCTTTTCTAGGACCGGTTACTTCGGGGATTAACTACCCTCCTGCTAATGGTGTGACCTTCGGTGGCATTGGGCGTAGGAATAATGACCTGCGGGGTTACCAGTTCGTGAAGATGCCCCTCCCTCTCTGTCCTGTTCGTCCTGATTTCGAGCTAGTGGTGAGTGTTGCGCGGTCCCTGTCTGAGATCAGGAACTTAGATGACCAGCGCGCTTATGACGCTGGTCTTGCTGCTGAGTATTTTCTAGGGATTCGTGAGTCTTTAGCTCCTAGGACCCCTGCTCCTGCTGCTGGAACTTCGGCTTTTCATGGTGAGTCTCTTGTACATCCTGCACTGTTGGGTTTCAGTGCACTGCCCCTGCCCCGTCAGGAGTTCATGGTCTTATCCATGATGCTCGCTAACATGACGGACGCCTTAGTCAAGGTATACCAGGACTTTGCTTCACCTCGGGATATCTTGTTACATATCCAGAGGCAGCAGTCTGATGCCCTTGCCTCTCGTGTCCCTCTCATGATGAAAGAGTATCTTGATTCAGTCATGAGCCCTACTGAACAGGTTGACGCCTTCTTTCGCCGGGTTCGCGGTCTCTGCACTGACCTCCGCAGTGCTGGGTCTCCACAGACTCAGCATCACGCCATGGGTATTATTGTTAACGGCATTCGTCTGGCGCGTTTCGAATCGCTGCGCATCAGGTATGGCAGGCTGCTATACAACTCGCAGCCTGTCGAGTATTGGTCCTGTCTGGAGGAATATAGGACTTTAGACATTTTGAACATAGCGCTCCCCAAGTCCGATTCCAGGCATCCTGGGTGGTCCCGGGACACTCCCCAGGTTCCTGCCAATGCTGCATTTCAGCGGAGACCTCAGGGTTCCGTTCTACCAAGAGACGCCTGGATTGCACTTGGGGACCATGCCCTCACAAGGAGAGTCACTCAGAAGACCGCTGCTGGACGAAGCACCCGCATCTGAGAAGGGGCAAGGATGGTGCACCGCGTACTGCACTGGTGCCTGTCAACTTGGCCCTTCCAGGTACGCTTACTCCAAAGCAGCTGTCCTCCTTGCAGGCTCAAATTGATGGGTTTGCTATGCAGAAGTAGGAGGCAAGCTCTGTCCTATTCTCTTGCACCTCGAAGTTTTCCAACGTCTGAAGCCCGAGCCTGTCTGCGGGTGTCTGGCATGTTGATTCTGGAGCTGGAATGTCTATCACAGGTGATCTGTCTTTGTTCACTGTGTATAATGCTTCTAAGGATGGATCATCAGTTCGATTTGGTGATGGTGTGGTTCAACGGTCAGTGGGTGAGGGATCCATTGTGTTATGTAGTGATTGGTTACCAACATCGATCACTCTAACCAATGTGCTCTACATACCCCACTGTCCAGTGAACCTCCTGTCAGTAAATGCTGTGGCTCATGCTCATCACTGCAAGATTTCTTTTGATAGTCTTAGTTGTACTGCCACTCAAAACTCTTCTGTGCTCTGGTCTTTCCCTGCCTCAAGTGATGGTGTGTACAAGTTTACCTGTAGGCCTTGTATCAACCCCAATGGCCGTTTGTTTCGTGCTGAACATTACCCAGTTTTTGCACTTGATGTGGATGAGGATGGTCGAGTTGTTATCCCTACCACCCCTGAATGGCTGTGGCATAGGCGGCTGGGTCACCCTGGCTATGACGCCATGCACAAGCTTGTCAGGGATGGTCTGGTTAGCAACTTACCCCTCACTCTCAAACAAGTGAAGAAACTGGCTAAGATCCCATGTGATGCTTGTCAGAAGGCAAAGGCAAAACGTATCCCTTTTCCTAAAGAAAGCAAAACTAAGATCCGTGCACCTCTCCAACGCCTTCATTTGGACATCATGGTACCAGTTCATGTTAGGGGTTTGCGTGGGGAGTATTACATTCTGTGCCTCACGGACGAATACTCCGGCTATGCTGAGGTATTGTGCTTGAGGGTCAAGAGTGAAGCTCCCTTAGCAGTTCAAACTATCATCCTCAGATGGATGACTTAGCTACATGGGTTTGTCTTCAAATGTCTGAGATCTGACAGGGCTAAGGAATTTGTAGTGGAGTGGTTCGAGGATTGGTTGAAATCGGTTGGAGCTGTGCATGAATTATCTATGGCATACACTGCTCAGCAGAATGCAACTGTGGAGAGGTACAATGGGGTCTTGCAGAACATAGCAAGGAGTATCCACTTGGAGTCTAAGCTAGCTAAGTCTTTTTGGCCCTATGCCTTTCTCAGTGCTTGTTACCTACGAAATCGGCTGCCTAATCAGGGTGACAAGACTCCATACGAGTTGTTCTTTGGGGTTCTACCTGATGTGTCGTTGTTGCGTGTGTTTGGTTGCCCTTGCTATGTCACATTAGTAAATGGGAAGAAACGCAACAAGCTAGACGAAAGGGCTTTATCTGGTAGACTGGTTGGGTATTCTCTGGTGAGCAAGGGTTATTTTGTTTGGGTTCCTAAGTTGCGCCAGGTAGTAGAGAGTCGTGATGTACTCTTCTATGAGCAGTTCAGCTATAACTGCATACCTGGGCTGTTCCCTTATGATGGGTCCCGGTATGTTTCTCGCATCCCTGCCGCTATCAACGGACACATGCTTGATCCTGCAGGTAATGCCCTAGACCCTTTACCAACCCCAATTGTTGACCGCTGTACTGGTCATGGGATGAATTTGCGTCCCAGGTCAGGGACTGATGGTGCTGTATTGCGTGTGAAGGTACTGGGGAAGGGGGATTCTGATGTTCCTTCAGGCAATAATTTACCCGAATCTCAGGGGGTCGCCAGGCCTTCCTCTGTGCCAAGTTCCGTCGGTGAAGCTCTAGGATTTGGACAGCCTCAGGTCATAGTGGAGCCTGTCATAGGTCCGCTGTCTACTACTCGCCACCCCCCGTCCACCTGTTCGGATGACTCGCGGGCGTTGTTGATCCCTTCGCCTCCTGTAGTCCCTGGTGGTTTACACCGGACAAGGCATTGCGACGATGTAGCCGTCACCGAGAGTGTGAGTGATGACCTTGAACACTGGTCTGGTTCTGATACTGCGTATGGCTGGGGTGTACCGGTCGACCCAGGATTCGGTGTCATAGAGGCAAAGAATGCCGGCCTTGTTCAACCAGGCATTAGTGCTGCGCTGGGGGCTTTACTACCGGTTACTGCTGATACTGCTGATACCCGTGCTGCTCATGTACAAGTACACTGCTTGTACGTGGGAGCATATATTTCTACCTCATCTGAACTAACTTATAAAGCTGCCATGCTTCCTTCCAACCCTGACAGGGATCAGTGGCTGCTTGCTATGAAGGATGAGATGGCTTCCTTGCATGCTCATGGTACTTGGGCACTCACTCCACAGCCTCCCAAGCAGAGGATCCTGTCTGACAGGTGGTTATTTGTGAAGAAGATTGGGGTTGATGATTCTGTGCGCTTTAAAGCACGTTTTGTGGTATGAGGTTTTCTCCAGCGTCCTGGGCTGGATTTTCATGATGTATATGCCCCCGTCTCCTCTAAAGCAGTTCTGAGGGTACTCCTTGCTGCCATCACTCATAGGAAGATGTTTGTTCGGCAGCTGGATATCAAGACTGCATTTCTGAATGCCAAGTTGGAACCTGGCCTGGACTTGTACTGCCACCAGCCTGAGGGCTTCAAGGTACTTGGTCCTAACGGTGTTCCCCTTGTGTGCAAACTGATCAAGTCCCTTTATGGTTTGAAGCAGGCGCCCAGGGCTTGGAGTATGGATGTCAAGCGGGTTTTGGTTGCACATGGGTTTACTATGTGCAAGGCAGAACCTGCTCTGTATTTTAGGAGGGATTCTTTTGGTGGGTGGAGCTATGTCCTGACTTATGTTGATGATTTTATCTGTGCTTTTAGTGAGCTGGCTTTGTATGCTTTGCTGATCAAAGCTATGGAGGCTGCTGGCTGGGAGGTCAAGGAGATGGGTGTACCGGTTCAGTTCCTATCATTGGACATGAACGTTACACTTGACTCTGATGGCAGGTGTGTTCAGATCAACCTCTCCCAGCACTCCTACATTGTTGATCTGGTGGAGCAGTTTGGCCTCACTACTGCAGCCAAGCCCAAGTTTTCTGTCCCCATGGCCAAGTGCACTATCACTGACCCTCCTGGAGAACCCCTGCCCTCTAATAGCCAGTACCTCTCCCTTGTCGGTGCTTTGCTCCACCTGGCTACATGCACCAGGCCTGATATTTCTTTTGCTGTCAGCTATCTGTCCAGGTTTTCTGCTCAGCCCACGGTGCCCCTCTGGGGGGCAGCCAAGCGTTTGCTCTTGTATTTGAGGACACACTCCCACCTGGGGCTCACTTACACTCACAGCCCTGAGTTCTCTTTTACTGTCTTTAGTGACTCATCCTTTGCTGATGATGGGTCTGACAGGAGGTCTCAGACTGGCTATGCTGTGCTTGCTGGGGGGAGCCTAGTAAACTGGATGAGCAAGAGGCATCCCACTGTTGCCATTAGCTCTAGTGAGGCAGAGTATCAGGCCCTGTCTCAGACTGCCAGGGAGGTGCAATGGTTGAAGAAGTTGAGGGTGGATCTGGGTCTGCCTTGTCACCTGGTTACAATTCAGGGTGACAACTTCGGGTCTCCGAGTTGGGCCAATGACTGGCAGCTGCTCCCTCGCAGCAAGCACATTGATGTTATTCATCACTACATCAAGGAGCTGGTGGAGGATGGCCAACTGGATGTTGCCTATGTTAACACTAAGGACAACTGTGCTGACCCCTTCACCAAGCCCCTTGATCCTGCTGTGTTCTGGCGGTTTGTCCGAATGCTTGGAATGACCGCTTCTCCTTAGGGTCATTTTTTCTTCTGGTTACATCGGTTTCTTTGGTTATCATTGTTTGGCATTAGGTTCCTATTCCCGGATCGGGTTTTCTATACCGTTGTTACCCATCTTTGATATTCGGTTTTCCATTCTTTTCTAGCTTGGCAAAATTTTGTTCTTGCCTTGTTTCATTCCTTCCTTTAACCCATTGGGTTTCATTTGAAGTTCTCTCGAAATTTCGGAGTTTTTTTTTTTTTTTTTAATCTGTTACGTATAGTTCTATGTCCCCAGTGCCATAGGTGGAGTAGTAGTATTGTATGTCACCTGTGTCATAGGTGGAGTATCAGCATGAATTGCGGTGCTCTCACGCGTTTTATGACTTGGTGACTACTTATGTACTTCCTTAGAACTATCGGCTCTGCCAGTACTGTGCCAGCTTCCCGTAGACTGTGTCATCCTTCATGACACAGTGACAGCTTCCTGTTGGCTGCGTCACCGGTTCCACTGACACGCGCTGTATAGCCTGTACCCTGTTAGGTTCCAGGCTACCGCCCCTTTCACCGCTGGTGCCCCTTGTTGGGTCTCCAGTGCTTGTAACGCTATTCTCGTCTCTGTGTATAGATTGGCGCGTCTGTTTCACACAAGCATCTCTGTCCACTCTCTGGAGTGTATTCAGGCTGATACATACGTCCCCTGCTCCCCATCTCTCTCTCCTCCCCCTGCCCACCCCCAAGGCCCAAAATCCATAAAAACAAAAACACTCATCAGTCTTCCCTTCTTCTCCCTACCGCTCCCTACCCTGCCACTTTAGCTGCGAGGTTTTATCAGGAAGAAGACTAAGGGGGGACAAAAGGCAGACCTGTGGGTGATATAACCAAGCGGATCCAATCCACCGACTTGCGAACGATTGAATCCCGCGGAGAAAACTGGGCTGGCATTTCGACTTGCCTGCAGCATCTTCTTTACATGCAATTTGGCCGGGGATATGTCTGTTTGACCTCAATATACCTCATTCAGCCAACTGCCCTCGGTACAGCATACTGTGTGGGACATGTTTCCTGATTCCATGGTATAAATCTTCGACTTCCATCCGGTCAACACCTGCTGAACCATAAATCGCAGCGCCGTGCTTAACGATCATCGATACAGTGAAAAGCGATTGCGTAGATAGGATGAGCGGTCCAAGTGCGAGAAATGGGAAGGAAATGGCTGCTCGGATCCACTGTATGCCAACCGTGACACAATTGATGCACAGGCATTGCGAAAGTGCGCATGCGTGAAATGAATGGTGGCTACGCTCGCAGGCGGAGAAAAGAAGCATGGTGATATAAAGAAATGGCAATGATGGAATCGTGGAAATTATTGTTAGCCCTTCCTCTCCTTTGAGTGCTAGCGGTGGTGCACGCCCTCATGTCCATTAGGACCGTTGGCACGCATCATGGAGCATGAGCAGAAGACCGCATCGAGAAGTTTGCAGGCTGTATTCGTCGCCTTCTGCCTAAATCTGGTTGATTGTGCGCATGCATGCATCGAGGAGCAAAAGATTGACGACAATGAGTCTGAGCGCCATACTTGGTCTATAGTGGCGCTCATATTGTCTCATTTTTGGGCTTTGTCGCAGTTTCTTTTTTGAGCTTTGAACTATTGTTTGGGGTTCGGTTCATCAGTGCTTATACATTTTGGCCCCTCCTATCACGGATGGCATACCCCTTGACTGTAACATCATACATACCTACATTTGTATGGGCAGAACAATACACGGCGAGCAGTGCAACATGAGCTTAACAAAAATGAGTGAATCCTGGGGTGAGATAAATACACACATACATACATACATGCGTACATCCATGATCTACACGTGGCAGCTTTCAGGTAACTCCGTTTCCCTGTCCCTGGGTCAAAACTGGAGCTTGCTAGCGCTTCTGAAAGGCAACATGACGGGCATTCCAATGCAGCTGAAAGCTTTGGTCTCAACCCAGCGGCTAGCTAATGGATCTGGCTGTAATCTGCCATGAGCAGCCAAAAAATGAAACAGTGCTCCTTGGACAAGCCGTAGTTCTAATTATCTCTTAACCCCATATTGGAACTGGCTGGAAGCTGCTATGAGTAGCCCCAAAACGAAATGTGGTCCACTCATGAACAGGAGTCTGTACTCAGATATAACTAGGGAAGGCAGTGGCCAACTAATGGAGCTGTCTGGAAGCTGCCGTGAGAGGCCCCAAATAGCATGAGCATGACCTGGACAAGTCTTTTAAACTGTCTAATACACTTAGCCAGGCCGTATTACTCTCTACCTCTGTAGGATGGACTGTAACCTACATACCACTCTTTAGGCTCAAGGGTTAATAGGCTAAAGACTTAAGGCCAAATAGGCTAAAGACTACCCCTGGACTGTAACATGCATGCCACTATGAAGGCTCAAGGGGAAATAGGCTAAAGGCTGAAGGCCAAATAGGCTTAAGCCCAAATAGCCAAATAGAGGGGCTAAAGGCTGAAGGCTAAATGCCAAACAGGCTGAAGAGTAAGTTAGGCTAAAGTTTACATGCCAAATAGGCTTAAGGGTAAAGGCCAACCTCTGCACTAAAGCTGTATACCTGGGCTTATGTTTTCGACTGTGCTTGGTAGCTCCTCGGAAGCACCGCTTGCAAGTTGTCAAGTACTGATTTTGTTTTGCGACGCGTCGCCATTCCATCACTGCATGGCGACGCATGGGTCCGGCTAAACTAGTCACGAAAGTCCTGCTGAGGCAAATGTGAGACCCCGGGCTGGGGCTGGGGCTGGGGAGCCCTCAGTATAGCTTGACAAAAGGAATAACGCTTCTGTCAAGCTATGCTGTTCCACCGCACTCGATCATCATCTGATCCGATGAAATGCCTCCAGCAGCAGCGGATAACTAGTCACAAGTCCCCCCCAGAGGCAGCCTAAGTCGTGGTTTCGGAGGCCACTGGCGAGCGGGGCAAGTCCTCTTTGAAAAAGCATCAGTTGAGGTATGGGCAGGAGCAAATAGAGGTGGCAGCTAAGGTAGCAGCAGGAAAGATGGCACTAGAGGCTAGAAGTGGTCAGAAACGCCCCCCAGCTGTGGTAGCACCAGCAAAGATGGCACAAGAGGCTAGAAATGGTCAGAAACGCCCCCCAGCAGCAGCAGCAGCAGCAGCCCCCCCAACTGCAGCCGAAGAAAGTCCCCTACCCTTCACAAGAGAGACAAGGCTTACACACCCTTGGCCAACGCCATCTTCATCTAGCGCCAGTCCACTTTGGCGGTCACTAGCACCTGGATCTGGCCAGGAGCTGCTATCAGCCCCAGCCGCCTAAATCCTGGCCAGCAGCTGCTGCCAGCCTTATGCCCATCAACGCTCCCCACAACCGAGACAACGTTGACTGCTATGGCCGCCCTGGTCAACGCCTTCTTCATCTCAGGCCAGTCCACTTGGCTGTCACTAGCACCTGGATCTAGTCAAGATCCGCTACCAGCCTCAGCAGCCTCAATCCCATCAACACTCCCCACAACAGAAACGTTGACTACCATGGCCACCTTAGTCAACGCCTTCTTCATCTCAGGCGTCTCCAGTTTGGCAGTCACTAGCACCTGGACCTGGCCAAGAGCTGCTATCAGCCTCAGCAGCACAGAACACAGCCAACAGCCGCTGCCAGCCTAAATCCCATCAACGCTCCCCACACCAGAGACAATGTTGACTGCCATGGCCGCCCTGGTCAACGCCTTCTTCATCTCAGGCCACTCCAGCTTGGCTGTCACTAGCACCTGGATCTGGGCAGGAGCCGCTATTAGCCTCAGCAGCCTAAATTCTGGCCAGCAGCCGCTGCAAGCCTAAATCCCATCAACGCTACCCACAACTGAGACGTTGACTGCAATGGCCGCCCTGGTCAACGCCTTCTTCATCTCAGGCCTCTCCAGTTTGGTGGTGACTAGCAGCTCCTGCACGGAGTGGCCGATGCGGGCAATTACGCTGAAGCCGTCAGTCACCTGCTCACGAGTCAGGTACACACCCAGTTCCTGCAGGGGGGGGTGGGGGTGGGGGGGAATGGGTTTGGGTTGGGTTTGGGGGTTGGGATGGGGGGTTGGGATGGGGCACTGCGGTGGAAGGGCTGTTAGTGTGTAAGTGTGTGTCAGGTACACCCAGTTCCTGCAGGGAGGGAGGGAGGGGGGGGGGCTGGGGGGGAAGGGCTGTGTGTGTGTTGAGTCAGATACGCACGCAGATCCTGCAGGGAGGAGGAGCAGGGGTATTTTAATAAAAAATATGGTAAGGTTGAGTGGTCGTGTGTGGATAGTTTGGGGAAGGTGGTTAAGCAGGCCACTAAGCATGTGGGTGGGGCAACTAGGGGGGGGGAGGGGGGGGGAATGTACGGTGGTTTGTGGGTACTTCGTGGGGTGCGAAAGGGAGACCATCGCAAGGAAAATGCGTCCGTCAGTGTTTGAAGTTGCATGCACTGCAGAGAAAACCGGCGTAAACCGTTATGTAACCCAGCCCAAAACAGGTGTGGCCAACATGGGGGGAAGGGAGGGTGGGAACGGCAACTACTATTAGTGTTTGAAAAACTAATATTATTTTAGTGTCACAATAATATTAGTCCTTCAAACAACTTCAAAATTCTGGCGAGACAGCTCGTCCGACTAATATTATATCACATTATTTATTCACTAATATTATATAACATAGCCGACCCCTACATACAGGCTGCCAGGTTTTGCCCACCCTGTCAGCAATGTCAGCACCTGACACCAGCCTGAGGTGCTTGGATGAGCACACACTGCTGGTGGGTGGTGGGCAAGGGGTAGAAAAAGGGAAGGACTGACAGGGAAAAATATGGGGGGCATTGGAGGCAGGGGGCACATGGGCGGAGCCATTCTGGTGGTGTCAACATGTTTTGCAATGTGCACACTGGGACACCCCTACTTACTTTTGGCGCCACAGATCAGGGTACTACTTCTTGCCAAATTGGTCAGCGCTTAAAGCGCACAAACGTCAAATTGGTCAGTGTTTTTTAGTGCAAAGAGTGCAAAAACTGTGCGATGCGCCCACAGGGGGTTGAAGAAACTGCGCGAAATGCAGAGGGGCTCAAAAAGTTGTTGCCCTTTTTGCACTAAAAAGCGCTGACCAATTTGGAAGTAGTACCCTGGGGGGGACACCCTTCTCCAGCTTCAACTACTCTAACAGGTCCTGACACCCCTTCTTACTTGTAGGGAACGGCAACTAATATTAGTGTTTGAAAAACAAACATTAACTAATATTATTTTAGTGCCACAATAATATTAGTTTTTCAAATAAATTTGAATTTCTGGTGAGACGGCTTGTGCGACTAATATCATATGATATTATAAAATATTATTTATTCACTAATATTATATAACATAGCCGACCCCTACTTACTTGAGACGCCACACTTAGCTCCTCAGCTGGTCAGATCAGGTGGTAGTGGCGGTGGTGTGGTAGTTGCGGTATTAGTAGTGGTGGTGACTTACTTGTAGTTCCGGCATATCATATGATGTTGACCAGTGGCGAGTATGATATCATACAAATTACATCATGTGATATTGTGTATAAATGGTAACTTTGGCAAAGTCAGACTGCCGGCATCATATGATACCACAGCATCTAATGAAATCATATTGCCGTTCCCTACTTACTTGTGAAATCACACTTCGCTCCTGGGCTTGCCGTCCAATGTAAACCTCGTCAACACCCTTCTCCATTTTTTGGCGTAGCCCCCCCTTCTGGGAGGCAGGAGCCCCCATTGTTACCCATTTGTCCGTTCGACCGACCGACAGACCATCTGACCGTGATGAAGCCTGACACGTCAGCCAACAGTCTCGTAACTAAGTCGCTTCCGTTGCCACCTGTCACTCTGTCGCGATCACTCTCCGCCAATATTTAGCGTTGCAGGCGACGCTGCATAGAACTTGTCAACCTCTCCACCAGGCCTTCACACCCCTACTCACTTGTGACGTCACACTTCGCTCCTGGGCTTGCCGTCCAATGTAAACCTCATCAACACCCCTCTCCATCTTCAACCTCTCCACCAAGTCTTGCACCTCAAGCATCAAGTTGCGCGTCACTCCCCAGTTCACACGGTCCAAGGTTTGCTTGGTAGGATCCTCAGTCAGCTGAAAAACAAAGGGGCAGGAGTGGGGTGGGGAGTGAGGTGTGAGACTTCAGGCGTCAGTTGTGAGGTGTGAGGCATTAAGCTGAAGGTGTGAGGTGTGAGAAGTGAGGCGTGAATTTTAAGGTTGTTAGCGGCAGGCGTGAAGTTGAACGTTTGAGATGTGAGGTTTCAGGAGTGTGGTTTGAGAAGTAAGGTTTGCTTGGTGGGGTCCTCAGTCAGCTGAAAAACAAAGGGGCCGGAGTGGGGTGAGGTGTCAGGTGTGAGGTTTGACACTTAAGGCGACAGGTGTGAGGTGTGAGGTGTGAGATTTGACACTTAAGGCGTGAGGTGTGAGGTGTGAGATTTGACACTTAAGGCGTCAGGTGTGAGGTGTGAGGTTTGACACTTAAGGCGTCAGGTGTGAGGTGTGAGATTTTACACAGAAAGCGTCAGGTGTGAGGTGTGAGGTTTGACACTTAAGGCGTCAAGTGTGAGGTTTGAGGTGTGTGGTTTGACACTTAAGGCGTCAGGTGTGAGGTGTGAGGTGTGAGATTTTACACAGAAGGCGTCAGGTGTGAGATGTGAGGTTTGACACTTCGGGCGTCAAGTGTGAGGTTTGAGGTGTGTGGTTTGACACATCAGGCGTCAAGTGTGAGGTTTGAGGTGTATGGTTTGACACTTCAGGCGTCAAGTGTGAGGTTTGAGGTGTGTGGTTTGACACTTAAGGCGTCAGGTATGAGGTTGGAGGCTTTAAGCGCGAGGCGTGGAGTTAAAGGTGTGAGGTGTGAGGCGTGGAGTTTAAGGTTTGAGGTTTGAGGAGTCAGGTGTGAGGTCTGAGGCGTGGAGTTGAAGGTGTGAGGTGGGGCGTCAGGTGTGGGGTGGGGCGTCAGGTGTGAGGTGTGAAGCGTGACATTTTAAGGTGTGAGGTGGGGCGTCAGGTGTGAGGTGTGAGGCGTGACATTTGTAGGTGTGAGGTGGGGCGTCAGGTGTGAGGTGTGAGGCGTGAAGTTTTAATGTGTGAGGTGGGTCGTCAGGTGTGAGATGTGAGGCGTGAAGTTTAAGGTTTGAGTTTTGAGGAGTCGGGTGTTAGGTTTTAGGTATGAGGAGACAGGTGTGAGGTTTAAGGTTTGAGGTATTAGGTGTGAGGCTTGGGGCGTGAGGTGTGAGGTGTGCAGCGTGAAGTTTGAGGTGTGACATGTGAGGCGTCAGGTGTGAGGTGTTAGGTTCAAGGTTTGTGGCTTCAGGTGTGAGGCGTGAGGCTTGGGGCGTGAGGTGTGAGGTGTGCAGCGTGAAGTTTGAGGTGCGAGGTGTCAGGTTTGGGGTTTTAAGTGCCCTGAACATTAGATGCCCCAAACCCAGCAAGAGCTAGTTCAAGAGCTAGTTCCTACCTGTTTCATGGAGAGCGCCAGCCTGCACTTAGCAGCATCTACATCGATGATTTTGCAGTCGATTACTTGACCTGCAGCACAAAACAACACAACAAAGCCTGAGCCAAGGATACAGATCAGGGTACTTCCAAGCGCGCGCTTTTGCGCGCAGCCACGCTGCCTTTTTGAGCCCAACTGCGCATTTTGCGCAGTTTTTGCGACACCCTGCAGGCAAGCATTTTTTGCGCTTTTTGCTCTACGAAGCGCAGTTTTTTTGTCTTCAAGTGCGCTTAAGCGCTGGCCAATTCGGTCGATGGAAGCACCCTGGTACAGATGTTGAAATTACACATGGGATTAGAGGCATCTACGCCGATGATTTTATATTACGATTGCATGCATGCAAGCTACACAACACGACACAACAAATCCTGAGACAAGGCTACTGATGATGGAAGCACACAAAGGATCGGAGGCATCAACGTCGATGAAGTCGCCTTGCTCTGATGCATCCGAGGGCGGGGCGGGGCGGGGTGGGGTTTGGTTCAAGAGGTCAAGGGGATGAAGTTGCCTTGTTCTGATGCATCCAAGGGCGGGGCGGGGCGGGGTTTGGTTCGACAGGTCAAGAGGTCAAGGGGATGAAGTCGCCTTGTTCTGATGCATCCGTGGGCGGGGCGAGTGGGGTTGGGGTTGGGGTTGGGGTGGGGTTTGGTTCAACAGGTCAAGAGGTCAAGGGGATGAAGTTGAACCATAAGTCAGAATAAGTCTGGCTGATGGAGTTATCAGTTATGAGCATTCTAGTGGTGGGACCACTGCTGCTACCACCACTGCCACCACTACCACCACCACGAACACCAAGGACTCCCTTGGGTGTTTAGCCAACTAATAGATCCTATCACATGCACCACCACTACCGCCACAACCACCACCACTACTACCACCATCACCACCACCAGGGAGTTCCTTGGGTGTGCTGCTCAATAATAGATCCTCTCACATGCACCACCATTACCGCCACCACCATCACCACGACCACCACCGCCACGACCACCACCACTACTACCACCATCACCACTTCCGCCACCACTACCACCACCACCATCACCACCACCAGGGAGTTCCTGGGGTGTGCTGCTCACTAATAGATCCTCGCACACGGACTACCCCCACAGCCCCACTTGACTGACCCCGAAATTCCCTGCCTCCCCTCAACTCACTTAACCCACCCCCTCGCAATAACAAATCTCCCCCTTCTCTCGCATCCCACCCTTCCCCTCCCCCATCCCCAACCCCTACTCTCTCCTCCCCTCCCGCCCTACCACTACCTCCCACGCCCTTGCCCCGTCTGAAGAATCAGACTAGACCACCATCACCACCAGTGCTCCTCGCACCACCACCAGATCAGACCACCACCAACACTACCACGACCAGATCACCACCACCTGACCACCACCACCACCAGACCAGACCACCATCACCACCAGACTAGACCACCATCACCACCAGTGCTCCTCGCACCCGACTTCCTCGAACCACCACCAGATCAGACCACCATCAACACAACCACCACCAGATCACCACCACCAACACCATACCACCATCACCACCAGGCTAGACCACCAATACCACCACCAGTGCTCCTCGCACCACCACCACCACCAGATCAGACCACCACCAGATCACTACCACCACCAGACCAGACCACCATCACCACCAGACTAGACCGCCAATACCACCACCAGTGCTCCTTGCACCTGACCTCCTCGCACCACCACCACCACCAGATCAGACCACCACCAACACTACCACCACCAGACCACCATCACCACCAGACTAGACCACCAATACTACCACCAGCGCTCCTCGCACCTGCCCTCCTAGCGCCTGCAGCAATTTTGGCCCCTGGACTGTAGCAACACACACGTACACACAGACCTTTGGATAGCACCTCTTCCACAGTCATGATGGTGTCCTATGAGATCTCTGTCTTGTGAATCAGATCAGACCACCAATACCACCACCAGTGCTCCTTGCACCTGCCCTGCTTGCACCTGCAGCCTATTTGGCTACCCCTGGACTATAGCAACATACACAGACATCCACACACCTTTAGATAGCACCTCCTCAACAGTTATGATGGTGTCCCATGAGATCTCAGTCTTGTAAATCAGACCAGACCACCACCACCAGACTACCCCTGGACTGTAGCAACACACAAAATTGCTGGCTGAAGCCATGTTACCAGGTTCAAGTTCAAGTAGCAACATACACATACACACACCTTTGGATAGCACCTCTTCCACAGTCATGATGGTGTCCCATGAGATCTCAGTCTTGTGAATCAGACCCGACACTCCTGGGAAGTCCTTCAGGTCGCAGAAGGCTCCATACTCCTCCACAGCCGCCACCACCCCCTTCACTGTGATGCCCACCTTGAGAAGCAGCATAGACTCGCTCTGCTGAGCTTTCTTCTCGCTCAAAATGATCTCCCTCTTGTTTCCCTGCATCTCAATCTGGGGTAGGGGGTAAGGGGGAGGAAGGGGTAAGGGGGAGGTAAGGGGGAGGGGGGGGGGGGGGTAGGCGGAAAGGGAGGGGGGGGTAAGGGGGGGGAGATAAGGGGGAGGGGAGTAAGGGGTGGGGGTGGGGGGGGGGGGGGGGGTAGTAAGGGGGAGAGGGAGGGGGGGTAAGGGGGGGGAGGTAAGGGTAAGGGGGTAAGGGTAAGGGGGGGCTGTGAGGACGAGGACATGGACGTGCTCTGCTGAGCTTTCTTCTCGCTCAGAATGATCTCCATATTGTTTCCATGCGCTTCAATCTGGGGTGGGCGGGGGGGGGGGGGGGTTATGGAGGGGGGGAGGTAAGGGGGGGGGGGGGGGGGGGGGGCGTGAGGAGAAGGACATAGACACGCTCTGCTGAGCTTCCTCTCACTCAAAATGGTATCACTCGTGTTACCCTGCATCTCAATCTGTGAGTGTAAGGGAAAGGGGGGGGCGTAAGGGGAAAGGGGGGGGGGGGGGGGGGGTGTACGGGGAAGTGAGGGGAGGGGGGGGGGGGGGGGGGGGATAGAGGGGGTAAAGGGGCGTCGTGAGGAGAGGACATGGACTCGCCTCCACTGATATTTCTTCTCCCTCAAAATGATCTTTCTTGTTGCCCTGCATCTCATTCTGGTGTGTGTAAGGGATGGGGGTGGGGATAAGGGTGCAGGTGTGTGAGGGGGTCGGGTGTGCGTGTGGGGTGTAAGAGGGAGGGTGTGGTGTGTGTGCTGTGCGTGTGCGGGGGGGGGGGGGCGTGTGGAGCAGGGTTGCAGTGTGGGAGATGGGAGAAGGGGGGAAAGCTGAGGGAAACTTATATTCGTGTGCATATTGGTGGAGGAGGGAGGGGGGGGGGATTGAAAGTGTTGTAGATAAGGGGATGGGGGTGAGGGTGGGTGCAGACGGTGAGGGCATTACCAGGCAGGGGGGGGCAGATAGGTAAGAATCCAAGTGGTGAGTGGAGGGTGGGGATAGAAGAGAGGTGGTAGTGGTTAGGGAGGTGGTTAGGGAGAAGGGTTTCGAGCGTGGGTGTAGGGCGGGGTTAGAGAGTGGGTAGGGAGAGGGGGTGGGAGAGGGGGTAGAGAGGGGGTAGGGAGGGGGTGGGGGAGGGAGAAGGGGTATAGAGAGGGTAGGGAAAGGGGTGGGTAGGGAGAGGGGATAGGGAGAGGGTAGGGAGAAGGGTGGGTAGGGAGAGGGGGTGGAGAGTGGGCAGGGCAGGGGGTGGATAGGGAGAGGGGGTAGGGAGAGGGGGTAGAGAGTGGGTTGGGAGAGTGGGTAGGGAGAGGGGGTGGTAAGGAGAGGGGGTAGGTGCGGAGAGGGGGTAGAAGGGGGTGAGAACGGCCTTTGGACAGCAATAATGTCTACATTGAGTTTCAGTAAATACTGCCCCCCCCCCTCCCCCCCCACCACCACCACCACACACACACACCTCTAGCCCCAACCCACGCCCCACCTCAACCCCCACTCCACCACACAGCCCCCACTCCACCAGAAAAATCACGAGATGGACAGATGGGCCCCCTATCCCAATCTGCCTCGGGTTAGTCTTGGGTGGCCGGGTATTACCGGTAATACTCAAAAATTGATTAGGGAAAAAGTGGAATAAAAGGATCATATCTTTCTCAAATTGCATGGGGATTTTTGCAGCGCCAACTTCATTAGTAGTAAAACACGTATATATATATATATATATATTTATATATATCGTCCAATAGTCCCACACACACCCACACACTGATCTAGTTCTTACCGACACAATCTTGGTCGTGATGGTCTTGCCAACCAAGTAGTCCAGGTCCCCTGTGTGTCCCTTCTTCAGAGAGAGCATGCAGTTGTAGGGGATGAAGCCCTTCAGCGGGCCCACACTAACCACCAGGCCCCCCTTATTGAATGACTTGACGACGGCTTCCAGCGCGGTGCCATTCTTCTCCGCCTCGATCACAGCCTTCCAGGGGTCTTCAGGCCTCACGGGCCTCACCGGGCGGTTTAGGCCGAGGCTCTTCTCGACAATGATGCTGCGCGCCACCATGCGAGAAGGCACCTTGGTGTGATGCAGGCGAGGGGCTACGGGGACCTGTGGGTGGGTGGGTTTGTTAGCTGATGGGTTGGTTCCTTCTGTGTTTGGTTTAGCCTCACAGGGCAGTTGAGGCTGAAGCTCTTCTCGACGATGATGATGATGATGATGATGCGTGCCGCCATCAAGAGGGCACCTTGGTGTGGTGCAGGCGAGGGGCGACGGGGACATGTGGGGGTTGAGTGGGTGGGTGGGTTTGTTAGCTGATGGGTTGGTTCCTTCTGTGTTTGGTTCAGCTTTACAGGGCAGTTGAGGATGAAGCTCTTCGCGACGACGATGATGATGATGATGATGATGATGATGCGTGCAGCCATACGAGAGGGGACCTTAGCGTGGTGAAGGCCAGGGGCTACAGGGACCTGTGGGGGTTGAGTGGGTGGGTGGGTGGGTTTGTTTGCTGATGGTATAGGTTTAGCATCACAGGGCGGTTGAGGCTCGCACTCTTCTTGACGATGATACTGCGCGCCACCATACAAGAGGGCAATTTGGCATGGTGCAGGCGAGGGGCGACAAGGACCTGTAAAAGTGAACCCTGGTTTGAGTGGGTGGGTGGTGATGGTGGGCGGGTTGGTTGGTTGATGGCTGGTGGTGGTGGGTGGGTGGAAGGTCGTGAGAATTTGCCATTTTTATCAATGATTGCATTAGGAGATCGAATGAAGTATTTTTTGGTAAAAATGCTTTCATTTTAATTGATTACGAAACAGAACACATTAACATTACCCTGTATCGATATGGTATCAAACACATAAATAGGGTAAGGATATGGAATCGGCTGACTGGTTGTTTGATTGTTTGATTGGCTGTGGTTTGATTGGCTGTGATTTGATTGGTCATGCATTCATCTGTTTGGCAGCTCCTTCTTAAGACGGTCATTCGACAAGGTTTGCATAAATAGGGCAACTCAATGTTTTCGGATAAGTGGTTGTTTGAGTGTTTGATTGGCTGTGATTTGATTGGTCATGCATTCATCTGTTTGGCAGCTCCTTCTTAAGACGGTCATTCGACAAGGTTTGCATAAATAGGGCAACTCAATGTTTTCGGATAAGTGGTTGATTGAGTGTTTGATTGGCTGTGATTTGATTGGTCATGCATTCATCGGTTTGGCAGCTCCTGCTTAAGACGGTCATTCGACAAGGTTTGCATAAATAGGGCAACTCATTGTTTTCGGATAAGTGGTTGTTTGAGTGTTTGATTGGCTGTGATTTGATTGGTCATGCATTCATCGGTTTGGCAGCTCCTTCTTAAGACGGTCATTCGACAAGGTTTGCATAAATAGGGCAACTCAATGTTTTCGGATAAGTGGTTGATTGAGTGTTTGATTGGCTGTGATTTGATTGGTCATGCATTCATCGGTTTGGCAGCTCCTTCTTAAGACGGTCATTCGACAAGGTTTGCATAAATAGGGCAACTCAATGTTTTCGGATAAGTGGTTGTTTGAGTGTTTGATTGGCTGTGATTTGATTGGTCATGCATTCATCGGTTTGGCAGCTCCTCCTAAAGACGGTCCTTTGACAAGGGAAGATAAATAAATGAATAAATAGTGTGCCTTATTCTGAGGCGTAAGGTTGAGAGGGCCAGCCTGTTTGCTTGCACTAGTGCCAACCACCAAACAAGAGTTGCGCAAGCTTGGAAAGTTATCTTCACATTTTTTGGCGGAGCCCCCCCTTCTGGAGGGCAAGAGGCCATAGTGTCACCCCGTTGTTCGTCTGACCGTCCAACCGTCCGACCACAAGAAACCCTGGCCATGTTGTTAACCTGGGGCTCCGGTCTGGTGCACTCAATTCCAGACGCTTCGATAGCCAACACTCTCCACCAATTTTCTGCGTCGCTTACAACGCTCCAAGGACTTGTTAATTTCAGCAACAAACAACAGCTTCTAAGCAGTGCCCCGGACTGGCTATTCAGCTGAACGCAGCAGCTTCCAGGCAGCTCCCCTGACTGGCTATTCAGCTGAATGCAGCAGTTTTTAAGCAGCTCCCTTGACTGGCCGTTCAGCGGAACGCAACAGCTCCTAGGCAGGACCTCTGCCTGGCTATCCTAACCAAACCTAAAGCAACCTATTGCACGCTGAAGCTGACACAATAAACTGTCCAGAAGTGCTGAAAATATTGGGTTCGGCATAGTCCCTGGCTCAATGAGCTGCCTAGAAGCTGCCTATTGCACCTGAAATTTGAATCCATACTCAGCTTTCCAGAAATTCTGGAATCTTTGGACATTGTCCAGCGGCTGGCTCAGAGAGCTGCCAAGAAGCTGCTGCTTGTAGTCGAAATGAAAACGGGGGGTATCTTGCATGGGCACCCGGAGGTGTGGGGCGTGCTTAGACGTTTTCCCCCGTCAACGCTTGGCTATTCTGTCGCTGCATGGCCATGCATAGGTGTAGCTGAACTAGTCCGAAATACCCCCCCCCCCCCCAAGCCCTGGGCTCCACGCTTCGCACTCTGTCACGCGATGGCTCCGCAACAATGCTGAAATCAGGCTTGAGTAGCCCAAGAAGTTACTCAACCGTTCCTACATAAATCTGAAATAAAGAACACTGGAGCATGCTGGGGGGTGGCTAAGGAGCACACACACACCACATACGCTGGAGAATGATGGGGGTTTGCTTGGGAACACACACACACCACACCCACTGGAGAATGATGGGGGTTTGCTTGGGAACACACACACACCACACACGCTGGAGAATGATGGGGGGTTGCTTGGGAACACAAACACACCACACACACTGGAGAATGATGGGGGGTTGCTTGGGAACACACACACACCACACACACTGGAGAATGATGGGGGTTTGCTTGGGAACACACACACACCACACACACTGGAGAATGATGGGGGTTTGCTTGGGAACACACACACACCACACACACTGGAGAATGATGGGGGGTTGCTTGGGAACACACACACACCACACACACTGGAGAATGATGGGGGTTTGCTTGGGAACACACACACACCACACACACACTGGAGCATGCTGGGGGTAGGCTTGGGAGCACACACACCACACACCACAAACACACACACTGGAGCATGCGGGGGGGTGGCTTGGGAACACTCACACCACACACACACATACACAAACACTGAATCATGCTGGGGGTTGGCTTGGGAACACACACACCACACACACACACACTCGAGCATGCTAGGGTTTGGCTTGAGAACACACACACACCACACACACACATACACACACACTGGAGCATGCTGGGGGGTGGCTTGGGAACACACACACACCACACACACACATACACACACACTGAATCATGCTGGGGGTTGGCTTGGGAACACACACACCACAGACACACATACACACACACTGGAGCATGCTAGGGTTTGGCTTGAGAACACACACACACACCACACACACACACTGGAGCATGCTGGGGGTTGGCTTGGGAACACACACACACCACACACACACATACACACACACTGAATCATGCTGGGGGTTGGCTTAGGAACACACACACCACACACACACATATACACACACTAGAGCATGCTCGGGTTTGGCTTGAGAACACACACACACCACACACACACATACACACACACTGGAGCATGCTGGAGGTTGGCTTGGGAACACACACGCACACCACACACACACACACAGCATCCCCTAGTGAACTCCATCTCCATCTTCACATCTCTCACTCACACTCCATCTCCGCCTCTCAATCACACACCTGACTAGGCCCCACGCACACACCCACATGCGTCTTGAGTCCACTCCAGCCCAACTAAAATCAATCCCGCTCAAAACCAATTCCCAACTCTCACTCACACACCTGACTAGGCTCCCCACCCACACACCAATGCCTATCTTGAGTCTACTCCAGCCCACCCAAAACCAGTCCCGCTCACACCTCATCCCCACATCTCGCTCACACACCTGACTAGGCTCCCCACACACACACGCACACATGTCTCAATCAACTCCAGCCCACCCAAATTCAACTCCACTCGCACCCCATCCCCACATCTCACTCACACACCTGACTAGGCTCCCCACACACACACGCACAAGTGTCTTGAGTCTGCTCCAGCCCACCCAAAATCAACTCCACTCACACCCCATCCCCACATCTCACTCACACACCTGAATAGGCTCCCCACACACACTCGCACACGTGTCTTGAGTCTGCTCCAGCCCGACCGAAATCAGTCCTGCATATACGCCATCCCTACATATCTACCTCTTATACCGCACTAGGCACCGAAAACACACGCACAGCTGTTTCGAGTTTATTCCAGCCCACCACAAATCAACCCCTGCACAAACACTACCCCCACCTCTCTCACTCACGCAATGCACTAGGCCTCACGCACACGCGCACACACACACGCCTGTGTATAGTCTACTCCAATTCACCCCAAACCAATCCCTGCTCAAACCCTACCCCCAGGCCTCAACCTCACATGATGCACCAGGCCCCACGCACACGCACACGCACACACAGGCGCACACGAACACACACACACACTCACAAACGCGCACACACACAAAAACACGCACACACAAACAAGCACACACACACAGAAGTGTCATGAATCTACTCAAGCCCAGACCAAACCGATCACTCGCATTCCCCCGTGCACCAAGCACTCAGGCACGGCTACAAAATGATTTGAGAGCTAGGGGGACACAATGGCCAGGCATGGCAGCGGCATATGTCCAGCCTGGCTGCCTGTGAGTAGGGAATGGCAAATCATATGATGTTGACCAAAGTTGAGTATGATATCATATGATATCATACAAAAATCATATGATTTAATATCATACGATATGGTGCCCCAGGCCAAAGGAACCTAGTCAGACCGCCGGCATCAGATGATATCATATGATATCGTATGATGACATGATATCATATGATGTATGAGCGGCCCCAGTAGAGATCCCATCAATTTCTCCCATCTTTATCCCACCCAAAGACAAAGACAAAGACATATTGCCGATCCCTGCATGTGAGTATGGGGCTAGCTTTGATTCTACTACACGGTCTGCCAGCCTTAGTGCTGCTCACGTCTGCAGAAAAAGTAAACATGGGTAGCATGGACACTACTACATCATACTCAGTAGAGAAAGTGATCACATCAAGGGCTGTACAGGACTAGGGCCTAAAGGGGTCTGTTACCCTCGTGGGTGTGAGTGGACAGTTGGGCAATATTTTCAGGGAGAGCAGCTGACGAGCGGAATCGAGTGATCAGTATCACCGCGCAAGATTGTGAGAAAGCTGCTAGGTGGGGTCGGGGGGGGTCCACATCAATCCACCAAGCCCATCGGCACTCGGCAGAGATAGCATCTGCTCCCAGTGGTTTAGCCTGATAGCGAACTTGAAAACGAGGATATCAATACGGGCATCTGAACTGAGCCAGAGGAGAGCGGACAGGTCGAGCGTTTATATGGATGCATTCAGGTAGTTAGGACCTAGCCCGAGGAAGTTAGGATGAAAATATCGCAACCCGGCGACTGGACTCAGAAAGCCCTACGCTTACCATCGAGGGAGAAGCCCGAGAGCCAGCTCGTCCCGCTGAAAAAATGGAGGCATCCCTCGTGCTCAGAAGGTTCATGGTGGTCAACCTCAGGTTCGCGCAAATGCAATCTAGTAGGGATGGAAGACGGAATCAAAGGTGGAAATAGTAGCAAGTACGGACGACGGTGCTGGGAGGGTGGGAGCTTTAGCCACGTTCGGTGGTTGGTTCTTGAGGCCTCGTCGACAGCCTCGTGGATATTTGCGGGTATTATGATAAGTGGCTGAGAATGGATCCAGTCAGCACCAACATCATTGGGGGTTGTAAATCCGACCATCCGACCATCCGACCATCCGACGTAAAATCCGACGATCAACTGACCAACACTCTTGACGACCCAGTCGCTAATGCACTTATGCTGGGGCTGCAGTAGAGCAGTCCCTGTCTGGGGCAGGAGACTAGGACATGTCTTTCAACAGTCTGTCGTAGGCGCCAATTTAATTAACGTGTATAACTTAGCGGTCAGTGGCGGTACAACCCTAAACTGCATATTAAGGTGCTCAAAGCGCATGCTCTTTGGTGGTATTTAGTTCTTTTAGTTCGGCCTTCCTCTCTTGTGGTTGGTGGGCTTGGTGTTCTGGAATGTATACACTTTGCATCCTTCCCCTTTCTGCTCTCCTTTCCGCCTCTAGTTTGTTTCCTTTTTTGGACTTGACCTAGTTTGTTTTCAGGTTTGTGGGGGTGCCTTCAAAATCCTCGTGCTTCCGTGTTATAAAATTGAATAGTCGGCAGGCTGTGCTGCTGTCCAAGTGTCCAGTCGCGGCAGTGATTTGCTGGGTTTATGTACCGAACCCTCTCTCACACATTTCAGGAAGGCCATTGTCCTACGCTGGGTAAGATACCTTATTCATCAAGGCCCACTTGTCTTAATACCAGGCAACGGGCACTCATTTAAGTGCTTGAAAAACTTGTATAAACTAATAGTAACCTGATATTGTACATTAGGTTCCCCGGAGGTTCTCCGACAAATATTATCAAAACCATTGTTTATAAAGTGACAGGTAAGTAATTTAACAACGCAGCCTTCCATGTAGCCGGATTGCGATAGAAGCCAGTTTAAATGTTAGCAGTCATGAAGCAAGGTAAATTTTTGCCCAAACCAAACAAAATTGGTCTGTTTGAAGGTTTATTTGATTGCATATTGTGAAAGAGGAGATCGAGACCTTTCGTAAATGCTACCTAATTATGAATCTTATCTGATAGTATCCGGAAAAGTCAATATTGGGCCCAAGCCACCTGTAGGTCATTATTTATAAATAGCTCGTTGATTTGCAAATTTGATTTTATTGTGAAAGAGGAGGTCAAGATATTTCAGATAAACTGCCTAAATCACACGAGGACGAACAAAATAAAACTCAGATGGCAGATAAGGGCAAAAATACATGCGGTACAAATCCTGCTAATATTCGACAGCTTGGCCAACTAATATTAACTAACGTTCACTGGTATTAAATAACAATCACTAATATTACTCATTCACTAATATTAAAGAACATTGCCGCTTGCTGAGTGCCACATAACTTACGACACATGCCACAGCACACTTCTCTTCAGCTGTGTTTTTCTTGTCAGCTAAAAGCAGCAGCTTCTTGACAGCTCCCCTGACTGGCTATTCAGCAAAAGCTAATGCAACCTAGTATGCCTGGAAGACCCCCATATTAAGCTGCACTGGCATGATGTGGCTACGGTGCCTGCCGGTCAGGCATCCGTGGTAATTCTTTTTACTGAGATGGTCCTACGGTGACTATAGCTAGCTCCGGCTTACGCTATGGTGTCCTTAACTTCACGTCCTGTGAGTAACGGTTCTACACGGATGTAACAATTTCAATTTCAATTTCAATGCCTGGAAGCTGACAGCATCCAGTGTCCCGAACTGTCAAGTGCCACTTGACTTCCAACACAAAACCCGTCCATCGCATACTTATGAGCCGGTTCCCTTAACCCAACGTCCTTAGAAGTGTCATTGTGACATATCATGGAACGTAAGATTTATTTATTTATTCCCAACACAAACCACAGCACACTTTTCTCCAGCTAATTAAAAGGTGTTGTTTATAAAGTGCCGCTTTACTTGCAACACAAACCACAGCACATTTCTCGTCAGCATCCATTATCAGTGCTGATGTTATTGGTCGTGGGTCGACATCTCCCGCTGGTTTAAGGGCGCCAACTCCCTCGTTATGAGTAGGAAAGGCTCCGCCACATCACATACAATCCTTGCAGTCTTGGACTCGTACAGGGAGACTCACCCTTCGAGGCAAAAATCCTTCCCCCGCCCCAATTCTTGTTTAAAACGATTTGTTTAATCAAGTGCCACTTTACGTATAACTCATGCCACATTGCCCCTCTCTCCAGATCCAGGAGGCTTGGATCAAAGGGGTCGAAATTGGTCTTCTCCAGAGCTTGCAGATACTTCTGACATACCAAAGCCGGCAGCATCAGGCCACATGCCTCTTTTTAGAAAGGTGTTGTTTATCAAGTGCCACTTCACTTGTAATACATGCCACATTGCCCCCCTCTTCAGATCCAAGAGCCTTGGATCAAAGGGGTCGAAATTGGACTTGTCCAGAGCTTGCAGGTACTTCTGACATGCCAAAGGGCGGGAGCATTAGGCCACATGCCTCTTTTTTAAAAGGTGTTGTTTATCAAGTGCTACTTCACTTGTAATACATGCCACATTGCCCCTCTCTCCAGGTCCAAGAGGCTTGGATCAAAGCGGTCGAAATTGGACATCTCCAGAGCTTGCAGATACTTCTGACATGCCAAAGGGCGGGAGCATTAGGCCACATGCCTCTTTTTTAAAAGGTGTTGTTTATCAAGTGCCACTTTACTTGTAATACATGCCACATTGCCCCCCTCTTCAGGTCCAGGAGGCTTGGATCAAAGGGGTCGAAATTGGACTTCTCCAGAGCTTGCAGGTACTTCTGACATGACAAAGCCGGCAGCATTAGGCCACACGCCTGTTTAGGCATCTTGGGTTGTAGTGCCCTGGCCTCCTCCAGGTTGGCTTTTGCTGTACTTGCAACGGCAAGCACTACATCCCGCAAGCCATCTGTAGTTTTGCCTTCGTAGATATCCTCCTGCGTGCAGATCAGTGTTTTTTATTTCAGATTTATGTGGGCCAGGCTGGCTTTTGCTGTACTTGCTACGGCAAGCACTTCATCATGCAGGCAGACCATTTAAACAAAAATCAGATATTTTTTTATATATAATAATACATAATATATATCTCAGGTGCCTAAGTTCGAAAACGGCCTAAGTCGATACAAGAATGTGATACAGAGCCGTACATGACCCAAACTGCTCGGAATCGAATTCTGTCTTTCTCATATTGTTCGCGAAGGTGTCAGCTATGCGCGCAGCTACTTTTCGTCCGCGTTCACATCTGGTCGCGAGCAGCCTTGTCCGGCAGGCCGGTGGCAGTACATGAGATGTGCGATAATTAGTGATACAAATCCAGATAGCGTCAGATTCGAGGCCGCGCGAGCTATTCCGAAGAAAGGTACCTCAGGACGAAAGGCTTATCGAACCCCTACTACAAGGTCGGAGGCTGCGCTTCAGCCTTGGCCTCGGAATCTACTGAAATGCCTGTACATCTCAAGATTTCACCTCCCAGTGGCCCACCACACCATGGCTCAGGATTAGTGTGTGTTTTCAATGATATACCCCAAATCAAAAACTGAGTTCAGATGTGGATGTTTGAAGACAAATTAAAAAAAGTTTGTTTTTGGATTTCTTTTTCGAAAAATATTTGAATTTTGAATTTATGTTCTTTTAAAATGGCTTGTTTCGGTCGCGATAGCTTCCGTATCACTTCCTGCATAAAACCCGTAGCGACTTAGGGAACCCCATAGTAACAAATTAGCATGTTTCACTTGACCTGGTTCCCACCATTTGAGAAAACCCAAATCCGAGTATTTGTATGTTGAACTGATGTGGATGGGCAACTAATTAGCAAAAAAGAATTGTTTTTGGACTTGAGGGCATAGGCTCAATCCATCTGTATCACTGAGGGTCTGACTTAGGCACCTATGGAGATATATTATATATATATTTTTTTAATATATGAGATATATTTTAGATCAGTGTTTTTAATTTTCAGATGTATCTGAGATAGTCAAGCCTGATTTAAATATGGTTAATTTCAGATTTACTCAAGCCTGATTTCAGGATTGTTGCGTAGCCATTGCATGGCAGAGCGCAAAGCGCAGAGCCCGGGGGGGGGGGGGGGGGGGGGTTCATGCGTTGCCATGCAACGACTAACCCAAACACTACCCTCCCCCCCCCCCCCCCCCCCCCCCAAAACACACACACACACACACTGTATTTCCCTGCCTCGGAACCTCCCTCCCCCTCACCTCACCTGGGACACCCCATGTTTGGCACATAGCTCAAAGGGCATGTATGAGTTGTAGGGTGACACACACACTGTATTTCCCTGCCTTGGAACAGTTTGGGACCTCCCCCCCCCCCCCACCCCACCCACTCAAACACACACACTGTATTTCCCTGCCTCGGAAACCCCCTCCCCTCCCCTGGGACACCCCATGTTTGGCACACAGCTCAATGGGCATGTAGGAGGGAGTCACACACACACTGTCTTTCACTGCCTCAGACCCCCTCCGCCCCTCACCTGGGAAACCCCATGTTTGGCACATAGCTCAATGGGCATGTAGGAGCGCCTGCTCGCAGCGTGGAAGGCAGTCCCTTTGAGAAGTGTGATGATGCCTACCGCCTTGCCCAAGTGGGATGCGGCATGATCCGCCTCGCGGCTGCTTACTTGGGCAGCACCCAGCTGAAGGTACAGCAGCTGCATGATGGGATGGGAGGGGAGGGGAGGGGGTGGTGGTGTGAGGGGAGAGTGGTGGTGGTATCCATCAAGTTTCGAGCTCTGGGCTGTATGGTATAGTATTACCCAGTCAAAGATCAGAGGTTCAAGTCCTGGCCAGGTTCACCAAATCTCAGATTTGACTCCTTGCAGGTAGAGAACTTCCTTCCGTGCTGTAGCGCCGTAGTCCAAGCTCAGGCGCAGAGGGTCTGCGAAACCAACTAAACCCAACATGGTAGCTATTACCCAGTATGTACACATGCATGCAAACGGGTGGGTTCCCTCAATCACACGCCTGTGGCATGGCGTACTATTCTTCAATTTTCAGTGGTGGTGGTGTGAGGGATGAGTTGTTGTTGGTGTTGTTGGTGGTGATGGTGGTGGCGTTGCTGTTATTATTGTTGTTGTTGTTGGTAGTTGGTGGTGTTGGTGTTGGTGGTGGTGCTGCTGTTATTGGTGGTGGAGGTGTTGGTGTTGGTGGTGCTGCAGTTGGTGGTGGAGGTGTTGGTGGTGGTGGTGGTGCTGCTGTTGTTGTTGTTGGTGGTGGTGGTGATGCTGCTGCTGTTGGTGGTGGAGGTGGTGGTACTGTTGGTGGGCAGCGCCCAGCTGAAGGTACAGTAGCTGCATGATGGGAGGGGAGGGGAGGGGAGGGGAGGGGAGGGGAGGGGTGGTGGTGTGGGGGAGAGGGTTGGTGTGGTGGGGAGAGGGATGGTTGTGGTGGGGAGAGGGATGGGTGTGTGTGGTGGAGGGCGGGAGGGTGTGAGGGAAGAGATTGTTGTAGTGGTGGTGCGTGGGTAGGTGGGTCGGAGTGGGGAGGGGAGGTGGTGGGGTTATTGGGGGTGAGGGTTAGTGGGTGGGGTGAGGGTTAGTGGTGGGGTGGTGAGGGGTGGAGGTGAGGGTGGTGGCAGGGGGAGAGGGGTGGTGGTACCGGTGGTGGCGTGAGGGGATGAAGGCCTACCGCATCCTACCCCCCCCCCCCCCCCCCATCCGCTCCGCTCCAACCACCCCTACCCATCCTACCCCAACCCAACCCGCCCCAATCCAACCCACCTGCGATGCCGTGCCCTCAGCATATGTTCCCAGCCCTTCCATGGTCAAGGCCATAATACATGCGCGTTTAATATAAACAACCAAACCAACCTTCCCCAACCCATCCCATCCTCCCCAACCAAACCTACCGCAACCCAACCCGCCCCAATCCAACCCACCTGCGATGCCGTGCCCTCAGCATATGTTCCCAGCCCTTCCATGGTCAAGGCATAATACATGCGCGTTTAAATTAACAACCAAACCAACCTTCCCCAACCCATCCCATCCGCCCCAACCCAACCTACCGCAACCCAACCCGCCCCAATCCAACCCACCTGCAATGCCGTGCCCTCAGCATATGTTCCCAGCCCTTCCATGGTCAAGGCCATAATACATGCGCGTTGAAAATAACAAACAAACCAACCTTCCCCAACCCATCCCATCCGCCCCAACCCAACCTACCGCAACCCAACCCGCCCCAATCCAACCCACCTGCGATGCCGTGCCCTCAGCATATGTTCCCAGCCCTTCCATGGTCAAGGCCATAATACATGCGCGTTTAAAATAAACAACCAAACCAACCTTCCCCAACCCATCCCATCCGCCCCAACCCAACCTACCGCAACCCAACCCGCCCCAATCCAACCCACCTGCGATGCCGTGCCCTCAGCATATGTTCCCAGCCCTTCCATGGTCAAGGCCATAATACATGCGCGTTTAAAATAAACAACCAAACCAACCTTCCCCAACCCCATCCCATCCGCCCCAACCAACCTACCGCAACCCAACCCGCCCAATCCAACCCACCTGCGATGCCGTGCCCTCAGCATATGTTCCCAGCCCTTCCATGGTCAGGCATAATACAAGCGCGTTTAAAATTAAACAGCCAAACCAACCTTCCCCAACCCATCCCATCCGCCCCAACCCAACCTACCGCAACCCAACCCGCCCAATCCACCCACCTGCGATGCCGTGCCCTCAGCATATGTTCCCAGCCCTTCCATGGTCAGGCCATAATACATGCGCGTTTAAAATAAACAACCAAACAACCTTCCCCAACCCATCCCATCCGCCCCAACCCACCTACCGCAACCCAACCCGCCCCAATCCAACCCACCTGCGATGCCGTGCCCTCAGCATATGTTCCCAGCCCTTCCATGGTCAAGGCCATAAGTACACTGCGCGTTTAAATAAACAACCAAACCAACCTTCCCCAACCCATCCCATCCGCCCCAACCACAACCTACCGCAACCCAACCCGCCCCAATCCAAACCCACCTGCGATGCCGTGCCCTCAGCATATGTTCCCAGCCCTTCCATGGTCAAGGCCATAATACATGCGCGTTTAAAATAAACAACCAAACCAACCTTCCCCAACCCATCCCATCCGCCCCAACCCAACCTACCGCAACCCAACCCGCCCCAATCCAACCCACCTGCGATGCCGTGCCCTCAGCATATGTTCCCAGCCCTTCCATGGTCAAGGCCATAATACATGCGCGTTTAAAATAAACAACCAAACCAACCTTCCCCAACCCATCCCATCCCCCCCCAACCCAACCTACCGCAAACCCAACCCATCCAACCCACCTGCGATGCCGTGCCCTCAGCATATGTTCCCAGCCTTCCATGGTCAAGGCCATAATACACGCGCGTTTAAAATAAACAACCAAACCAACCTTCCCCAACCCATCCCATCCGCCCCAACCCAACCTACCGCAACCCAACCCGCCCCCAATCCAACCCACCTGCGATGCCGTGCCCTCAGCATATGTTCCCAGCCCTTCCATGGTCAAGGCCATAATACATGCGCGTTTAAAATTAACAACCAAACCAACCTTCCCCAACCCATCCCATCCCATCCGCCCCAACCAAAACTACTGCAACCCAACCCGCCCCAATCCAACCCACCTGCGATGCCGTGCCCTCAGCATATGTTCCCAGCCCTTCCATGGTCAAGGCCATAATACATGCGCGTTTAAATAAACAACCAAACCAACCTTCCCCATCCCATCCCATCCGCCCCAACCAAACCTACCGCAACCCAACCCGCCCCAATCCAACCCACCTGCGATGCCGTGCCCTCAGCATATGTTCCCAGCCCTTCCATGGTCAAGGCCATAATACATGCGCGTTTAAAATAAACAACCAAACCAACCTTCCCCAACCCATCCCATCCGCCCCAACCCAACCTAACCCAACCCAACCCGAAGCATTGTTCCCAAGGCCCTTCATGGTCAAGGGCCATAAATACATGCGCGTTAAAATAACAACCAAACCAACCTTCCAGCCAACCCATCATCCCTCCGCCCCCAAACCAAAACCTACGCAAAAACCCAACCCAATCCAACCCACCTGCGATGCCGTGCCCTCAGCATATGTTCCCAGCCCTTCCATGGTCAAGGCCATAATACATGCGCGTTTAAAATAAACAACCAAACCAACCTTCCCCAACCCATCCCATCCGCCCCAACCCAACCTACCGCAACCCAACCCGCCCCAATCCAACCCACCTGCGATGCCGTGCCCTCAGCATATGTTCCCAGCCCTGAATGGTCAAGGCATATACATGCGCGTTTAAAATAAACAACCAAACCAACCTTCCCCAACCCATCCCAACCGGCACCAACGCCAACCTACCGCAACGCCAACCCGCCCCAACCCCAATCCAACCACCTGCGATTGCCGTGGCCCTCAGCATATGTTCCCAGCCCTTCCATGGTCAAGGCCATAATACATGCGCGTTTAAAATAAACAACCAAACCAACCTTCCCCAACCCATCCCATCCGCCCCAACCCAACCTACCGCAACCCAACCCGCCCCAATCCAACCCACCTGCGATGCCGTGCCCTCAGCATATGTTCCCAGCCCTTCCATGGTCAAGGCCATAATACATGCGCGTTTAAAATAAACAACCAAACCAACCTTCCCCAACCCATCCCATCCGCCCCAACCCAACCTACCGCAACCCAACCCGCCCCAATCCAACCCACCTGCGATGCCGTGCCCTCAGCATATGTTCCCAGCCCTTCCATGGTCAAGGCCATAATACATGCGCGTTTAAAATAAACAACCAAACCAACCTTCCCCAACCCCATCCCATCCGCCCCAACCCAACCTACCGCAACCCAACCCGCCCCAATCCAACCCACCTGCGATGCCGTGCCCTCAGCATATGTTCCCAGCCCTTCCATGGTCAAGGCCATAATACATGCGCGTTTAAAATAAACAACCAAACCAACCTTCCCCAACCCATCCCATCCGCCCCAACCCAACCTACCGCAACCCAACCCGCCCCAATCCAACCCACCTGCGATGCCGTGCCCTCAGCATATGTTCCCAGCCCTTCCATGGTCAAGGCCATAATACATGCGCAGTTTAAAATAAACAACCAAACCAACCTTCCCCAACCCATCCCATCCGCCCCAACCCAACCTACCGCAACCCAACCCGCCCCCAACCAACCCACCTGCGATGCCGTGCCCTCAGCATATGTTCCCAGCCCTTCCATGGTCAAGGCCATAATACATGCGCGTTTAAAATAAACAACCAAACCAACCTTCCCCAACCCATCCCATCCGCCCCAACCCAACCTACCGCAACCCAACCCGCCCCAATCCAACCCACCTGCGATGCCGTGCCCTCAGCATATGTTCCCAGCCCTTCCATGGTCAAGGCCATAATACATGCGCGTTTAAAATAAACAACCAAACCAACCTTCCCCAACCCATCCCATCCGCCCCAACCCAACCTACCGCAACCCAACCCGCCCCAATCCAACCCACCTGCGATGCCGTGCCCTCAGCATATGTTCCCAGCCCTTCCATGGTCAAGGCCATAATACATGCGCGTTTAAAATAAACAACCAAACCAACCTTCCCCAACCCATCCCATCCGCCCCAACCCAACCTACCGCAACCCAACCCAATCCAACCCACCTGCGATGCCGTGCCCTCAGCATATGTTCCCAGCCCTTCCATGGTCAAGGCCATAATACATGCGCGTTTAAAATAAACAACCAAACCAACCTTCCCCAACCCATCCCATCCGCCCCAACCCAACCTACCGCAACCCAACCCGCCCCAATCCAACCCACCTGCGATGCCGTGCCCTCAGCATATGTTCCCAGCCCTTCCATGGTCAAGGCCGTAGTACACGCGCATTTAAATTAAACAACCAAACCAACCTTCCCCAACCCATCCCATCCGCCCCAACCCAACCTACCGCAACCCAACCCGCCCCAATCCAACCCACCTGCGATGCCGTGCCCTCAGCATATGTTCCCAGCCCTTCCATGGTCAAGGCCATAATACATGCGCGTTTAAAATAAACACCAAACCAACCTTCCCCAACCATCCCATCCGCCCCAACCCAACCCTACCGCAACCCAACCCGCCCCAAATCCAACCCACCTGCGATGCTGTGCCCTCAGCATATGTTCCCAGCCCTTCCATGGTCAAGGCCATAATACAATGCGGCGTTTAAAATAAACAACCAAACCAACCTTCCCCAACCCATCCCATCCGCCCCAACCCAACCTACCGCAACCCAACCCAATCCAACCCACCTGCGATGCCGTGCCCTCAGCATATGTTCCCAGCCCTTCCATGGTCAAGGCCATAATACATGCGCGTTTAAAATAAACAAGCCAAACCAACCTTCCCCACCCCATCCCATCCGCCCCACCCCAACCTACCGCACCCAACCCGCCCCAATCCAACCCACCTGCGATGCCGTGCCCTCAGCATATGTTCCCAGCCCTTCCATGGTCAAGGCCATATACATGCGCGTTTTAAAATATAAACAACCAAACCAACCTTACCCAAACACAACAACTACCGGAACCAACCAGCCCAATCCCAACCACCTGCGATGCCTTTGCCATCAGCATATGTTCCCAGCACTTCCATGTCAGGCCATAATACATGCGCGTTTTAAAATATACAACCAACACAAACCTTCCCAACCCGTCCCAACCTACTTGTAACCCAACCGCCCCAAATCCAAAGCCACCTGCGATGCCGTGTCCCTAAGCATATGTTCCCAGCCTTCCATGGTCAAGGCCATTAATACAGCGCGTTTAAAGAATAAAAACCCAACAAACCTTCTCCAACCCATCCCATCTGCCTCAACCCAAGTACCGCAACCCAACCCGCCCCAATCCAACCCACCTGCGATGCCGTGCCCTCAGCATATGTTCCCAGCCCTTCCATGGTCAAGGCCATCATAATACATGCGCGTTTAAAATAAACAACCAAACCAACCTTCCCCAATCCAACCCAACCTACTGCAACCCAACCCGCCCCAATCCAACCCACCTGCGATGCCGTGCCCTCAGCATATGTTCCCAGCCCTTCCATGGTCAAGGCCATAATACATGCGCGTTTAAAATAAACAACCAAACCAACCTCTCCAACCCATCCCATCTGCCCCAACCCAACCTACCGCAACCCAACCCGCCCCAATCCAACCCACCTGCGATGCCATGCCCTCAGCATATGTTCCCAGCCCTTCCATGGTCAAGGCCATAATACATGCGCGTTAAAAATAAACAACCAAACCAACCTTCCCCAACCCATCCCATCCGCCCCAACCCAACCCACCGCAACCCAACCCGCCCCAATCCACCCCCTGCGATGCCGTGCCCTCAGCATATGTTCCCAGCCCTTCCATGGTCAAGGCCATAATACATGCGCGTTTAAAATAAACAACCAAACCAACCTTCCCCAACCCAACCCAACCTACCGCAACCCAACCCGCCCCAATCCAACCCACCTGCGATGCCGTGCCCTCAGCATATGTTCCCAGCCCTTCCATGGTCAAGGCCATAATACATGCGCGTTTAAAATAAACAACCAAACCAACCTTCCCCAACCCATCCATCCGCCCCAACCCAACCTACCGCAACCCACCGCCCCCATCCAACCCACCTGCGATGCCGTGCCCTCAGCATATGTTCCAGCCCTTCCATGGTCAAGGCCATAATACATGCGCGTTTAAAATAAACAACCAAACCAACCTTCCCCAACCCAACCCAACCTACTGCAACCCAACCCGCCCCAATCCAACCCACCTGCGATGCCGTGCCCTCAGCATATGTTCCCAGCCCTTCCATGGTCAAGGCCATAATACATGCGCGTTTAAAATAAACAGCCAACCCAACCTTCCCCAACCCATCCCATCCGCCCCATCCCATCCAACCCATCCCATCCGCCCCAACTAACCCACCTGCGATGCCGTGCCCTCAGCATATGTTTCCAGCCCCTCCATGGTCAAGGGAGGCTGCGAATCCACCATGTCTTGCTCCCGGGTGTCTATCAATCGGCTGAAGTGGTACTTCTTCAGCGGTACGCCATGCTGCAGTACTGTATGTAGTGCTTGTATAACGGGGTGTTGCGGGACAGGGATGGCGCCACTAGAGCTGAAAGCTGCTCCCACTGCGTCGCGCCACCACTGATAACGAATCTGGACCATGGGTGATTCTTTGCTCTTTACCTGGGGGGGGAAGGGAGAGGGAGCATGGGTGGGTGGGGGGTGGGGGGGGGCGTGGGTGGGGGGGGGGCATGGGTGGAGGTGGGGAGAGGGGAGGGTGAGGGGAGGGGGAGGGGGAGGATGAGGGGAGGGGGGGGGATGAGGGGGAGGGTGATGAGGGGCATGAGTGGAGGTGGGAGAGAGACCGCCACCACTGATAACGGATCTGGACAATGGGTGATTCTTTGCTTTTTACCAGGGGGGGAGGGAGAGGGAGCAGGAAGGAAATGAGGGGGGAGGGGGTGGGGGGTGTATGAGGGGAGGGGGGACCCGCCACCACCGATAACGAATCTGGACCATGGGTGATTCCTTGCTTTTTACATGAGGGGGAGGGAGAGGGAGCATGGGTGGGTGAGGGGAGATGGGGTGGGGGGGCATGGGTGGAGGTGGGGAGAGGGAGAAGGAGGGAAGGTAGAGGATGAGGGGAGGGAAAGGATGAGGGGAGGGGGAGGATGAGGGGAGGGGGAGGACGTGGGGAGGGGGAGGATGAGGGGCATGCGAGGAGGTGGGGAGAGGGACCGCCACCACTGATAACGAATCTGGACCATGGGTGATTCTTTGCTCTTTACCTGGGGGGAGGGAGAGGGAGCATAGGGGAAGAGGGGAGAGGGGTGGGGGATGGTGGAGGTGGGGAGAGGAGAAGTCTGAGGGGAAGGGAGGATGAGGGAAGAGGATGAAAGGGGATGAGGTGTGCGTTTGTGTGTGTGGTGGTGGTGGGGTGGGATTAGGGGAGCGGGCGGAGGGGGGCGGAGGGGTGTGTGTGTTTGGGGGGTGGGGGTGGGGGGGGCGAGGAGGTACGAGCGGTTGTGGGGAGGGGGACGGGATGAGGGGGGCGGGAGGGGGAGGGGGAGGGGGACAGGGGTAAGGACAGGGAAGTTAATTGTATCCACCCTGTCAACCTGCATAGAAAGGTTGTAAAGCCTATCCCAAAAGTGATCCAACCTTGACCTTTCAAACCAACCTTAACCTTTCAAACCAACCTTAACCTTTCAAACCAACCTTAACCCTTCAAACCAACCTTTACCTTGTAAACCAACCTTTACCTTGTAAACCAACCTTAACCTTTTAAACCAACCTTAACCTTTTAAACCAACCTTAACCTTTTAAACCAACCTTAACCTTTTAAACCAACCTTAACCTTTTAAACCGACCTTAACCTTTTAAACCAACCTTAACCTTTTAAACCAACCTTTACCTTGTAAACCAACCTTAACCTTTTAAACCGACCTTAACCTTTAAAACCAACCTTAACCTTTAAAACCAACCTTAACCTTGTAAACCAACCTTAACCTTTGAAACCAACCTTAACCTTTTAAACCAACCTTAACCTTTTAAACCAACCTTTACCTTTTAAACCAACCATAACCTTTCAAACCAACCTTAACCATTTAAACCAACCTTCACCGCCAGTTATGTTTTGACCCGTCGTCTAAAACAACTAAGAGCTCAACCCGCTTACTTGATCTGCAATCTGAACCAGCTCGATGTTGAATGCACGGAGAGCAAAGAGGGAGGCACGGAGATCCTGCGGCAGTAGGTGGCAGGGCTTTATTTAGAACAATTGTAGCAATTTTAGCAATTTATAGCAATTTTAGCAGTTTATATAAATTAAAACAATTTCTAGCGATTATGGTAATTTATGGTAATTTCTTGCAATTTCTAGCAATTATAGTAATTTATAGTAATTTCTTGCAATTTATAGTAATTTATAGTAATTCTAGTAATTTATAGCAATTCAGTGGATAATTTGGATTTGAGTTTTCGAAACACTTCATAGTTTGTTGTTTGTACCTCAAATTTGAGAATTTTGGCTGAGAATTCTGAAAGATTAACCTGGAATCAAGAATTCAATGAATGGTCGGAAAATTTGCCAAAAAAAGTGGAGGTACAAACTACAAGACCGAAATCCAAATCATACCATGAATGGCTTTATAGCAATTCAGGGGATGAACTGAACAGAACGTTTCAGCGAGAACTCGTACGTCGTACTTCGTCGAGAATTTTGGCCAGGAAATCCGAGAATTCTCGTCAATTTGGCCTGGAATTCTCAACAATTCTCGACGACGTACGAAACGTTTGTCCAGTTCATCCCCTGAATTGCTACAAAGTGTAACTTGTAGTCCCAGTGCTACAGTATGTACCGTATTGTTTTTGGCGGAGCCCCCCCTTCTGGGAGGCGTGAGCCCCAGGGTTACCCATTTGTCCGTCCGACCGACCGACCGTCTGACCAAGACGAAGCCTGACACATCAGCCAGCGCCCAGTCTGAAGGGCGGTATGGTCAAGACCCCGTTGTTCAGGCTTTGGCAACGGGAGTTCAAACCCTGCTGCCGGAAGACAGGTTTCTCGAGTCCGAATTTAGGGCGGTGTTGTTTGACTGTACCACACACGCCACACCACACCACGCGTATCCTACTTCCTTTCAGACCTTCAGGTTATAGGTCAAACTCAGGGCTGTGTTGTTTGACTGCTAGGACATGAGCCCCTTGTCATCTTTCTTTCTACCTTGGTGTTTGTGTTGCTGGCTGGAGCCATGTAACCAAGTTCAAGTGTATAAGCCTCTCTTTTTACCTTGGTGTTTGTGTTGCTGGCTGGAGCCATGTAACCAAGTTCAAGTGTATAAGCCGCTCCCAATTTAAATGATCACTGTAACACAAACTCAGGGCCCCCGTCGGTAAACGATTGTTTGGGGTTCAGTTCATCAATGCCTTTTCCTCTTAGCCCTTTCTATCACAGTTGGGCAAGTCCCTTTAGCCTGTTTGGAAAACCCCTGGATTGTAACATACTTACAGCACCCAAAAGACAGCTAGGAGCAGCATGGTGCTACGTAAAGTCACTGGTTAATTTCCTGTAAAAAACAAAACTGGTGAAGTTGGCGAAAATAACTGGTGAGTGGCAGGGTACTTCTAAGCGCGCACTTTTGCGCGCTGGCGCGCTGACTTTTTTACGCCCCACTCTTGGGCAGTGTGAGTGGCAGGGTACTTCCAAGCGCTGCCGTTTCGCGCAGTTTTTTGCAACCCCTTGTGGGCGTAGCAAGCATTTTTGCACTACAAAGCGCACTCTTGTTTTCTTCAAGTGCGCTCAAGCGCTGGCCAATTTGGTGAATGGAAGAACCCTGGTGAGTGGCAGAAAGTGGCAGAACAAAAACTGGGAAAAAAACCGATTAAAAACCTGGAAAAATCCTGGTGAGTGGCGGAAATGGATTGTTTTTCCAAGGAACAGCAAATCTTTATTCTGAACACAAATGGACAACTCCTGGGCAGCGTCGCAAGCGCACGGAAGATTGGCGGACAGTGTTGGCAACAGAGCGACAGGTGGCAACAGAATGGAGCGCACCCAAGCCAGTTAGTTTCGAGATAGTTGGCTTACGCGTCAGGCTTCGTGTCGGTTGCATAAATGTCGGACGGTCGAACAAACAGACAACGGGGTGACCCTGGGGGCTTCCACCTCCTAGAAGAGAGAGGGCTCTGCCAATAAACACACTCGGAGCTTTTAATAAAAAATAAAAAATACAAGTATATATAGTACGCCTTTTTACAAGGGGGGAGGTTGAGGGGGCCAGCCCGTTTGCTTTCACTGGGGCCAACCACCTGATTCAGCTTTAAATAAATAAATAGTACGCCTTACTACAAGGCGTGAGGTTGAGGGGGCCAGCCTGTTTGCTTGCCCTGGAGCCAACCACCAGAGCTGTTACTAATTGCATTTAAAATGAATTCAATATTCATAAGGCTGATATGAATATGGGATGTTCTGTCAAGTCAATCATAGCTGCGGTTGCTTTTTGAATTTCCAAACTACCCGTAAAACTCACAAAACCCATGCTGTCCATCCACTCACCCAACCCACCCACCCACCCACCACCCACCCATGCTGTCCATCCACTCACCCAACCCACCCACCTACCACCCACACATGCTGTCCATCCACTCACCCAACCCACCAACCCACCACCCACACAATCTATCCATCCACTCACCCAACCCACCCACCAACCACCCACACGTGCTGTCCATCCACTCACCCCACCCTCCCACCACCCACACATGCTGTCCATCCACTCACCCAACCCACCCACCCACCACCCACACATGCTGTCCATCCACTCACCCCACCCTCCCACCACCCACCCATGCTGTCCATCCACTCACCCAACCCACCCACCCACCACCCACACATGCTGTCCATCCACTCACCCCACCCTCCCACCACCCACACATGCTGTCCATCCACTCACCCAACCCACCCACCCACCCACCACCCGGACCCACCACCCACCCTTGCTGTCCATCCACTCACCCAACCCACCCACCCACTACCCAAACATGCTGTCCATCCACTCACCCCACCCTCCCACCACCTACCCATGGTGTCCATCCACTCACCGCACCCTCCCACCACCCACCCATGCTGTCCATCCACTCACCCAACCCACCCATGATGTTCATCCACTCACCCCACCCACCCACCACCCACCCATGCTGTCAAACCCACCCACCCCCAACCCACCTATACTGTCCCACCCACTCACACAGACACCCAACCAGACACCCACCATCCATCCATGCTGCCCCCCCCCCCCCCCCCCCCCACACACACACACACACACCACACACACACACCACACACACACCACCCGCCCAAACACCCACCCAAACACCCAACCAAACACCCAACCACCCACCCACCACCCACCCATGCTGTCCAACCCACCACCCCCACCCCACCCCAAACACACCAAACCCACACTACTAATAAGTGGGTGGTCTTGATAAAATAGCTGCTCGTGGATGACAGCATACTGTGTCCTGAGACGCAAGCAACTGAGACCCAACCACCCTACCAAGCTCCCACTACCCAGATACCCAACCTCCCACTCACCTTTGGCTGCTGAGTCACCCAAATGTAGTTATCGTAGTCAAACTTCCTGGTTGGTGAGCATGAAAAGGTGTCAGATGGCATTTGTTGGCGCTCGGTACATTTACATGCAATTCTTGGTGGATATGGATGTGGATGTGGGCGTGGATGTGGGCGTGAGTGTAGGTGTGGGCTAGAGGGCATAGGTGCACTTGTTGGCGCTCAGTACATTTACGTGCATTTGTTGGTGGATGTTGCTGTGGGCGTGGATGTAGGTGTAGGTGTGGGCGTGGAAGTGGGCATGGGTGCTGGTGTGGGCGGGCGGGGGCGGATGTGGGCGTGGGCATGGGTTCTGGTGAGGGCGTGGGTGCGAGTGCGGGCGGGGGCGCGGATGTGGGCGTGGTGGTGGAAGTGGGTGCGTGTGTTTGTTTGTGGTGCATGAAAGGGTTTGCTTGCAGTGCATGTGTGTGTTAGTGTGCGGTGCATGTGTGTGTTGTTGTGTGCACCAACACCATACCACCACCAACACCACCACCACATACCCAACCCCCTCCCCCCCTTTTTTCCTGTGCACGACTTCCTAAAGCCTTGGTTGTACCTTAGTCTAACTTGCATGTCTAAAGCACATTTTGTACTTTACCTGACTTGGTCAATGCAGTATGTAAAAGAAGCTTTAGGGCTTTTGGCTTCAGAGCTGTAAGCCTTAGCTGAAACACCATGGGCCACCAAGCCTCTGGAGGCTACATGCGCTGCCAAGCTGCCTCCCGGCCCATGCACTGCTGATCCTACAGACCCCATGGCAGATCCAAGCTGCGCCAACCACCCCGTGGATAGTCCATGCTTCATGGCCACGCTCATGGGGAACATATTGTTGAGGGGGGCTGAGAGGGGGCTAGAATCAGTGTGGCTCTGGCGTATGGAGGGGAACTAGGGTCTATGGAGTGAGGATGGGGGCCCTTTCAGCCTGAGGCTGGGTGGCTGAGGTTAGGTAGGAAGAGGGTTGGGTGGAGGTGCGAGCCTGGTCGAGGGTTCGGAGTGCGCTCAGTTCCGATTGACTCAGATCAGTTGGGGTGCTGGTGAAACACAGGTGCGTGGGAACCGAAGCGTGTGCGTTATAATAAGGAGAGAGCAAGCAGATGTTTAGTCGCATTGAAGTGAACTATGCTTTGTGTGGAGGGTCGTGGTGATATTGACACTCGAGTCGATGCATGGACATGCATAACGCACTAGGGAAGTGTACCTTCCGGTACAACATCGGCCAACAAGTGCTCGGAAATCCGTGAGTAGTCCATGAGTAGTCCGTGAGTATAACACGGTATAACACCTTCACAGGCCCTGGTTCACAGTGCAAGATTCTCTCGATTCCATCGCTGCAGAGCCGGGAGGGGCCAAGGCTGGTCGGGATCGCCACTATCGCCTGCCCCTGGTCGCCCTGGTCGCGATGAGCGCGCCGACAGTGAGCTGTTATTTCGGTGACTAACCAACTAACTTTTCGTTTCTCAACGACAATCTAACCGACCAACCGCAACCGACAGCCTCATCTATAATCTTCCCTGAGTCTGATATCGTAATTTGCGAAAAGAAACCGGATCTTACCTCGAACTCAATCGCTGCCTGCCACGAGAACAATCCCTCAAGAAGTGTGATCTGTCTCTCATTCCCTACTTCGGGATTCGAAGTGCCTAAAAAGCGCTCTAACAAAAAGGAGGCAGTTTCTGCCTGCATGCCCACAACAACTCAATCAGCTCGAACAACTCAACTACTACTCATCAGTGTACCAACAGAGTCCAGGACCTAGACCTCCTGAACCCCTCCAACCCCCAGCCCCCCAAAATGCAAGCTATGCTGAGGTCGCCTCCCCAATCAGGCATGGCACACCATCACCACTGCCAGCTACAGCCAACATGCTTGGCGGTCCCGAATTTACCAAGCCATGCAGCAAACTCTACGACAGCTCAAATATCAGTGCTTGACAGAAACTGCTGTGGTCAACAGCAGCAGCAACAGCAGCATGGAATCAAGCCAGGCTCTAGAGTGAGGTGCTTGGCTTCTAAAGGCGCTCAGAAACCAAAAAAGCGACCTAGTGCTAAAAGCAAGGACACGAAAAAGTTTAAGGAGCTAGTGGGAAGCAGTGGAAAGGAGACAGCGGAAACCATGCGCAGGTATACATGAATGTCGATCCCACCCTCCCTCCCACCTCACCCACCACCACCCACCACACCTCTCCCACCCACTCACCCACCCACCCACCCACCTTACCCAACACCACCCAACACACCTGTCCCACCGACTCACTTACCACCCCATCTCACCCACCCACACACTCACCCACCCACTCACTCACTCACTCACCTCACCCACCCACTCACCCACCCTCTCACCCGCCCACCCACCCCCCACCCGCCCCATCTCACCCACCAAGTTAGGGGCACCCACCATGTTAGGGGCACATAGGGCACTCACTGTTTCTTTTTTCACGCTAAATATTGCTTTCGCAACTTTTGACCCGTTTTGGCCCTAATTGCCGCTATAAAAATCCCAAACATATGGCCCTAAATGGCTCTAAATGGCCCTAAATAGGTAAAAAAGCTGTCCAGCCAGCTCCAGCAGTCCAGCCAGCTCTGTCCAGCCAGCTCTGTGATCCAGCCACTGGTTTAAGACCAACGCTTTCAGCTGTGTTGGAATGCCTGTCATGACAGCTTCCAGAAGCACTAGCTAGCCGCCATAACGATTATGATACCGATCCTCATGATGGCCTTTTTCATGTAGAGCCTTGCTTGGCTTGGCAGCTGCTTCTCTCCACTGTTTTTCGTGTAGAGCTTTGCTTGGCTTGGCTTGCTTGGCTTGCTTGCCTTGCTTGCCTTGCTTGGCTTGCTTGGCTTGCTTGGCTTGCTTGGCTTGCTTGGCTTGGCTTGCTTGGCTTGGCAGCTGCTTCTCTCCACTGTTTCGTTGTTGTGCTACGCATACCAGCTTCTTCCAGCCAGCTCCGTTAGCCAGGCACTGGGTAGAGCCCAACAATTCCGTCTTGGAATTGGAATGCCTATTATGTTAATTTCAGGAGCACTGGCTAGCTTCAGGTTTGGCCCAAGGACAGGGAAAAGAGCTGCCTAGAAGCTGTACACGTAGCTCAAATAAGGAACGTTGGGGGCATTGTTGGTAAGACTTCCTTCCGAGAGGGGGGGGGGGGGGGGGGGGGGGGGGGGGGGGGGGGGGTATCGAATCCTGGGTGCAGCTCCGGTGCGGAATCTTGGCAAGTTCTAAGTCGCCACCATATGAGACCCGCTGTGGCTGTGGTTGGGACCGCTGGGTAATCATCGTTTCCCCTCTCGGGACATGCATTATTGTTGAACGACACGGCTGCGAGTGCTTTCTAGACATCTTGCAAAGTGTCCAGAAGCACTCGCAGCCTGCATGATTCAACACTGCCTGCATAGGTGGACCTTGTGCTCTGAGAAATCAACAATTGTTCATATGTGGTAGAGCCTGTATAGTTCAACATGCTGCCTCAGCCGGTACCCAGTTTTTTTTTAAAGCTCAAGAACAGTATATGTCCAGTTTATGTCCAGTATATGTCCAGTATATGTCCAGTATATGTCCAGTATATGTCCAGTTTAGTTCAATATGCTGCCTCAGCCGGTACCCAGTGTTTTTTTTACGCTCAAAGCAGCAGCTTCTAGGCAGCTCCCCTGACTGGCTAGTTAGCCAAAGCTAATGCATCCTAGTGGGTGTGTAAGCTGACGCAACTCAGCTGACAGTGTCCTATGTCCAAAACTGTTTCAATCTTGGGGCTTAGCCCAGTGGCTGGCTCAGAGAGCTGCCTAGTAGCTGCTACCCGTAACTGAAAAGAAAAAGAATGCCGGTACCCCATGTGCAGCGGACAACTCAGGCAAGGTTTTACCAGCACAAGCGCCTCAGGGACCACTCATCTTTGTTAGGCTCACTTGAGCTGCACACCGTATTTGGTCCTGCCTATGCAAATGTATGTAACAGTCGGTAGCCCATGTGAGCCGGTACCCCATGTGCAACAGACAGCTCAGGCAAGGTCTTACCAGCAAGTCTCTTTGGCCTATTTGGCCTACCCCTGTGCTGTAACACATACATACATACATACATACATACATACATACATACATACATACATACATACATACATACATACATAGTTTCTTTTGAATTGTGTGATTTCTCGATGTATGTTTTCTACTATTTCTGGATATACGTTGACAGGCAACTTAGGCAAGGTCCTACCAACACCAGCACCTCAGTAATCATTCTGCTTTGTTAGGCTCACGCTGCACTGCGCACCGTGTTTTGTTCTGCCAATTGAAATGTATTTTTGTGTCGGTACCCTATGTGCAGCAGACCATGCGCAGGAAACTGCTTGGGCAAGGTGTCACCACCACCAGCACCTCAGTAATCATTCTGCTTTGTTAGTCTCACTTGCACTGCTCACTGTTTTTGTCCTGCCTATTCAAATGTATGTGGGTTGTTGCATAGCCACCGCATGGACGCATGGTAGATCGCGAAGCGCAGATACCCGGGGGGGTCGGGGGGAAGCGCGTCGCCCTGGGGTCCAGTGTTTTTTATTTCAGATTTCTCTAGGCAAGGTTGTGTAGCCGGGTGGGCTACCCAAGCCTGATTTCAGAAAAGTTGAGTAGCCCACCGGATTTTGTAGTGTGCGGCACAAAGCGCCACCCCTTACACTGGGGTCGCAGCGCGTCGCACACTTTGCGATGTGTCGCACACAAAACACACACAGAGAAGGTGCAGCACAAGACCCCCTAAATTTGCAGTGACCTTCAAGCCTGCCTCACCACCACCACCGTCACCATCACCACCACCATCACCATCACCACCACCACCACCACCACCACCATTATCACCACCACCACCATCACCACCAGCACCACTAACACCAGCACCACCAGCACCATCACCACCAACACCACAAACACCACAAACACCACCACCACAAACACCATCACCACCATCACCACCAACACCACCAACACCAACACCACCAACACCACCAACACCACCAACACCACCAACACTATCACCAACACCAACACCAACACCAACACCAACACCAACACCAACACCAACACCAACAAAACCACCAACACCACCAACACCACCAACACCATCACCACAACCAACACCACCAACACCAACACCACCAACACCATCATCACAACCAACACCAACACCAACACCATCATCACCATCACCACCAACACCATCACCATCACCACCAACACAAACACAAACACCATCACCACCAACACCACCAACACCACCAACACCCTCACCAACACCATCACCACCAACACCATCGCCAACACCAACACCAACACCACCAACACCAACACCACCACCATCATCACCACCATCACCACCACCACCAACAACAACAACAACAACAACAAGAACAACAACACTACCACCATCACCACGACAACCACCGACACCACCAACACCAACACCAACACCAACACCACCATCACCAACACCAACACCACCATCACCAACACCATCACCAACACCATCACCAACACCATCACCACCACCATCACCACCACAACCACTGACACCACCACCACCACCAACAACAACAACAACAACAACAACAACAACAACAACACCAACAACAACAACAACACAACCACCGACACCACCACCACCAACACCATCACCACCAACACCATCTTCATGTTCCCAGGGAGGGTGAGGACTTCCAGACACTAATGATTGCCTGGGGTGATGTATTCGCATCTTTCTGCAAGGTCCCTGCATTGGCCGCTCAAATAACACCCATTCCACCACCACCATCACCACCACCACCATCATCACCACCACCACCACCACCACCACCATCACGACCACCATCACCACTATCGCCACCACCACCACCACCACTACCACCATCACCATTTTCATGTTCCCAGGGAGGGCGAGGACTTCCAGACACTAAAGATTGCCTAGGATGATGTATGCGTATCTTTTTGCAAGGTCCCTGCATTGGACACTCAAATAACACCCATTACACCACCACCATCACCATCACCATTTTCATGTTACCAGGGAGGGCGAGGACTTACAGACACTAATGATTGCCTGGGGTGATGTATGCGCATCTTTTTGCGAGGACCCTGCGTTGGCCACTCAAATAACTCCCATTCCACCACCACCATCACAACTACTACCACCACCACCACCACCATCACCATGTTCATGCTCCCAGGGGGGGTGAGGACTTCCAGACACTAATGATTGCCTGGGATGATGTTTTCGCATCTTTCTGCGAGGACCCTGCGTTGGCAGCTCAAATCTTTAAAGCAGCGGAAGAAGGGTACGAGGCATACGGCCGTGGATGCGTTTTCCTGAGAGCTCAGGTAGGTGCACTGTAGTGCTGCCATCATTCAATAACACTGTAATGGGGTGAGCTGTGGGTGTGGTGTGGGTGTGAGAGCTTAGGTAGGTGCACTGCAGTGCTGCCATCATTCAATAACACTGTAATGGGGTGAGCTGTGGGTGTGGTGTGGGTGTGAGAGCTTAGGTAGGTGCACTGCAGTGCTGCCATCATTCAATAACACTGTAATGGGGTGAGCTGTGGGTGTGGTGTGGGTGTGAGAGCTTAGGTAGGTGCACTGCAGTGCTGCCATCATTCAATAACACTGTAATGGGGTGAGCTGTAGGTGTGGTGTGGGTGTAGCCGTTGTGTGAGAGCCTCATTCCCAATCAACCCATCCCCTCAGATTAGGACAAAGATTTCATATGCATCATCTGGGCCAGGTGGTCATGATTCATGTCCGCCTTGGACACACACACACGCAAAAAGAGACCCAAACATATTGTGTTTTCATATTCTCACTCACGCCTCATCCCCAGTCAACCCATCTCCTCATTTAAGATAAAAGAGGTCAGCTGCATCACCATCTAGGTCGGGTGGTCATGATTCAGTCCGTGTAAGCCTTGGACACACACACGAAGAGACGCAAACGTATTGTGTATTCATATTCTCACCCACGCCAAAAATCCACCTGGAAATTATCCAGCTGCATACGTTTTTATTATTTATTGTATTCATATTCTCACCCACACCTCATCCCCTCAGATAAGAACAAAGAGTTCAGCTGCATCATCATCGGACCGGGTGGTCATGATTCAGCCCGTGTAAGCCTTGGACACACACACGAAGAGACCCAAACATATTGTGTATTCATATTCTCACCCATGCCAGGAATCCCACGCCAAAAAATATCCTGCTGCATCATCATCTGGGTCAGGTGGTCATGATTCAGTCCGTGTCCGCCTTGGACACATACACACTAAAAGACCCGATCATGGTGTGTATTCATATTCTCACCCACGCCAAAAATCCACCTGGAAATTATCCAGCTGCGTACGTTTTTTATTATTAATTGTATTCATATTCTCACCCACACCTCATCTCCGATCAACCCATCCACTCAATAAAGAACAAAGAGTTCAGCTGCATCATCCTCTGGGTCAGGTGGTCATGATTCTGTCCATGTGCGCCTTGGACACACGCACGCATGAAGAGGCCAAAGAACATACATAGTGTTATAATGTCCTCACCCACACCTCACCCACACCTCACCCACCTCACCCACCTCACCCTCATCTGACACCACACCACACCACACCACACCACACCACACCACACCACACCACACCACACCTCACACACACCTCACCCACACCTCACCCACACCACACCTCGCCCACCTCGCCCACACCTCACCCACCTGACCCACACCTGACCCACACCACCCACCTCACCCACACCACACCACACCTCACCCACCTCGCCCACATCTCACCCACCTCACCCACACCTCACCCACACCACACCCCACCTCGCCCACCTCACCCACACCACACATCAGGTCAGAACAAAGAGTTCAGCTGCATCATCATCGGGATCAGGTGGCCATGATTCAGTCCGTGTCCGCCTTGGACCTACGCACACATGAAGAGGCCAAAGAACATACACAGTGTTATCATGTCCTCACCCACACTACATCACACCACACCACACCTCAACCACCTCACCCACACCACATCACACCACACCACACGTCACCCACCTCACCCACACCACATCACACTACACCACACCTCACCCACCTCACCCACACCACATCACACCACACTTCACCCACCTCACCCACACCTCACCCACCTCACCCACACCACATCACACCACACCACACCTCACCCACCTCACCCACACCACATCACACCACACCACACCTCGCCCACCTCACCCACACCACATCACATCACACCACACCACACCACACCACACCACACCACACCTCACCCACCTCACCCACACCACATCACACCACACCACACCACACCTCACCCACCTTACCCACACTACAACCACACCTCACCCACCTCACCCACATCACATCACACCACACCACACCTCACCCACACCACATCACACCACACCACACCTCACCCACACCACATCACACCACACCACACCTTACCCACACCACATCACACCACACCACACCTCACCCACACCACACTACACCTCACCCACCTCACCCACACCTAACACCAAACTTCAGGTCAGAATAAAGAGTTCAGCTGCATCATCAGGGTCAGGTGGAGAGCCTATGTTGTGCAATTCAGACCTTTTACTACAAAGCTGGAAAGCTGACTACCTCCCAGCAGGTACTGGTCACTGTTAATTTTGGGGGCCATTCGTAGCAGCTTCTTTGAGCTTTTGGGGGGCTACTCGTAGCAGCTTCTTTGAGTCTTTTTTAGCTACTCGTAGCAGCTTTTGTTTTGCTACTCGTAGCCAGGCTTGTAGCAGCCCTTTCCCTGTCCATGTGCCAAAAGGCTACAAAGCTGGAAAGCCGACTGCCTCCCTACAGGTACTGGTCACTGTTTATTTGGGGGGCCATTCGTAGCAGCTTCTTTTGGCTACTTGTAGCAGCTTCTTTGGGCTTTTTTTGCTAATCATAGCAGCTTTGGGGGGCTTCTAGGCAGCTCCCTTTCCCTGTTCTTGGGCCAACCCTGAAGCTAGCTAGTGTCGCTGGAAGCTGACATAAGAAGCATTCGAATGCAGCTGAAATCTTTGGGAGTGGCCCAAAGCTGGAAAGCCGACTACCTCCCTGCAGGTACTGGTCACTATTTATTTTGGGGGGGGGGGGGGGGGGCTACTCCTAGCATCTGCTTTGAGCTTTGTTTTGCTGCTCGTGGCAGCTTCTTTGAACTTTTGGGGGGCTACTCGTAGCAGCTGCTTTGAGCTTTTTTTGCTACTCGTAGCAGCCCTTTCCCTGTCCTTGGTCCAAAAGGCTGCGAAGCTGGAAAGCCAACTACCTCCCTGCAGATACTGGTCACTGTTTATTTTGGACGGAGCCCCCCCTTCTGGTTCCCAGGTCCACCCCGTTGCCCGTTGTCCCTGCAGGTACTGGTCACTGTTTATTTTGGGGGGGCTACTCGTAGCATCTTTGGGGGGCTGGTTTCGCTACTTGTAGCAGCTTTGGGGGGCTTCTAGGCAGCTCCTTTCCCTGTTCTTGGGCCAAACCTGAAGCTAGCTAGTGTGCCTGGAAGCTGACAAAAGGGCATTCGAATGCTGCTGAAAGCTTTGGGAGTGGCTCAAAGCTGGAAAGCTGACTAACTCCCAGCAAGTACTGATCACTGTCTATATGTGGGGCTACTCGTAGCAGGTTCTTTGGGCTTTTTTTAGGTGCTCGTAGCAGCTTCTTTGGGCGTTTTTTACTACTCGTAGCTGCCCTTCCCCTGTCCTTGAGCGAAACCTGAAGTTAGCCTGGAAGCTGACTCATGGGGCATTCGAATGCAGCTGGAAGCTTTGGGATTGGCCCAAAGCTGGGAAGCTGACTACCTCCCAGCAGATACTGGGCACTTTTGATTTTGGGGGGCACACGTAGCAGCTTCTTTGAGCTTTTTTTTGCTACTCGTAGCAGCCCTTTCCCTGTCCTTGGGCCAAACCTGAAGCTAGCTAGGGTGCCTGGAAGCTGAGATGAGGGGCATTCAAATGCAGCTGAAAGCTTTGGGATTGGCCCAAAGCTGGGAAGCTGACTGCCTCCCTGGGGGTACTGGGGACCAAATTGTTTTTCTGTTTCAGAAAGGGGGGCTTCTGGTAACAATCAGGGATTTGGTGTCTTTCAAAGTTGGGCTCCAGGTAGCAATTTGGGTAGACGTTGGTGTTACACAACTGCCATGACAAAAACATTAAAAACAACCCGACCTTGCATCGCAAAAATATTACAAATTACCTGCCCTTGCACAGCCTTGCATCACAAAAACATTGAAAACAACCTGACCTTCCATCACACAAATATTAAAAAGCTGCCCTTGCATCACAAAAAACAGAAAAAAATCATCCTGCCCTTTCTTCGCAAAAACATAAAAAAAGAAACTGCCCTTGCATTACAAACAACATTAAAAAAACCTGCCCATGCTTCGCAAAAATATTACAAATACGCTGACCTGCCATCACAAAACATAAAACAAACTGCCCTTGCATCACACAAAACATTAAAATCAACCTGACCTGCCATCACAAAAACATATACAACAACCTGACCTTGCATCACAAAAACATTAAAAAACAAATTCCATAGATCAAATACAGTTGGCTAACTAGTTAGGGATTTGCTCCTTGCATCAAAAAAACATTTAAAAACAACCTGACCTTGCATTACAAAAACATTAAAAACAGCCTGCCCTTGCATTGCAAAAATATGAAAGACAACCTGCCCTTGCATCAAAACAATATTATAAATAACTTGCCCTTGGATCTCAAAAACATTAAAAAAACAACCTTCGTAGGTCAAATACAGTAAGCCATTTATTTAGACTGCGAGTACTCAGACTCTGTCTTGCTTCCCAGACACCCCTGAGCCCCCATCTCCCCCCGCACCCCTTGCCAAAACTGTACTCAAACTATCGATGTGATCTATAACTCGCTATGTCCCTGTTTCGACGAATGGCTCAATGGCAGAGCTCCTTGAACGAAGAAGGTGCCAGGTTCGAATCCCCACGTTCTGTGCTCGCGGTCGCTGTCAACCGCCATGGCAACTTTGTCCAGGTAAAGTAGCAGCCCGTTCCCTACCGCCGTAAGACGGGGCTCCCTTAATACCACGCCCCACCATGCGTTATCACTACTTATAAATAAATAAATACATCTTAACTTCCAAGATATGTCATAATGACACTTCTAAGGACGTGGGATCACTACTTATATAACAAGCTCAGCTTTACCCAAACCAACACCTGAACCAAAGCTAAAACTGGCACCCAAACCAACACTTGGACCAAAGCTAAAACTGGCACCCTAACAGGTTTGACACAGTAGCACCAGCTTTGACTGGCAGGTCGGGGGGGTTGAACCCGTTGCTAGGTTCACGATAACTCGCTTCTATTAGCAGGCCTACCAGTAGCATGGGCAAGAGCACTGAGCTCTAGCACAAGCACAAGCACTTTTTTTTGCGGCTCGTTGCCATTCCGTGGCTGCATGGCGACGCATAGGTCTGGCTAAACTAATCAGAAATGCCCCCCCGAACCCCCTGGGCTCCACGCTCCGGGGGGTTCTGGGGGCATCGCGTCGCACTGGGGTCGCACCAAGTTGCTAAATTTGCAACGCGTCGCACGAAGAAGAAAAAAGCGAGTACTAAGCTCTAGCACAAGCATAAGCGGGAGCACGAGATAGGGCTAGAGGTCGGGGTAGCATTATTACTACTACTACCAATACCAATACCAATACCAATACCAATGCCACAACCACTACCACTGCCACTGCCACTGCCGCTACCACTGCTACTGCCACTACCGCTACCACTACAACTACCACTACCACTACCACTGCCACTACCACTACCACTACCACTACCACTACCTCTGCCACTACCACTACCACTGCCACTACCACTGCCACTACCACTACCACTGCCACTACCACTACTACTACCACACCACTAACTACCTCTGCCACCGCCACAACCACTACCACTACCACTGCCACTACCACTTCCTTAACTAACTTTACTAACTTCACTAACGAAGTCGTAGGGATCAGTCAGGGCAACTCAAGTGAACAGCAATTACAACATTAACAAACCCTTGAAATTTGGCTGCTGGTGTGATTGCAACTCAGTTGAACAGCAATGAGAACATTCACAAACCCTTGGACTTTGTCTGTAGGTGTGGTTGCAACTCAAGTGAACAGCAATTACAACTCACTTAACTAACTTAACTAACTAACTAACTAACTGACTGACTGACTGACTGACTGACTGACTGACTGACTGACTGACTGACTGACTGACTGACTGACTGACTGACTGACTGACTGACTGACTAAATAACTAACTAACTAACTAACCAACTAACTAACTAACTAACTAACTAACTAACTAAGTAAATAACTAAATAACTAACTAACTAAGTCCTAGGGATCAGTCAGGGAAACTCAAGTGAACAGGAATTGCAACATTCACAAACCCTTGAACTTTGGATGCAGGTGTGATTGCCCCATCCTACAGTGTGGCTGAGGGAGCACCACCACCACCACCTGCTGATGTGGCCCTTGGAATGATAGGCGTGGAGATGAAAGGTGCGAGAGGGCAGAGTGAGATAAGAAGGACAGGGGTGACCAGAGGGACAGGGGAGATAAGAGGGGCAGATGTCAGAGAGAGAGAGAGAGAGAGAGAGAGAGAGAGAGAGAGGGAGAGAGGGACTTGTGAGAGGGCATGAGTCAGTGGCAGGTACCAGCTGTAAACATTGGCAGAGAGTGATCACGACGGAGCAGCAGGTGGCAACGGAAGCGAATTAGTTACGAGACCGTTGGCTGACGTGTCAGGCTTCAGTGCGGTCAGACGGTTGGTCGGTCGGTCGGACGGACAAATGGGTAACCTTGGGGGCTCCGCCACCGGCATGAGGCAATGACAGGTTCCAGGGTGAGGGGAGGGGGGGGGGGGGGGGGGGGGGGGGGGGGGGATCACTCCCACCATTGCAAGGACAAAGGTAAAACAACTCCTCATCACCGCCACACCCCTGGGCCACGCCGGCCCGTCCACCCCCTTTACCCAAGGATCACATATCTACAGCTCCATGCATCACCTGCAGTATGCAGGAACTGTTCCTTCATACATACTACAGGTTCCTACAGTTATCGTCAGCATCTGCCTCCTTGAACAGTTCCTACATACAGACTGCAGGTTTCTACAGTTGTCGTCAGCATCTATCTCCTTGAACAGTTCCTACATACTTACCACAGGTACCAGATCTACAGCTATACGCTGTGGTGTCCTTAACATCACGTCCTGTGAGTAACTGTGTTACACGGATGTAACAATTTCAATTTCAATACCACAGGTACCAGATCTACAGCTCCATGCATCACCAAGGTTGTGTTATTATGGTTTGCAGTACTTCTCCTCGTCTTCTTCTTCATACTATGATGTTCCTATGTGGGGCACAATGTTTCTTTTGGGGGCTACGCGTAGCAGCTTCTAGGCAGCTCTTTCCCCCGGTCTTTGGGCCAAACTTGAACTTAAATAGTTTGCCTTAAAGCTGCTATAACAAGCATTCCGATGCAGCTTCAAGGATGAGGTTTGACACAGTGGCTGGCTATTTGAGGTGGCGATAAGCTGCCATGAGTAGCCCAACAAGTCTTATGCAGCGTCGCAAGCAACGCGGAAAATTGGCGTAGAGTGCAGGCAACGGAACGACAGGTGGCAACGATGGAGCTGACCAAAGCCAGTTAGTTATGAGACAGTTGGCTGGCGTGTCAGGCTTCGTCTCGGTTGTCCGTCAGATGAAAGGGGTCGGACAAACGGATAACAGGGTGAATCTGGGGGCTCCAGGAGGGCAAATTTAGCACTGCTCTTTGGCACTCCTTTCTGCATCCCAGCAGCACCTTCTTGGCACCTATTTGGCACCTCCTTTCTGCGCCCCTTTATCACCCCTCTCACCCATCATGCAGCCGGGAGGGGGGGCTCCGCCAAAAATCAAACAGTATTATAGCAATTCAGGGGATGAACTGGACAAACGTTTCGTACTTTGTCGAGAATTGTCGAGAATTACAATTCTCAACAAAGTACAAAGTACGAGTTCTCGCGGAAACGGTTTGTCCAGTTCATCCCCTGAATTTCTATAATTATGCTGCTTCACTTCATGACTTCACGTTCCACTGTGTGATCTTGTTCTAATTTTTTGTGTGTCTCTTTCTCAGATTCTGTTGCCGATGGGGCTCAAGACAGCTTTGGGTGCAGCCCTGATGTGGTTGGAGAGATGCAGAGGGCCATGCGAGGGATGGCGAGCACTCAGCTGCAGGATCTGATGGGCACAGGTAAGCTGGGGGTGGGGGTGGGTGTATAGGTGTGGGCATAGGTTTGGGTGGGGGCATAGGAGTGTGTGTGTATGGGGGGGGGGAGGGGAGGGGGGGGGGTGGGCAGGAGCCCTACACCCCCCCCTACGATGTGCTTGGAGAGATAGAGAGATGCAGAGGGCCATGCAAGGGATAGCGAGCACTCTGCTGCATGATCTGATGGGCACAGGTAAGCTCCTGCTTAGTCATTCGCATGATCTGATGGGCACAGGTAAGCTGTGGGTGGGGGTGGGAGTATAGGTTGGGGTGGGGGTAAATGAGTGGGTTGGGTCGGAGGGGGTATGGGTGGGTGGGTGTGGGTGGGTGTGTGTGTGGGGGGGGGGGGGGGGGTAGGGCAGGAGCCGGGGTCATGTGCCTATGCCTGAGTTGCTCAACTGCCTTAGCGCAAGTCTCGATGTGCTTGGAGAGATGGAGAGATGGAGAGATGCAGAGGGCCATGTAAGGGATGGAGAGCACTCAGCTGCAGGATCTGATGGGTACAGGCAAGCTGTGGGTGTGGGTGTAGGGTATGGCAGAAGTCGATATCATGAGCCTATAAAGAGGCAAGCTCCTGTTAAGGAATCTGTAGGATATGATGGGCGCAGATAAGCTGTAGGGGTGGGGGTGGGGGTGGGGGTGTAGAGTATGGCAGAAGTCGGTGTCATGACTCATGAGCCTATGAACAGGTAAGCTCCTGTTTAGGCATCTGCAGGATCTGATGGGCGTAGGTAAGCTGTGGGGGTGGGGGTGTAGAGTATGGCAGAAGTCGGTGTCATGAGCCTATGAACTGGTAAGCTCTTGTTTAGGCATCTGCAAGATCTGATGGGCGTAGGGAAGCTGTGGTTTGGGTGTGTGTGTAGAGTATGGCAGAAGTGTGTGTTATGAGCCTATGAACAGGTAAGCTCACCACCACCACGCACGCACACACACCTCCCCCCCTGTCGATCACACCCTCTTTCCCTCCCTGTCAATCGCACTTCTCTACCCCCACCCCCCACCCCAACCCCACCTGTTGCACATGTCCTGCTGGGAGCTGAACCACATACCTTTTCTTTTTGGCTACGAGCAGCAGCTTCTAGGCAGCTCCCCTGGCTTGGTACCCAGGTAGATCTAGAGTAAAGTAGTGCACCTGGAAGCTGATAGAATCAGCCATCCAACACGTGAAATCTGACTGGCTCAGGGAGCTGCCAAGAAGCTGCAGCTCATAGCCGAAAGAAAAGGTATGCTGTTTGTTTATAACACTGGTCAGGTTAGGTATGTGTGTGGAGGTTTGTGTCTGTGTGTGTGGGGAGTCAGGATGGCTATGTGTCACGGTGACTTCGAGGCCCATGGTCGTCTTCGGGTTCCTGGTCTCGTTGTAGTGCGTGATGGCTTCATTAGCCTTCATGATCGTCCTCTCGTCCACCTCCCCCCACCACCACCATGGTTTTTTGTGTGGTGGGGGGGGGAGGTCAGGGTGTGGGTGTGGGTTTGTGTGGGTGTATGGGTGGGGATCAGGGTGGGACAGCAGAGCCCACGCCTGTTTCATCCGATCCCCCACTTATGCTTCCTGCTTGCCATGCTGCCCATCAGCGCACCTTTACTCCAATGCACTGTTTGTTTCATGAAGTTAGCTCCTGTTTGTTTATTCAGGGACAGCAGCGCCCACACCTGTTCCATCTGATCTGATGGGCCCTGGAGCTGCTGTATATGATGATATGAGCCTGAGGCGGAGGAGCTTGTGCTGTTCCTTACCTACCCATCGGCGCACCCATATAACCTATGTGCATATATGATATATTGAAGCACCTGTTGTCGCAAACTCCACTGCGTACGACAACAACAACGATGCACTGTTTGTTTCCTGAAGTTGGTTCCTGTGTGTGTATACAGGGACAGCAGCGCCCTCGCCTGTTTCATCTGATCCAACGGGCCCTGGAGTCGCTGCTGCATACGAGCCCGAGGCAGGAGAGCTTGTGCTGTTCCTCACTGCCAGGATCGACAACGCACCCACTGTGGGTGCTGATATGGTGAAAGCTAGGAGGGATGCCTCTGGGGCTGTCACTACTCTGTTCTCGCCACAGCTTGAGGGTCTGTAGAGGGTCGGTAATCTCGGTATCTGCCGTAACTGTTTTCAAAAGCTATGTCTTCCGAGCCAAAACATACGTTTGCCACGCAACAGACCCTCCAAAATCTCGCCACAGCCGGAGGATCTGTAGAGGGTCGGTATCTCCCGTAACTGTTTTCAAAAGCTATGTCTCATGAGCCCAAATCTGCGTTTGCCACGTAACAACCCCTAAAAATTCTGATTTTGAGACGTGAAACAGAATAACCCTGCTGTTGGTTGTTCCTCTTGTAATTTTTGATGAGCAGGACGGGCGGACGCCTGGACGAACGGTACCTCCTGCATTACCTCTTGTCAGTGCCAAGTGTGCCTACTTAGTAGTAGGAGACTAGAATTTGAAGTTGCATTGTTATGATCAAGAATTGTAATGATTAAGATGCCTATGATCAAGATATAGCACTCGTATCTCTGTAGTTGACCACTCTGACACATTTCCTCAGCCAACTGTGGCCTTCATACCGGCTGTCACCTTGCTAGGGGTCCAGTTACGATAGTCTCCTTGATTTTCGAGATGACTTGCTCAGATATGATCTAAGAATCAACACCAGCTGGGGCTAACGCAAAATGCGAGGTGACGCAGTAGCAATTGTACAGATTTCCACATATTCCCGTGATCTCGGCAGATGCATCAGCTTGTAGGTGGGAGCAACGTGACATGTGTGCTTTGGAGTGTCCAGGGATAAGCAGATTTCGAACCGAGCCAGTGGCGCCTCCAGCTGTAGTACGCACATACTTACTTGAACTTGAACTTGGTTACATAGCTCCAGCCAGCAATTTGGCTGCTCGCCGTCTTCGGCAGTAGAAAAATATTAGCAGGAAATATAAAATCGAAAAATCACTTATCCACCTTACTGAAGGTTCAGTATCATATCTTTGGGCGGTTTCTAAGGAAATGAACCGGTGTGTTCATTGACCACTTCGGTGCTCCTGGGAGCCCTTGTTTGTGTGTGTGTGTGAGTGTGAGAGAGAGTGCTACTACCGTACTACCTACACCCGCGGACATTATCCCCAGGTAATTGAAAAAATCTATTCCAATCTACCTCAAATGGGCACACCTAGCCCTTCACATACCATGCAGTCCGTTGCTGGTCCAGGCAAAGTTTTTGTCCCCCCCCCCCCCCCCCCCCCCCCCAAAGCAGCCCCTTTTTTCCTCTTTGCAAAAAAGGCTCTTACGTAGCAGCCTCAATACCTTTAGCGCAAAATTTAGCACTCGTGCGACATGTAGCACCTTAAGACAAGAAACACATGATATGTGCGGCTCTGGAACCGGAAATATCTGTCTGCCTGTCCGGTTGCGGCACCGAATCTGTCTGACTTGCTAGGTGCGTCCCCTCACCTGTTCTGGGGTGGGTAACGGACTCACAGCCTTTTACTGGCGCGCCCGCGGGCGTAGGATTAGGACTAGGGCCGAAAGTTATCTCTCTTCTATTTAAGTCCGAACGCACGTGCAGAATGTGCAAGAATAAACGTTCTGCAGGATTTTTGCGGCCCGCTTAGTACTATCCCGCGTCCCGATGTGCAGGTTTCGCCTCCATGCGCCTGTGGGGATGTGCTAGCCTTTTTCGCCCATCTACACCTGGACCTTTCGGCGGTCTAGCATGGGCTCCGTCCAGATTGCCTGCCATCACTCTTCAGTCATCAATAAAATGCTCCTTGGCTAGAGGAAATAAAAGGGTGCCAAGATCCGGGCCAAGATCCCCCCATATTTGTAATATCCAAATTGTGGGAAATTGACAAATAGACTCCTGGACACGACACCTGATGCTCAGTACAAGAACACAAAATTCAAATGTATTGCTTCAGTGAAGTACGCAGCAAAATTTGGATACTACAGCAGCTCGAACTACATCTTGTGTGCATTCCTGCAGAAGTGATCTAACTTTCAGGCACCTACATTTCTCTTCTCCCTCGTTCTATCGTGCAAATTTAAGCCCCCGCTCAAGCTTGATCTTGGAAAATGGTGTCTACAACTTCAGTCGCACAGGTGAATGGCCCCGCTGTGTTTCTTGCTTGCTGCAGAACGTGTTGCGCTGTTTATGCCCGCTGCCTTCGAGATCTCGCATATGCCTTTCATGCAACTCTGTGTCGATCGCATGGCGAAATGCCTGTATAGCACAAAGCGAAGCATTTGGCCCATTGAGCTTAACTGTGCCCCTGTGCACCTATTTCGCTGCGAAGGCAGAACGCTGCGGGGAAATTCTGGATCGTCTCGGATCGTCTGCTGAAAAATGGGACACCGGTTCAAGCTTGCCTGTTTACCTTGACTTACATTGACTGCTTCGAAATTGATTTTTGCCTGAACCTCTCCCCTCTTCTTCTATCCTCCGCGCAGGCCTTCGATGAGGGAGCTAATGTGCTTGACGACATCCCAAAGTTGGTAGAGAAGATCGACCTTGTTGGTATGGAGTCTGGCATTGAGTCCGACGCCCAGAATGCCGAGGAGTCTGCTGCTGAGGCTCCCGAGGCCCCTGCCAGGAAGCTTTACTTCGTTCGTGTGCCTCGCCCACCAGTGGACAACTCCTCGGACAAGCTGAAGAAACTGACCGAGGACTTCCAGGGCCATGTCGCCAAGATTAAGATAATCAACGCGAAGGTTCAGGTCAAGAGGGTAAGTCCACTTTCTCCATGTCAGCAAGGACATGTAGGCTAGATCCTCATGGTGCCTCGGGATCACATTGTAGGGATCCTCCAAGAAATCTTTCTCCAGCATTCCCTAAGGCATGGCTGCGCCTTGTGTTTATGTTGTCTTGCATGCGCCCTTTGTGCTTGAAGGTATGAACTCAAGCATCTGCGCACGAGGCATGTGTAGATACTAATATATGATCACCTGGGAGGCAAGATGAGTACCATGTGAGGCAATTGCTTGTGAATTTCATTCAAATTCCATGGGTGATCACATGAGTGATCAAGCAGTACTCATGACTAGTTTATCTTCACTGCCTCCTGCTAGCATGTGCTTGTGACCATGCGATCAACTGTCTTCGACCTCTGCTGGTCTGACATGTCACATGTGCACCATTTCGTCTAATGTCTGCCATGGACTGGGAGTCAGTAGTTCCCGTTCCACTCCCATGTCATTGTGAGGGCTAGAAATAAGTTCCTGAAAAGTACATGTGCAATGTACATTTTCTAGTCTCAAAATGCACTAACTATATACATTTTAAGTCCCATCTCTGTTCTATCTCTAATGGCACTAGGTGAGACCCGTGCGCTAAGGCAGCTGATGCAGAATGCTCATGCAAAAAGTTGAAGTACAGATATTGAGGAAATAATTGGGAGAGGAACACCTCAGTTTCACTGCAATGTCATCCTGAGGGCTAGAAAAAAGTCCCTGGAAAGTACATCATGCACCACACCACACACCCCACTACATCATGCACAACACCGTACCACACACCACACACTACACCACACAAGTCACAACATCACGCACAACACCATACCACGCACAACACCACACATAATCTCCTAGTCTCATCCCTGTTTGATTCCTTCTGGCTCGTAGTGAGATCCATGCACCGAGGACGCCGATGCAGGATGCCCGTGCTCTGAAGGTTGAGTACAGACATTGAGGAAAGAAATGGGAAAGGAACACCCCAGTTCCACTCCCATGTCATTCTGAGGCACAGAAAAAGTCCCCGAAAAGTACACCATACACCATACCACACACCTCACCTCATCATGCTCAACACTATACCACACACCACACCACATAAGCCACCACATCTCGCACAACACCACATCATTGTCTAGTCTCATCCCTGTATGGTTTCTGCTGCTGCAGGATGAAACCCGTGCACTGAGGAAGCAGATGCAGGATGCTCGTGCTCTCAAGGGAGAGTCCCAGCCTGAGTTTGAGGAGAAGCTTACTCGCCTCAAACAGCTGCAAGAGCTGCGCAAGGGTAAGTGCTAATGCATTGTATCCACCCTCTCCCATGCACCCACCCACCCACCTGCCCCCACCCACCCACCTGACCTAACCTACCCACCTCCCACCCAACCACCTGCCCCCCCTTGTATGTTTCTTGGTTGATCACAATAGACACTCCCAACCTACCCATAGGAATGTAGCTGGCCTGTCTACCCGATCATGCTTTATTGTGTTCAACAATCATGAGTGGTACTCGTGTTGGGGTTAGCTGCCTGGTGTGCTGTTTGGGTCTTTGATGCTAGCATGCATGTTTTATTCAAGGTAGCTTGTGGTACTGTTAGTGGTGTTTATTACAGTAGGCATTTATTTCATGCAATGTGCTATGTTATGTGCCACTCGTGCATGTTTTGCAAAAAGTAGCTTGTGGTACTGTTATTGGTGTGCATTATACAAGGCATTTATTTCATGCAATGTGTTATGTTTTAGGTCACTCATGCAAGTTTTTATAAACAGTACCTTGTGGGACTGTTAGTGGTGTGTATTATACCTGGCATTTATCTCAGGCAACATGTTATGTTATAGGTTACGCATGCAAGTTTTATAAACAGTACCTTGTAGTACTGTAAGTGGTGTGCATTGTACAAGGCATTCATCTCGTGCAATGCGTTGTTTAATAGGTCACTCATGCATGTCATTGTTTGCATGGGTGAGGAAACTTATCCACCCTCACTCATGCTTCAGTATTTGAGCATGCTTCACCTGCCGTACACGTATCCCGCCCCCGCCCCCTGATGTACTCCTAACCCGTCCCCTCATGTACTCCTAACCCGTCCCCTCATGTATCCCTCACCCTCACCCATCCCCACTTGTATCCCTCACCCGCACACGCCTCCTCATGTATTCCTCATTCACACCCGTCCCCTCTTGTATCCCTCACCCCCACCCGCCCTCTCATGTATCCCTCACCCTCACCAGTCCCCTCATGTTCCACTGGCCTGCACCCGCCCCCTCATGTATCCATTCCCTGCGCCCGCCCCCTCATGTATCCATCACCCGCCCCCTGCATGTATCCCTCTCCCACCTCCGCCCCCTCTTGAATCCATCACCCGCACCCGCATGTATCCCTCACCCACCTCCGCCCCCTCATGTATCCCTCGCCTGCACCAAAATGTATACCTCACCCGCCCCTGGTGTATCCAGCACTCGTACCCGAAGGTATCCCTCACCCTCACCCACCATTTTCGTTTCCCCAGGCTACCAGAACAAGATGACCGAGATCAAGAATGCTCTCAAGGGTCTTGACTGCAAGAGTGAGGAGGAGCTGGATGCCAAGATCAACGAGATGGAGAACCGTATCTCCCACTCCCAGATAGAGCTCAAGGTAGGCAGTGCCCCCGCCCACCCCATGGATTCCTGAAGCCTGAAGATCTAAGATATGGCATAGATGCCTAGGATTTCCTGATGCTTCCTGTGCGTTGAATCTTTAGTCCCCCCCCCCCCCCCCCCCCCCCCCCCCCACACACACACACACTGTCCCAAGAGGAGAAGGCGCTGGTTAGGCAAATCGCCACTCTGCGCTCTCATAGGGAACAGATAAAGCCCTCCCCCCCCCTTCCCCCCCCACACACACAAACACCCATACCGCCCCCCCCCCCCCCCCACACACACACGTACCCAGGAGGAGAAGGCGCTGGTTAGGCAGGTCACCACTCTGTTTACTCAGGGAGGGGTGGGCAGATCAAGGCCTACTCCCCCCCCCCCCCCCCCCCCCACGCACACACACACACACTCAATCACCGCCTTGCCCCCCCCCACACACGTACTCAGGAGGAGAAGGCGCTGGTTAGGCAGATCGCCACTCTGCGCACTCAGAGGGAGCAGATCAAGGCCTACGACACCCAGAAGTCCTCTCTGACTGAGATGGAGAACGAGAGCAGCAAGATCAAGGCGGTTATTGCCGAGATGGATGGAGAGTTCAGGTGTGTGGAATGGATGGAGAGTTTTTCATTTGTTTGGGGTTGTGGCATGGGTAACGGTATGGGTGTTTTTCAGGTGTGTGTGATGCAATTTATTTTTGTTTGGGGGTTAGAGCTTGGATTGCATGCTGTGAGTGGGTGGAGCTTCTTGTGTGTCTGTGGCGTGTCTTGTTCAGGGTTTTTCCTATCCAGGCACCAGAAGCAGCTTCTAGGCTGCTCCCCTGCTTTGCTCTCTAACCAATCCTAACGCCTCCTAGTGTGCCTTGGCGCTGACACAATCAGCCGTCCAGGCCTGCTGAAATATTTGGGTTTATTTTGGGTTTAACATATGGGACGGGAAATATATGGGATGGGCATGCCATGGGGAACATATGGAATGTAAATGGTTAAGATATGGAATGTGAATGGGGATCATATGTGATGGGCATGGGAAATATCTCCATCAATACTTGGCTCCGTTCTTCCTTCCTCCTTCACTGGTGGCCTTTGTGCTTGACCAGCGCATAGTGTGCTTCGTACACCTCACGACCAGTCCCCCAAATGCGCACCACTCGTGCTAACAGACCCCCCCCCCCCCCCCCCTACCCCCTACCCCCTACACACACATACAGACATACAGACATAAGGCGAGCAGCCTAAATGGCCCCACCCACCTTCTTAGTGTTCTGCTGAACCACATTACCCGAACCATCCACACACAACCACTCAACCTACCCCCCCCCCCCCCCCCCCCCCCCCCCCCCCCCCTCCCCCCGCAGCATCATGAATGGTGAGCGTGACAGCCTAGAAGATCTTCAAGGACATTTATGATAAGCTTGCCCTTAATGTTGGTAGCCCCCCTCCCCCCCCCCCTCCTCCTCTTCCCCCACACTGACCCCCCCCCTATGTGCACCACTCAACCTAATCATCCCCCCCCCCCCCCCTCCCCCCTTCCCCCTTCCCTCCCCGCAGCATCCTGAAGGGTGAGCGTGACTCAGCCCAGAAGATCATCAAGGACATTTATGATAAGCTTGTCGAAGTCGAGGCGGGAATGAAGGTGGTTGAGGAGGCACAGGCCGAGGCTGTGGCCAAGAAGAACGACGCATTGGAGAAGTTGGACAAGGCTCGTGATGCCGCCAACTCTGGCATGAAGCCTTACCGCGAGAATCGTGCCTTCAGCCTGCAGGTGCGCACTTTCAACCAGGGTCGTTTTGGTGGATATGGGGTGGGAATGGGCGAGGAAGTCAAGGGGGGGAGGGAAGATTCAGTGAGGAAGGGCAGGGAGTACAAGTAGCGGGAGTTGCGTCGACAAGGTGATCAGAAGAGTTATAAGAATTCAGTGGATGATTTGGGTTTGTTTTTCTGGCAGAGCCCTTTCTTCTGGGGGTTGGTAGCTCCCAGAGTCACCCCGTTGTCCGATTGAATGTTTGTCCGCACCTTCCAACCCTAGGCCTAACTAGCCCCTGGCCGAGTTGTCAACTCTGGCTTCTGTCCGCCACACTCGATTCTGTTGCCACCTGTCACTATGATAGCCAATACTCTCCACCAATTTTCCGTGTCTTTTTTAGGGCTTACGTCAGGGACCAGTTAGGGCCAGGGCAGGGTTTCTTTTGGTCAGACAGACAACCGGATGACCCTGGGGGCTCCGCAAAAAAAATCTCTGCCAGGCACACAAGGGTTCTAGGGGCCCTTGTTTGCTCCAGTGACAAGGCTGAGCGATACCAGAAGACCAAGTCACTAAGTTGCTTAACTCTCACCGGACCCGCTCCTGTGCACCTGCACTCTCCCCCCCCCCCCCCCCCCTCCCCTCCCCAGTTACACCACACTACCAGCACCACCAACACCGCAACATAACACCACAACACCAGCCCATCAACACCTCAACACCACCGCACCATCACTGCAGGTTCGCGACATGGTTGCTGCTGGCCAGGTTGAGGAGGCCTTTGCCTTGTGCGAGGCCCAGACAGACAATATGATGTCCATCCTGGCTTCCGACAAGGCCTATAGGGTCACCTACGAGAAGCTGTGGTCTGAGCAGCGTAGGACCCCTGTTGCCGAGATCCTCCCGGGCTCTTGTGCTACTGCCTCCACTTCCAAGTCCAAGGGCCCTGAAGGACCTAGGCCTGTGGCCCAGGGTGCTGAGAAGGCTAAGTTGTTGATCGCAGACTTGTTGATGCAAGCAAGCAAGGAGGTAGCAGTCAGGAAGGAGGAGGCAGCACGCACACGAGCGATGGAACCGGTACACTATGCTGAAGACGACGATGCTGACGACGAGGCTGAGAAATTCATGACCCCTGGCGAGCTTCTAACCCTGCAAGCAAAGAAGGCAGAGAAGGCAGCTGCATACAAGACCCGAGAGCTATCCTCCTTCATCACCAACCCTGCTGCCAGGGCAGCTGAGGTCTTTAGCAGCAAGGTGGAGCTCCCTACGGTAGCTGACAGCACACCATTTGTGGTCCCTGTGACTGCTGCTGCGGCGGCAGAAGAGGAGCTGACCGAGGAGCAGGTGAGGAACTTGAACTTAGTTACATATTTTCAGCCAGCAATTTGGCTGGTTTTCTTGCGGGGTTCAAACCCCCACCCCTCACTCCCACTATGCCATCTATCCAATGAACCATCCATCCATCAAACCATTTGGAACGATCCATCCCATCCTAGAACGATCTATCCATCCCATCTTGGAACAATCCATCCCGTCGTGGAATGATCCATCCATCCCATCCTAGAACAATCCAGTCATCGTAGAACAATCTATCCATCATGGAACGATACATCCCATTGTGGAATGATCCGTCCATCCCATCCTAGAACAATCCATCCATCCCATCCTAGAACAATCCATTCATCCCATCCTAGAACAATCCATTCATCCCATCCTAGAACAATCCATCCATCCCATCCTAGAACAATCCATCCATCCCATCCTAGAACGATCTATCCATCCATCCCGTCCTGGAACAATCCAGGTGCGTGAGGAGCAGCGGTTGAAGGCCAAGGAGGCTGAGGAAAGGAAGCTGAAGAAGGCCCAGGCTGCTGAGGAGAAGAAGGCAAAGGCTGCTGAGCGTGCCAAGCAACTAGAGGCCGATGCTAAGGTTGCTGCCGCAGCTGCTAAGGTTGCCGCTGAGAAGAAGGTAGCAGATGACAAGGCTGCTATTGCTGCCAAGGCGGCCGCAAAGGCTGCCAGAAAGGAGACTGGACCAGAGCCCACTGTGGTGAAGAACACCTACGCTAAGACTACCACTGTTGCCTCTGCCAAGCGCCCCGCGAGCAAGGGTATGGGCAAGCAGATTAAGAAGTACGTAGAGCAGAACCAGGCCAATGTTATTATCGCCGCCGCCCTAATGATTATGGTACCGATTATCCTCATGGCCTTCTTCATGTAGAGCCTTGCTTGGCTTGGCAGCTGCTTCTCTCGTTGTTGTGCTGCGCGTACGGGCTCCAATAGCCAGGCACTGGGTGGAGCCCAACAATTCCGTCTTCATTGGAATGCCTGTTCTGTTAATTTCAGGTGCACTAGCTTCAGGTTTGTCCAAGGACAAGGAAAGGGAGCCTAGAAGCTGCTCATGTAGCCCCCAAAATATATAGCGTTTCTCTCGTAAATTGACGAATCTGGGGGTTCTCTATGAAGCTGTGTTCATGGCAACCCGCTAGTTTGTCAAATTGGTGAATTGTGGTGTGTTTGAACCAACAAATTCCAGTTGTATGTTCTGTTTATGTCTGGATTCTTGATGAAGAAGAGAGAAATGGGAACACATCAATTTTTGATTGGCCTGGAAATCAGGAGTTCAGCATGTTGCTGCCATTGTAAATTAGATGAAATCCAGTTGACTCACTCTAAACCCTTTGAACTGTCTACCAGCCTGCAATCTAACCCACCCACCCACCATGTAGCACCCAGCTCCCCCCCACCCATCATACCCACCACCACCACTGCTCCACCCGCCCACCATTACCAGTGGCATAACAACGGTGGTGGTGTGTGGGTCCCCTGACCTACCATCACCTTCCACCACCAAGCAGACTTCTACTTCAACATCATGCAACCTTTAGGGGCTATTTCAACATGATGCAACCTATTGGGGCTACCACAACATCATGCAACCAATATGGTCTACCACAACATCATGCAACATATAGGTGCTACGCAAACATCATGCAACCTAATGGTCTTCATCAGCATTATCAGCCTAAGACACTTCAGAGAGTGGACAGATGCTTGCAGCGGTCAGACGCACCAATCTATACACGGAGATTAGAATAACATTAAAAAAGACTGGGGAACCATAAAGGGACACCAGCGGAGGAAAGGGGCGGTAGCCTGGAACCTGATCAGGGTACAGGCTAGACAGCGCGTGTCAGAAGAACCAATGACGCAGTCAACAGGAAGCCATCACAGTGTCATGAAGAATGACACTGTCTACGGGAAGCTGACACAGTACTGTCTAGACCGATAGTTCTAAGGAAGTACATAAGTAGTCACCAAGTCATAAAACGATTGAGTGAACCGCAATGATGCTGATAAGCATCATGCAACCTGCAGGGGCTACCTCAACATCATGCGACCTATGGGCTACCCCAGCACAACAGAATAAGCGCAAGAAACGACGGATGGCGAGGGATGGAGGGTCGAGGCATAGTAACGAAGTTGGGCACCCCTAAAGCTCTATCGATGCTGTATCGCATCGAAGTAGCTTAGTAGCTAGGTTTGGCATTGGAAAAGGTAGGTCTAGTATCAAAGTAGGTATTTATATTTAGTAGGTACTAGAAGCGAAGGGGCAGTTGGAGTTGCTTCAACCAACCGAGGTAGCTTAAGTTGTGCACTCAAGAGCAGAGTGAAGTCGAGGTGTTGCTTCGAGCTCAAAGAAATTGCTCGTTTTAGTAGCAGATGTTGATGCTTGCAAGCACAAAAAAACCCTGCGGGGCATCACACTTTCAGTCCCTCCTTCGATTACACTCGAACCACTCCCTACGCAACAGAAATACCCGACGAATGAACGATCAAAGATCTAAGAACCGTCAACGTGAGGTGTTCCCAACCTGGTTCCCAACGGCAACCGCTACCGTGGAAGACCGTAGACCGTAAGGTAACACACAACAGAAAACTGTTGGAGCATCTCTGGTTCAGAAGCAGGCCGTCGACAAAACTGCATGTGCCTAGCAACTGGCAGTCCTCAGATTACCCCATTCCCTTGTGCAGCATACTCGATTGTGAAACAGCTCCCTTCCGTCACGTGCCCCTCCCCTAACTCTCCGTTATTCGGCGGCAATTCTGTTCTTTAGTTTTCGTCGTTGTGGTCAGATCTCTCCACTGCAGTTCCCAAAGCTTGCGACTCTTTCGGCCGTCCATCGATTGTACACAATCCTCCTCTCTACCCATCCACTTCGACAACCCTAACTCCCACCCGACTACCTCGGAGCGCTTGCTCGCTTTTTGAACGATGATGCTCACGTCGTCGCGACTGCTCACCGCCCGCAGCAGTCTTTCTTCCCGCGCGACAGTCTCATCCCGGCCACCATCCAGCCTCCCTAGACAGTGCGCTAAATTGTCGCAACCCCCGCCTGCCACCTCAGGCCGCAAGGTCAGCACCCACGCCGCAGCTGGCGACGGGCCCTCGGTAAACACAGACGCGGTTAAGGATGCATTTAACGGCAGCATTATGCTGCCAAACGGGCTGGTCGACCTGTACGTCGTCCTAGGAATAGATGATGATGCAACACCGAAAGACATCAAACGCGCCTACCGTGGAATGTGCAGGCAGTGCCATCCTGACTTCATGGTAAGAGTAAAAGCATGCCAGCTCCCATATAGGCCCATTCCATCTTTTCCTTTGCATGCAACTCACCAAGCGGGATATAAATACCCACACATAACACCGAACACACTACCCAAAACACTTCACAAAACACTAAACAAAACAAATCACAGCGCACAACTGCACACAACATGTAAAACATGCAATACTTCCTCAGCCGAAGCTGCTGTTAGATTTCCCTGACGAACATACTCCCGTGCACCCCTCGCTGTCACTCATCCCTACCCCCGTGACCTTGCCGCTATGTGAATCTTTTACACCACTTTCATCTCAATTATTTGTGTGTATTACCGGTAATACACAGCCACCCAGGTGTAACAATATTTTTCCTAAAGTAATGATAACGCCTGGTGGGGCGTGGTATTAAGGGAGCCTCGTCTTACCATGGTAGGGAAAGGGCTGCTACTTAACCTGGACAAAGCTATCATGGCGGTTGACAGCGGCCGCAAACACTAGGGCGCACCCATAGGGATTCGAATTCGGCACGTTCGTCGTTCAAGGAGCTCTGCTATTGAGCCATTTATTGATCGGGGATCATATTGTTCTTATTTTGGCTGTGTTCACCTGCGGTATTGTTGTCATATCTACCCACTGTTTCTTTTTGAAGCTACGAGTAGCAGCTTCCAGGTAGCTCCCTTTCCCTGTCTTTGAGCCAAACCTAGATCTAGGTAGTGAGTCTGAAAGCTACGAGTAGCAGCTTCTAGGCAGCTCCCTTTCCCTGTCCTTGAGCCAAACCTAGATCTAGCCAGTGAGTCTGAAAGCTACAAGTAGCAGCTTCTAGGCAGCTCCCTTTCCCTGACTTCGAGCCAAATCTGGATCTAGCCAGTGAGACTGAAAGCTGATATGATAGGCATTCAAGTGCAGCTGAAAGCTTTGGATTTGACCCCGTGGCTGGATAATGGAGCTGGCTGGAGGCTGCCACGAGTAGCCAAAAAATGAAGCAGTGGCCAGGGTTATCATATCTACTGCCCGTGATATAGCCATGGCTTTTTATTTTCAGCTGCAAGCAGCAGCTTCTAGGCAGCTCCACTGACTGGCTAGTCAGGTAAACCTGATGCGACCTAATGCACCTTGAAGCTGACACAACCAGCTTTCCTGTTTTGTTGCCATCTTGGGGCTTGGCCCAATGGCTGGCTTAGGAAGCTTCCTAAAAGCTGGTGCTTGTATTTGAAAATAATAGATATTGTTAAATCCATTAATATGTGAATTCGGGACCTAGTTTGGTATCCGATAAGCAGTACTTTTTAAATTAACAGTTATGGATACAGCCCCAGTGACACTGCCAATGTTTCTTTTTTCAGCTACGCTTAGCAGCTTCCACCCAGCTCCAGAAGCCAGCAACTGAGTCGAGTGTAGAGGTTACAGCTGCATTGGAAAGCCTGTCATTCCAGCTGTCAGGTGCTCTAGCTAGCTTCAGGATTGGCTTAAGGGTGGGTGAAAGGAGCTGCCTGGAAGCTGCTGCGCGTAGCAAAAGAAAGAAAACAGTGGACACAGTGTGATCGTCATCGACACAAATACACCTAACATGAAATGTCAGTATGCATGTGACCGAATCATTAATGTGCCTACTTAATCCATGGCCTTTCATCTCCACATCTCCCCACCTTGACCAACAAGGAGGCCGGTGTGAAGACGCAAAACAACGGCACAAATACAGGACACCTACAAAGCAATAGCATAAAACACCTACAAAACGACGACACAAAATACACAACACAAAACACCTGTAAAACCACTTAAAAACACAAAACACCTACAAATCAACAACTCAAAACACCTACAAAAACACAAAACACCTACAAAACAGCAACACAGAAACACAAAACACTTACAAAACAGCAACACAAAAACACAAAACCCCTACAAATCAACAACACAAAACACCTACAAAACACCTACAAATCAACACCTACAAATCAACAACACAAAACACCTACAAAATAGCAACACAAAAACACAGAACACGTACAAAACAGCAACACAGCAACACAAAACACCTACAAAACAGTAACACAAAAACACAAAACACGTACAAAACAGTAACACAAAAACACAGAACACGTAAAAAACAGCAACACAGAAACGCAGAACACCTATAAAACAGCAACACAAAAACACAAAACACCTACAAATCAACAACACAAAACACCTAAAAAACAGCAACACAAAAACACAAAACACCTACAAATCAACAACACAAAACACCTACAAAACAGCAACACAAAAACACAAAACACCTACAAATCAACAACACAAAACACCTACAAAACAGCAACACAAAAACACCTACAAAACAACATCAAACAGGAACAGCTACAAAAAAACGATGTATAACACTGAACACCTACAAAACAACAACATCAAACACAAAACAGCTTTAAAACAATGACGCAACACACTAACACACAAAACTCCTTCAAAACAACAACAAAAAACACAAAACACCTACAAAACAACGACATACAACACAAATCATCTACAAAACTACAACAGAAAACACTAAGCCCCTATAAAACAAGGACGCAATTGCAAAACACCTTCAATCAACAACCGAAAACACCAAACACCTACAAAACAACGACATGCAACACAAATCATCTATAAAACAACAAGAGAAAACACGAAACACCTATAAAACAAGGATGCAACTGCAAAACACCTTCAATCAACAACCTAAAACTCAAAACACCTACAAAACAACGACATACAACACAAATCATCTACAAAACAACAACAGAAAACACAAAACACCTATAAAACAAGGAAGCAACTGCAAAACACCTTCAATCAACAACACAAAACACAAAACACCTGCAAAACAACGACATACAACACACATCGTCTACACAACAACAACAGAAACACAAAAAAACTACAAAAAAACGACAGAAAACACACAACACCTACAAAACAACCACACACAACACACACCACCTTCAAAGCATCAACAGAAAACACAAAATGCCTACAAAACAACGACACACTACGCAAAACACCTACATAGCAGCAACAGAAAACACAAAACTCATACAAAACATGGACACTAAACGCATAACACCTACAAAACAACAACAGAAAACAGAAAACACCTACAAAGCAACGACACACAACACAAAACACCTACAAAACAACAACATAAAACTCAAAATACCTACCTTACACGCCTTAAGTATTGGCAAGATTAAGTATTGGAAAATGCAATTTCCCCTTAACTGGGTCTCAGAAAAGCATGGCAAAACTAACTTGCCAAATGGTCTATGGCTTTGACTGTCTCCAGTTCAGACCTGAAATTCAGTTGGCAAATCGTCTTTTTGCTTACATGTTTTTGTTACATTTACTCGATACATGTTCACAAAGAAGTCTGCCCCAGCTTGCTGTAAAACCATGTAACAATTCTAATCAGGAGTATCAAACTAGCTATGGCTGATTAGCCAGACCGGTACTTGGCTCCAGTCAGCCAAATTGCTGGCTACAGCCAGCAATTTGGCTGACTGGAGTCAAGTAACTAAGTTCAAGGTCATGTTACTTTTTACATTTTTGGCGGAGCCCCCCCTTCTGGGGGGCGGGAGCCCCCAGTGTTACCCATTTGTCCGGTCGACCGACCATCCATCCATCCATCCGTCTGACCGTGATGAAGCCCGACACGTCAGCCAACGGTCTCGTAACTATCTCGCTTCCCTTGCCACCTGTTGCTCCGTCACGATCACTCTCCGCCAATTTTTAGCGTCACAGGCGACGCTGCATCGAACTTGTTTCAATTCAAACTAGATTCAAGTTTGACTCAAATGAGTTATTCTGGGTATAAGCATCAAGAATGTCATTGGCTTGGCCATTTAACCATGTCTGCGGCAGTTAAAACATTCAAACCGGTGAACTGCAAAGTACCATGGTAACTGTAACTTGGCAAAGGCCAACCACCTGGAGTGGTCTGAAGCTGGATCCCTAATCCGGTTTGGCAAAGGGTCGTTTGCCAAGCTGTTTGCCAATACTACACCGCGTACGGTACAAAACACAAAACACCTACAAAACAATGATACAAAACACATAACACGCAGCTTACAATATACAAGACACAACACGCAGCTCACAACTTACAATACAAAACACACCACACAATACACACTACATGAAACATGTGACAGTATCATAACCACGAGAGCCCACACCCTCATTGACTAAATAACTGCTGATTTGATTTAATTTGATTTAATTAATTTAATTGATTTGATTTGATTTAATTTGATTTGATTTGATTTGATTTGATTTGATTTGAGCCCACACCCTCCTTGACTAACACACTCATCAATCCACACACTCATTGACTACGTAACTGCTGAATTGACCCACACCCTCCTTGACCCACACCCTCATAAACTACATAACTGCTGATCGTCCCACACCCTCATTGACTCCATTACTGCTGATTTGATGCATCTTGTAGGGTGAGGCAGGTCACAACATTTGCATTCTACTGAATGAGGTGAGTGACCTAGAGGAAGGAGGACGGTATAGGAAGGAGGAGGGTAGAGGAAGGAGGAGGGTATGGGAAGGAGGAGGGTAGAGGAAGGAGGAGGGTATAGGAAGGAGGAGGGTAGAGGAAGGAGGAGGGTATAGGAAGGAGGAGGGTAGAGGAAGGAGAGGTATGGGAAGAGGAGGGTATGGACTGCTGCTGTTAGCTCAAGGCGCCTTGTCTCGGCCGTTCGGCTGGTCGCGGGCCTGCGTCGTGTTCCTGCACTGCCGGCGGGTCTCGGCCGTCTGCTGTATCTCGTGCCGGAGGTCCTTTGTCTCTGCCTTGCTCGGTCTCTTCCTCTTCGGTTCTCTGCCTCGCAGGTGGTCCGTCCGGCTGCGGTTTCCTGCCGTTCGGCTTTCGCGTCAGGCGGCTTTTCCGCTTCCGTCGTCGTTTCTCTGCCTGATGAGGGTATAGGCCTGCGCCTTGTCGGCGGCCGGAGTCGGGGTCGCGCAGGCATCGGTCGCGCCGGCCGCGGGTCTCGTCCGTCGCGTGTCCTGTCCTGCGCCGGGTTCGGCCGCGGCTGGTCTAGGCCGTCGCGGGTCTTCCGGCCGGCGGCGGTCTCTGCCGGTGTGAGGGTCTCGTCCTGCGGTAGGGTCGCGGCGCGCGTCTGCGGGTCGCGCCGGCGTCGGGCGCAGCCTCGGCTGTTCCGTCCTATCTGCGTTTCTCGGCCGCTTCTTTCGCGTCCCTCTTCTTTTCCTCGATGTTTTCCCCTCCTGCCCCCTTCCTCTTCCTCCTTTTCTCCCTGCTTTCCCCCTTATCCTTTTCCTTTGTTACTATGTGATTCTCTAATTCAGGACACATTTAACAAAAGTGTGGGACAGAGCCTGCCGCAGTCGATTTTGTTGTTGAAAAATGAATTAGGTTGGACTGTTATCACGTCTTCCCTTACAAATTATTGTCGTAGCAGGTTAGTGAAGGTATTGTACAGGCACTACGGGCAGTACAAAGCACAAAATCTCGTACTTTACGCGGATTGAATTTGTCCCCAAACATTTCGTCCCAAAATAATTTGTCCCAAAATATATTTCCCCCCACCACACCACCAACACACCACCAACACTATACCACCACACCAACAACACACAACCAACACTATACCACCACACCAACAACACACCAACAACACTATACCACCACACCAACAAAACACCACCACCACACCAACAACACTATACCACCACACCAACAACACACCACCACCACACCAACAACTCTATACCACCACACCAACAACACGCCAACAACTCTGTACCACCACACTGTAGGCGTACGAGACCCTCATGGATCCAGTGACCCGCGATGCCAACAACACACCACCACACCACCACACCACCACACCAACAACACACCACCACACCACCACACTGTAGGCGTATGAGACCCTCATGGATCCAGTGACCCGCGATGCCTACGATGCAAAGCTGGAGCTAGCACTGCTGGACGACGAGGACGACTATACTGGTGAGACCTGCTGAACTACAGCCTCCCCTCTCCTCTCCTTTGTTTTACAAAAAATATATTTCCTCCAAGGTTGGCTCTCCGTTCCCTATCCTAAATAATTGTGCCATTTTTATCTAATGAAAAGAAAATATGTTTTCTGACGATGAGGAGGGCTTGACTGGTGAGGACCTGCTGCCCTACAGCCTCCCCTCTCCTCTCCTTGTTTGTTGGCAAAAATACTTTTTCGTCAAAGGGTGGCTCTCTGTTGCTATCCTCAATCATTGTGCCGTTTTTAATCAAATGAAAAGAAAATTCATTTGATTAAAGTTTTTAATCGGATGAAAAGAAAACAAGTTTTCTGACGTTGATGACAACTATACTGGTGAGTCCTGCTGCCTTACAGCCTCCCCTCTCCTCTCCTTTTTTCATTACAAAAATGATTTCCCTTCAAAGGGTGGCTCCCCGTGCGCTATTATCCTCCAAACTTATATACCTTGCAAAGAAATGCAAGGGGAGCCTGATCATGGTCCGAATGAACCGACCAAGATCACCACACTTGTTTGTTTATCGAATGAAAATAAAACATTTTTTCTGACGATGAGGCCGACTTTACTGGTGAGTCCGGCTCCCCTGCAGCCTCCCCTCTCCTCTCGTTGTAAGCATACAAAAATGATTTTCGTCAAAGGGTGGCTCTCCGTGCGCTATCCTCCATACTTCTACTTGTTTGTTTATCAAATGAAAATAAAACATATTTTCCTGAAGATGGAGGACTGACGCATCTAACTGGATGAGTCCCGGCTTGCCCTACAGCCTCCCTCTCCTCTCCTTGTTTGTTTATCAATGAAATAAAACATATTTCTCTGACGATGAGGACGACTCTACTGGATGAGTCCGGCTGCCCTACAGCCTCCCCTCTCCTCTCCTTGTTTGTTTATCAAATGAAAATAAAACATATTTTCTGACGATGAGGACGACTTACTTGGTTGAGTCCGGCTGCCCTACAGCCTCCCCTCTCCTCTCCTTGTTTGTTTATCAAATGAAAATAAAACATATTTTCTGACGATGAGGACGACTTTACTGGTGAGTCCGGCTGCCCTACAGCCTCCCCCTCTCCTCTCCTTGTTTTGTTTATCAAATGAAAATAAAACATATTTTCTGACGATGAGGACGACTTCTACTGGTGAGTCCGGCTGCCCTACAGCCTCCCCTCTCCTCTCCTTGTTGTTTATCAAATGAAAATAAAAACATATTTTCTGACGATGAGGACGACTTTACTGGTGAGTCCGGCTGCCCTACAGCCTCCCCTCTCCTCTCCTTGTTTGTTTATCAAATGAAAATAAAACATATTTTCTGACGATGAGGACGACTTTACTGGTGAGTCCGGCTGCCCTACAGCCTCCCTCTCCTCTCCTTGTTTGTTTATCAAATGAAAATAAAACATATTTTCTGACGATGAGGACGACTTTACTGGTGAGTCCGGCTGCCCTACAGCCTCCCCTCTCCTCTCCTTGTTTGTTTATCAAATGAAAATAAAACATATTTTCTGACGATGAGGACGACTTTACTGGTGAGTCCGGCTGCCCTACAGCCTCCCCTCTCCTCTCCTTGTTTGTTTATCAAATGAAAATAAAACATATTTTCTGACGATGAGGACGACTTTACTGGTGAGTCCGGCTGCCCTACAGCCTCCCCTCTCCTCTCCTTGTTTGTTTATCAAATGAAAATAAAACATATTTTTCTGACGATGAGGACGACTTTACTGGTGAGTCCGGCTGCCCTACAGCCTCCCCTCTCCTCTCCTTGTTTGTTTATCAAATGAAAATAAAACATATTTTCTGACGATGATGGACGACTTTACTGGTGAGTCCGCTTCCCTACATCCTCCCCCTCTCCTCTCCTTGTTTGTTATCAATAAAATAAAACCTATTTTCTGACGATGAGGACGAACTAGTCACTGGTGAGTCCGGCTGCCCTACAGCCTCCCCTCTCCTCTCCTTGTTTGTTTATCAAATGAAAATAAAACAAATTTTCTGACGATGAGGACGACTCTACGGATGAGTCCGGCTGCCCTACAGCCTCCCCTCTCCTCTCCTTGTTTGTTTATCAAATGAAAATAAAACATATTTTCTGACGATGAGGACGACTTTACTGGTGAGTCCGGCTGCCCTACAGCCTCCCCTCTCCTCTCCTTGTTTGTTTGATCAAATGAACAAAAACATATTTTCTGACGAGAGAACGACTTTACTTTGAGTCCGGCTGCCCTAAGCCTCCCTCTCCCACTCTCCTCTCCTTGTTTGTTTTTTCCACATGAAATACAACAATATTATTCTGACGATGAGGACGACTTTACTGGTGAGTCCGGCTGCCCTACAGCCTCCCCTCTCCTCTCCTTGTTTGTTTATCAAATGAAAAGTAAAACATATTTTCTGACGATGTGGACGACTTACTGGTGTGGCCGGCTGCCCTACAGCCTCCCCTCTTCCTCTCCTTGTTTGTTTATCAAATGAAAATAAACATAATTTTCTGACGATGAGGACGACTTTACTGGTGAGTCCGGCTCCTATCCTCTAAGGGTGGATATCTGTACGCTAGCCTTGACAATTTTGTCGTTTTTTGTCGAATGAAAAGAAAAATACAGCAATTGGAACAACCTCCGGACCCCTGTTGTTATTATTTGTTGGGGTTCAGTGCACTCATGCTTGTTTTGTGTTATTGTGTACAGCCCTTCCCAGCATCCGTGAGTCCTGTTCCCCTATGGCCCAGGGATATATTTTTCCATATCAAAAAGAGGAAATCTTATTCCTTTTTATTTTATCCCTCCCTATTTTCCTCCCAAAACGAAACGGATCCGTTTTCCGATTTTGGGTCACTTTTAGTCAATGTCAGGTTAGAAAAAAAACTTATTTTATTTTTAGATTTCTTATTCGGCTAAAACGGGGTCTTGTATTCTGATAGGAATGTATTCCGGAAAAACAAATCCCTGCTATGGCCTACATTATCCCTACAGCATCCCCTCTCCTTTCTTTATAAAGTTATATAATCTGCATAACTCAAACTCCGGGCCCCCGTTGTTAATGATTTGTTGGGGTTCAGTGCGCTCTTGCTTGTTTTGTATACAGCCCTTCCCAATATTGAGGTTGGGCGTGTCTATTCAGCCTACTTGGTAAATAGCCTAAGCCTTAACCGGCTAGACTGTAAAAACAGACACACGCACTAACAAACAGACACACGCACTTCAAGATAACACACGCACTTACACACGAACAAACAGGTTGGGTCTCCGTGCGCTAGCCCTAGGCTCAAGGATTTAGTTGTTGTGATAAATGGAGTTACTCCTACTTTGGGAATCTTGTAGACACCCTTAGGCTGGCAGGAGATGCAAACCTACAACCAACGGCACCTGCACCACTGGCTTTACACCACACCACCACCAACACACCACCACTGGCCCTACACCACACTACCGACCACACACCCAACCACCAAAACATTACACCACGGGCCATAAATACAACAAACGTACACCACCCCAACACACACAATGGCCAAAACACCACAACAAAAAAAACAACACAAACACTCCACAACAAGGGCCAAAAAAACCACAAAATATACAAAAAAAAAACCACCACCTCTTTCAAACACATACAACAAGTGGCCAACACCACACCACAAAAACCCACCACAAGTCAAACACCCACAACACCAAATAACACACAACTGGACCAACCACTACACAAAACACACCACCACCAAACACACACAACTGGCCAAACACCACACCAACAACACAACACCACAAACCACACCACAATGGACAAAAACAATACACAACTACCAACAACAACACCAGAAAAGCAACGGCCCTCACTACACAAAACCACCAACCGACAACCCACACAACCAACAACAACCACCCACTGGCCTGCACCACACAAACACCACACCAACACTCGCCTACACCACACCACCACCAACACCACCACCAACACCACAAACACACCACCACTGGCCCTACACCACACCACCAACACACCACCACCAACACACCACCAACACACCACAAACAACCACCACTGGGCACAACACCCACACACCAAACACACCACCACCAAACACCACCAATGGCAACACCACACCACAAACAACCACCACCACACACCCCAGCCCAAACCCACACCACTACCCATACCACCACCAGAAACACAGACACTGGCCCTGCACCACACCACCAACACACCTACACCACACAACCACCAACACACCACCACTGGCCCTGCACCACACCAACACCACACCAACACTCGCCCTACACCACACCACCACCACACCACCACCAAACCACCACCAACACACCAACACGGGCCGAACCACAAAACCAACACACCACACCAACACACCACCACAACACACACAACTGGCCCAACACCCACCACCAAACACACCACACCAACACCCACCACTGGCCCAAAACACCACACCACCTCAACAAACCAACCAACAACAACACCACTGGCCCAACACCACACCACTACCACACCACCACCAGAACACAGCCACTGGCCCTGCACCACACAACCACCACACCTACACCACACAACCACCAACACACCACCACTGGCCCTGCACCACACCAACACCACACCAACACTCGCCCTACACCACACCACCACCAAACCACCACCAACACACCACCACTGGCCCTACACCACACCACCAACACACCACCACCAACACACCACCACTGGCCCAACACCACACCACCAACACACCACCACCAACACACCACCACTGGCCCAACACCACACCACTACCACACCACCACCAGAACACAGGCACTGGCCCTGCACACACAACCAACACACTACAACCACACAACCACCAACACACCACCACTGGCCCTGCACCACACCAACACCACACCAACAAATAGCCGACACCACACCACCACCACACCACCACCACACCACCACCAAACAACACCAAACACCCACCACTGGCCCTACACCACACCCTCACCACACCACCACCACACCACCACCAACGCACCACCACTGGCCCTACACCACACCACCACCACACCACCAACAACACACCACCACTGGCCCTACACCACACCCTCACCACGTCACCACCAACACACCACCACTGGACCTGCACCACACCACCAACACACCACCACCACTGCCCTTGCAACACACCTCCACCGCACCAACACCAACACACCACCACTGGCCCTGCACCACACCAATACACTAACACTAACACACCACCACTGGCCCTGCGCCACACCTCCACCACACCACCACACCACCAACACCAACACACCACCACTGGCTCTGGAACACACCACCACCACACCTCCAACACACCACCACCAACACACCACCATGGCCTGCACTTACACAACAAACACCACACCAACAACACCACCATGGCCTGCACCAAACCTCCACCACAACAAACACCCACACACCACCACCAACACACCACCCACTGGCCTGCACCCAACATCCACCACACTGCAACACCAAACAACCACCACTGGCCGCAAACACCCACCAATGGCCCTGCACCACACCTCCACCACACCACCAACTCACCACCACCAACACACCACCAACAACACACCACCAACACCAACACACCACCACTGGCCCTGCAACACACCACCAATGGCCCTGCAACACACCTCCACCGCACCACCAACTCACCACCACCAACACACCATTAACACACCTCCACCAACACCAACACACCACCAACAACACACCACCAGCACCAACACACCAACACACCACCACCAACTCACCACCACTGGCCCTGCAACACACGACCAATAGCCCTGCACCACACCTACACCACACCACCAACACCACCACACCACCACACCACCACACCACCACCAACACACCACCATTGGCCCTGCAACACACCACCAATGGCCCTGCAACACATCTCCACCACTCCACCAACTCACCACCACCAACACACCACCAACACACCACCACCAACACCAACACACCAACACCAACACATCACCAACACCAACTCACCACCAATGGCCCTGCACCACACCTCCACCACACACACCAACACCAATACACCAAAAACACCCACCACGGGCCCTGCACACATCTACAACCACAACCAACCCATACGCAACACCACAACACACCACAAACACTCCTACACAACCCAACAAAAAACACCACCAAAGACCAAAGCACCAAACACCAACGCACCACCAAGGGGCAGGCACCACAACCGCCCACCCACACACACCACCACACTACCACCAATACACCACCACGGGCCCGGCACCCACCGCCACCACACCACCACCACACCACCACAACACACCAGCACGGCCGGCTACCACACGCAACCAACCACCCACCACACCACCACAGCACCAGACCACCGCCGCCCACCGCCCGCGAACGACCACAGCCGCAGCCCACCGACTACCCAACTCCCGATCCCACACCTCCCAACCTCCCTCGGTCCTCCCACCCCCCACCCTCTGCCCACCGCCATCGTCGTACCACCTTCCCTGCGCCCCAAAGCCGGGGCCGCCCACGGACTGCCACTTCTAAAAAGAGAAAACGCCCACCGTTAGACGCCACTCCGCCCCACTCCCACCTCCATTTTCACCCCCGCGGCCGGCCCACGCCCAACCGCCACTCCTCCCACCGCCACCGCCTTTTCCACCCCCTCGGTCCTCCACTGGCCGGGCCGACCACCCCCCAGCGCCCCAGCCAGCGGCGCGCACCGCGCAGCCCAGCGGCCACGGCAGCGCCGACCACCCCAGCGCCACCGCGCGCCGCGCACGCAGCCGCCCACCGCCGCCCACCGGCAGCGGCGACCACCCCCAGCGCCCACCGCCGCGGCCGGCCCACCGCCGCCGCACACCGCCGCAGCACGCGAGGCCGCAACCGGCGCGCCGACACCCCCAGCGCCTACCGCCCGCGCCCCCACGCCCGCCGCCCACCCCCGCCGACCACCGCCGCCCACCGACACGTGGCCGCCCACCGGCCGCGGCGACAACCCCCCATCGCCCACCGCCCGTTCGCCAACCCGCCGCCGTCCACGCGCCAACAGGCCTAGGCCGACACATCCAGCCGCCACCGCCCGTCCGAACTCCCCCACCGACGCGGCGAGACCGCGTCCCAACGCCCGCGGCAGCCCACCGCCCTCCGCCCCCTTCCTCCTCCTCCCACTTCCCGCTGCCTACCACTACCACCTACCACCTCTCCACCTACGATCTACCAACTGCCCACCTCCCGCTGCTACCCACCGACCACTCCCTCCCACCACCTCCTCCCACCTCCCTCCTCCCCCCACCCCCCGGCTCCCTCTTTCTCCCACCGCCCACGTCCCACCTCCTCCCACCCCCCACCTTCCACCTCCTACCAGCTCCCACCTTCCTCTTCCTCCCACCTCCACCTACACACTCCACACTTCAAACTGCAGGTGAGCTGCTGAGCCGCTGGATGCCCACTCTTAAACCCTAAACCATACAACATAAACCATAAACCGACTCCACACTTCAAACTGCAGGTGAGCTGCTGAGCCGCTGGATGCCCACTCTTAAACCCTAAACCATAAACCATAAACCCTAAACCGACTCCACACTTCAAACTGCAGGTGAGCTGCTGAGCCGCTGGATGCCCACTCTTAAACCCAAGATTGCAAAGAACGAGGACCCTGATGAGTCAAGAGGCGTGTTCGTCGATGAGTTCACATGTATAGGCTGCAAGCAGTGTGTCTGGACTGCTAGCGCTACTTTCAGGATGGAGGTAGATGCTGGGGGGGGTGCTGGGTGTGGGGTGCTGGGGGGGTGCTGGGCGTGGGTGCTGGGGGTGTGCTGGGTGTGGGGTGCTGGGAGGTGGGGTGCTGGGTGTGGGGTGCAGGGGGGGTGCTGGGTCTGGGGTGCTGGGGGGGTGGGAGTTTACATGTATAGGATGCAAGCAGTGTGTCTGGACTGCTAGCGCAACTTTCAGGATGGAGGTAGATGCTGGGGTGTGTGCTGGGTGTGGGGTGCTGGGTGTGGGGTGCTGGGGGGGTGCTGGGTGTGGGGTGCTGGGGGGGTGGGAGGTGGGAGTTCACATGTATAGGATGCAAGCAGTGTGTCTGGACTGCTAGCGCTACTTTCAGGATGGAGGTAGATGCTGGGGGGGTGCTGGGTGTGCTGGGTGTGGGGTGCTGGGGGTGCTGGGTGTGGGGTGCTGGGGGGGTGCTGGGGGGGGGGTGCTGGGGTGGGGTGCCGGGGGGGTGCTGGGGGTGGTGTGCTGGGAGGTGGGAGTTCACATGTATAGGACGCAAGCAGCGTGTCTGCAATGCTAGCGCTACTTTCAGGATGGAGGTAGGTGGTGGGGTGCAGGGAGGTGCTGGGGTGTGATCACATTCATTGAACAATTATATAAATGGATGCTTTGTGTCCTGAGTGCCAATCTAGGGTGGAGGTAGGTGCTGGGGTGCTGGGGTGTGATCACATTCATTGCAAACAAACAATTAAATGAATAGAAGCCTTGTGTCTAGAATGCTAGAGCTACTTTCAGGATGGAGGTAGATGCTGGGGGGTTGCTGGGGGTGGGGTGCTGGAGGCGCTGTGGTGCTGGGGGTGCTGGGGGTGGGGTGCTGGAGGTGCTGGGTGTGCTGGGGGTGGGGTGCTGGAGGCGCTGGGGTGCTGGGTGTGCTGGGGGTGGGGTGCTGGGGGTGCAGGGGGTGGGGTGCTGGAGGTGCTGGGGGTGCTGGGGGTGGGGTGCTGGAGGCGCTGGGGTGCTGGGGGTGCAGGGGGTGGGGTGCTGGGGTGTGCTGGTGCTGCTTGTGGTAGTGGTGCTGGTGGTGGTGCTTGTTGTTGTGGTGGTGGTCTTGCTTGTGATCACATTTAAAACAAACAATTCAATCAATAGTTTGCCTTATTACAAAGGGGGGGGGGGGGGGGGCTTGTACGGGGGCCAACCACCAAATGCATTGACAATATATACTTTGTGTCGCTTGCTTGCACCGTGTTCAAATACAGATTTGTGATCCCCCCACCCCACCCCACCCCCACCCCACACCACCCCACACACCCACCCCACATACCCACACACGCACACCACCACCAACACACACCACCACCAACACCACCAACACCACCACCTGCCCCCCAGCCTTCTCGCACCTATCCCCCCTTATCCCTGCCTTTGACCCTTTCCCTTATGGCCCTTTCCCTTGCCCCTATGACTAGGGATCGGCATCGGCAAACCATATGATTTCGATCAAATGCGTGTATGATATCAAATGATATCGTATGATATCATACAAATAGCATCATATGATATTGTATATAAATGGTAGCTTTGGCCTAGTCCGACTGCTGGCATCATACGATATCTTATGATGACATGATGTCATTTGATATCATGCTGCCGTTCCCTACCTACGTCCCTTGCTCCCTACATCCCTTACCCTTGTCTCCTCTGACTCTAGCCCAACCCAACCCGACCCAACCCAACCCATGAGCACGACCAACCCATGCCCATGCCCTTGCCCCCTCTACCACTTACCCTTGCCCCCTCTGACCACAACCCATGCCCCCTGTCACCCTTGCCCCCTCTGACTCGTGCCATTGCCCCCTCTACCACTTACCCTTGCCCCCTCCGACCACAACCCATGCCCCCTGTCACTCTTGCCCCCTCTGACTCGTGCCTTTGCCCCCTCTACCACTTACCCTTGCCCCCTCTGACCGCAACCCATGCCCCCTGTCACCCTTGCCCCCTCTGACCACAACCCATGCCCCTTGTACCACTTACCCTTGCCCCCTCTGACCGGCAACCCATGCCTCCTGTCACCCTGCCCCCTGAGCCGAACACATGCCTCCTGTCACCTTGCCCCCTGAGACCGCAACCCATGCCTCCTGTCACCCTTGCCCCCTCTGACCGCAACCCATGCCTCCTGTCACCCTTGCCCCCTCTGACCGCAACCCATGCCTCCTGTCACCCTTGCCCCCTCTGACTCTTGCCTTTGCCCCCTCTGCCACTTACCCTTGCCCCCTCTGACTTAGACCTTTGCCCCCTCTGACCACAACCCATACTCCCGTTACCCTTGCCCCCGCTGACCTCAGTTCATGCCCCCTGTTACCCTTGCCCCCTCTGACCTCAACCCATGCCCCTTGCCACCCTTGCAGCCTGAGCATGGCAAGAGCCGTGTCTTCGCTCAGGTGAGTCTATTCATTGTGTGGTGTGTGCGACGTGGTGTGGTTGGATTGTGCTGGTGGTTGGGGGGATCGTTTTGTTGCGTGTGTGTGTGTGTGGGGGGGGGGGGGGGGGGGGGGGGGGAATGGTGCGCTTGATTAGGATTTCGAAAACGTTAACCATTTCAGGGGTGCCCACAGCGAGGGAGTAATCCATGCCCCCTGCCACCCTTGCAGCTTGATTGTGGCAAGAGCCGTGTCGTCTCAGGTGAGTCTATTGTTGTGCGGTGCGTGCAGTGTGGTGTGGTGGGCTCGTTGCACAGGGAGGGAGGGAGGGTGGCATGATCGTGAGTGGCTGTTCACTGAAGCAAGCAGGCAGAGCGGATGGGTGTGGGCACAGGATGTCCAGGTCCCCTAGGGAGTGGTGCAGCAGACGATGGAGGGTCTGCATAGGGAGGGAGGGAGAGATGGAGGGTGGCATGATCGTGAGTGGCTGTACCCTGAAGCGAGCAGGCAGAGCAGATGGGTGTGAGCACAGGGTGTCCAGGTCCCCTAGGGAGTGGTGCAGCAGACGACAGAGGGTCTGCATAGGGAGGGAGGGAGGGGGGGAGGGGGGGAGAGAGGGAGGGACGGGGAAGGGAGGGAGGGGGTCATGATTGTGAGTGGCTGTACCCTGAAGCGAGCAGGCAGAGCGGATGGGTGTGAGCACAGGATGCCCAGGTTCTCAGGATTGGTGCAGCAGACGACGGAAGTTCTGCATAGGGAGGGAGGAAGGGAGGGGGGGGGGGGGGGGGGAGGGGAGGGAGGAAGGGGATGCAGGGTGGCATGATTGTGAGTGGCTGTACCCTGAAGCGAGCAGGCAGAGCGGATGGGTGTGAGCACAGGGTGCCCCAGGTCCCCTAGGGAGGGAGGGGGGGGGGGGGGGGGGGGAGGAAGGGGGGGAGAAAGGGAGGAAAGGGAGGAAGGGGGGGAGGGAGGGAGGGAAGGGAAGGAGGGAGGAAGGGGATGGAGGGAGGTATGATGGTGAGTGGCTGTACCCAGGTCCTCTAGGGAGTGGTGCAACAGACAACAGAGTGTCTGCATAGGGAGGGAGGGAGGGAGGATGGCATGATCGTGCGTGGCTGCATAGGGAGGGAGGAGGGAAGGGGGGGGGAGGGAGGAAGGGCAGGCTGCCTGATCATGGCAAGAGCTGCGTTTTCTCTCTGGTCAGTCTCCTAAGGAACACTGGCCAGCATTGTTTTTTTCCGACGATGCGTCGCCATTCCGTTCCATAGTGACACATGGGTCTGGCTGAACTAGTCAATGCATAAGCTTATGCTACACTCATGCTGCGTTATGCACATTAGCTTATGCTACGTTATGCTCATAAGCTTATGCTACAGCATGCTCTTAAGCTTATGCTACATTATGAGCACGAGCTTATGCTAAACTCATGCTCACAAGCTTATGATACGTCGTGGTAATATGCTTGTGCTGCGTTATGCTCATAATCTTATGCTACGCATTTTTTTTGGAAGTCAAAAATTCACAACAGCCTGTTTAAAAGCTTATGCTATGCTCATGCAGTGGCTAATGGTAATGCTAATGGTAATGGTAATGGTAATCGTGGCTAATACTAAAGCTAATCTAATGCTATGCTCATGCAGTGGCTAAACACCGAAGATCAGATTCAAGCCTCCATTGAGTGCTGCCCCGTGGATTGTATTCACTGGTGAGTGTTCAAGTGATCTCATGTGTTTATTTATTTATTTGTTTATGTATAAATTTTATTTTATTCGCTGGTGAGTGTTCAAGTTATCACATGTCAACATGTGTTAATTAATTTATTTATTTATATATACATTTATTTTATTCGCTGGTGAGTGTTCAAGTGATCTCATGTGTTTATTTATTTATTTATTTATTTATTTATGCATTTTATTTTATTCGCTGGTGAGTGTTCAAGTGATCTCATTTGTTTATTTATGTATTTATTTATATATACATTTTTATTCGCTGGTGATTGTTCAAGTGATCTCATGTGTTTATTTATTTATGTATTTATTTATTTCTTTATATATATATACATTTTCTTTTATTCGCTGGTGAGTGTTCAAGTGATCTCATGCAGTGTTTATTTATGTATTTATTTATTTATTTATTTATTTATGCGAATCACTGATGAGTGTGCAGGAGATCACATGCAGTGTTTATGTATGTATTTATTTATTGTATTCACTGATGGGTGTTCCAGTGATCACAAAAAGTTTTTATTGATTCATTTATCCAGTGGAGTGGTGTGTATGGGGCAATGTTTGCTTGTCGTGTGACGCGTCACAAATTGAGCGATTTTTTGCGGCCCCAGCACAATGTGCTGCCCCTCTAAAAACCCCGGGCTCTGCGCTTCGCGCTGCGCATTATACATTACTAAGCCACAATCCTGAAACCAGGCTTGCTATACAACTTAAGCTACACAACTGGAGTTTCAGGAATCTAAAGAAAAATGTGGTGTGGGGCGTCACCTGCGACGCTAAAAATGGCGGAGAGAGTTCGACGGAGCGACCAGTGGCAACGGAAGCGAGTTAGTACGAGACTGTTGGCTGGCGTGGAAGGCTTTGTCTCGGTCACACAGTCGGTCGATCGCACAGACGGACAGATGGGTAACCCTGGGGGCTCACGTCCCCTTGAAGAGGGGGCTCCGCCAAAAAGCGGTGTGGGGGGGGTTCAGCGTGAGTCGTGGAGCCAGTGTTTTTTATTTCAGATTTCTGTAGTCTAGGTTGAGTAGCTACTTGGGCTACTCAACCCTGTTTTCAGGATAGTTGCGTAGCCATCGCATGGCAGAGCGCGAAGCGCAGAGCCTGGGGGGGTAGCATTCTACGGAATGGCGACGGAATGGCGACGCGTTGTCGGAAAATGAAACACTGCTTAGAGCTTAGTCCTACATAGGGTTCTCTCAAAGATGCTCCTTAATTAAATGTTGATTGGCAATTTAAAGAACTTGAATCATTTTGTACTGACGCATTCTTTTTATTTGATTATTTAACACGAGTCTGCACGAGTGCTAAATTATGTACCTTTGTGTTATGGGGATGCTACGTGTTACGGTTTACGGGTTACGGGTGCTACGTTAGAGCCTTTGGGGGTTGTTTTTAGGGGGGCCCGAAAAGCTGCTAGTAGGAGCCTAAGGCAGCAGAGTCTCATGGTTACATGTAAAGCTCTGTGTGTCATATCATGTCATACATACCAGCTTAGCATCTGTGTCTCATATATACCAGCTTAGAAAAGCTGCTAGTAGGAGCCAAGGGCAGCTGAGTCTCATGGTGACATGTGAAGACACTAATTTGTTTTTTCAGAAAAAAAACTGATTACTTCCAGTGTTTAACGACAGACCTGAAGTGTTCGAGTGTACGAAGATGAACTGCTCACAATATTTGGAAGGTCAGAATTACTTGCAGAGCTGTAAAGCATCACAGTCTGTCCATCTTTGCATGCACCCTTGTTAGGTGAATTCGTTTTTGGCAGCAGGCAGGGGATTGCGTCCGTCCGTCCACCGAGAGTCCACACACACAATGACATGGGACTGCCCCACCCCCCCACACACACACTGACATGGGACTTCCCTCCTCACACCCACCCACCCACCCACCCACCCCACACACACACACACACACACATACACAATGACATGGGACTGCCCCCCCTCCACGCCACTAAAAAAACGTCGACTCTTCTAGTACCGAAAGAAATGCGATAATATGGAAGCCGTGAAACGAGGAGGCACGAGAGTTAAGTCAGGGCTTGTCCTTTCGGCGTTCTGTGCAGCTTCTAGGCAGCTCTCTGAGCCAACGACTGAGCCACACCCAAATATGTCAGAGTTAAATCAGGCTTTTCCTTTCGGCTTTCTGTGCAGCTTCTAGGCAGCTCTCCGAGCCAGCGACTTAGCCACACCCAAATATGTCAAAGTTAAGATTGGGCTTTTCCTTTCGGTTTTCAGTGCAGCTTCTAGGCAGCTCTCTGAGCCAGCGACTGAGCCACACCCAAATATGTCAGAGTTAAGTCAGGTTTTTCCTTTCGGCTTTCTGTGCAGCTTCTAGGCAGCTCTCCGAGCCAGTGACTGAGCCATGCCCAAATATGTCAGCCATCCTGGGCAGCGGGTCGTGTCAGCTTCTGGTCATACTTCCACCTTTGTAGACAGTTATAGTTACACTTCTACTGACACCTCTCTACTGGTCCTGTTAAATGAAGAGGTTAGGAAACCATTGCATCATCTCCGTCAGTCGTATGGTTTGTATATCAGCATAAGTCATATCAGCTTTCTGGCGCATATATCAGCATAAGTCATATCAGCATAAGTCATATCAGCATAAGTCATATCAGCATAAGTCATATCAGCTTTCTGGCGCACTATATAGCTTCTGGTTGGGCCCAGGGGCAGGTTAAGGGATCTGCCCAGAAGATGCTGCATGTGTAGCCCAATAAAGAAACAGTAGTGCAGGTGTAATAAAAGTACATATGTAATAAAATAACATGTGTAATAAAAGTAGTCCAACAAAGAAACAGTGGTACAGAGTTGAGGGGTTGAAGGTCTGAAGGATACTACCATATTGGCATGCCGTGCACGCTTGAAATGTTGGAAAAAACATGTATTGGCAAATCCATGTTCGAAATAACAGCGCTCAAAACTGCATGGCAAAAAGTGTTTGGCCAAGGGGTCCATGGCTGGACCTACTCAAGCTGAAACATTTACTTGTGACTTGTTCACATGGGTCCTTACGTGGGTTTGGTAGGGCAAGCCCCCGTTTCACCCCCCCAAAAGGGCCCTGTCTCCGCTTCGTGGCCCAGATTGAACTCAGCTCACGGCATCGCACATTCGAGGCCGACACCTACTCAAGCTGAAACAGTTACTTGTGACATGTTCACATGGGTCCTTACGCCTGCAAATAAGGTATACATACTGGTGGCCTATCACCAGGATTAACCAAGGTGTAACTTGTGTATGGCCGAGCGCTGATCATGGATTAGTGGATAACTCATTCATGCTGTACATCCAATAAAATATAAGTGCATATTGTGAAAGCTATTAAAAACAATCCCGACAAATGGTACACTCAAAAGTGAAATTGATAACTGTTGACGAAAGTAATTAGCATTTGAAGTTAAATCCATGGTGTAACTGATTAGTATTTGAACTTATTTTTTAAATCCAAGGAGTAACTAATTAACTTTTTTAAATCCAAGGTGTAACTAATTAACTTTTTTAAATCCAAGGTGTAACTAATTAACTTTTTTAAATCCAAGGTGTAACTAATTAACTTTTTTAAATCCAAGGTGTAACTAATTAGCTTTTGAAGTTAAATCCAAGGTGTAACTTTGAAGTTTAATCCAAGCTGTAATCGCGAATAAGTCAATAATGGTGAACACTCAATTAAAATAAGTGGGAGGGCCCCTTGCGGGTCCGTAGAGGGGCTCTGTCTTCCCCTAATAAGCAGTGTTTTTTATTTCAGATTTCTGTTGTCCAGGTTGAGTAGCTACTTGGGCTACTCAACCCTGACTTCAGGATAGTTGCGTAGCCGTCGCATGGCGGAGCGCGAAGCGCGGAGCCTGGGGGGGTCGGGGGGCAGTGCGTCCCGCAATATCGGGGGGTCCGGGGGTGTAGCATTCTACGGAATGGCGACAGAATGGCGTCGCGTCGTCGAAAAATGAAACACTGCTATTAAGGGCATTGGCTACAAACAATAGACTATATTTCACCAGTGCCACATTGGATTTTTGGCTTCAATCGCCAGTTCCAATTTGGCTTTAATTGCCAGCTTTGATTCTTTAAATAGGTTTTAATCCTAACTATAGTTACTTCATAACAAAATAACAATGAATATTGTGAAAGCTGTTCAAATTGTATTTCGATATACTCAACAGTGAATTAGTTCAGACTGGTGGCCTCACTGTACTGCCTAGTACATCAGTCGCTAGGAGAAACTTGGCAATGGGGAGCCAGCTGGGACCGACTCATATTTGGCTCTAAACCGCTTTGGCAAAGGGTCGTTTGCCAAATCGTATGCCAATACATAACATGCATATGATATGTTGCTTTTATGTGTAAATGTCCCATATATTTGTAGTGCAAGTGAATTCTTTGTAAGTGTTGTGCGTTAAGTCTCGTCTCAAGACAGTACAGGGCCGCTAACCTGGTCCCTCCTTGTGCAATCTCAGGGTGGACAAGGACCCACTACTTGTTTTGTGTAAATGTTGCGTGCAAGTGTAGTGCAAGTGAATTGTTAAGTGTTGAAGTCTCGTTTTGAGACAAGACCGCTAACCTGGTCCCTTCTCGTGCGATCTTGGGTTGGACAAGGACCAACTACTAAGTATGTGTAAATGTTGCGTGGAAGTGTAGTGCAAGTGATTTGTTTTAAGTGTTGTGATCTTGTCTTGAAACAAGACCGCTAATCTGGTCCCTCCTTGTACAACCTCAGGGTGGACAAGGACCAAATACTTTTTATGTGTTAATGTTGCATGTGAGTGTAGTGCCAGTGAATTTTAAATTCTAACCTGGTCCCTCCTTGTGCAACCTCAGGGTGGACAAGGCCCAGCTACCAGCCTTGGAGTATGTGACCCAGGTCAAGAATACAGGTGCGGACCAGGGTACTTCAAAGCGCGCGCTTTTGCGCGCTGGCGCGCTGACTTTTTGACCCCCACTGCGCGTTTAGCGCAGTTTTTTGCAACCCCTGTGCGCGTAGCGCGCTGTCTTTTTGAATACCTCTGCGCTTTCCTCTTTTCAGTCACTCACAGATAGCACAGAAACTGCAGACCCCCTGTGCGCTTTCTCGTTTTTTTGAGTGAGAGTCAGTGACTCATTGAGGCCCAACTACCAGCCTTGGAGTATGTGACCCAGGTCAAGAATACAGGTGCGGACCAGGATGTTCTTGAAGGTGCTACTGTGCATTGTGCTGTACTGAAGCACAAGTGCCATGTTATGGTCTTAGATCTTCAATGATCAGGTATTCAATAACCACTCATGTAGTCATGTGTGTATGGTGAATGAAGGGTACAATGTAGTCCTCTACAACATGTGGTCTTAGACAGGGTCATAAGAGAGAGAGATGAGAGAGACCTAGGAGAGAGAGAGAGCTATGAGAGGGAGGAAAGAGAGTGAGTTGATGACGCAGAGGGGAGAGAGAGGAGATGAGTAGAGAGAGAGAGAGAAGATCCGCGAGAGAGAGGAGAATGAGAGAGAGAGAGAGAGAGAGAGGAGACGAGAGAGACCTTGGACCCCCCACACACACACCCCACCCCACCCCACCCCACCCCCCACCCGCTTCCATTGGCAGAACATGTGGTGGATCTCTCCCAGATAGGGTACATGGAGTGTTATTTAGTAGAGGGACACCACAGTTCCACTCCCATGTCAAACTGGGGGCTAGAAAAAGTTCCTGAGAAGGAGGGGGTCTAGGAAGTTTTTTCTATACGCTCGGATTTTTTTATTTACCCCTCCCCCCTCCCCCCCAAGCTTTTGAGGCCCATATCTCATCAACCAATTTTACTTATGGGGTCATAGTAGGGTGTATTGTCATCAACTCCAACCCCCCAACCCTAACCCCCAACCCCATTTCAGAGCGCTTGAATGTGTATTCATGATGGTGTAGGTTGGCGAGATAGATATTTTCCTAATAACCCTAGCCCTAACCCTAACCTTAAACCCCAACCCTCGCCCTAACCCCCAACCCCCAACCCCATTTCAGAGCGCTTGCATGCGAATTTATAATGGTATAGGTTGGCGATGCAGATATTTTCCTACTTACCCTAGCCCCAACCCCAACTGTAACCTTAACCTTAACCCCAACCCTCGCCCTAACCCCCAACCCCATTTCAGAGCGCTTGAATGCTGGTGCATTGATAACTAGGCAGGTTGGCATAGTGGATATTTTCAAAATAACCCTAGCCTCAACCCTAACCCTAATCCCCCAACCCTAACCCCCAACCCTAACCCCTAACCCCCAACCCCTCTTCAGAGCGCTTGAATGCTGGTGTATTGATGATGGGACAGGTCGGCGTTGCAGATATTTTTGGTGAGAGTGAGACCTACTTGAAGTACAGGAAGGAGAGGGAGGAGCGTCTAGCCAGGGAAGCGGCACGTGCGTACAGCCCTGCACAGGAGGCGCAAAGAAGGTAATCGTTTTTTAATTTGCTAATGGATTTAACTAGATATTGGCATGGGCAAACAGTCCAGCACAGGAGGCGCAAAGAATGCATTCATTTATTCATTTGCTAATGAATTGAACTAATATTTGGTCATCATTTTGTAATTTGCTGATGAATTTAGCTTATAGTTGGCAATCGTTTTTAAAGGATTTTCACACCAGGAGGTTAGACCCTGTTCATAAATAAGTAAATTCTAGGCAGCTCCCTTTCCCCGTCCTTGAGCCGAACCTGAAGCTAGCTAGTGTGTCTGAAAGCTGGCATCCCCACCCCATTAAGGGCGCCTGGAGGCGCGTCCCGAATGAAATTATTCGAATCCTTAATTCAATGTATTATATTAATTAAATTGAATTGTATTTAACGTTGTGTTATTATAATTCGATTTATTCATTTCCATTTAATTTAATTTACGTGATTTGAATGCATGTAATTGCTTCAAAGTGTATCAATTCGAATAGGATAAAATTTGAAGGGCGCAAGAAAAATGAGGCCAGTCAGGTGTATGGTTGATTTTACGGGATTTGTACAAGATATTGCATGTTTCGGCCCAGCCCAGACGTGAACGGTATGTCCCGTCCTCCTGAACTGGTTTTTGGCCAGCGGCAGGTGGCGTGGCTTGCCCGTGCCCCCGTGAACGGTATGTCCCGTCCTCCTGAACGGGTTTTTGGCCAGCGGCAGGTGGCGTGGCTTGCCCCTGCCCCCGCCCGGTGGCCCCCGCCCCTGCCCCACGCACGGCCCTGAGGTGGGGTCCGTGGGCTAATTATAGCATAAGTGCCTTTGGGGAATGTTTCGTCCATTGTGATGCGTACATGTTGCGCCTTGGTTTTTTGACGACTATTCTGTTCCCAAACCTATGTATACGCACATGTTTAAGTGGTTCAAATTTGAAATGTTAGCTCAAAACACCCTGAAATCAAATTGTTAACCGTTAATTGTAGCTTTTGGGCCCAACCTGAGCTCCTTTTCGTGAATTGCGATGCTCATATGTGCTCTGGTCAGAATTTGTCCAGTATAAATAAGTCTTATAATTCATCAAAAATATAGAATGTTTAACTTTTTTGATGTTTTTCATAAAACCTGAAAATGTGGTTGGTGACACACGGACGAACGAACAGACGAACGGACGAACTAACGGACATTTTAATGGGGCTAATCCCTCTTCAAAAAATCTGGAGATTTTTTTCATTCGGGTACCTCTAGAGCAGCTGCCCAGGCTCTAAGAAATAAAAACTCGTGGGTTGGCATGGGCAACAATCCTGAAATCAGGCTTGAGTAGCCCAAGTAGCCACTCAACCTGGCCTACAGAACTCCGGAATGAAAAAATACTGTCCTGTACCCCACTCACCCAATCACCCCCCCCCCCACACCCCACCCCACCCCAACCTTCCATTCCCCACCCCATTCATAGAGCTGCTGCCCAGGCCCTGAAAAAGAAGAACACGTGGGGTGGATTGGGCTCATTTGAGGATGCGCTAGCGAAGGCCTTTGGAGGCATGGGAGGATCAGGATACGTAGCAACAGATCCTGCGGATTTTCAAACGGTGAGAATGACCGAGGAAGGCAACTTGAGTGTCTACGTTACATTATAGTGTCTACATGTCATTATATTGTCTGCATTACATTATATTCTCTACATTACATGATATTGTCTACATTGCAATATCTTGTTGATATGGTCTTCATTTCCTAAATTGTCCACATTTTATTGTCTACAGTATGATACCTAAATTGTATAGATTACATTATATTACATTAAGTTAATTTACATTATGATACCGTTCGTTACGTTGATCACATCACATTGTTGTCAGGGATTTTTTTTCAAATAAAAAAGAGGAAATGTTATTCCTTTTTATTTTATTCCTCCCTATTTCCCTCCCAAAACAGGATCCTTATTCCGATTTTGGTCAATTTTAGTCAATCTCAGTAAAAAAAAAACTGTTTTTATTTTTAGGTTTCTTATTCCGGCATTTCGGCCAAAACGAGGTCTCGTATTCCGATTGGAATGTATTCCGGAAAAGAATATCACTGATTGTTGTAGGCAGGCCAGTGTGGACCCAAGACAAGCCCACACCCAGTGTTTTTTATTTCAGATTTCTGTAGTCCAGGTTGAGTAGCTACTTGGGCTACTCAACCCTGATTTCAGGATAGTTGCGTAGCCATCGCATGGCGGAGCGTAAAGCGCGGAGCCTGGGAGGGTCGGGGGGCAGCACGACCCGATATCGGGGGGTCCGGGGGGTCAAGCATTCTACGGAATGGCGACGGAATGGCAACGCGTCGTCGAAAAATGAAACACTGCCCACACCACAACTTCTAGGGGGCTGTTCCAGCAACCATCTCATAATCAACAGAATGTAAATGTTTGTATTGGTATTGGCGTGGCGTTGTCAGTCCTTGATTGCCTTGGACACACACATACACACACACACACACACACACACACGAAGAGACCCAAATATATTGTGTATGCACACCAAAAATCCACCTGGAAATTATCCTGCTGCGTATGCTTTTATTGCTATTGGCGTGGCGTATTCAGTCCTTGATTGCCTTGGGCACACACACACACACACACACGAAGAGACCCAAATATATTGTGTATGCACACCAAAAATCCACCTCGAAATTATCCTGCTGCGTATGCTTTTATTGCTATTGGTGTGGCGTATTCAGTCCTTGATTGCCTTGGGCACACACACACACACACACACACACACGAAGAGACCCAAATATATTGTGTATGCACACCAAAAATCCACCTGGAAATTATCCTGCTGCGTATGCTTTTATTGCTATTGGCGTGGCGTATTCAGTCCTTGATTGCCATGGGCACACACACACACACACACACACACGAAGAGACCCAAACAAATTGTGTATTCATGTTCTCACCCACGACAAAAGTCCACCTGGAAATTAGCCTGCTGCGTTTGCTTTTATTGGTATTGGCGTGGCGTATTCAGCCCGTGATGGCCTTGGACACACGCACACACAAAGAGACCCAAACCTGCCCAAACACATATTTTATTCACCCAAACCTGCCCAAACCTGCCCAAACCTGCCCAAGACCCAAACCTGCCCAAACCCATATTTTATTCATTTTCTCACCCACACCTCATCCCGATCAACCCATCCCCTCAGATTAGAACAAAGAGTTGTGCTGCATCATCGTCTGGGTCAGGTGCAGGGTACTTCTAAGCGCGAGCGGCAGCGCGGTGCCGCGCGGCCTGTTTGAGCCCCTCTGCGCGAAAGTTTTTCAACCCCCTGTGGGCGGAGCGCGCAGTTTTTGCGCTTTTTGCACAGAAAAGCGCTGACCAATTTGACGTTTGTGCGCTTTTAGCGCTGACCAATTTGGCAAGAAGCAGTGCCCTGGTCAGGTGGTCATGTTCATTCTGTGTCCGCCTTGGACAGACACACACGTATGAAGAGACCCAAACATATTGTGTATTCATGTTCTCACCCACGCCAAAAATCCACCTGGAAATTATCCTGCTGCCTGCTGCTGCGTATATTTTATTGGTATCGATGTGGCGTATTCAGTCTTTGACTGCCTTGGACGCACACACACGAAAAGACCCAGACATGTTGTGTATTCATTTTCTTACCCACACCTCACCCCCATCAACCCATCCCCTCAGAAAAGAACAATGAGATCAGCTGCAGCATCATCTGGGTCAGGTGATCATGATTCAGTCCGTGTCTGACTTGGACACACAAACACATGAAGAGACCCAAACATATTGTGTGTTCGTATTCTCACCCACACCATAAATCCCACGCCAAAAATTATCCTGCTGCACATGTTTTTATTGGTAATGGCTGTGCACTTATTTAACCAACGGTACTAACAAATGTTAGCTGCGATAAAAACTCCAATCAAAACCGGGTTTAATAACTGCTTTCCATTTTCTACAGGCAGGAAACTCCAATTAAAACCGGATTAAAACTGCTAATCCCTTTTCCACCCTCCCATCGTGACCAGATTAAAACTGCTATCCCTTTACCACACTCCCATTAAAACCGGATTAAAACTATCCACTTTCTATAGGTTGGAAGGCGCAAGAGGAACGTGCGTTGGGATGACCTCCAAAGAATGCAAGTGAATTCAGGAAGCAGGATCCCTCTTGAACGTGCCTTGGTGCCTCTGTCTGTGTTTATCACGAGCGAATGAGCCATGAAGCTTGTGATCATGGCTTGGTTCGCCCAATCGTGGCTTGGTCGAAGCTTGATCTCCGATGCTTGATTGTCGAAGGTTGCTTGTGGCTTGGCCGAAGCTTGATCGCGGAAGTTTGATCGTTGAAGCTTGATCGGCGAAGCTTGATTGTGGCTTAGTATGTTACAGTTAGTTGAGCTCGTTTAACCGACGAAGGTACTGGGTTCGAATCCGAATGGGTGCGCTTTAGTGTTCGCGCTTTAGTGTTCGCTGTCAACCGTCATGGTATCTTTGTCCAGGTAAGTAGCAGCCTATTCCCTGCTGTCGGAAGACGGGCCCCCTTAATACCACGCCCCACCAGTCGTTCTCATTACAGTCAAAGGGTAGGCAAAATAGGCTTAAGGGACTTGCCCAACCGTGGCAAGAAGGGCTAAAAAGAAAAGGCAATGATGAACTGAAACCTAAACAATCGTTTTACTGACAGGGGGGCTGAGTTCGTGCTACAGTGATAATTTGATTCTACACTTATAATTAAATCGTCCCAGGGAGATACATATTCCACACACCCCGTGGCATCTAGGGTTTTCTAGAAGGTGCTTCTTATAGCATAAGTGCTCAATTATGTACCTTGATGGTTAGGTGTGTGGCTTCAGAGTCTTTTGGGCTCTTCAACTTGAACTTGGTTACATGGATTCAGTCAGCAATTTGGTTGCTCGCCGTCTTAGGCAATAAAAACTGAAGTACCACGAAGATGTAAATGTGAACAAATCGTTATTATAACTGTTATTATTATTATTGTACTGCGCTCATGAGTACATAATGGCTCACGTATGAACTTTTGCAGTCGGTTATTATCATTTTGGATGAGCTCCTCATCTTGAAAAGTAAATCCCACTGTGTAGCCTTTGTTGGTGTGTCAACAGACGACATGCTGAAAGGGTTGCGTTTCAAAATGCCGGAAGACTGCTGGGACGCGAGATATGTACCAACAGGGGCATATTGGGGGAGAACATATTACATATACTATACCTGCCTTATCTTGTCTGTAAACCAAGTGCGGGCATTTCAAATTCAAATTCAAATATCAACGTTGGACACTGTGGCTGCTGAGAATACCTCACATATTGGCATTAGCTGTGCAGTGGTGCGTTAGCCAGAGGAGGTGGATGTGTGCACATCGGGAAGAAATAGACAAGGCATTCAGCATATGTCTGTACTTAGTGGCTAGAGTCGTAATAATAGACAGAATCGTGGAGTCAGGTAAAACGGTCAACAAACGGTACACACACGAATCTTGTCACCTAGGAATTCCCAAGCCTCACTAGCAGAGCTACACAGAGTGACTTTCAATTTATCTTGGACTTGGTTATATAGCTTCAGCCAGTAATTTGGCTGCTCGCCGTCTTCGGCAGTAAAAAGCATTATTCTCAAGGAAATGTAAACGCGAACAAATCACTTTCCCCCATTTTTCGATTTATTTTTGATTTCCAACTGGTCCACCAATCCACCATTCATCAGTAAAGCAAAACCCGATACATATCTCCTTGATAAATCAGGCTTCCTCCCTGAGTCAGCATCACAGTACCCATTCAAGATACTGGACCCAGAGTGTACTGTACCAGGCAGGTGTTGCAGCACATAAACAGCTGCGTCCCAATGCTGCACAGCAGGGCATGACATGAAACGTGATAAGACACAGGCAACCTGGGAGATGTCGGGCCTAGAGCACACAACCTGGTACAGATAGCCACCCACTAACAATCCGCAGTGATATACCGGTACCTTGGTATCCAGAGGGTGCTCATCATCCTTCTCCAGTTTGACACCAGCCTGCAATATAAATTATCTTGGCCCCAACAAAAAAAGCTACTGATCTGGGTGGAGTCTGGTTGGGTGAGGGAGGTGTGGAATCCAAGTTAGGACTCCCCAAAGCCTTAGTGCGCCTGCTATTTTGTAGGAGTGGCAACGCCATTCAGACCGAATCCTCGGTGTCGATGTTTTGTGTCGGGAGACCCACCTCCTGGGGTGAAATTCCTTCCGCAATTTAAAAAAGCTATGTGGTCCCCATGCCCTGGTCTGATGTTGCATTTCCTTGTCCTCCTCCTTCCTCCCTCCTCCTCCCCCCACCCTCCCTCCTCCTTCCTCCCTCCTCCTCCCCCCACCCTCCCTCCTCCTCCCTCCTCCCTCCTCCCTCCTCCCTCCTCCCTCCTCCCTCCTCCCTCCTCCGGGATGCTGGCCCGTCTATGTTATCTGATTCATCAGACATGGCCTTAAAGTGTTACAGGGCGTTCAGAGGGTTAATATGGATCTAACATGGTCAAATGTAATGATGGGGGCGCGCGCACGAGCGCGCGGGAAGAAAACGATGACTGATCGTGCCTTTGTGGGAAAAACAACAGGCCCGCAAGTCCGTACACATTTTGACTTCTACAAGCTTTGTGACAGAGCCCTCTGCTTCGTGAACCCTGGTTTTTGCACTTGACCTAAATCAGAGCTACCCGCCCCCGCCCCCCCGGGCCGCCCCCCCGGGCAAGGCGCCTACCCCCAACCCCCCCGCCTACACGCATGGAGGCGGGGAGGTCCGGTGCATGCAAGTCAGAACTAGTTCGCACCTCCTCCTATCAAGACCTCCACACTATCTTTCAATCACCACCACCGTGCATTTGTCTCTCCGTTTGCAAGTTGTACCCAAGTTGTAATTGTAGCAACGCGCCACCTAACTCGGCCATCTCGAGAACCTCTGTCTCACGAGTTAATCGTCCATCTTTTGTTTGCCCAGCGATTGATTTCAAGCATGGCGCTAAATGGACAGGTAGGCTAACTCGGGATTACCGGGATAGGTCGTATTTCGCATAGGTTCTCAGGTATTGCTTCACATACCGTTGTTGTGTACATAGCTTTCCTGTTAGCTTGTGCTATCACTTTTTGCTGCTGCGAAATGCCTGAGTAGGGATGATAATCGCGAGGGTGCGTGACCAGCCACTGGCTGGTCACGCACTTGAACATGGACATGGCTAGATAGACTGATGGACTTGACTTGATGGAAGCATGGATGGGGTCTAACAAACACACACAACCCCACGGCAGCCTGCACCCTGTTCGGGTTGTTAAACAGGTGTTCAGGGTGTTAACACCTGTTTATGTACATCATTGGTTAAACATGTAGTTGTTGAACAGGTGTTTCACACCCTGAACACCTGTTTAACAACCTGAATAGATGCCGGCTGGCATAGGGTGTGACTTAGAGATGGACATGGGTTCAAAAGGGAGAGACACGAAAGCGGAGTTGGGCATGGCATAGGGCAATGATGGGCATGGAAGGATACAGACAAGGCCATCAAATCACTGCAACTTGAGGGGGTCTTCAGCTCCCATTTATTTGGCTTAAAGGGTGCATTATGGGTGGGCAGGGTGCCGTAAGGATGCAGGAAAGGGTGCCGAAGGCCCCCCCAAATTGCAGTGAATCGGACATGGATAGGGATGATATAGACAGACATGAATAATTTCGCTTTGGCCGTAAGGAGCTGCTACCAGTGCTGCTGTTCCAGCCATAGCTAATGATTAAGATAACAATCAGCTCTTCATCCTAAACCCGGTTTTACCAATGCGCCCCCCCCCCCCCCCCCCCCCCCTTTACACACACAGTCAGCCACACACGCACACACAAGCCACCCACCCACCCACCCATTCCCCCACCCACACCTATTATTATTATTATTATTATTATTATTATTATTAGCTTGTGAAATCACTTTTGTCGCTGCTGTTAAATGCCATAACAGGGATGATAGTCGCGAGGGTGTGTGAGCAGCCACTAGCTGGGTCATGGGTATGAGCATGGACATGGGCAGATAGACTGGTGGACATGACTTGATGAAAGCATGGATGGGGTGTGACAAACGTGTGTGAGCAGCCACTGGCTGGGCCATGGGTTGTGATCATGTGCATGGGCAGATAGACTGATGGACATGCATTGATGGAAGCATGGATGGGGTGTGACAAACGTGTGTGAGCAGCCACTGGCTGGGTCATGGGTTGTGATCATGTGCATGGGCAGATAGACTAATGGACATGACTTGATGGAAGCATGGATGGGGTGTGTCAAACGTGAATGACAGCCACTGGCTGAGTTGTGGGCATGGTCACGGACATAAGCTGTTGGAATGATGGACATGACATGAAAAGGGCATGGATTTGGGCATGAGCATGTGCATGGGTGTGGGCGTGAGGGCGTGCTTGGGTGTGGGCATGGACGTGGGCATGAGCATGGGCATGGATGGGGGATGGACGTCACATGAAACGGACATGGATTTGGAATCAGGCATGTGCATGTGCATGGGCGTGGGCATGGGCCCATGCATGGTTGTGGGCATGGACGCGAGCATGAGCATGGGCATGAATGGGGCATAGACGTGGGCACGGACGTGGGCGTGAAACGGACATGGATTTGGAATCGGGCGTGGGCATGGATGTGGGCATGGATGTGGGCATGGGCATGGACTGGTGAGCACGCCACTGGTCTATCTTCGGTGGGCAGTTTGCATGCAGAGTTTTTTTTATTTCAGATTTCTGTAGGCCTGGTTGAGTAGCTACTTGGGCTACTCAAGCTTGATTTCGGGATTGTTGCGTAGCCATAACATGGCGAAGCGCTGAGTGCAAAGCGTGGAGCGCTTAGGGGTCGGGGGGCAGCGCCAAACTCATGCGTTGCCATGCAGCAACGAAATGGTGACGCATCCTCGGAAAACATCGTTGAGAGGAGGTGCTTTCAACGGTGTTTATGCTTGGCTGTCGACACTATGCATGGCTTTCAACACTATGCATGGCTGCCGACACTATGCAGGGTTGTTAAGTACGATATTGTGGATACGATGTATAGTGCAATATTGTGGATACGATACAGCGTACTGTAGTGTGGATACGATGTATAGTGCAATATTGTGGATACGATACAGCGTACTGTAGTGTGGATACGGTGTAGAGTGCAATATTGTGGATACGATACAGCGTACTGTACTGTGGATACGGTGTAGAGTGCAATATTGTGGATACGATACAGCGTACCGTACTGTGGATACGGTGTAGAGTGCAATATTGTGGATACGATACAGCGTACTGTAGTGTGGATACGGTGTAGAGTGCAATATTGTGGATACGATACAGCGTACTGTATTGTTGATACAATATAAAGTGCGACGTGTGGATACAATACATAGAACAATTTATCAATATATCGTTTGATATAGTGTGATATATTGCACGATTATCTTGGAACCAGGACGCTATTGACAACCCCAACAAAGTGCTACAGCACCTATTTTGAGCTTCGAGTAGCAGCTTCTACATAGCCCCTTTCTCCCGTCCTTGGGATAAACTTGAAGCTAGCTAGTGCGCCTGAATTTTGGCATTACGGACATTTCAATGCAACTGAATGCTTGTGAGGCAGCCAACACTCAAAGAATCGGCCAGGGTCATGCTGTGCTGTGCTGTGCTGTGCTGTGGCTGGATGATGGAGCTGACTGGAAGCTGCCACGAGTAGCCAAAAAAAGAAGCAGTGGTCATGGTTCTCATATCTACCACCCGTGATTTAGCCTTGGCTTTTCTTTTCAGCTACAAGCAGCAGCTTCTAGGCAGCTCCCCTGACTGGCTAGTCAGGCAAACCTGATGCGACCTAATGCATCTTGAGGCTGACACAACCAGCTTTCCCGTATTGTTGCCATCTTGGGGCTTGGCCCAATGACTGGCTCAGGGAGCAGCTCCTAAAAGCTGCTGCTCGTATCTGAAAAGGCAAACCTGATGCGACCTGTGATGTTTTCCCTTTTCCCATGGCTTACTCCAAGGAGCCCACTATTTTTCTTTTTGGCAACCAGCACCAGCCTCTAGGCGGCTCCCTGAGACTGCCACTGGGCCAAAACCAAAGATTCCAGGAGCACTGGTAAGCTGATGATATCAGCTTCCAGGTGCCTAGCTTGCTTAAGGTTTGGATGAAGAGAAATCCCATGGAGCTGCCTAGAAGCTGCTGCTCGTAGCTGAAAAGGAAAACTACAAGAGAGCCCTTTCCTTTTACTTTTACTTTCTGCCCTGTCGTGCGCTAGCCCGAGTTTAGGCGCAGCTGCGGTCTCAGAAGGCAAAACCCACAGTAACCATTTCACATTTCAAGCAAAATGCAAGGTTCCTTCAACCTCACGCCCCGTGGCAAGGCGAAATAATTTCCAAATTTCCATTTTTTCACTTGTGGGTACAGTAGCAATAATTCAAAATTTTGAGTTGGTAGGTACAGCAAAATAGTTGCAAAATTTCAATTTTTTTCACTTGCAGGTAGTCGGACCTGGTGATGTGGTGATGTCTATTCCAGAGCATGGTACTCTGCGCCTGGGGCCTGGGCTTAGCACTCAAGACGGCGAAGTGTGTAGCACCAAGAGTGGCATTCTTAAGCAGCATCCCAAGTCAGGACAACTGTCTTTGGAAGGGCGACAGAAGCGGTGAGAGACGGTACCCACCACCACCACCACCACACACACACACCACCACCACACACACACACTCTTCCTCTTTCCACACCAGTGTCTGTGCCTGGGCTTGTGCCTGTGCCTGTACCTATTCCTGGGATGAGAAGAAGTTGTGCTCTTCATTTAGGAGCTCCCTGCTCACTTTGTCACTCTGTTCTGGTCACTCTGTCACTCAGTCCTGCTCACTCTATCACACTGCCCTGCTCACTCTGTCACTCTGTCCTGATCACTTTATCACTCTGTCCTGATCACTTTATCACTCTGTCCTGATCACTTCGTCACTCTGTCCTGATCACTTTGTCATTCTGTCCTGCTCACTCCGTCACTCTGTCCTGATCACTTTATCACTCTGTCCTGATCACTTTGTCACTCTGTCCTGCTCACTTTGTCACTCTGTCCTGATCACTATGTCACTCATTCATTCTATCACTCTGTCCTGCTCACTCTGTCACTCATTCACTCTGTCCTGCTCACTCAGTCTCTCTGTCACTCAGGTATATTCCATCAGAGGGCGACATGGTTGTGGGCACAATCGTGGATCGTCACGCTGAGGTGGGTATATGGATGTTCATTCTGGCACATGAAGTTCATTCTGACACGTGTAAATTCTGGCTCATGAACTTCATCCTGGCTCATGAACTTCATTCTGGCACATGAACTTCATTCTGGCACATGCAATTCAGTCTAGTACATGCTCTGCAGTCTTGGTACAGGCTGTTCATTCTGGCAAATTCTGTTCATTCTGGTGCATGCTGTTCATTCTGGTGAATTCGGTTCATTCTTGTACAGGCTGTTCATTCTGGCACAGGCTGTTCATTCTGGTACAGGCTGTTCATTCTGGTACAGGCTCTGCAGTCTTGGTACAAGCAGTTCATTCTGGCAAATTCTGTTCATTCTGGTGCATGCTGTTTGCACGTATGCATGCTGTTCATTCTGGCAAATTCTGTTAATTCTTGTACATGCTGTGCATTCTAATACACACTGTTCCGCCTGTGTGTGCGTTTGTGTGTGTGTTTGCCCCTTGTACATGCTGTGGATTCTAATAAACGCTGTTCCGCCTGTGTGTGTGTTTTTGTTTTCCCCTTGTACATGCTGTGCATTCTAATACACGCTGTTCCGCCTGTGTGTGCGTTTGTGTGTGTGCTTGTCCCTGGTACATGCTGTGCATTCTTATGAACGCTGTTTTGCCCGTGTGTGCGTTTGTGTTTGTGTTTGCCTCTTGTACATGCTGCGCATTCTAAAACACGCTGGTCCGCCCATGTGTGCGTTTGTATTTGTGTTTGCCCCTTGTACATGCTGTGCATTCTTGTACAGGCTGTTCTTTCTAACCCATGCTGCTGATTTATGTGTATCCCAGTGACTCTTACCCTAGCACATGGCACATCCAGGGTACTTCCACTGACCAAATTGGCCAGCGCTGTAGCCCACTCGAAAAACAAAAAACTGCGCTTTGTAGTGCGAAAAGCGCACAAATTGCTTGCTGCGCCCACAGGGGGTTGCAAAAAACTGCGCAAAACGCGCAGTGGGACTCAAAAGGCAGCGCGCCAGCGCGCAAAAGCGGGCGCTTGGAAGTACCCTGGGCACATCGCACATAGCACTAGCACATCGCACTAGCGCATGGCACTCCGGTACTCAAGCTCTCATGTTTTAAGTAAATAAATAGTATGCCTTCTTGCGAGGCATGAGGTTCAGGGGGCCAGCCCGTTTGTTTGCACTGGGGCCAACCACCAATGCACTCACGTTATTCCCGTAGTATGTCACATGGCACACCGGTACTCCTCCGGTACCTCAGCACTCACATTATTCCTGTAGTACATCACATGGCACACCGGTACTCCTCCGGTACCTCAGCACTCACGTTGTTCCTGTAGTACATCACATGGCACACCGGTACTCCGGTATCTAACACTCACGTTACTCCTGTAGTACATCACATGGCGCACCGATACTCATACTGTACCTAAGCACTCACATTATTCCTGAAGTACAACACCTATGCCCTTACAAATTGTTTCCCTCCCCTCCTCTATCAGAGTTTTGTTGTTGATGCCGGGGCCCCCTTCTTCTGCTTGCTACCTCAGGTAGGTGTTCGCCTTCGATCATATCATAGTGTGATTTTTGTGTATTGCAATAATTATTATTGTTACTCTCAGTTACTATTATTATTATTATTATTATTATTTATTATTATTATTATTATTATTATCAGTTATTATTATTATTATTATTATTATTATCAGTTATTATTATCACTATTATTATTATGATGATCAGTTATTATTATTACCATTATCATTATTATTATGATGATTATCAGTTATTATTATTAAATATATATCATCTGTGAATATATTGCGATGTAGCTGCTAAAACATAAAGAAAGAAATACATAAATATGTAAAATTAAATCAATCAATACATGTAACACATTGTGACGAGGCGTGAGGTTGAGGGTGCCAGCCAGTTGGCTTGCGCTGGGTCCAGCCACCAAATGTTGCTGCTGATTTTATATTGCTGCTGATTAGTTTTTCCGTACAGTCTTTTGGAGTTATTTTCTGATAGGTTTTTTGGGTCTACCATTCAGAAATAGCTATATGGAGGCTGTTCTTGGAGGAGGACTAAAACCAAAAAGCTAGCAAAAAGTCACTTTCAGATTTGAAAAACAAATCCCTGTACCATTGCCTAGTCGCATGTGTTAGTTCATATCGTACTGTCCAGTCGTGTCATTAGCTCAGTTAGTTAAGCAGTCGTATTATTAGGCAACGGAAGTATGATATCTTATGATACCATGTGATGACGGCGGTCTAGCTAGGCCAAAGTAACCACTCATATGTGATATCATATGATGCACTTTGTATGATATCATATGATATCATACTCGCCTTTGGTCAACATCATATGATATCATACTCGCCTTTGGTCAACATCATATGATATCATACTCGCCTTTGGTCAACATCATATGATATGCCGGTCCCTACGTATTATCAATCACTCCGCGCTTCAAGCAACTGGAAAGATGAGATGTTGTAAGGAAGAACGAGTGTTACATTACATAGATCTTGGGGACTACTACTGCCAAGAGGCAACAAGTAAGCTGCAATATGGTCCATTATGTGACGTAATGGGGAAGTTAGCCCCCACTTCAGTTTAGGGGGATAAGGGTTAGGTTTTGAGTTGAAGATTAGGGGTTTATGAGGTTTAGGGTTTAAGGTATAGGTGTAACGGGGGCAAAATTAAGTGGGGGCTAACTTTTCCATTACATATTGTGGTTAGCCCCAGTGAAAGCAAACGGGCTGGCCCCCCTCAACCTCACGCTTCGTAACAAGGCGTACTATTTATTTATTCCCATTACATCACATAATGGACCATATTACAGCTTACTTGTTGTCTCTTGGCAGTCCTAGTTACCGTTTCTCATATAATTTAATTTAATATAATATAATATAATATAATATAATATGATGTAATCGAGGGGGGGGGGGGGGGGGGCAAGAATAAAGTTTGCAGACCGCATGTTCGGAAATTGTTTTTCCCCCCCCTGATCACCCACCTACCCCCCCCAGGCTTCATATCTGGACACTCAGACAGTATTACATAGTGAAAGGGGGGTCCATGAGCATCATCTCGTCATGACCTTTCCAACCATAAAAAATCAAGTTTGGACAAAGTTATTCAGGTTTTAGTATTTGTACAACTTTCTTGGGTAGCTCAGTAGTCTGCGCCCTTGGAGGAGATCACCCAGGTATGAAAAGGACTGAAGGCGTTATTTGTCTGTCTATCTATCATTATCACCATCATTGTCATGGTTTTATGCGACTCAAATTGTATTCTAGAGCCTGAGGGTCTGCTCGGGTGTGGTTGGGCCGTGGGGGTGGGGGTGGGTTGATGGTGTGTGTGTGTGGTGGGTGGTAAGGAGGGTGTGAGGGGGGGGGGGGGGGGGGGGGGGGGGGGGGGGGCTAGACCCCAGGCTCGACTGCTTTAGGATCCTCGTCAGGGCCCAGAATTCAGAACGCGCATATGAACGCGTTGCGCGCGCGCGTTTTTCAGCCTAACTGCCGCTCGTGCGACGCTGGGCGCGAAGGTGTAGGTGATGTCCAGCCTGGCATCCAGCCTGGCGTCCAGCCTGGATGTGCCTTCCTGGGCACCCACCAATTACACTCTGGGTGTAACCGACTAACGTTTGCAGATTCGTACTCGTCTCGTCGAGCCCTTCTCGATGGTGCTCTTAACGCTCAAAAATTCGCACTGGCAAGAAAGTTACACGAAGTACAAATAAAGTTGGGAAAATGGTCGGACCCCCCCCCCCCCCCCCCCCCCCCCCCTCCTTTATCTCGGCCGTCCGTGGGTGTATGGACTTGATTTTTTTAATCGACTATTGCTCGAGGTTTTCTATCCATATCGAACATGCGGTACGAATTCTTTTTTCTTGCCCCCCCCTCGGATGTAATATAATATTATATTATCTAACGGAAAGGGGTCAGCCCATGTAGCAAAAATTGTCGAGGTCCAAATATTCAAACAGTCACGTTGCCGTCTTGCCGTCACATCCAAACACAACTCTCATAACCTTCGAGGATCTTTTGGGAAGGTCTGATGCAGCCACAAACTGCCACAGAGAGACAGAGACGGTTCTTTGAGAGGGCTTGAACATAACGGGGCCAGCCCACCCATCAACCCTAAACTACCTGCAGCTGGCCTTTAAGGGGGCAACACGGCGCAACTGCCCCAACCTGAAGACAGGTGGTGTGATGTACGCGAGAGTGGTAAACCCTACACCCATCAACCCTAAACCACCTGCAGCTGGCCTTTGAGGGTGCAACGCGGCGCAACCGCCCTTTGTACACTAACATATAAACCCTAAACCCATCAACCCTTAACCACCTGCAGCTGGCCTTTGAGAGTGCAACACGGCGCAACCGCCCTTTGCACCCAAAAACATTAACCCTAAACCCTCCCTAAACCCTAAAACCTTTCCACCTCTTTACCTGCAGCTCGCCTTTGAGTGTGCAACGCCGCGTAACTGCCCCAACCTGAAGACTGGTGATGTGGTGTACGCGAGAGTGGTAAACCCTAAACCCATCAACCCTATCCCACCTGAAGCTGGCCTTTGAGGGTGCAACGCGGCGAAACCGCCCTTTGCACCCTAATACCTCAAGACTAAATTTACCCTAAACCCCAAACCCTTTCCACCTCATAACCTGCAGCTGGCATTTGAGTGTGCAACGCGGCGTACCCGCCCCAACCTGAAGACCGGTGATGTGGTGTACGCAAGACTGGTAAACCCTAAACCCTAAACACTAAACCCATCAACCATAAACCACCTGCATCTGGCCCTTGAGGGTGCAAGACGGCGCATCCGCCCATTGCACCCTAATACATAAACCCTGAACCCACCCTAAACCCCAAACCCTTTCCTCCTCTTTACCTGCAGCTGTCCTTTGAGGGTGCAACGCGGCGTAACCGCCCCAACTTGAAGACCGGTGACGTGGTGTACGCGAGGGTAGTGTCTGCCAGTAGAGATATGGAACCCCAGTTGGCGTGTACAGATACAGCGGGTCGATCGGCGGGCTTTGGACACATGAAGGAAGGCATCACCATTCAAGTGAGTTCAACACACACGCACACACACATGAACACATGAACACACACACACACATGAACACATGAACACACACATGGACACATGAACACAGACACATGAACACACACACATGGACTCATGAACACAAACACATGAACACACACACATGGACTCATGAACACATGAACGCACACACATGGACTCTTGAACACATGAGCACACACACATGAACACATGAACACACACATGCACCCACACACACATGGGCGCATGAACACTTGAACACACACACATGGGCTCATGAACACATGAACACACACACATGGACTCATGAAAACATGAACACACACACATGAACACACAAACACACACATGAACACGCGAACACACACATGAACACACACACACATGAACACACAAACACACACATGCACACACTTATGGACACATGAACACATGAACACGTGAACACATGGAGACACACACATGAAGACACACACATGGACACATGAACACGTGAACACATGGAGACACACACATGAAGACACACACATGGACACATGAACACATGAACACGTGAACACATGGAGACACACACATGAAGACACACACATGGACACATGAACACATGAACACGTGAACACATGGAGACACACACATGAAGACACACACATGGACACATGAACACATGAACACGTGAACACATGGAGACACACACATGAAGACACACACATGGACACATGAACACGTGAACACATGGAGACACACACATGGACACATGAACACATGAACACGTGAACACATGGAGACACACACATGAAGACACACACATGGACACATGAACACGTGAACACATGGAGACACACACATGGACACATGAACACATGAACACGTGAACACATGGAGACACACACATGGACACATGAACACATGAACACGTGAACACATGGAGACACACACATGGACACATGAATACATGAACACGTGAACACATGGAGACACACACATGGACACATGAACACATGAACACGTGTGTATTTCTTTATTCATTTATTGATTTATTGATTTACATACATGCCACACTTCGTAGGTGTCAACAGCGATGGCTCGTCGACTCTTGTCAAATCCCCAGGCTCCTGTTTTAGAAGCACTTGGTGCATCGCTGCAGTTTGAGCTTGCTGTTGGTATGAACGGACGCGTTTGGCTGTCTGCCCCTAGCAGCGTGACCACCACCATCCTAGTCGGTGATGTGCTTCAGAAAGCAGAGCTGCTGACAGACGTGCAGGTAGGTGGTGTGTGGAATGGATTACTGGGTGGGGACCCTGTTGACTTCCTTGACCAGTGGACTACATTTGGTCGTTCTGTGTTGCTTCAAAAGCGCAACTGCCTTCTTATGGGTTTCGCTTTTGAATCTGAACTGAAAACGAAAATCTGCGCGCTGCGCCCAGAGGGTTTTTTTAAATTGCTGAAATCTCGCAGTTGGGCTTCAAAACCTTGCTCGCATCATGTATTAGCCTGCCTCTGACTGCCTATTCAGCCAAACCGTTCACAACTTAGTGCACCTTGAAGCTCACACAATCGCTGCTGTCCAGAAGTGCTGACATATTCGGGTGTAGCACTATAGCACATTGGCTGGCTCAGTGAGCTACCTAGAAGCTGGTACAACAAGTCGGAAAGAAATGCCCTGGTGAACATGCTGACCTCCATAAACCATTTTTGTAGGCTCAGGTGTCCACACTAAGTGTGAATCTTCGTCCATTTATTGATAACTACCCCCAACCCAGCCTCTTTAGCGATTACAATGGTCTAGTGGTAGACCAGATTGCTAAGGAACGAAGAGTCGGTTCGACTCCCCCTTCGGTCACTCTTGGCGTTGCAGGTCGTCGTCAACCGCGATGGTAGCTTGTCCAGTTGAGGTAGGAGACCGCTCCCTACCCGCGTACGACGGGCTCCCTTAACACCACGCCCCACCAGGCGTTATCATTACCCCCAACCCATCCCATCCTAACCCATCCCAACCCACACCATCCCAACCCCCCCCACACACACACGCACACCACCACTTCTGTTCGCAGGTCCGCACACACACACACACACACACACACACACGCACACACACGCACAACCCACCATACACACACACACACACAAGCACACCACCACTTCTGTTTGCAGGTCCGCACCCTTGTCAGTCGTGTCGTTGCTTCAGTGGCATCGGAGGCATGATTGGATTGGATTGTTACATGGTTTTTCAACCAACTCTGGGCTGCTCGCCGTCTGCTAATACCAAGCCCCCCAGCCTATAGTACTACGCATATTTGAGGCATGATTACCTCCTTAGGAGCTGGCAATGGATATAGGTTTTCACTTTAAAAGAAATATACTCCCTTGGGGCTGGCAACGGATGTCGGTTATGATAGGAGAATTAATCATGGGAATAGTTTTCGTTTGTTCGCAGTCCGGGTGTAACTCGCAGCTTTACTGACCAAATGAATATCCCACGTAAAAACGAAGGACACATCAGACATTTTGTTTATGAAAGGACTTTCACCCCAGGAGTTGGGACCCCTTTCACGAAACAACGTCATGGAGGATTCAGAAAGGCATTCAGGCTAAAGGCGGACAAGTTACACATACGTAGGGAACGGCAATATGACCATACGGTGCCGGCAGTCTGACTTGGCTAAAGTTACCATTGTCATACAATATCATATGATGCAATTTCCCGGCTTACGCAGTGGTGTCCTTAACTTCACGTCCTTAGAGTGGCACATTACTCGGGTGTAACAATTTCAATTTCAATATGATGCAATTTTTATGATATCTTATGATATCACACTGGCCTTTAGTCAGTTTCATAACATTTGCCGATCCCTACACGTACAGCTAGCAAATAGCTGCCATGCCGAGGTCCTCCACTCCACCATGGGCTGTGAAAAAATAGAAGAACGAGTGTCAACTTGAACTTGGTTATCCTCCCGTCAGGTACATATCAGTGTACGTAGTTTCGGGGAGCAGACTTATCACTTTATCAGGCACACACCGTACCACGCAGTAAGGCGGTGGTGGGCAAGACGACTTGATTGCGTCCTCTGGACGCTACACCATCTTGCCCCTGCCATCTTGTGTAGTGCCTTCTGACGGCAGTACACCTCACATAGTCGCGTTCCTCAAACGTTTGCCTTGGCCTAGTACACAATGTGTAGTGCCTTCTGACTGAGGTAGGTTGGCTGGGCCAAGGGATTATTCTGTAGTGCCTTGTGTTGTACGCCATGCACGTACCCAGCTAGGCAAAGTACTTCATCTACCTCCTTGAACTTGAACTTGGCTACATAGCTTCAGCTAGCAATTTGGCTGCTCTGCTCACCTACCTCCAACCACGAATGTTTTGAAGTTGTGAAAGGACTTTCACCCCAGGAGCCGGGTTTTCCGACACAAACCAGCGACACCAAGGATTCAGTTCGAATGGCAAGTCCTCGCGGAAAATGGGAGGAGAGTGTGGGCTATCGGTGGCAACGGAATCGAGTGAAGCGGACCGAAGCCAGGATTAACGGGCTGGTTAGGGCCAGGGTGTGTTTCGTGTGAAAGAGTGGAAGGAAACAGCAATTGTGACTGATAGGCTGCTTTGTTTGCTCCCTAGTTTTCCTGCCCTGGGTATCCCACCGAGGGAACTTGGCTTGGCCTGTCTTGGCTTGGCCTGTCTTGGCTTGGCCTGACTTGGCTTGTCCTTGTTTTTCGTGGGTATTGCACAAAGGGTACTTGGCTTGGCTTGGCACTCCCTGTTGCCCCCTGGTTTCTGTGGGTATCCCTGGGGACTTGACATGGGAAGGCGGTGAGCAGCCCAGAGCTGACTGAAAATACTGTAACAACTAACAAGCGAAGCCAACTGATATGATCCATTAATCTGACACCTGCCTAGTAATGAGATATGCGGAGGCGTGACCCCATGTGATGACATATGGTCAATGCGATAATACTCGCACAATTAAATTGTCATCCCAGCTGAGATGATGATTTAATTAGATTATGGCATTATGGTACATAATTAAATGATCAATGTAGCACGAACTCAGGGCCCCCGTCGGGGTTCAGTTCATCAGTGCTTTCTCTTTCTAAGCCCTTCCTATACGGTTGGGCATGTCCCCTAAGCCTATTTGGCCTACCCCTGTATTGTAACACACATACATAACTGGGGGGCGGGGGGGGGAATGGTAGAAGAACTCGATTCGTACAGGGGTTCAGCCAACGATTGCTTATTCCGCATAATACAATCCCTAGTTTCCTTGGGTATCTCACGGGGGGCTTGTCATTGGAACACGGTGATCAGACCAGAGCTGGCCGAAAAACCATGTAACAATCCAATCCAGCCATAAGGCTGCTCGACATCTTCGGCAGTAACAATTCAGAGATATCTTAAAGCCACAGTGGTGAGCTCTTGATCAAGTCAAATTCAAGTCAAGGACGGCGAGCAGCCAAATTGCTGGCTTGATAAAATTTGACTATATGCATTACATACTCTTTTGTAGGAGTGACAACACCATTAAAAACTGAATCCTCGGTGTCGCTGGTATGTGTGTGGGGCGGTGGTGGATTGTAACAAACCATGTAACAATCCAGACGGTGAGCAGCCCAGAGATGAAAAACCATGTAACAATCCAATCCAAGTAGCATATTCAGAAGCTCAACTCAGGGATCATCCGCTCAATGTTTTGCTTGATCTCATCCACCTACTCCATGCGGTACAGTATTGAAATCAAATAAACCAGCTTCTGTCCAGTAGCCGTGCATATTGAGAAGCTCAACTCAGGGATCCTCCGCTCAATGTATTGCTTGATCTCACCCACCTACTCTATGCGGTACAGGATTAAAATGAATAAAACCAGCTTCTGTTAAGTAGCCATACATATTCAGAAGCTCAGCTCAGGGACCCTCCGCTCAATGTTTAATGGTTTGCTTGATCTCACCCAACTACTCTATGCGGTACAGGATTAAAATAAATAAAACCAGCTTCTGTTCAGTAGCCAGACATATTCAGAAGATCGAATCAGGGATCCTTCGCTCAATGTACTGCTTGATCTCATCCACCTGGTCCATGCCTGATAGCTGAATCGCCTTGCCATTCTTCAATACCACCACGATGTCACCCTGAAGTATCGAGGAACGTTGGGTGTTGGGTGTTGGGTGTTGGGTGTGGTGGACGTTGGGTGTGGGTGTTGGGTGTGTGTGGTGGATGTTTAGTGTTGGATCTGGGTGTTGGGTGTTGGATTTTGGGTGTTGGGTGTTGGATGACTGGTTTTGGGTGTGGGTGTGGGTGGTGGATGTTGGGTGTGGGTGGTGGATGTTGGGTGGTAGATGTTGGGTGGCGGTTGGTGGATGTTGGGTGTGGGTGGTGGATGTGGGGTGGTGGATGTTGGGTGTTGGTTGTTGAGTGTTGGGTGTCGGGTGTTGGATGTTGGGTGTTGGGTGTTGGATGTTGAGTGTTGTGTGTTGGGTGTTGGATGTTGAATGTTCGGTGTTGGGTGTTGAGTGTTGGGTGTTGGATGACTGGTGTTGGGTGTTGGGTGTTGGGTGTTGGGTGTTGGATGTTGAGTGTTGGGTGTTGGATGTTGAGTGTTGGGTGTTGGATGACTGGTGTTGGTTGTTGTGTGTTGTGTGTTGGATGACTGGTGTTGGTTGTTGTGTGTTGGTTGTTGTGTGTTGTGTGTTGGATGACTGGTGTTGTGAGTTGTGTGTTGTGTGTTGAATGACTGGTTTTGTGTGTTGTGTGTTGGATGACTGGTGTTGGGTGTTGGGTGTTAGATGTTGCGTGTTGCGTGTTGGATGACTGGTGTTGGGTGTTGGGTGTTGGGTGTTGGTGTTGGATGTGGGAGTTGGATGTGAGGTGTTGGGTGTTGGATGTTGGGTGGCGGATGTGTGCGGGGGGGGGGGGGGGCATTTCCTTCAAGCCCATCTAACTGCCCACAACTAAAAAACAAACCACATAAGTTCTTTACCAGCCAGTGATCTGGCATGCCCCGCCTTTCCAATGGGTGTCGACTTATGTAGAAATTTCTCCACCTATCTTTCTGAATCCTCGGTGGCACTGGTTTGTTTAAGGGGTCCCACCTCCTGGGGTGAAAATCCTTTCAATAATAGCAAAAAACATTGCCTCTTAAGGTCTTACCCCCCTCAACCTCTTACGCCCCTCAACCTCTTAGCCCCCTCAACCTCTTAGCCCCCTCAACCTCTTGCGCCCCTCAACCTCTTAGCCCCCTCAACATCTTAGCCCCCTCAACCTCTTAGCCCCCTCAACCTCTTAGCCCCCTCAACCTCGTAGCCCCCTCAACCTCTTGCGCCCCTCAACCTCTTGCGCCCCTCAACCTCGTAGCCCCCTCAACCTCGTAGCCCCCTCAACCTCGTAGCCCCCTCAACCTCTTAGCCCCCTCAACCTCTTAGCCCCCTCAACCTCTTGCGCCCCTCAACCTCTTAGCCCCCTCAACCTCTTAGCCCCCTCAACCTCTTAGCCCCCTCAACCTCTTAGCCCCCTCAACCTCTTAGCCCCCTCAACCTCTTGCGCCCCTCAACCTCTTGCGCCCCTCAACCTCTTAGCCCCCTCAACCTCTTAGCCCCTCAACCTCTTAGCCCCCTCAACATCTTAGCCCCCTCAACCTCTTAGCCCCCTCAACCTCTTAGCCCCCTAACCTCTTAGCCCCCTCAACCTCTTGCGCCCCTCAACCTCTTAGCCCCCTCAACCTCTTGCGCCCCTCAACCTCTTAGCCCCCTCAAACCTCTTGCGCCCCCTCAACCTCTTAGCCCCCTCAACATCTTGCGCCCCTCAACCTCTTAGCCCCCTCAACCTCTTGCGCCCCTCAACCTCTTAGCCCCCTCAACCTCTTAGCCCCTCAACCTCTTGCGCCCCTCAACCTCTTAGCCCCCTCAACCTCTTGCGCCCCTCAACCTCTTAGCCCCCTCAACCTCTTAGCCCCCTCAACCTCTTGCGCCCTCAACCTCTTAGCCCCCTCAACCTCTTAGCCCCCTCAACCTCTTGCGCCCCTCAACCTCTTAGCCCCCTAAACCTCTTAGCCCCCCTCAACCTCTTGCGCCCCTCAACCTCTTGCGCCCCTCAACCTCTTGCGCCCCTCAACCTCTTAGCCCCCTCAACATCTTCGCCCCCTCAACCTCTTAGCCCCCTCAACTTCACGTGTCAACATAATGGGTATCATGTATTTATTCACTTTGCCACTCACCCAATCCTTTTAGTTATAACAACACATATTTGACTCTCACCCCTCTCAACCTCAAGACTCGTCATAACGGGTGGCAATGTTTTATTATATATATATTTTTATTTTTATTATTATTATTATTATTGTTATTATTTTTAGCATTATTATTATTTGGTGGTTCGCCCTAGTGCAAGCAAACGGGCCGACCCCCTCAACCTCACGCCTCGTAATAAGGCGTACTATTTATTTATTTATTATTGCAATAAAATTTATTTACTTAACACAACATTTGCAGCTTACCCATGCTCCAAATGCTCTCTTAATCGATCGGACATCCTTTACTTGGTCATAGGTGACTTGGATCTGTTAGCAGAAGCAATTATCTCACATTAGTAAGGACCGGCATATCGTCCGATGTTGACCAAAGGCGAGTTTGATATAATACAAATCGCATCATATGAGATTGTATATAAATGGTAACTTTGGCCTAGTCAGACTGCCTAATAGGTGACTTGGATCTGAATTCGATTGGACCAGGTTGCGGTTATGATTATGGCGACAAGTTCTTGGAGCGTCACTTGCTGGTAAGTGACTTGGATCTGAATTCAATTGGACCAGGTTACGGTTATGACTTGTGATTATGGCGACAAGTTCTTGGAGCGTCGCTGCTTGTAGGCGACTTGGATCTGCAGGAATTGGGCCGGGTTACGGTCAGGGTACTACGTGACGCGCGGTATTGTGTGCTATTGCACGAGGTTTTGGAGACCGACAGCACGATTGGCGCAATTTTTGACCCCCCCTCAGGGCACAGCGCGCAGATTCCCGTGTTCATCGTATCATTGTATGTAACTTGAATCAGCAGGGTTATTTATAGACAGAAGCATGCTGAGTGTATTGTGTCTCTTTTACCACTTGCAGCAGCTTCCAAGCAGCTTCATCAGCCAGTCACTAGTAAGTCACTTGAACCAGCAGGATTATGGACAGAAGCATGCTGAGTGTATTGTTTCTATTTTGGGCTACTAGCAGCAGCTTCCAATCAGCTCCATGTAGGTGACGTGGATCAGCAGGATTATGGACAGAAGCATTCTGAGTGCATTGTTTCTATTTTGGGCTACTTGCAGCAGCTTCCAATCAGCTCCATGTAGGTGACTTGAACCAGCAGGGTTACGAACAGAAGCATGCCGAGTGCATTGCGCCTTTTTTACCACTTGCAGCAGCTTCCAAGCAGCTTCATCGGCCAGTCACTAGTAAGTCACTTGAACCAGCAGGCTGATGGACAGAAGCATGCTGAGTGCATTGTTTCTATTTTGGGCTACTAGCAGCAGCTTCCAAACAGCTCCATGTAGGCGACGTGGATCAGCAGGATTATGGACAGAAGCATTCTGAGTGCATTGTTTCTATTTTGGGCTACTTGCAGCAGCTCCCAATCAGCTCCATGTAGGCGACGTGGATCAGCAGGATTATGGACAGAAGCATTCTAAGTGCATTGTTTTTATTTTTGGCTACTTGCAGCAGCTCCCAATCAGCTTCATGTGGGTGACGTGGGTCTGCAGGAATATGGACTGAAGCATGTTGGGTGGGGACTTGGAGTGTGCAGCATTGTATGCATCTTCACATGGGCACACACTCATGCCCACATCACCGTTTTTTTTCTTCTGCAACTAAGAGCGATCGCTAGTTTTGACCCCGTTTTAGCGAAATTGTTGCCATAAAAAGAAAAAGAAAAAAGGTTTTTGTGTGCCTGAAATGGCCCTAAGAAGCTACAAAGAGCTATAAAAAGCACTAAAACGCTGTTCCCGGAGGAGGCCTAAAACCACATCACTGCTTGTTTTGGGGGCTAATCATGGCAGCTTCAAGCATGGTGATGCATGGGTCTGGCTGAACCCTGGGCTGAACTGGTACGAAATGACCCCACGGGCTCCGCGCTTCGCGCTCCGCCATGCAATGGCTATGCAACAATCCTGAACTCAGGGTTGATTAGCCCGAGTAGCTACTCAACCTGGCCTATACAAATGAACAAATAACTGCTAGGAACACTGGCCAAACACTGTTTCATTTTGGGGCTAATCATGGCAGCTTCAAGACAGCTCCATCAGCCAGCCACTGGGTCAAGCCCAAAGTTTTCAGTTGCATTGGAGTAACTGTCATATTGGCTTTCGGGCGCACTACCTAGCTTGTGGTTGAACCCAAGGACGGATAAAAGGAGCTGCCTAGAAGCTGCTATGTGTAGCAAAAAAAAGAAACAGTGACCCAAATCCACTGACCGGCAAAACATACACAGCTAGGGAGCTAAAAATGGATGTCCACAAACATCAAGACAAGCAAGCAAACACTGAACAAACGTAACATTTGACACACACCTACATACCATGAGCCATTCACAAGCTGAAGTACGCTCACTTAGTCACATTCAAAAGTAAATACCAACCTATCCACACACACTAATGTTTCATTTTGGGCTACTCATGGCAGCTTCCCACCAGCTCCAATAGCCAGCCACTGGGTCAAACCCGATTCTTCAAGCTGCATCGGAATGCTTGTCATATCAGCTTTCAGACACACTAGCTAGCTTCAGGTTTGGCTCAAGGACAGGGAAAGGGAGCTGCTTAGAAGCTGCTACGTGTAGCCCAAAAAATAAAGAGTGACGTGCACCTCCACAGGACCACCCATGTAGGATAACCCGTGCACCCACCCAGCCACCCAGTCGTCTGCCTGCCCCTGCCCCCCCCCCCCCCCCCCCCCACACACACACACTTACCCACCCACGCACTAACCCCATTCTTGTTTAGAGGCGAGTTGAAGCTTACAATGATGCGCTTGTTCGTGATCTTCAATTTGAACCACACCCCCACACTTACCCCCCCACACCCACGCACTTACCTCATTCTTGTTTAGAGGCGAGTTGAAGCTAACGATTATGCGCTTGTTTGTGATCTTCAATTTGAACCACAGCTTGCGTCCGATGCTGGCCATGGTCAGGGGCGCATAAATTAGCGTGAAGCCCAGCAAGCCAGACACCAACAGCTCATTATCACTGCCAGAGCCCTCGTAGAAAATCTCCTCAGGGATGTCATCATCCATGGGAGGGGGGACTGTGGGGTCGCCCTCCATGTAATCAGAGGGGGGAGGGGCCTCTAGGCTGGGTGAGGTGCTGGGCTCGGGAGTGCACTCTGTCTCGGCTTAAGGGTGGGAGGGTGGATGTGTGGGAGGGTGGGGGGGTGAGCTGTGGGGTCGCCCTCCATGAAATCAGAGGGGGGAGGGGCCTCTAGGCTGGGTGAGGTGCTGGGCTCGGGAGTGCACTCTGTCTCGGCTTAAGGGTGGGAGGGTGGGAGGGTGGATGTGTGGGAGGGTGGGTGGGAGGGTGGGAGGGTGGATGTGTGGGAGGGTGGGGGGTGAGCTGTGGGGTCGCCCTCCATGTAATCAGAGGGGGGGGGGGGCCTCTAGGCTGGGTGAGGCGCTGGGCTCAGGAGTGCACTCTGTCTTGGCTGAAGGGAGGGAGGGTGGGAGGGGTGTAGGGGGGGCTGTGAGATAGCCCTCCAGGAAGTTAGAGGGGGGAGGGGCCTCTAGTCAGGGTGAGGTGCTGGGCTTAGGAGAAGGCACTGGCTCGGCTGAAGGGTGGGAGAGTGGGAGGGTGGAGTGGTGAGAGGGTAGGAGGGTGGTGTGGTGTGAGGGTGTGAGGGTGTGAGGGTGGGGTGGTGTAAGGGTGTGAGGGTAGGAGGGTGGGGTGGTGTGAGTGTGTGAGGGTGGGGTGGTGAGAGGGTAGGAGGGTGGGGTGGTGTGAGGGTGTGAGGGTAAGAGGGTGGGGTGGTGTGAGTGTTTGAGGGTGGGTGTGGGGAGAGGGTGGCAGGGTGGGGTGTTGAGAGGGTAGGCAGGGTGGGGTGTTGAGAGGGTAGGAGGGTGGGGTGGTGAGAGGTTAGGAGGGTGGGGTAGTGAGGGGGTAGAAGGGTGGGGTGGTGTGGGTGGGAGGGCAGGAGGGTGGGTGGTGAGAGGGTTAGGAGGGTGGGGTGGTTTGTGGGTGTGAGGGTAGGAGGGTGGGGTGGTGGTGAGGGTGGGGATGGCAGTAGGTGGGTGGGTAGGAGTGTGGAGGCATGAGGTGGGGTGGGGTGGAGGGTGTGAGGGTGTGGAGGTAAAGGGTGGGGTGGTGTGAGGGTGTGAGGGTAGGAGGGTGGGGTGGTGTGAGGATGGGAGGTGCATATATGGTTTGTTTTAGGAGGGTGGGTTGGTGTGAAGTGGGAGATAGTGGAACGGGTGGGTTTGGTGAGAGTTTAGGAGGTGGTGTTGTTAGGGTTTGAGGGTGTGATGGTACTCTGTGTTTTTCTTGGTTGATGTTTGTTAGGTTGGGTTTTTATAGATTATTGTAGGGTGGGGTTTGCGCGGGTCGGCTGGTGGGGTGGTGCTCGGGTGTGCGGTTTGGGGTTGATGACTCGGGTCGGCGGGTGTTGTTTTTTCCTGTGTTGGCGGGTTGTGTTGGTGTGGCGTTTGTGCTGTCGTCTGGTGTGGGTGGGGTGCGGTGGGAGGGCAGGAGAGTGGGAGGGTGGGGTGGTGAGAGGGGTGTGAGGGGGGTGGTATGAAGGGTGTTAGGGTCGGAGGGTGGGGTTGGTGTAGGGGGTGAGGGTGGTGTTGTGACAGGGTCGCATGGTGGGTGGTGGAGGTAGGAGGGTGGGGTGGTGATAGTGTAGGAGGGTGGGGTTTGTGAGAGTGTAGGAGGGTGGGGTGGTGTGGCGTTTGGATGTTGGTTAGAGGGTAGGAGGGTGGGTGTGTGAGGGTGTGAGGGTAGGATTGTGTGGTGGTGTGAGGGTGGTAGGGCATGAGAGAGGGAGGTATGAGGGTGGAGGGCAGGAGGGTGGGGGGGTGAGGGTGTGAGGGTGTGAGGGTCGAAGGGTGGTGCGTGTGAGGGTGGGAGGGTAGGAGGGTGGGGTGTGTGGCGGGTGGGCGAGTTGGAGGGTGGGTGGGAAGGTAGGAGGGTGGGGGTGGTGAGAGGGTAGGAGGATGGGGTGGTGTGAGGGTGTGAGGGTAGGAGGATGGGGTGGTGTGAGGGGGTGAGGCTGTGAGGGTGTGAGGCTGTGAGGGTGGGGTGGTGATAGGGTAGGAGGGTGGGTGGTGATAGGGTAGGAGGGGTGGGGTGTTGAGAGGGTGGGAGGGTGGGGTGGTGAGAGGGTAGGAGGTGGGGTGGTGTGAGGGTTGTGAGGGTAGGAGGGTGGGGTGGGGTGAGGGTGGGAGGGTAGGAGGGTGGGGTGGTGTGAGGGTGGGAGGGCATGAGGGTGGGGTTGGGGTGAGGGTGTGATGGTGTGAGGGTAGAAGGGTGGGGTGGGTGAGGGTGTGAGGGTAGGAGGGTGGGGTGGTGTGAGGACAGGAGGGCAGGAGGGTGTGAGGGTAGGAGGGTGGGTGGTGTGAGGGTGTGAGGGTAGGAGGGTAGGGTGGTGTGAGGGTAGGAGGGTAGGGTGGTGTGAGGGTGGAGGGTGGGGTTGTGGGAGGGTGGAGGACAGGAGGGCGGGAGGGTGGGAGGGTGGGAGGGGGTGAGGGCGGGAGGGCAGAGGGTGGGGTGGTGGGAGGGTGGGAGGGTGGGAGGGTGTGATGTGTGGGAGGGTGGGATGTGTGGGATATGTGGGAGGGCTGGGGGGTTGGAGGTGGGACGCGGGAGGGTAGATGCGTGGGAGGGTGGAAGGGTCGAATGTGGGAGGGTTGATAGGTGGAACTGAGAGTCGAGGGACGGTGGGTTAAAGGGAGAGAAGGTGGGCTAATTTCGTTTTTCAGATTGTTGTACATGTACTGGGGGGGTCAGGGAGTGTGTGGGTGTGGTGTGTGGGTGTGTGGCATCTTGCTACCTGCTCCCAAACGTGTGTTGTCACTCGTGCCCTCACCTTCGAACCACAAACACATGCACACACATGCACAAACACACAAACGCACACACAAACACATGGACGCACACACACATGCACACATCCGCGCACACAGGCACGTACACAAACACACTCGCATGCACATACACACGCACGGACACGCGCCCACACAAACACACAGCGGACACATACACACACACGCATGAACGAACACACACACATTCATGCTGCGCCCCACAGAATTGTATAAACTTGAGATAGTCAAAACACGGAAAATACACATACTCACACGCCCCGTAGCAGCCTCTATATGTTTGGTTTCATTTATTTATATTTTGTAATGCTCCGAGAAGCCCCCCTCCCCCATCCATCCTACGCTTGCACGTCCATCCTATCGATTGATATCGCTCGATCCTCCCTCGCTGCTAGCATCCCATCCCATTCATGCCCATTGCCCCCCCCCCCCCCCCCCCCCCCCCCCCCTCCTCCCTTTACCAATCCATGCCCGTTGCTCTCCCCAAACGATCCATGCCTCCTACCCCCTGCCCCACTTGCCCCAGTACCCATCCATGCCCCTTACCTCCAACTCACCAACCCATCCATGCACACACCATCCATGTCACTTGCCTCCACTACCCATCCATGCCCCTACCTCCCTTCATACTTGCCCCCTACTCATCCATACTCAACCCATGCTGTACCTGCAAAAAACAGGGTGGAGCTACGAGGTCGTGGCTGGTTTACTTCTACCCTCCTGCTCGCTCTAGACCCGAGAAACGCTGATCGTGTCAAGGAAGCCCTGACCGCCTCGTTAGGTCTGGCGACACGCCATTGGAGAGTGGAGGAGGTGGCTTGCATTGCTGCACGATTATAGAAGATAGGCAGATAGCGATAAATTTCCGACTGATGATTGGTCCCCCAAGCTTCGAACCAAAACAAGACCTCGAATACAGCAAGATGCCGGAGAGCGTAGCTGGTGGGATAGGGGAGGTGGGTTTGGTAGCAAATTTAATCTTGACCTCTTGATCTTTGGCAACAGCTTAGTTGGGGGGCGACCGCAGACCAACCGCAAATATGTAAGCCAGTGAGACAGATTGATCCGACTCCACTTGGTGAACACGCAGGAAAGCAGGAGGACGAGGAGGGGCCGTTGGATTCGGGTTGGATTCGGGTCGCCATGGACGATGGCGATGGCGATGGCCATCGCGATGGCCGGGAAACACACGTGATCCACGTGACCACGCTTGTATCTGGATATACCCGGATATACCGAGGTTTGCTTCTTCGATTGTCCCTGCTTCTGAGCTTTCATTGTTTGGCAAAAGAAGATGACAGCTATCGGCAGAACAATATCGCAGGGATCCGACCCAATTATAAGCCGAGGCTATCGTCCCATTTCTCATCGAATAAGCATGGTATCATGGCGCAGGAAGAGGTCGAAAAAACTGAAGACGTGCTCGACCTGCGCAGGCGCTTCTATTGCACCGTAACAGGTAAAATCTAAGGAGCCACCATACTCGTTAAACTTGCTCCTGGCCCCTCCTCGGAATCCCACAGAAACCTCTATCATCATTACTCCCCCTAGTCCCCTACCTCCCCGCGAACCACCTTATGCATGCTCATACCCATTGCTAAACCGAAAGCCTCATTGCTGACAAGGTTGACTGTCAGCTACCGGAAGTTTCAAAACTCGCGCCCATAAATCCTTTCCCTCCGTGGCGCACTTAATCCCCTGCGTCAATTCTGATGCATCGGGGAGTAAAGAAACCCATGCTGGGATTTTGGGATGAGGGCTATTCTGAAGCGCACGCCATCTGCGCATGCGTGATGCGGGTGGCGTGGAGGTCATCACCCGGACTATCTTCCTAGTTCTCGCGGTAGCCGCTCTGCTGCCTTTCTACTTACCTCCCTGCGACCCTGTCCCTTACGCGATGTACCTACTTGTTGCTTGCACCATTTCACCACCCTTGTCGCCGTTGTTGGTTACTAATTGAAACTGCCTACCTGCCCTCTTGCCTTCTGCTCTATCCCCGCGATCCATAGACACCCTTGGCTAACCTTGACGTGCTGTATAAACTGTGCGCAGGTCCACTTTCTCTGTCTCTCTTCCTACCCCAAAGCCCCTCACCCCGTGCCCGCCTCCCTCCCAGGAACCCGTCAACTCCTCCCTCGACACACTTGCGAGCCACGCGCTGCAATATTTTGGACACGAGTAGCCAAGAGGTAGGTTCGAAATGCTATGTAGGGTATCCCTCAAAGCTCTAGTAGTGGGTTGGTTGGTTAAGGGGTTGGGGCTTGGGTGGGTGGATGGGGATGCATTCCGATACATATTCATATTGTATTTATGCTTCATACCATATCATATATAAATCATTTACATATCATATCATATCATATATATATATGATATTATACATGTTATATATATTATTATATTATATATATTATATATATGTATATATATACACATATATAAATGATTCTATATATATCATATATGGATATGATATATATATCGGGTTTAACCCAGTGTGTATGAATCATTGATATAGAATTGGGTTTATCTATACCTGTGCTATTCCTAATTTCCAGCTGTTATCCCAAGACATTTCAATCACTGCTACCTGTGATTATGTCGAACTCTGCTTGAGAAAAGTTTTGTGGGCGGGTGTGGGTGGTAGGGATGGGAGGGATGGGACCCAATCACCCAAAGTGTGGGAGTGCTGGTGACTTGGTTGGTTGGTTGGTTGGGGTAGGGGGGGGGGGGGGGGGGGGGGGTCCCCCTGGTCCACGGAAGCGCGGACTAGCCTAAACTCGTGGCTCCTTGCCTGTGAGGTCACGACTATACAGTTCATACATCATTCCACCTCGTGGCATGCACCAACTTGGCTGACAGTGAGACCATTGACCAAGTGAGACCCTTCATTGCGCAGCACGCTGTCAGTACTGGTGTTGAATCCAAGCGGCGCTCGTGCAAAACCGGCTCTCCAATGGTTTCTTTTCCAGCTCGCCAGTCCCGCACTCCATGTCCTGAGTCGACACTCCAGGGGACATTCATGTAGTGCATGGCGCATACGACTCCTTATATTCCCCAATCGGAAACCACGCCAGGAAGTCGCGTGTTCGATCCCGGGCTGGTGCATGGGAAACCCTCGCTAGGAGGGGGGCGGTCGGACCGGACGTGCACATCTCAGCGATGAGGTGGGCGTCGGATTTTACGAAGGAGGGTGAATTGTAGTGAATGACGCACACGACTCCTTACACTCCCCAATCGGAAACCACGTTTTCCTCATGTACCACATTTCACGTACCTGTCGTGACTTTTCCCCTTACTTTTCTGATTTTCTCTCTTCACGTATCACTGAATCAGTCCCCGCCATGCCCATACCGTTCTAGACCCCCCATGTCTGACCTGTTGAAGGAGAAGTCGGATGGAGACGGGAGCAGAGCATACCGGGCCTGATCGCTATGTTGATAATTGTTACAGGCACAGAAACAGGGACTTGACTTACATAACACAGCTTGCTATGTCATCAGGGTGCAACATAATGCACAGCCATAACAGAGTAGCAAAGCAGTTGCCCCGCAGTGACAACAATGTGCTATCGGGAATAAAACACACTCAGATACTCAACCTTGGGAAAACACCCACGGGGTTGGTAAAATATCGTAGCCATCCTGGCTCGGCTCTTGGCGCCTCAAGCTAGCTAACACCAAAATGTGGCTTGAAGCACACCTGTTGTCAACACTCCTCCTTGTGGTCAGCCACATATAGACATAACACACATATCTTGCATAAGACATTCATAACTCATGCACAAATCAGCAACACAAGGTAACTCTGAATTTCGATATTCCTAGTCAGAACTAACAGTTTCACTTATTGAAATAACTCCACTCCTCAAATGAAGTCAGCCTACACAATCAGTTCACAACTGAAAGTACAAGGGTAAGAAATAACTAATCTCCTCGGTAGGAAGTATACGCCTACGTTTCACACAAACACAAGAGCTTTCAAGCTCCCTAGTCCATATAGATTTCATGCTCAAAATACATAGCAAATCCATGGTGTTTGATCATCCACAAATTCCAACTTGTCAGTCAGTTAGATCTTCCTCGCCAGCATGTCTTTGAAGTTCATAATAGAGGGCTCAGTCAAGCTATATATCTGCCACCATCTCAGTGGTGTGCATATACTTGAAAATAGTATCCCATATCAGCAGCACTATCTCCTTGGCAAAGCACTAGTGATCTCTGTCAAAGTGCTTTGCTCATGCAGAATCTCCCATGTTCTGTAGCAGGGTAATGGCAGCCAGGTTGCCATCATACACACAACTGACCTGCCAATAGCTACCATCAGCTTCCTCTACCACAGTGCCTGCTTCACACAGAACGCTGCAGCAATGTTCTCTGCTTGTGGCAACAAGAGTCTGGCGTCGGGATATACATGCATTCGTTCCACGATTCATCAGGGAAAAGAAACCCTATATAGATTGCCTTAGGAAATCAGGCTCTATCATAGCCAGCACCACAATACCCTTTCAGGATACTGGACCAGGAGTACACAATACCCAGGTCCGTTGTACAAGCCAGGTATTGCAACACATACATCCCAATGCTGCAAATGCCCCCGCGTGAATAGCACCTCACTGAATCTTATATCCCCCCCTAATTTCTGGTAGCAAATACCCAGGAAATTCCACAGTGAAGAGGTTTATGGACACAGTGAAGGAAGACTATTCTAGTCTTTTCCATTCAATTCATGTACACTCATGAAGACACTAGAGCTTCCAAACTCCACAATTCCATGTAATTACTTGTGTGAGCAACACAGTAAATGTATGTCATCCACAAAACATGTTGAACTAGACAGCTAGATGGTTCTTCAAGCCTAGCATATCCTCCAAGTTCACACACGATTCTTTTGTAAAAGGATTTTCCAGCCATGTTCCAGGTGGTAACATGCTTGATACTTGATTCTAATATCACACATCAAAATACAATCCTTAACAAAGGTAAGAGCAACATCAGTCCGCTTTGCTTATCAATAATTTTTTGGTTGTGCAGATGTGTTGTGTGTGCGCTGCTGCTGCTGCTGCTGCTGCTGCTGTTGTGCAAGCTGGACAGGATCCTGAAGGTTGGTGGACTTCTGTTTTTGTTCGATACCACCAACACCGACACAACAACAACAACAACAACAACAACAACAACAACAACAACAACAACAACAACAACAACAATAAGCAAAGCAGTGGCAGCTCAGCACAACACAAAAGTGCAACTCAACAGCTATTTGGCTTGTCTAAGGCCATCATTAGCTTTTCACAATCACAAATACTCAACATCTTGGCTATTCACCTTATTGGTGAATTGGCATCTCTCGAAAGACTACGCAATCAGATAACCATTCATCAAGATGCATGTAGTCTGAACTAACTGGTGTTTTCAGATTCCGTCTAAAATCCAGCCTCAAAGTGCTCTTCCACAGTACATTACCTTAAGTACACAGTACATTGGTCTACACACACCAACGTAATTCTACAGCTCATACACAGCTGCTTCTGTACTACTATTTAATGATGCACTGAATGTAGGACATGTCATGAATGATGACAAAACCTCTACAACATATAAGGCATCAGATATAGTCTGGTGTAACCATATGTCAAAGTGACAACCTGCCAGGTACAACTAGGTATCCGCACTAACTGGAAAAATCAGTCACTCTTGTAAATAAAATTTACATTTACAGGCCATTGATTGTTTGCCTAAGACAACCGCTCCGCGAGGGGTCGTCCTACTAACTGTCAGAAAAGATAGTCAAAATTGCGGCAAACAAACAAGACTGCAGCAAGCAAACATTGTTGTCCGCACTTATTCCAACTACTGCACAATACATGCCACTTGTGCAATTACATCGAACAACTTGTGTGAGGTAAACAGTATCATACAGCTCATACATTCCTAGTCAGGCAATGACCAGAAAACATACTGATGAATCATCCTACAATACTGGAAAGAATTGAACAACTGAAAGTTGAACCACTAAAAAACAATCGTCGAGGTCACGCCTCTTTCGCAAGCTTGTCGGCAATATTGTAGGAGTGGCACCACCATTCGAACTGAATCCTCCGTGTCGCTGGTTTGTGTCGGGAGACCCACCTCGCTCCTGGGGTGAAAGTCCTTTCACAACTTAAGAAAAAAACTCACATGCAATCAGCTTAACATAAGGTACAAGACAATCAGCACCACATTCCAAAAGGATTCACGGACAGTATTTCAAGTACCTACACATGGCACTTAACAATTGAATCAAAGGACAATTCAGCAAAGGATAAGACGCTATCGGGTAGTGTTGAACACGCAATGAAACGCATGACGCCATCGATCTCCAACGCAAGATGCATGACATAACATTCAGCTGTCAAAGCAAATGCGTGCAGCAATGAACATCAACTAATGATATGTCTCTCCACCTGTTGCAACTTGTACCTCCTACATGACTCAAACTTGAAACTATGTTCAAGAACACAGAAAGATAACTCTTCAACTCACAGCTGAAGATTTATCATTGGGGACCAGACCTACTGTGCAGAAAATATATGCATGCACACAATCGTACAATAACCCTACATGAATAGTGCCTCGCCGATCTTCCACTAATTTCTGGAGGAAAAAAACCCAGGATATGGTGACTACTGCTAGCTCCGGCTTACGCAGTGGTGTCCTTAACTTCACGTCCTGAGAGTGGCGCATTACTCGGATGTAACAATTTCAATTTCAATACCCAGGATATTTCACAAGGAAGTGGGTCAAGGAAGACTATTCTAGTTGCGTCACATTCTACTGTAATGACATTTCTGCAAAGTAGAGCTCTTCCTAGCCCTACAAACTCTTGTAGGCTAGGAACCTGCTAGCTGAACCAGTGAACTTGCAGACCCAAAGGTAGTGGACTGGCATATAAACATTGGTGTCCACCCATACAATACATTCATGTATGCATACGGTTTCACGCAACGCATACAAGGCAGTACACGTGGACTAGAATGACCACTTATTTCCTTACATCAGGACAAGGGAACGTCATGTTATTCATCTATACAGTACCAACAGTACGTACATCAGAACACGGAGAAGATATCTTGCTTACATGAACGTGAACCTCTCTACCTAGACCAGCACTCCTCCTGATTTATTGTTTAATGACACAAAACCCAGTCAATTTCTTACAAGCTTCACCGCAATCCCAGCTTCACCACAAGGCTAGCATATTCTACAGAAGTCCAGAGAAATCCACCTTCACCCGAAATCCAGCATAGTCAAGTGTAGTCCAGCTTCACCAGAGATCTTCAGCACAGTCAAGCGTAGTGCAGCGTAGTCCAGCAAAATTCTAGTGTAGTCCAGCATAGTCCATTTCCAGAGGCAGCAGCTTCTATGGCCGCACTGGTGAGCAGAAAACACCAGGACTTGTCAAATCATTATCTCCTCAAAGCAAAGAGCTCCTCCTACAGAGGCAGCTCCTCCTCATCCCACATGGCATCTACTATTCCTAGCAACACATCCTCTTCCTCCTCCTCAGGAATGGCTGAGGACACAAGGGATGTTTTCTGCTCACCAGTGCGGCCATGGGAGCTGCTGCCTCTGGAGATGGACTACACTATACTTTTGCTTGTATAACACAACTTGCTACGTCATCAGGGTGCAACATAATGCACAGCCATAACAGAGTAGCAAAGCTGTTGCCCAGCAGCGACAACAACTGTGTTGTCAAGGATGGAACACACTCAGATACTCAACCTTGGGAAAACACCCACGGGGTTGGTAAACATTCAAAGGACCCGTAGCCATCCGGCACGGCTCTTGGCGCTTCAGCGTAGCTAACGCCAACATGTGGCTTGAAGCACAAATATTGTCAACATGACCTCCCATGAATGGCCTCCCATGATCGACCTCCCTTGGCTGACTGCCTAACTCCCATTGTCCAGTGTGTCCAGACTTAGGTAAGCCTCAGAAAAAGCAGCCCAAACCTTGAGTATAGCTATGGCCAATGCAGTTTGCAAGGGCACCCCGCTATATGTAGGACCGCGTCCTAATTTATGATCCTTCAGGGGCCAAGCACTTTCTTTTGCTGTGCTGCAGTCGAGCCTTATTGTTATGAGGTGAGTGAGATGATTGTCATATTGTTTCTCTCTGTTCAGTGGCCATGTGAAACAGCTTCAACACTGGTCATTGGGTAAGGAGGAGGGGGGGGGGGGGTCTTCGCCTCTTCGGTCCCCTTTGATAAGGCGTATTAGGGTGCATTATGGATGGGAAGAGTGCCGTAGGGGTGCAGAAAAGGGTGCCAAAGACCCCTTACATTTATTGGCTTGGCTTGAAAGGGTGCATTATGGGTGGGAAGAGTGCCGTAGGGGTGCAGAAAATGGTGCCGAAGACCCCCCAAATTGTATTGTTCGAAGATGGATGAGATGATTGTTTAAATGTTTCTCTCTGATACCATTGTGTAACTGTTTCTCTCTCATCACATTGTTTAACTGTTTCTTTCTGATGACATTGTTCAACTATTTTTCTCTTATCACATTGATTAATTGTTTCTCTCTGATGACATTGTATAACTGTTTCTCAATGATGACATTGTTTAAATGCTTCTTTGTGATCCCATTGTTTAACTATTTCTCTTTGATGACATTGTTTAACTGTTTATCTCTGATCCCATTGTTTAACTGTTTCTCTCTGATGACATTGTTTAATTGTTTCTCAATTATTACATTGTTTAACTGTTTATCTCTGGTCCCATTGTTGAACTGTTTATATCTGATCCCATTGTTTAACAGTTTCTCTATGATCCCACTGTTTAACTGTTTCTCTTTGATAACATTGTTTAACTGTTTCTCTATGATAAATTTGTTTAACTGTTTCTCTCTGATAACATTGTTTAACTGTTCCTCACTGATAACATTGTTTAACTGTTTCTCTTTGATGACCTTGCAAATTTAGGGGGTCTTCGGCACCCTTTTCTGCACCCATACGCAGGGACTGGCATATCATATGATGTTGACCAAAGGTGAATATGATATCATATGATGCAATTTGTATATAAATGGTAACTTTGGCCTAGTCAGACTGCCGACATCATATGATATCATATTATGATATGATATCATATGATATCATACTGCCGTTCCCTACCCATACGGCACCCTTTGCACCCAGAAAGCACCCTTATAAGCTATAGTAAAGTGTGCTGAAGACTCCCTAGATTTGTACTGTCCAGTGGCCATTAGGGTACTGCATTTTGTCATTTTGGGTTGCGCTTTTGACGCAACTGCCTCCTTTTGGGTTGCGCTTTTGACTAAACTGATAACGGAAATCTGCGCGCTGCCCCCATAGGGGGTTTAAAAAATTGCATCAAACGCGCAGTAGGGCTCCAAAACCTTGCACTTGGGGCGTGTTGCGCAATAGGGCGTGTCATGTAGTACCCTAGTGGCCATGTGAAGCAGCTTCAAGGGAGCTCCCTGATTGTCTAACCACCAATACCTACAGCAACCTAATGCAGCTGACAGCTAGCGTGATAGGGGTGCACTAGGCTTGGTGATTTGATCCTTATCTATCTGTGCTTCCCTCACCCCGCATGTCTCTTATTTGTTCCCTTCCCTCCTTCGCCTTCCTTTTGCACTCTTTGACGGACATAACAGCAATCAAGGTAGCTGCCGAGCAGCTTCGCACCAGCTTCTTGCGCCATTTCCTCTCAAGCAAAAACATGAGCAAACAGAAATGGGGCGCTGCCCTCGGTCGCACTTAGCTAGCGTGTGAGTTGGACCTCCTTGACGCTGACAACATGTCAAGAAGGACCACGCCACTTGTGGCTCTGCTGGTGCGTTGCTTCTGTGTTGTTTTCTACTTGTTAGTTTGTTATTTATTGGTTTGTTATCTATTGGTTTGTTATTTGTTATCGGTAGTTTGTTATTTATTTATTAGTTAGCTGTTTGTTAGATTGTTCGTGCATTGCTTCAAGATTGGAAGGATTACCATCCAAGGAGGTTGGCCCTAGTGCAAGCAAACAGGCTGACCCCCTTAACCTCACGCCTTGTAATAAAGCATACTATTGCTTTATTCATCCAAGGAGGCGGGTCCCCATGCACAAAGCAGCCATTCAGAGGATTCATAGACAAACTTGTGGCAATGTAAATAAACTTGTGCATACATAGGTGCACTAAGGTTTCAGACCGCTAGAAGAATGGCATTATGTTTGTATGCACTCATGTAATCACTCAAAGATAAGGAAAACTGCTGAGAAGTGCACATCTTGACGTATCAAAGCTCATGCTAAATTGAAGTAAATTATCTGCACAGCACAAACTCCGGGCCCCCAATATTTACGATTTGTTGGGGGTCAGTTCACCTGTGCTTGCTTTTTAAACTGCCTTTCCAGGTTGGGCAATGATGGGAAAGTCCCTTTAGCCTATTTGGCTACCCTTGGACTGTAAAATGCATACAAAATACATACAACGCATATCACATCTTATCTCATTGGGACAAAAGTCCTGTGCTAACTCATAGCAATGGCGACCAGCCCAGAAGCGCAAATATTGCCGTATCTCCACTGTTCCTGTTTTGGGCTATTATGGCAGCTTCCATGCAGCTCCATTAGCTAGCCACTGGAATGGGTCAAGCCCAAAGCTTTCATTTGCAATGGAATGTCCGTCATGCCAGCTCCCATATGCACTAGCTAGCTTCACGTTTGGCTCACGGGCAGGGGAAAGGAGCTGGCTAGAAGCTGCTACACGTCTATATTTTGTATGATTAAATGATCACTGCAGCACAAACCCAGCGCCCCCGTCGGTAAAACGATTGTTTGGGGTTCAGTTCATCAATGCCTTTTCTTTTTAGCCATTCCTATCACGGTTGGACAAGTCCCTTTATCCTATTTGGCCTACCCCTAGACTGTAACATACACATACATAGCCCCCAAAACAAACAGTGAATATCTCCTCTTAATAGGACACTATGTCTATCTCTCGATCTATCAGCAGGCAGAAGTCATGTCAAGACATTTCATGATCAATTGAGTGACAAGAGCCATGGCGTCAATAGGATAATGCCCTTCCCACTATTGAGATTGTGTTAATCTATTTAGTCTGTTTGGATTTGCCTTAACCGGCTGGACTGAACACAAACACAGGATAAAGATAACATATAACACACACATGATAAAGCCCTTCCGATTATTGAGGTTGGGCTATTATATTTAGCCTGTTTGGCTATGCCTTAACTTGCTGGACTGAACACACACTCAGGATACACTCGCATGCTTACGTACTATGGACCCACATTTCCTTCCTTTCAGCTCGATGACAAGCTGCAGCTGGAAAACGCTGGCGACTGCCGTGCAGAAGTCAGTGATGACGGAGAGGCACGTGTATTGACTCGGGACCATCGGGCAGCAGGATCAGCGAGAGCAACAGCAGCATCTGCTGGACCTAGCGTTGATGAGGGCTTTTACCGCTATATATAGCTAATATATATATATATGATATAAAGCGATCGCTAGTTGGTCAGTTGGTCGGGCCCCTATGGGGGACAGACCTATGCGATACTTACGCGAAATCGTCAAATCTTCACATTTCCCAAGAACGCCGGTCAAAATTTCCGATTTATCTGACTGACCTGAAATCTAGGCGACTCGTGTTCGATTCCCGTGGGGGGTGGAATACCTCGGAGGGCATTTTTTCGCGTATGTATCTCAGGGTTGCGGACTGTGGACGCTGCGTTTTCATTTGTCGTTTGCCTCCTGTCCTGTGGACTCAATCTAGGGACCCGGAGCATGTCTACGATTTCCCCTTAAAGAATTAGCTTCTTTGTGACTCTCGTAGCTCATTGCATCAGCGCTTTGTGATTGACAAGGAAATCTGCTCTTTCGCACAAGTTCCTGCAGGTTGCAAAGTAGCAACTGTAGCCTTGGGAGATGCTGCACCTGCCTCCATGGAATGTCTGGAAGTCAGTGAGCTAGTGAGTTCATTAGCCCTACAGGCCACCAAGCTGAATAATAATGCCATGCCATGCTACATTGATTCTTGACCCCCCCCAATATTAAATTGTACGGATAAGTGAGCAACTGCTTGTGCATCTATCACTAAGGAGGCTGCCACTGCTGCTTGACGAACATTAAACCACCCCCGGGGCTGACCTCCAGGGGACCCTCCAGGGCACCCTACTATTTAAACCCCATTTTTGCAAAAATATTGCTATAAACTAAGTAAAATAACAGTTTTTTTTTTGTGTGTCCCAAATTCACCAAAAAAGCTACAAATAGCTATACAAGCTATAAAACGCTGTCCCTGGAGGAGGCCTAAAAACACGAAGCTAGAAAAATCCCACTTTCAGATTTAAAAAAAACCCTGGCGTTGATGCCACACATGAGCTAGCTGTGGCTGACAACACGAAGAGGAACAATTGCATCAGCAACTACTGAAGCTTTCCGGAGTGACACAACTGAAGCGACTCTAGGACACTCTAGCAGGGCCGGGAGAACCGGTCAATAACATCCCCCCCAATTCCTGGTATTCTCCATTTAGGAAGAATTCCGGGAATTAGAGAGTATAAGGATAAGAGGAAGCTAGAGTGAAAAAAGGAGAAGATAGGATTTGGAAGTACATGTGGAGGTACAATCAGGTGCACAATTATATTCACTATGAATCCCATCTTGGGAGGTAAAGGGGCAACTGGAGGTGATCTACTTATTTTAGACTGGATTCCAGCTTATAGCTGCCAGGAAGGTGGAAAGGAGATAAGGGGTGTATTCTCACAGGGATCACAGGCTTCTAGGCTAGAGGTGGGGAAAAGTCAATCAGTCTAGGAAAATAGCACTCAGGTCTATATCAGTCAAGCTATAGCTCCCCCCTGATCTGGGGTTGTCAATGCCAGATCAAAAGGAATTCTTGATTAGAATCTGTAGGACTTTCCAATGCATCCAATCTGCTCTCTGAAGTCACAGAACTTGGACCTTGGGAGGGCCTTGGTGAGCATGTCAGCCATGTTGGCAGCAGTGGGAATCCAGTTGAGCTTGATGCCTTCTTTCTTGGACTGTTCTTTGAGGAAGTGGAATCTGGTCTCCATGTGCTTGAGTCTGGAGGAGAGCTTTTCTTGGTTCCATGCACTGAGTGCAGCTTGATTGTCCCCATTGATAGTGAGAGCAGGGGGAACAGTTCCTGTGGCAGAGTGTTGGAGTTTCCTCAACCACATTCCCTCTTGGGCTGCAGAGGTGGCTGCCATGAACCCAGCTTCTGTGGTGGACAGTGCTGTTGCAGAAGCTTGGATCTTGGATGCCCATGAGATGGCTCCCCCTTGGTTGAGGAAGACGAACCCTGTGGTTGACTTCCTTGTGATGGGGCAGGCAGCATGGTCAGAGTCACAGTAGCCAATGAGAGGTTTCTTGGAGTGGGTGTAAGTGATACCATGGTCTGGGGTATTAGACAGGTACTTTAGAATACCAGTTGCAGCCTCCATGTGGTCGTGCAGAGGGTGTGCACTGTGCCTGGCCAGCCTGTTGACAGCTTGGGCAATGTCAGGCCTTGTGTTGACTGCTAGGTAGTTGAGAGAACCTACAATCTGTGCAAGGGGAAGGCCAGTTGCTGGTGTCCCTTTGTCAGCATAGGGGAGGGAAGCATCAGGTTGGAGGGGCACAGGGAACATCGTGCTGTTAGGCTCAGGAAGCATGCTGTGGGCTCAAAGGAGATCCTGGATGAAACGGGACTGGCAGATGTGGAGAGTTCCAGCTGAGGCATTTCTGGTGATTTCATAGCCAACAAACACAGAGGGTTCTCCAAGATCTCTAGTCTTGTAGAGCTTCATAATGGTGTTTTTATACTTCTGGAGGATGGCTTTGTCAAATGAGAGCAACAGGAAGTCACCCAGAGGAGGACCCATATGAGGGGTCTGGTAGTGGGTCCAGGCAATGTGAATAGGCCTTGATCTACATCCACTTCTCTGAATCCAATGGCAGTCATGTCTTCTTTGACTTTGAGGTACCACTGGCAGGATGCTTGCTTAAGGCCGTAGAGGCATTTCCACATGCGACAAACTCTATGATCCTTTTCAAACCTGGTTGGCTGCAATACAATTCTTCTTCAACTATCCCATTGAGGAATGCAATGGACACATCTAGATGAGCTAAGTGTGCTGTAGGGTCTGCGGCCATAGAGAGGATGTAACGGATTGTTGCATGTTTGGCAACCGGGGCAAAAACTTCGTCATAGTCCATGCCAGGGCGCTGGGCATATCCCTTGGCAACTAGTCTTGCCTTATATAGTTATATCTCACAACTTCTCCATCGACAGACTGTTTGATGTCGAAATCCCACTTGGTCCCTATGGATTTTGATCCAAGTGGGAGCTCAGAGAGGGACCAGGTGTTCATTTCTGCAAGTGCTGCTAGTTCTTCTTGCATGGCAGCTTTCCATTCCTTTGCTTGGGGACTAGCAAGGGCTTCTCTTTCATTCTTAGGTATGATAGTCTGGTCTGCAGCTAGGAAAGCTAGGAAGTTAGGGGAGTTCCTTTCTCTACCAGTACGCCTTGGTTCAACTAGGGAGGGATCTAATTGGGGTGGGGGGGAGGGTGGTCTGTCTGGAAGGTCTGTGTTGATAGTGTCTTGGTTGTGAACATGTGCTGGACTTGTGGGATCTATGTCTTGCTGTGCAGAATTTTTTTCGTTTTCTTGTTCCACAGTGTCATTGTGGCCCTGTGCACTAGCTTGTCGCAAGATGGAAGGCTGGTGTACAGTACTAGGGTTGAATGAGAATTCACTAGGAGATCCCCAATAGGGGGGGGTTGCCTGAGCTCGAAGCTGCTTAGCATTATAGCTGTCCATATCTCTTAACTCAGAAGGGATGGTTACAGTAACAGGGACTGGATCCATGTCATCATCTTGCTCAACAGGGATGTCTTCTTCATAGTTTCCTAGGACTACAGCATCTGGGCCTGGGAATCCTTTTTGCCCTGCTAGGTTTTCGAACTCATTGAAGGTGATGTCTCTTGCGTCAAAGATGTTGTGGGCAGAGTCTACAACTCTGTAGGCTTTTCTTGAGTCAGAGTATCCAATAAGTCTAGTAATCTTTGCTGAGGGGGAGAACTTAAATGATCTTGATTTTGGTGGTACATGGACATATGCAGTGTATCCAATGGTCCTGAGTTGGTCAATCTTAGGTTTGGTTCCATAAAACATCTCATAAGGTGTCTTTGTTGATTCAGAGGTGGGGGAGAGATTTCTTAGGATGCTAGCATTTTTCACCATTTCTGCCCAGTACCTTTTTGGGAATTTGGATGAGAGGAGGAGGGATGTGGATCTGTCATGCAAAGTTCTGTTAAGGCGTTCTGATGCACCATTGGTCCATGGGTTTCCTGGTACTGTGAACTGCAGGGTGATTCCCTTCTTCTTACACCAGTTTTTGAACTTGTTGCAGATGTATTCAGATCCATTGTCACATAAGATTTTTCCTATCTTGTTTTCTGTCATGACTTCATATCTTTCAAGTTCAAAGATGGTGTCTTTTGCTACAGTATCTTTGGTTTTGTGGAAGGTCGCTATAGAAAATTTGGAGTAGTCATCCATGATACCCTGGAAATACAGACTTCCATTAAGGCTGGGTATCTTCATCTTGCCACTCATGTCAATGTGCAGAATGGCCATTGGCCTGGTAGCTCTGGTATGGGAAGTGGGGTATGGGTTTTTGTCCATTTTTGATAGGACACAGATCTCACAGGTTTGTTTTCTCATTTTGTTGAATGCAGCTGCTGTGATCTCGTTCCCAATAACCATATCTTCTGAGGACATCCTAGCTAGGGAACTGTAAGCTAAGTGGCCTAATCTGATGTGTTGGAGTTCAGCTGTCATAGGTTTTTTTCTGGAAACAGCTGCCATGGCAATTTGTAAGTCAGAACCTCTGATCATGGTCTCATCAGCTCTGATGACTGGTACAAGGTAAAGACTCCTTTTCTTTGTTCCTAAGATGAGAACTTTGTTGTTGATGGACATTGTGCATTCAGAAGAGTTGAACTGTATCTCCATGTCAGGGTTGTTCCTGATTGCTGATGCCATGGAGAAAAGGTTGGGGGTAGTAGGATCTGAGTTGAGGTGAACATTGAGGAGTTTGTGGATCTTTCCTGTTTCTCCATGGATGTAGGCTGTGCCTGATTTGGTGATGTAGGTATGGCCAGATGCAGTAAGGACTTTGATGGGGGATATGTCTACAATGTCATGGAGTAGGCTTATGTCACCAGTCATGTGTGAGGTGGCTCCAGTGTCCATGATCCAGTTCCGATACATGCGTCGCGTGTGTTTTAAAGCGTTAAGTGCATAGTGCTCCTATGGGGGGCTTGTTGGAAGGTCTCGCCATATGCACATATAGATGAGGTGCGTATGGCGGGTAGTTCTCTTCTTGAAAGGGCCTTTCTGACGGACTCGCGATAGTCGCATGTGGCCATTTTGTTGATGCACTGCGCTGGTCGATGGCAGGCGGGAGTTGGATTTCTGGGTAGGGAATAGGATCTGTGGTAGGAGGTAGGAGCTTGGAAGGATAGAAGGGAGCGTGCTCGAGTCTGAGTGCTGCCATGATATTATCTGGATCTTTGAAATGCTTGTATGCTGCTCTAAGTTCATAGGGAAGGTGGTTCAAGATTCATGCCTAGGCACCATGAATTCTATCTGAAAAGGACAGGTCTGATCTACTGTTGAACATCACCTCAAGGTCTGTGGAGATGTCCGCATTCCACTGGGCAAAGGATGTGCCCGTGAAGAGGTGCGTAGGAGTGTTGTCCATGACGAGGTAGATTCCTTAGAGCAGGAAGGAGAGGGGAGGGTGGGGGGGGGGGGGGGGGGGGGGGGGGGTTGCGAGACCGACTGTGTTATAGGAGACGGCGGGAGGGGAGGAGATGGGAGATGATGGGTAGGGGCAGGGTGGGGGAGGTGGTTGTTTGTTGCTTCAATAATGCGGCTGGGTATCCAGCGGATTGAAAGGGGTGGTTCGGGATACGCCGACCACGGGATTCACAAGGCTAGTATTAGTTTTCTTGACAAGAATAATCCTCTTCCTTGAGTGTTGCGGGGCAACAAACAAAGCATTGCGTATGCCGAAATGTCAAAGGATTAATGGGCAAGAACGACAGACTTCCGCCGGGTTGCCATAGCTGGATGTCTGATGCAGTGGATCACGATTGGTGGGGGACCGATAACCTGAAGCTTTCCGGAGTGACACAACTGAAGCGACACAGGGAAGGGACTGGAGGATTACAATAAAGTCGATACGAGATGGCTAACGGGCAGTAGAGCCCGGCATATGAAAGGAGATGGCGGCAGTACATTAGGGTACTGACGCCGCTGGGTGCAAGCCCTATCGGGCAGAAGCACTACAGCGAGTGCAGCCAGGCGGGAAGCCTGGCGCTCTAGGACACTCTAGCAGGGCCGGGAGAACCGGTCAATAACAACTACAACATCAATAAAAAGAGCCTTAGTAACTACAGCACCCGGATCCACAGAAACAGCGTCACTAGCTGTGGCTGACAACATCAACAGCAGCAACAACATCAATCAAAGCAGCCTCAGCAACAACAGCACCCGGATCCACAGAAACTAAGTCACTAGCATTGATGGCAATATCAGCATCAACAGCATCAGCAACAACAACATCAGCAAAAACAGCCTCAGCCACAAAAGCACCCGAATCTACAGAAACAGCACCACTAGCATCGATGGTAGTATCAGCAACAACAGCATCAGCAACGACAACATCATTAATAATGAATCAAGCTAGCTAATCATGATGTATTATCATCGATGGTGTAAGGACATTCATGATGCATTATCAACGATGATGTTAGTATAGCCATGATGCGCTATCAACGATGATGTTAGCATATTTATTATGTATTATCAACGGTGATAGATGTTAGTATAGTCATGCATGATGCGCTATCAACGATGAGGTTAGTATAGTCATGCTGCGATATCATCGATAGTGTTAGGACAATCATGGTGTGCTATCAACGATGGTGTTAGTACATTCATGGTGTACAATCAACGATGATGTTAGTATATGCATGATGAGCTATCAACGGTGATGTTAGTATATGCATGATGAGCTATCAACGATGATGTTAGTATAGTCATGATGCGCTATCAATGTTGCCGTTAGTATCGTCATGATGCGCTATCAACAATGGTGTTGGTATAGTCATTATTTATTATAATTTATCAAATACGATGCCAGTATATTCATTTTATGATGCGTTATGGACGATGATGTTATCATATTCATGATGCGCTTTCAACGATGATGTTGGTATAGATCTGTAATGATGCTAGTTGAATCATGTTGTATTATCAATTATGATGTTAGCTCAATCATTATGTTAGATGAAAGATGATGCGTAGCCCACAAGAGACTTGAGCCCACAGAAACACTAGCTTGTTTCTGTACTTACCTCTTTCAATTTTTGAAACCAGAACTGATTTCAGAAGTTGAAAGATGCTTCATGGCGTGTTCTATTGGGCTGATCAAGGCACTGGAATCAGTGCCGTTTTTCCCCCTCTTCTTCTGAACGAAAAAGTACGCAAAAACCTATTCATAACCGGTCATAACCTGTCAAAAAAGACTTGATTCAGTCTCTTCATACATTCATGGATGAAGAGACTGAATCAAACAAAGGAAGCTTGTCTCGCCCTTCGACTTCAGGATTGCACATCAGGTAATGTAGAGGATTCATTTTGCTCTCCGATTGGAACATAGGAAAGATATCTGGTTTTTGAGAAACTGAGAAAATAGGTGTGCCTCAAGCCACATGTTGGCGTTGGCCTCAAGCCACATGCTGAGTCGCGCAAGGCTCAAGTCGGAGCCAACGTCAGGTTTGTAGATCTGAGCAAGCTTGATGAATGTCTGGCTGATCTGTATTTGCATCTGCATCTGAATCTGATGGATCTGGCTTGATCTCCTATTCCTGGCCGAGGCAAGTTTTGAGCTATAAATAGGCTGAGTTAATTTCTCTTGTAACCTTCATGACCGTAGCGATCAGTTCTGGTATGCTCTGCTAACTTCTCCATCCGACTTCTCCACCAACAGGAAATGCCTTATCAATAGTATTAAAAAATGCGATAAGAATCGCACAATTAAATTATCAATGTAGCAAGAACTCAGGGGTGGTAAAACGATTGTTTGGGATTCAGTTCATTGATGCCTTTTTTAGCTCTTCCTGTCACGGTTAGGCAAGCCCCTTTAGCCTATTCGGCATACCCATGGACTGTAACATAACTACATAAGTGTTATTGTCCGATACGTCGGACACTGAGTCGGCATAGTGCGCACTGGATCCTGGTGCCTCCAGGACCCAAGTTGCCTGCCGTCAGGCCATAGGCTAGCTATGGCCTGCACGTGTCTTCGGAATCTTCCTTGAGACTTCCTATTCTATATAGCCGCACGAGTTGCGCTATTATCTCTCTTCACTTCAGTCTTTGCTGTGTAACAACTCTATCTATTGAAAGGTTATCGGCCCGACCGCTGCCCGAAGACAACGCCCATGCGCCTGTGCCAAGCGGACATTCAGCCCTGCACAAGGTGATAGTTTTCCCTCTGACTTGCTCGACGGCTTGAGTACTGCTTTTGGCCCTGGATTGCCTACTTTTCCACGTGAGGAATCTACCCTGCGCTGCCTCGCCTACTGCCCACACAACAGTTGTTGTCTCTACTTTCCGTCCAAGACACCCCGTAGACGCAGTCCAGAAGTCTCAGTAGATCCCAGACGTGAGTTTTAAACTCATTGGATCACACACAGCGGTGCACAATTCTCTGAGATTGTTTGTGCCAAGGAGATATTCAGCCCTGCACACCATCGTACCCCCCCCCCCCCCCCCCCCCCCCCCCCCCCCCCCCCCCAAACCCCTGCCTTGCTACTACTACCACCATTTCAGAACACCAGGATCCCTTCGGATCCCCCTTCGCTGTCAACACTCCCTCCCCACTACCTCCGAACCGCACGACCCAGACTGGAGACCGACAAGCTTCACATCCGGATTACCCATAGGCCGGTTTATTAACCCGGTGTGAAAGCCAAGACCCCAAGACCCCAGCGCCGCGACAGACAAGATAGCAACAACCAAGCCCCCTGCCTTCATCTTCGATGGCACCTCTACAGTTCCCTCGCACAAGTTTGGACCCTTCCTCCTCCGCCATCTCAGATCCCACCCAGGATGCATCTCGATCGCCATTGACGCGGCGATGGACCTGCCACCAAACGGGGAACCAGCAACAGGTGACGAATACCCGATGGAAGACACTCATTACCCAAATGCTGACCATGCTAATGCAACTATTTCGGCTCGTTCTGTTCCCCACCGCATCACAGTCGTGAAGAATGCTGTCGCTCTTAATGAAATCCTCAGGCACTGCTCAGAACCCATCCAACAGGCCATCCTTGCAGCCACTGACGTTGCTGCCAAGGCCTACAGGTTCATGAAACTCACCTATGGAGAGCGGAACTCTGACCTGGAGACAAGTGCTGTGAGATCCATGTACAGCCTCAGCATGACGTCCTCTGAACCCCTGCAGGTCTACCTCTCAAGGAGCTATGAGTTATACTCCTTGCTCCCCCAAGTCAATGGAGTCAGTAACACCTCCATCCCTGCCTTTCTCAGCATCATTGTGCAGGGACTATCAACCCGCCCAGAGTACAATGGATTCAGATTCTCCTTCCACAACTCAGTCTGCCCTGATTTTGCAACCTTTCAGACACAGATCATTAGGTACCAAGTCTCCAACCAGATCTCTGACTCTATCATCACTCCTGATGAGACTGATCACATGGCAGCTGCTACCTTCAGAGGAAGACCAAGGAACGTGTTCCATCAGCCCAGATGACCTACTGGAACTGTAATGGCTTTGGCCACAACTCCATTACATGCAGCAGTGAAAGCACCAACTTGAAACACATACCACCTGCATCTACATCTGCCACCAGAGGCTCCCCATCACCACCTGGTGCATCAGCCAGGAGGTCCTCCAGCCAATCCAAGTCCCCTAGGAGGGACACCAGAAGCTCCACAAAGGATCCCAAGAGCTACAGCCGCCGTGACAACAATAGACATGCACATGTTGCAGATGATGACTGTTCCACTTCCCAGTCTACCACAGACAATGAGGATGAGCACAACTTCATGGCACTGGCAATGACTGATGGCCCCCAGCCCCTTCAGCATGCTGATTCACCAAGAGGCAAGTCTACACCCCTGTCCCTGCCACATGTATGCTCCCTTGGATGACAGTACTTTCTTTGGCCCCATGAGTGATGCAGATGCCTGTCTTATTGAGTTGGATGACAGTACCTCCTATGATGCCATGCCAGAACTAGTCTCAAGTGATGATGACACTGATGATGATGATGAAGGTGATGATGGCAATGTGGATCTTGCTGACAGTGACACTGATGATGACAGTGACACTCTTGATCCCTACCAGACAGCCCTCCAAACAGAATGGCTCTTAGACTGTGCAGCCCACTCCCACTGCACCAGTAACCCCTCCAACTTGTATGACATTCAGGATCTCCCCCAGCCTGTTAGCTTGCAATTGGCTGACCTTGGAGCAACCCCTCTCCTCTGCCTTCAAAAAGGGAAAGCTCACATCAGAGGGCATAAAGGCTCCCTGATCATCCTCAACGATGTACTTCTTGCTCCCCCCATGACAACAGCCAACATCATCAGCCTGCATGCAGCACACAGGCTCTCTCCAAACCTCCAAGTTCACATGTCCAGTGCTACTGCCACTCTCTCCTTACCCACCATCAAGGGATCCAAGATGCTCCTCCTATGCCCAAAAAGGCATGGTCTCTACTTCACTAGCACCCCTAGGAACCATTCCTTCCCTACCCCTCTCCCTATCTCCACTCCCTCATCTATATGCCTTCCCCCATGTCCCCCCTCCCCTTTGGTCCTCATGATGGTCACCAAAGCAAGCCAGCTGTGATGGTCACCCAGCCAGCTGTGCAGTACAATGATGACTTTGCTGGCAGTTGCTCCATCCCACCTGGTACAACCAGCAGCTCCATTAGTCTTCCAGATCTGGCCCCTGCCATTGGTGATGATGACCTGCCTGACCTTGCACATGTCTGTCCACCATCCATGCTCCAGTCAGACAATGGGGGAGAATTCACATCACACCAAGATGATCTCTACACCACTTCCTCACATGACTTCATACCAGATCCTGCCTACTCTACCACCCCCATCCAGCAGCTTCCCACTGTTCCCTTTGATGACCTCTGTAACTTGACAGCAGCACAAGCCAGAATAGAGATGGACCTCATGCTAGACCAAGCCAGGACTGCGTATGAAGATGTCCCATTTCCTATCGATGGACAAAGCTCCTGCACCCAGTCTGAGCTCTCACAAGCTCTTAGGTTTGACCAGTGGCTTCCCTCAACTACTTCCCCCTCTCCTGATCAGCCCCTCACTCATGTCAACATGAACACCTACCCAGTCCACTTCCTTAACAACTCTGGCCTCTCCAGAACCAGGTTTGGAACTCTACTGACTACCCTCAACAACTCCCCTTCTTCCCTTAGAGCCTTTAGCATCAGACCTAGACAGCCTGTTCCCACCCTTATCCGCCAGTTCACCAGCCAGTTCCCTACCCTGCTAGCATCTGAGCAGAACAAATTCCCCAGCAGACAGATGCATAGCAGCCCTTCACCAGTCTGTGGACCTCTCCTCAAGCACGTCAACAGATTGCAGCACATGGTCCACACCTACCACACCGTTTCTACAGCTGACAGGCCCACCCTTGAGTGGGCCATCTGCCTACAAGCAGCCATGGTCCAAGCACATGCAAGAGTCCTAACCACCTGGCCCAAGATGCTCATGCATCCCATCAGCTGTGTGTACCCTGGAGGCAAAGTCATTTGTGTCAACAACCTCAGCATGCACTGGAACCCAATGGATTTCTCATTCAGCAACATGCTGGACACCCCTAGGATGTCCAGGAAATCTTTCTCCACTCTGCTCAGGAAAATCCACCAACAGCTGGAACTTGATGGATACCCAGCATCCGGCACCTAAATATACCGGAATAGTTTCTTGCTCTCTGTTGTTTTAGCCATGAACACTCTAGGATTAAACTGCGTACTGCTTTCTGTACTGGTGTCTTGTACTGCCTCATGTACTGATGCCCATTTTGATTTAGATTCCCTCATCAGGTTACTGCAATATGCCTGCAACACTCTAATTTAGGATGATCCCAAATTATGGGGGGACTAGCAAAGACATCTTGTCTAAACTTATTCTCCCATCTCAAATCATGCCCTACTTCTCGTAACCAAACAAGCTTGCAACCCTGCAGCTCCCTTCCGCTTTTCTAAGCAGCCTCTCTGCAACCTAGCCTGCAGCCTAGCCTGCAGCCTAGCCTGCAGCCTATCTGCAGTTTCCTTCCAGCTTCCTAGCAGCCTCCCTGCAAACTAGCCTGCAGCCTATCTGCAGTTTCCTCCTAGCTTCCTAGCAGCCTCCCTGCTATCTAGCCTGCTGCCTCTGAGTTTCCTACCAAGACAGCTACCCTAGTAGACCGACATTGATCTGAAGACCTCTGCTTATGTGCCGTGTCCTCTTGGATCCTGTTCTGAATAATTTATTATTTACAGTCTCTCCTACCAGCCATTAGCAACTCTCCCAAGTCTTGGCAGCCTTTATATTACTATAATTTCCTTATGCCCCTCAGTTAATTCCAGGAATTCTTGTACCCAAGAATACCTTGAATTGGGGGGGATGTTATTGTCCGATACGTCGGACACTGAGTCGGCATAGTGTGCACTGGATCCTGGTGCATCCAGGACCCAAGTTGCCTGCCGTCAGGCCATAGGCTAGCTATGGCCTGCACGTGTCTTCGGAATCTTCCTTGAGACTTCCTATTCTATATAGCCGCACGAGTTGCGCTATTCTCTCTCTTCACTTCAGTCTTTGCTGTGTAACAACTCTATCTATTGAAAATAAGTACCTTGTCGTTAATGTAACATGTACACAATCACTGAGTCACAGGTAGAGGATTGCTTTAGGGGAGGTGGCCCCACCAATTTGCAAATCAGACTGTCCCACCAATTGTCAGATTGTCCCACCAATTCGCAAATCAGATTGTCCCACCAATTGTCAGATTGTCCCACCAATTCGCAAATCAGATTGTCCCACCAAATGTCCCACTAATTGTCAGATAGTCCCTCAAATTTGCAAATCAGATTTTCACAGTCCCTGGATGGAGTAGGCTTGTTCAAAAGTATTAGTCATCTTCTAAAAAATGCCACATGTGAACAACCCTTTTCAACTACTTGGGTGATGTTTATGAATACAACACAAACGATGGCTCATATTATGCATGTGTCATCATGTGCTGTGAAGCAATGACTAGGCAGCTGTAAACTACTTCCTCCATTTCCCCCCTTTGGATTGTCAAATTAACTCGGGTGTTGGGGCATGTCACAAGTACCATATATTACACAAGGCACACCAGCCCCAAATGTATTGTTGCCTCCATACGTTTACTTGGGGGGGCAGACTAGTAAGCATGTTGTGCTACTCTGATGCTAGTGTGTGTCGTGGGCACACGCAATCACACATCAACCTAAATGTGTATGGACCCCAGCATGCAGGCCCCTATATGCGCACTTCACCCATTGCATGGAGCCCCATCCCCAATAGTCAGTTCAAATTTGAATAGGTGCCACATGTGCATGCAAGATGACTCTAGTATACCCACACGATATGAGAAACATCCGTATCCCTCCATGATCAGACGCGCTGCGGAGGTCCGGAAAGAGCTAAAGCGTGAAAATAGGTTTGGAGCCTCGGAATAGATCACCCGGGGAAACTTCACCACTGGACCTGGCTCGGTTATTAGAGAAAGGTTTTACCTAGCGCAGTAAGCTTGGAGCCCGAACTCCCAGAATGGCACATTGTGCGTGACGAAATATGCTGAAAGGCTCCATAGGTTACTTCATTTCGGAAGCGATTTTTGAACACCATCGGTCTACCAAATATGCCAACTGTTTAGCTGTTTAGAATACCGCTCCAGATGATACAGCCAGTCGGTCACTTGCGGTGATCCCAAGTTTGTTGCCGAATGTTCTGCTAGGCCCGGCGGATCTGAAGTAAGAGAATACTCCCCTCCCCTCCGAAGAAAGCGACAATTCGAAGATATGGAGCCATCGAGCAACTGCCAACGTAATGGTTGGCCGCGTGCCGCGGGTGACACTAACTCAACCAACAATCCCAACGGACAACTTCTACACAGCCACCTGCCTGCAATGCGCTCGTCCCTATCTGATGACTTCTTCCACTTACGCTTCCCGTCCCTAAACGTCCACTCATGCTGTTATACCAAACCTGCAACAGACCCGCTCTCCACAACCACCTTCCAGAACGCCATTTCCATTCCTTACTTGACAGTCCTCGCACACCCGCAATCTAGCTCAACCTTGGAGGTATCGCAATCTAGGTCTACCTTGAAGATATCCCAGCCACTGTATCCTCGGCACGCCCAACACCCATTCATCGGATTCGCTTCGTCCAGCACGCTACTATTTGGTCCTGGCCAAATCACTTAACTTCTCATCAGCCTCACACGCTCACACCTACACGCCAGATCGATCCATCTGGCAGGTAGACCCCCCACACCTCCTCCTCAACATCCAGTGCTGGTTTCTTTCACAGCCTTACCAGGTCCCCTCAGCCAACGCCTCAAAGCCTGGCAGTAGGCCCACCCAACCTCAATGAGCCACTATGTTCCTCAGACAAAAGGTGAGTTGTTTAGCTGAGTGCATGCTAGTCGAGATTGCAGTGGTACAGCATGCAGTTCCTTTAGTAGGCTAAGAGGCGCTTTCTAACTCAGCTGAGTCACATAGACGAAAGCAAAAGTGTGTGGTTGGATGTTTGTTTGTGTGTTACAGTCCAGAGGGTAGCACAATAGGCTTAAGGGACTTGCCCAACCTAGGAACCGAGGGGCAAACAAGAAAAAGCAGTTATGAACTGAGCCCCAAACAACCTATCGACGGGGGGCCTAAGTTTGTGCTACAGGGATAAGTGTATGGATGTGTGCAGCGTGTGTGCATGCCAAATTTCATGGGGTCATTATATTGTCCGACAGCATGATATTGTTGTGGTGTGGTGTGAGCCGTAGTTTAGAGGGTGCAGGGCAGTCGGTGGATGCACGGGTCTGGTACGTGCCCTTTTTGGGTGCTAGGGTGGAGATCTAGTCAGAGTTTTTCTTTTCAGCTACTAGCAGCAGCTTCTAGGCAGCTCCCCTTTCATGCTACCGAGCCAAACATGTAGCAACGAAGTGCATCTGGAAGCTGACAGAATTGCATTTCCAATACTGTTCAGATCTTAGGGCTTAGACAGTTGCTGGTTCAGAGAGCTGCCTAAAAGCTGCTGCTTGTAGCTGAACAGAAAAGCTATGGTTCTGTTCTTCTTGTGTCAGGTGTTTGTGGAGCTGCCAAGAAGCTGCTGCTCGTTGGTGAAAATAAAAGCTATGGTTCTGGTGTTCTCGTGTCAGGTTCTTGTGTGCGTGCTAATGGTGCGAGCCATATTTTCTAGGGTGCAGGGCAGTCGGTGTGTGATGTGCATTGGTCTAGTAGATGCTGTTAAGGGTGCAAGGGTGGTGTTCAGGTCATCATTTTTGGCGGAGCCCCCTCTTCATGGGGGCGGGAGCCCCCATGTTTACCCATTTGTCCGTCTGTCCGACAGAAAAACTTGAAGCCCGACACGTCAGCCAACGGTTGCGTAACTAACTCGCTTTGGTAAGCTCCATCGTTGCCACCTTATGTTCCGTTGCCAACACACTCCGACAATTTTCCGCGTCGCTTGCGACGCTGCATAGGACTTGTTTTTTTACGCTGAGCGTAGCAGCTTCTAGACAGCTTCTTTTCCCCGTCCTTGGGCCAAATCTAAAACTAGCTAGTGTGTCTTGAAGCTGACAATAGGGGCATTCTTTTGCTGCTAAAATCATTAGGTTTGCCCCAATGGATGGCATGTGGAACTAGGTAGAAGTTTCCATGCATAGCCCAAAAAAGAAACATTGGTTCAGGTGTTCTCTTGTCAGGAGTTTAGGTGTGTCCGTTTGACTGTGTCTGTGTGACTGTGTCTGTTTGAGTGTGTCTGTGTCTGTTCGACTGTGTGTGTGTGATTGTGTCTATGTGACTGTGTCTGTGTGACAGTGTCTGTGTGACTGTGCCTGTGTCACTGCGTCTGTGTGACTATATGTGACTGTGACTGTCTGTGTGACTGTGTCTGTGCGTATATGTCTGTGCGTATATGTCTGTGGGACTTTGACTGTGACTGTGTCTGTGTGACTGTGACTGTGTATGTGTGACTGTATCAGTGACTGTGCCTGTTTGACTGTGTATGTGCGACTGTGAATGTGTCTGTGTGACTGTGACTGTGTGACTGTATGATGTTAGGGTTGAACAACAAATAGAAAATTCAATCAGATTTAATTATGCTATTACTTGCAAGATAGAACAAGCTGGATTGCCAAAGTCGTAGTTGAACTAAATGGTGCAGACTCTGCAGTGGATTTCATTGGAATAAGTTATCCTGAAAGTTGGTAGGCAGCCGGAGGGGGCAAAAATGAACTAGCATGGTTCCTTATTTTTTCGAATCGGCCTCCTGGCGACGAGGAGAAGGGCATTCACCTACAAACTGTTTACCCCTCTGAGAGGGCAGTAGAAGAAAGCAAGCCAGCTATGTGACAGTTGTAATTATTTTTTGTTTTTGTTTGATTGTTATGACAGGAATATCACCCCAGGAGGTGGGTCTCTCGACACCAACCAGCGGCACCAAGGATTCAGTTCAAATGGTGTTGCCACTCCCACAAATAGTTAGCTTGTATGTATACAATGTTCAGGCATGAGAATTGCAAGGAGGTGCTGGTCATGCTGTACATGTGTAGCCTTTTGTATTTTTGTAATTGTTGGCTGTAATGATAACGCCTGGTGGGGCGTGGTATTAAGGGAACTCTTCGTACGCGGGCAGAGAACGTTCTACCACCTCAACTGGACAAGCTACCATCGCGGTTGACAACGACCTGCAATGCTCAGGGCGACCGTAGGGGGGATCGAACCCCCAACCCTGCTTCGTTTCAGCGATTTGGTGTACCACTAGACCAATCGTATCACTGAAACGGGCTAAATTGTTGGCTGCACAGCTGCTTACTTGTTGGAGTCATGGTACCATGCACTTACCCCCACAGCTGCTCACCATCACCACACCATCAGCATCATCTCACCATCACATCACCATCAACTCACCATGACCTCTCCATCACCACACCATCACCACACCATCACCTCGCAATCACCATCACCACACCATCACCTTACAATCAACATCACCACACCATCACCACTCCATCACCTCGCCTTCACCATCACCACACCATCCCTTCGCCATCACCATTACCACACCATCACCACACCACCACCTCACCCTCAATCTCACCCTCACTCTCACCCTCACCCTCACCCTCAATCTCACCCTCACCCTCACCCTCACCACCACCACCACCACCACCACCACCATCTCCATCACCGCCACCATCCTCTCACCGTCACCACCACCACACCATCACCATCACCTCACTCCCACTCTCACTCTCACCCTCACCCTCACCCTCACCCTGACCACACCACCACCACCACCATCTCCCCATCATCTCACCTTTTCCAGAGGAAGAGGATAGAGCCCTGGCTATGGCAATGCAAGCCAGTTTGAATCGATTAGGCGACCCAGCGCCACCAGCACCAATTCCAGCAGGTGGCAACAACATTAACCAACTGTACCAGCAGTACCAGAATTTCCGCCAGCATGGCACCCCGCTCTATCCTACACATGGTCAGGCGCCCCAAAAGCCAGCTAGCTACCACGCCCCAGCAGCCCAGGCATACCCTAACATACCCTACCAAGTCCAGCCTGCTCCAAGCCCGAGCTATCCCACGACATACCCCGCTCATGGCGTGCCTCAATCAAGTTACCCCCAACCTGCTGCAGCACCCGTGGCTTACAGGTCAGTTCATGCCACTGCAAATGGGAGGGTCCATGGCACCCTTTCATTATGGCTTATGAAGGTGCATTCTGGGTGGGGTCCATGGAATGGCATGGCATCACATCACACCGTCACTAACAGGCCATTGTAAGACCGCTCTACAACATTCGGGGAGGGTCTTCCAAAAAATTAATCTCGGAAAAAGAAAGGCATTATTGCAGCAAGCAAGCAAGATTGCAGCAAGGAAGCATTATTATTAGCACTATTCCGTATAAACAAGCATGACTGCTGCTTGCAACTTGGGAAAGGCTAAGTTAGTTAATATTAGTGAATTAATCATATGAGTGAATGTTAGTTAATATTATAATGACGAGCCGTCTCACCAGACTTATGATTTTATTTGAAGAACTAATATTATTGTGACACTTTTATAGTGTTAGTAAACATTAGTTTTTCAAACACTTATATTAGTTGCCGTTCCCTATTTGCAACCCACTGTCCCTGTTTATTTGATGTATCACATCATTAAGCAAGCCTTGCAGTTCCAAAGCTTTGCAGGTCAGAAAGGGTGCATTATGGGGGGGAAGGGTGCCATGGGGTGCACAAAGGGTGTGTTATGGGGGGGAAGGATACCATAGGGGGTGCACAAAGGGTGCATTATGGGGGTGGGCGTGTGTGTGTGGGGGGGGGGGAGGGGGGGGGCTATAGAGGTGCAGACAAGGGTGCATATTGGGGGGGAAGGGTGCCATGGGGTGCACAAAGGGTGTGTTATGCGGGGTAAGGATACCATAGGGGGTGCACAAAGGGTGCATTATGGGGGTGGGCGTGTGTGTGTGTGTTGGGGGGGGGGGGGGGGGGGGGGGGGGGGCTATAGAGGTGCAGACAAGGGTGCATTATGGGGAGGAAAGGGTTCCATAGGGGTGCACAAAGGGTGTGTTATGGGGGGGAAGGGTGCCATAGGGGGTGCACACAGGGTGTGTTATGGAGGAAAAGGGTGTCATAGGGGTGCAGAAAAGAGTGCGTTGTGGGGGGAAAGGGTGCCATAGGGGTGCAGAAATGGTGTGTTATGGAGGAAAAGGGTGTCATAGGGGTGCAGAAAAGAGTGCGTTGTGGGGGGAAAGGGTGCCATAGGGGGGGCACACAGGGGGTGTTATGGAGGAAAAGGGTGTCATAAGGGTGCAGAAAAGAATGCGATGTGGGGGGAAAGGGTGCCATAGGGGGTGCACACAGGGTGTGTTATGGAGGAAAAGGGTGTCATAGGGGTGCAGAAAAGAGTGCGTTGTGGGGGGAAAGGGTGCCATAGGGGTGCAGAAATGGTGTGTTATGGAGGGAAAGGGTGTCATAGGGGTGCAGAAAAGGGTGCATTATGGGTGGGTGCCATAGGGGTGTAGGAAAGGGTTCTGAAGACCCCTCAAATTTGCAGCATGTGCAAATTCTTTCACCTGCAAATGAAGTAACAAACACTAACGGTTGAAAACACATGGTACAGGCCTACTCAGCCCAGCTACACCCAGCCAGCCCCTAGCCAGGCAAGGCCTGCTCAGTCCAGCTATACTCAGCCCCCACCAGCCCCAGCTGCCCAGGGCTCTGCTGCGGGCCGGGGTCCCATGTCAGCGCTAGCTGCAGCGGCCTCAAGCTTTGGGGCCGCAGCTGTCAAGGCCATCAGCTCAGGCTCTACTTGTGGAGGCTGTGGACGGGGCTTTGGCATAGGCCCTCAAGTGAAGGCCTTGGACCAGACTTGGCATCCGGGGTGTCTGAAATGCGCAGGCTGCGAGCAGTCGCTGATCAGCGGGAGCATTGCCTCATTCCAAGTGGGGCAGGATGGGAAGCCGTACCATGCAGGCTGCCACACACAGAAGTTCGTCCCTCTCTGTGTCATCTGCGGTAGGTAAACCCTGAACCCCAAACCCCAAACCCCAAACCCAAACCCAAACCCCAAACCCTAGATCCTTCCAAGTGGGGCAGGATGGGAAGCCTTACCATGCAAGCTGCCCCACACAGAAGTTTGTCCCATCTCTCTGTCATGTGCGGTACGTCAATCATAAACCCTAAATCCGAGACCCTAAACCCTAAACCTCCATGTGTCATCTGCGGTAGGTCAACCCTAAACCCAAACTAGTCTGTGAGACTTGCGGTAGGTCGCAGCCTTGCTGTCTGTGTGTTTACAGTCTTGCCGGTCAAGGCATTGCTGAATTTGCTAAATATACGTGTGTGCGTGTGTGGGTGTGCATGTTTGGGTGGGTGTGTTTTTCATTCTTGCTGGTCAAGGTGTAGCCAAACATGCTAAATAGACTAGTGTGTGTGTTTGGGTGGGTGTGTTTTACAGTTTTGCCGGTTTTGTTATAAGAGGAGTAGACCAAAGAAGCTAAATTGACTAGGTGTCTGTGCGTGTGGGGGTGCATGTGTGAGTGGGTAGGGGTGTGAGGTGGGTGTTGTTTTTACAGTTTTGCCGGGTTAAGGCGTGCCAAATAAGCTAAATGACTAGTTGTTGTGCGTGTGTGGGTGGCATGTGTGAGTGGGTAGGTTGTGGGTGGGTGTGTTTTAAGTTTTGCCGGTGAAGAGGTGTAGCCAAATAAGCTAAATTGACTAGTGTCTGTGCGTGTGTGGGTGTGCATGTGTGAGTGGGTAGGTGTGGGTGCGGGTGGGTGTGTTTTACGTTTGCGGTTAATAAGGCGTAGGCCAATTAAGCTAAATTGACTAAGTCTGTGCGGTTTGTGGGTGTGCATGTGGAGTGGGTAGGTGTGGGTGGGTGGGTGTGTTTTACAGTTTTGCCGGTTAAGGCGTAGCCAAATAAGCTAAATTGACTAGTGTCTGTGCGTATGTGTGGGTGTGCATGTGTGAGTGGGTAGGTGTGGGTGGGTGTTGTTTTACAGTTTTTGCCGGTTAAGGCGTAGCCAAATAAGCTAAATTGACTAGTGTCTGTGCGTGTGTGTGGGTGTGCATGTGTGAGTGGGTAGGTGTGGGTGGGTGTGTTTTACAGTTTTGCCGGTTAAGGCGTAGCCAAATAAGCTAAATTGACTAGTGTCTGTGCGTGTGTGTGGGTGTGCATGTGTGAGTGGGTAGGTGTGGGTGGGTGTGTGTTTTACAGTCTTGCCGGTTAAGGCGTAGCCAATAAGCTAAATTGACTAGTGTCTGTGCGTGTGTGGGTGTGCATGTGTGAGTGGGTAGGTGTGGGTGGGTGTGTTTTACAGTTTTGCCGGTTAAGGCGTAGCCAAATAAGCTAAATGACTAGTGTCTGTGCGTGTGTGGGTGTGCATGTGTGAGTGGGTAGGTGTGGGTGGGTGTGTTTTACAGTTCTTGCCGGTTAAGGCGTAGCCAAATAAGCTAAATTGACTAGTGTCTGTGCGTGTGTGGGTGTGCATGTGTGAGTGGGTAGGTGTGGGTGGGTGTGTTTTACAGTTTTGCCGGTTAAGGCGTAGCCAAATAAGCTAAATTGACTAGTGTCTGTGCGTGTGTGGGTGTGCATGTGTGAGTGGGTAGGTGTGGGTGGGTGTGTTTTACAGTTTTGCCGGTTAAGGCGTAGCCAAATAAGCTAAATTGACTAGTGTCTGTGCGTGTGTGGGTGTGCATGTGTGAGTGGGTAGGTGTGGGTGGGTGTGTTTTACAGTCTTGCCGGTTAAGGTGTAGCCAAATAAGCTAAATTGACTAGTGTCTGTGCGTGTGTGGGTGTGCATGTGTGAGTGGGTAGGTGTGGGTGGGTGTGTTTTACAGTTTTGCCGGTTAAGGCGTAGCCAAATAAGCTAAATTGACTAGTGTCTGTTGCGTGTGTGGGTGTGCATGTGTGAGTGGGTAGGTGTGGGTGGGTGTGTTTTACAGTTTTGCCGGTTAAGGCGTAGCCAAATAAGCTAAATTGACTACTGTCTGTGCGTGTGTGGGTGTGCATGTGTGAGTGGGTAGGTGTGGGTGGGTGTGTTTTACAGTTTTGCCGGTTAAGGCGTAGCCAAATAAGCTAAATTGACTAGTGTCTGTGCGTGTGTGGGTGTGCATGTGTGAGTGGGTAGGTGTGGGTGGGTGTGTTTTACAGTTTTGCCGGTTAAGGCGTAGCCAAATAAGCTAAATTGACTAGTGTCTGTGCGTGTGTGGGTGTGCATGTGTGAATGGGTAGGTGTGGGTGGGTGTGTTTTACAGTTTTGCCGGTTAAGGCGTAGCCAAATAAGCTAAATTGACTAGTGTCTGTGCGTGTGTGGGTGTGCATGTGTGAGTGGGTAGGTGTGGGTGGGTTTGTTTTACAGTCTTGCCGGTCAAGGCATAGCCAAATATGCTTAAAAGGCTTGCCTGGCCTTAAATAGTTATATTGGGAAGGGCTGCATACAAAACAAAACTCTGGTGGACTGAACCCCCAAAAATCGTAAACGAATGGGGCCCGAAGTTTGTGCTATGCAGATGATTAAACTTCAATTACAAACCCTGTTAACCAATACATTGTTAAGTTGGGGGGTCTTCGGCACACACAGTCCACTGCAATTTTGTCAAGTGTGTCAGTTGAAGTGACCAGCTGCCACTGGCCATGCAAAGCCAGGTCAGCCAGGCCAGGTTAGCTTCAGGTCAAATCCAGCCCGCAGGGCCGATTCTCGAAACAGTTTCAACTTTTCTGAAATCAGGCATGAGTAGCCCAACCAGCTACACAACTTTGCCTAGAGAATTCTGAAATACTGACAAAACTATGGGTTTCATCACAGGGCCGATTCCCAAAACGATGGCTTTTATCGCAAATTGCGATGAATTGCACTTCAAAAAACTAGTTATAGAGAGATGGCAGCACTGCAGCAATTCAAATTGGGGGGGGGGGGGGGGGGGGGGGGGGGGGGGGGGGGGGGGTTGTATGTGGGAGGGTGGATAAGTGAAACTGAGAGATCAGGGACGGTGGGTTAAAGGGAGAGAAGGTGGGCTAGTTTATTTTTTCAGATTGTTGTACATGTGCTGCCATATTTCGACCTGCTCCTAAACGTGTGTTCCCCCCCGTGCCCTCACCTTAGAACCACACACACACACACACACACACACATGCACACACGCACACATGGACGCTCGCACACACACACACACACTGACACACACTCACACGAGCACGCACCCACATTGTTGTACATGTGCTGGCAGATGGCTCCCTGCTCCTTATTTAAACGATGGCATGCTGCAGCATTGGAATTTGGGGAGGTCTAAAAAATACTGCCAACTGTGCCCGCGGCTTGGATGTAGTTCAGTACTTGTACCCGGAAGCTCCAAATCCGATTTTTTTATTTTTTTATTTTTAGATTTTTATCAGAGATTGAAGCGTTCCCAAGAGCTTTCCCAAGAGCGGGAGCATTGCCTCATTTCAAGTGGGGCAGGATGGGAAGCCTTATCATGCAGGCTTCCACACACAGAAGTTCGTCCCTCTCTGTCATCTGCGGTAGGTAAACCCTGAACCCAAAACCCCATACCCCAAAGCCAAAACCCAAACCCTAGATCATTTCAAGTGGGGCAGGATGGGAAGCCTTACCATGCAGGCTGCCACACACAGAAGTTTGTCTCTCTCTGTGTAATCTGTTGTAGGTAAACCCTACACACTAAACCCCAAACCCCAAACCCTAGATCATTTCAAGTGGGGCAGGATGGGCAGCCTTACCATGCAAGCTGCCCCACACAGAAGTTTGTCCCTCTCACTGTCATGTGCGGTACGTTAACCCTAAACCCTAAACCCCGGACCCTAAACCCTATGCCTGTGTGTTTTTGCCGGTCAAGGCATAGCCAAATATGCTAAACCACACACCACACCACACCACACCACACTACGCCACACCACACAACACCAAACCACACACACCACACCACACACACCACGTACCACACCACACCACACCACACCACACCACACCACGTACCACACCACACCACGTACCACACCACACCACACCACACACACACCACACCACACCACCCACACACACCACACCACACCACACCACACCACGTACCACACCACACCACACCACACCACACCACACCACGTACCACACCACACCACGTACCACACCACACCACACCACACACACACCACACCACACCACACCACACCACACTTG
>JACBWV010000610.1:17838028-17873028 GCA_013435795.1 Chlamydomonas sp. ICE-L | reverse complement strand
GGAAAGCTACTTCTGGCGGGAGAAGTACTGCAAACATCACAACCTAGAGGCTGGTAGCACACGCTGTTTATCCTGCAACCGTCACCGCCCTAATGGTGAAGAGTGAGTAGGGTTTAGAGTTTAGGGTAAACTTGGTGCAACCGTCACCGCCCTAATGATGAAGAGTGAGTAGCGTTTAGGGTTTAGGGGTATACTTGGTGCAACCGTCACCGCCCTAATGGTGAAGAGTGAGTAGCGTTTAGGGTTTAGGGTAAACTTCGTGCAACCGCCACCGCCCTAATGATGAAGAGTGAGTAGGGTTTAGGGTTTAGGGAAAACTTGGTGCTACTATCACCGCCCTAATGGTAAAGGTTGAGTAGGGTTTAGGGTAAACTTGGTGCAACCGCCACCGCCCTAATGATAAAGAGTGAGTAGGGTTTAGGGTTTAGGGTAAACTTGGTGCAACCGCCACCGCCCTAATGATGAAGAGTGAGTAGGGTTTAGGGTTTAGGGTAAACTTGGTGCTACCATCACCGCCCTAATGGTAAAGGTTGAGTAGGGTTTAGGGTAAACTTGGTGCAACCGCCACCGCCCTAATGATAAAGAGTGAGTAGGGTTTAAGGTTTAGGGTAAACTTGGTGCAACCGCCACCGCCCTAATGATGAAGAGTGAGTAGGGTTTAGGGTTTAGGGAAAACTTGGTGCTACCATCACCGCCCTAATGGTAAAGGTTGAGTAGGGTTTAGGGTAAACTTGGTGCAACCGCCACCGCCCTAATGATAAAGAGTGAGTAGGGTTTAGGGTCTAGGGTAAACTTGGTGCAACCGCCACCGCCCTAATGATGAAGAGTGAGTAGGGTTTAGGGTTAAGGGTAAACTTGGTGCAACCGCCACGGCCCTAATGATGAAGAGTGAGTAGGGTTTAGGGTTTAGGGTAAACTTGGTGCAACCATCACCGCCCTAATGGTGAAGGTTGAGTAGGGTTTAGGGTAAACTTGGTGCAACCATCACCGCCCTAATGGTGAAGGTTGAGTAGGGTTTAGGGTAAACTTGGTGCAACCGTCACCTCCCTCATGGTGAAGATTGAGTAGCTCTTGTTAAGTGCTGGTTGAGTGTGCATACGTGAATACACTACCCACCTTCTGCCATCTCCAAGGTTATGTGCAACATCGGCCTCCAGCTAGCTCTAAGAATACATCGTCCACTACACACAGTGAGTAGCCATCGTGCAACCGTAACAGCCCTAATGGTGAAGAGTGAGTAGCTCATTTTGAGTGCTTGTTGAGTGTGCATACGTGTGCATACCCCACCCACCGTCTGCCATCTTCAGGGTTATGTGCGACGTTGGCCTGCAGCCGGCACTAGGAATGCATTGTCCACTACGCACAATGAGTAGCCATCGTGCAACGGTAACAGTCCTAATGGTGAAGAGTGAGTAGCTCTTGTTGAGTGCTGGTTGAGTGTGCATACATGTGTGTACACTACCCACCTTCTGCCATCTCCAAGGTTATGTGCGACATTGGCCTGCAGCCGGCATTAAGAATGCATCATCCACTTCACACAGTGAGTAGCCATCATGCAACCGGCACGGCCCTAATGGTGAAGAGTGAGTAGCCATCGTGCAACCGGCACGGCCCTAATGGTGAAGAGTGAGTAGCCCTTTCATCTTCTACCTGCCAACTTCGTGTGATTCACAGCAGTGCTCTTTAACCCTCTTTCGCACATTGACCAAATCGCCCTCTTTCGCACATCGTCCAAATCGCCCTCTTTCGCCCTCTTCAGGCTCATCGACCAAATCACCCTCTTTTGCCCTCTTTCGCACATCGTCCAAATCGCCCTCTTTCGCCCTCTTTAGGCACATCGACCAAATCACCCTCTTTTGCCCTCTTTTTCACATCGTCCAAATCGCCCTCTTTCGCCCTCTTTAGGCACATAGACCAAATCCTGCTGTAATATAGTTCGTGTGTATAGTATGAAAAGTGGAAGAAATGTCATAATATCGTAATACATTTGCCTATGTTAAGTATGATATAACGATATTATGACATTTTATTCCTCTTTTCATCTCCTTCCAACTCCAATCAATACGTTCTCAAACCGTTATATTTGCACGAGTGTACGTGTGTATGCATGTATTTATGTATGTTTGTCCAGGGGTAGGCCAAATAGGCTGAAGGGACTGTGTATATTTGAATGGTCCAAACTCACAACTTTCCACTGACCACTGGCAACCAATCCCAACTCTAAAACATATGTCAGTACCTGTGCAGACAGCCGATTACAACGCCTTAAGCACTTTGTTTTGCGTCCGGCGCATCGTGAGTTGAGCAACTCGGTGCGACCCCAGTTTGACACGCTGACCCTGAACCTTGCGGATCACAAAGCGTGGAGCCCGGGGGTTCGGAGGTGCATTTATGACTACTTCAGCCAGCACATGCGTTGCCATGCAGCGACGTAACGTGAATTTTTTCAACTCTGAAAGTGGGGTTTTTCCAGCTCTATGGTTTTAGGCCTCCTCCTAGGACAGCGTTCTAGTGCCATTTCTAGCTTTTTGGAGCTATTTATGGCAAAGCAAACAAAAAAACTTTTTTTTTCTTTTTTACAGCGCTAATTTCTCTAAAACGAGGTCAAAACTAGCGATCGCTTGGTATAGAAATGAATGATGAAATTCAAATCCCTGCAACGTTATGGCGACGCTTCTCACACAAACCAAAACAGTCGAGGTATGGGTACTGAAATGGCAACAAGAAAAAGTAGTGCTGATAGATGCCTTAGACGCTACGACCAGGATGTGGTGACACGGCCCCTAAGTCATTGCTCAGCCGACAAACAGCATATCAACCGGCACGTCCAAGGGCCTCCTCCTTAAACCTCCCACCCACCCCCAGCCCCCCCCTATATTCTCTAACCTTCTACCTCCGACCTTCTACCTCCAAACTCCAAACTCCAAACTTCTAATTCTAAACTTTTAACTCCAACCTCCAAGTTCCAACCTTCAACCTTCAACCTCGTACGTCTAACGACCAAACTCCAAATTCCAAACTCCAACCACCGACCTCCTACCTCCAACCTCCAACCACCAACCTTCTACCTCCTACCTCCTACTTCCAATGACCAAACTCCAAATTCCAAACTCTAAGCTCCTACTCCCTAACTGAAAAAGCCGAGCCCTCAAACCTTGATCCCTTGGATCTAACCAGAATGTTCTTCCTTCCATCCTTGGTGGATCAACCACTCATTAGGCATAATATGATAATCGATCCCTTTATAGATATGGTTTTAAAATGTGTACAATTTTATAGCAAATGCTTTTGCCTTTGCCTTGAACTTTGACTACCGTTACCGTTGCTGGTTGGCTCCAGTGCAATCAAGCAAACTGGCTCCCTCAATTTCACGCCTTATAATAAGGAGTACCTTTTTTTTTTCTTTTCCCTCCATCTCTCTGGTGGGTCAGGTGACCTAGAAAAGTTGTAAACTGTATTAAATCCTTGCAGCCTGTTTCCATTTGAGGGTTTGTTGAGGGACTAGAACCGTCCTTAACAATCGGAAACACTCGGTCACTTGTAATACGCTTTACCTACTTGTACAACGCTGTACATACTTGTACAACGCTGTACATACTTGTATTACGTTGTACCTACTTGTACGACGCTGTACCTACTTGTACTTTGCTGTACCTACTTGCAAACAGTACTTCCCACAGAAGCAGGTGATGTGGAGGGTTATGTATACCCCCCCCACACACCCACACACACAAACAACCTAGACAAGTTTAAGACTGTATTATCCCCTTAGTATGCTCCCTGGTCTCTGTGGGTCTCGCATGGGGAGACTTGGAATTGGAAGACAGTTAGCAGCCCAGAGTTGGCTGAAAAAACATGTAACAATTAAAATCCAAATTCTCTCATGTTGGTGCACACCCTAAAACCCTAACTCTAGGCCCTAAATCTCTCAGGTGGTTGCACATGGGTGTTGCTGCTGATGTCCTGACTTGAAAAACCATGTAACAAGTCAAAGTCAAATTCAAATTCTATCAGGTGGGTGCACATGGGTAGTGCTTCTGAAGGCCATGACTTGAAAAAACAAGTAACAATTCAAATTCAAATTCTATCAGGTGGGTGCACATGGGTAGTGCTGCTGAAGGCCACGACTTGGAAAACCATGTAACAATTCAAATTCAAATTCTTATAGGTGGATGCAGCTGGGTAGTGCTGCTGAAGGCTAAGACTTGTGCCTGCTGTGTTTGTTTATGTTTATGTTTATGTTTATGTTTACAACTTGGAAAACCCTGTTACTATTCAAATTCAAATTCAAATTCAAATTCTCTCAGGTGGGTGCGCATGGGTAGTGCTGCCGAAGGCCACGACTTGTGCCTGCTGTGTACAAGCAGCGTTGTGATCGACACCAAGGATGCCCAGCCTCTGTATCAGGAGGTCATTGCCTTCTATAGAGACATGGGGTAAGTTTGAATGGTGATCTAGAGGCAAGCAGTTTGCTGCCTGCGTTACCTGTTTGTGTATCTGTATGTGTTTATGTGTATGTTTATTTCACTATGTGGCAGGTTAGAATAGAGACTGAGAGGCAAGCAGTTTGCTGGCTACTTCACCTGTTTGTGTTTGTGTATGTGTTTGTGTATGTGTATATTTACACTTGACCTGTTTGTGTATGTGTATGTTTATTTCACTAGTGGCAGGTTGGAAATGAGATTTAGAGGCAAGCAGTTTGCTGGCTACTTCACCTGTTTGTGTTTGTGTATGTGTATGTGTATATTTACACTTTACCTGCTTGTGTATGTGTATGTTTATTTCACTAGTGGCAGGTTGGAAATGAAACTTAGAGGCAAGCAGTTTGCTGGCTACTTTACCTGTTTGTGTTTGTCTATGTGTTTGTGTATGTGTATGTATGTTTCCTTCTCTATGTGGTAGGTTAGAATGGTGATATAGAGGCAAGCAGTTTGATGGCCACTGTACCTCTTGGGGTATGTGTGTGTATGTTTACTTCTCTATGGGGTAGGGTGGAATGGTAATTAGAGGCAAGTAGTTTGCTGGCCACTGTTGCTCTTTGTGTATGTGTGTGTATGTTAACTTCTCTATGGGGTAGGGTGGAATGGTGATCTAGAGGCAAGTAGTGTGCTGGCCACTGTTGCTCTTTGTGTATGTGTGTGTGTATGTTTACTTCTCTATGGGGTAGGGTAGACTAGCGATTTACCGGCAAGCAGTTTCTTGGTCACTTAACTCGTTTGTGTATGTGTACCTCTCTATGGGGTAAGTTTGGATGGTGATTTAGAGAGACAGGATATGATTTAGAGACAGGGGTTATGATTTAGAGAGAGGGGATATGATTTAGAGAGAGGGGATATGATTTAGAGAGACAGGATATGATTTAGAGAGAGGGGATATGATTTAGAGAGAGGGAATATGATTTAGAGAGAAAGGATATGATTTAGAGAGACAGGATATGATTTAGAGACAGGGGATATGATTTAGAGAGAAAGAATATGATTTAGAGAGACAGGATATGATTTAGAGAGACAGGATATGATTAAGAGAGAAAGGATATGATTTAGAGAGACAGGATATGATTTAGAGACAGGGGATATGATTAAGAGAGAGGGGATATGATTTAGAGAATCAGGATATGATTTAGAAAAACAGGATATGATTTAGAGAGAGGGGATATGATTTAAAGAGAGGGAATATGATTTAGAGAAAGGGGATATGATTTAGAGAGAAAGGGTATGATTTAAAGAGACAGGATATGATTTAGAGAAAGGGGATATGATTTAGAGAGAAAGGGTATGATTTAGAGAGAAAGGGTAAGATTTAGAGAGAGGGGATATGATTTAGAGAGACAGGATATGATTTAGAGAGAGGGGATATGATTTAGAGAGAGGGGATATGATTTAGAGGGAGGGGATATGATTTAGAGAGAGGGGATATGATTTAGAGAGAGGGGATATGATTTAGAGAGACAGGATATGATTTAGAGAGAGGGGATATGATTTAGAGAGAGGGGATATGATTTAGAGAGAGGGGATATGATTTAGAGAGAGGGGATATGATTTAGAGAGACAGGATATGATTTAGAGAGAGGGGATATGATTTAGAGAGAGGGGATATTCACTGTTTGTTTTTACGTGCGACGCGTCACAAATTGAGCGACTTGGTGCAGCCCCAGTGCGATGTGCTGCCACCCAAACCCCATGGATTGGAAGCGCGGAGCCTGGGGGGTCAGGGGGGTATTTCTTACTAGATTAGCCGGACACATGTGTCACCATGCAGCCACCACCCCCCATCCCTAAACCCTGAACCCCACACCCACCCATTCCTCCGAAAGATCCCTCTTCGCACCATCCCGCCTCTCCTGTTGGTGGATGGGAAGGAAGACTTTTCTGAATTTGTGACCACCACCACCACCACCCATCACCACCAGCCACCACCACCTATCCCTAAACCCGGAACCCCACACCCACCCATTCCTCCAAAGGATGCCTCTTCCCACCATCCCGCCTCTGCTGTTGGTGGATGGGAAGGCGCTGTAAGACTTTTCTGAATTTGTGACCACCACCACCACCACCCATCACCACCAGCCACCACCACCTATCCCTAAACCCTGAACCCCACACCCACCCATTCCTCCAAAGGATGCCTCTTCCCACCATCCCGCCTCTGCTGTTGGTGGATGGGAAGACGCTGCATGAATTCTCTGGCAAGGAAGGCCGGGAATCCGAAGGGGGACCAGTCTTCCACATCAGGGGGCTCTGCTTGGCCACAGTGCATCGGTCCATCCCGAGCATTGTCCGCTCTCTTGGTGGTGGTATTAATGTGAAAACAGTCTCGAGCCCCATCCCCGGCGCCACTGAGACTGTGCGATGCAAGGTCTCAGCGATCCTTGTGTACTATGGCTTCCCCCGCCTCCTAACAGGCTCTATCATAGCTCACGAATTGCTAGTAAGTAGGAGGTTGAGAAGCAGTTTTTGTATGCTGTTATGAGGGCTGGTCAAGATATCACAGGCTCAAGAATAGCTCACGAATTGCTGGCAAGTAGGAGGCTGTGTAGCAGTATCTTGTATGCTGTTAAGTGGGCTGATCAATTTATCAAAGGCTTTATCATAGCTCAGGAATTGCTGGAAGTAGGTGGTTGAGAAGCAGTTTTTGTATGCTTTTATGAAGGATGATCAAGTTATCACAGGCTCTAGAATAGCTCACGAATTGCTGGCAAGTAGGAGGCTGTGCAGCAGTATCTTGTATGATGTTGTGTGGTCTGATCAAGGTATCACAGGCTCTAGAATAGCTCATGAATTGCTGGTAAGTAAGATATTGTGCAGCAGTATCTTGTATGATGTTAAGTGGTCTGGTCAAGTTATCACAGGCTTTATCATAGCTCATGAATTGCTGGCAAGTAGGAGGCTGTGCAGCAGTATCTTGTATGATGTTAAGTTGGCTGATCAAGTTATCACAGGCTTCATCATAGCTCATGAATTGCTGGCAAGTAGGAGGCTGTGCAGCAGTATCTTGTATGATGTTAAGTTGGCTGATCAAGTTATCACAGGCTTTATCATAGCTCATGAATTGCTGGCAAGTAGGATGTTGTGTAGCAGTATTTTGTATGATGTTAAGTGCTCTGGTCAAGTTATCACAGGCTTTATCATAGCTCACGAATTGCTGGCAAGTAGGTTCCTGCATATCATATGATGTTGACCAAAGGTGAGTATGATATCATGACATCATTCAAATTGCATCATATGATGTTGTATATAAATGGTAACTTCAGCCTAGTCAGACTGCCGGCATCATATGATATCATATGATGACATAATATGATATCCTCCCACATATATGCCCCCCCCCCCTCCCCCCGTACCTCGAAACCACCTGGGTGTATTGACACGAACTCGATGGTATTCAGATGAAAGTACGGTTCTCTATCCATATCGATGAAGCGGTACAAAATAGTTTTCCTTGCCCCTCCCCCATGGCTACCACAAGTATAGTCTTGCACACCTTTCAAATCCATACCCTGCCTCCTCCACACACATACAATGACAGAGACAGAGGCACACATACGGATAATCACATTTTCACCATTAACATCCTGAAGCAAGCCCACCAACCAAATGCGCTGAGGCAGATGCGCACATACGGATAATCATATTTCACCATCAACATCCTGAAGCAAGCCCACCATCCAAATGCGCTGAGGCAGATGCACACATACGGATAATCACATTTTCACCCACAAGATGCTGAAGCACTCCCGACTATCCACCAAATGCAGCATTAGTGTATAGAGCTGCACAGAGGCAGATGCACACATATGGATAATCACATTTTCACCCACAACATTCTGAAGCAAGCTGACCCACCAAATGCGCTGAGGCAGATCCGCACATATGGATAATCACATTTTCACCCACAAGATGCTGAAGCACGCCCGACTATCCACCAAATGCAGCATTAGTGTATAGAGCTGCACTGAAGCAGATGCACACATATGGATAATCACTTTTCCACCCACAACATCCTGAAGCAGGCCCACCTACCCACCAAATGCGCTGAGGCATATGCACATTTTCATCACATTTTCACCCACAAGATGCTGAAGCAAGCCCACCCACCCACCAAATGCACCATGTGTGTATAGAGCTGCGCTGAGGTAGATGCACACATATGGATAATCACATTTTCACCCACTAGATGCTGAAGCAAGTTCACCCACCGAGTGCGCTGAGGCAGATTCACACATATGGATAGACGCATTTTCGCCCCAAAAATCCTGATGCCAGCTGACCCACCCAATGCGCTGAGGTAGATGCACACATATGGATAAACGCATTTTCGCCCACAACATCTTGATGCCAGCTCACCCACCCACCCACACACCAAATGCGCTGAGGCATATGCACACATATGGATAATCACGTTTGCACCCACAACATCCTGAAGCAAGCCCGGCCACCCATATGTGTACAGAGTTGCACTGAGGCAGATGCATACATATGGATAATCATATGTTCACCCAAATGATGCTGAAGCAAAACCACCCACCCACCAAATACACCATGTGTGTATAAAGCTGCTCTGAGGCAGATGCACACATTTGGATAATCACATGTCCACCTACAACATCCTGAAGCAATCCCACCCACCAAATGGGCTGTGGCAGATGCACACATATGGATAATCACATTTGCACCCACACCTAAACATCCACTCCCACGCCGCAACCCACAGACAACCCAACAGGCGCACACCCAGGCCCAACAGCCCTACAACCAACAGCCAAACACCCAACAGCCCACACCCACACCCAAAAGCAACACCACAACCCAACAGCGCAACACCAAACACCCCAAGGCCCAACATTGCCACACGCAAACACCCAAAAAGCCACACCAACAGCCACACCAACAATCCACACCCACAATTCACAACATCCACACACCAATTACCAACATTCACAACACCAAATCCACAAACCCAACATACCAAAATCAACACCCAACATCCCACACACACCCAACATCCACACCACAACACCCCAACATCCAGACCCAACAAAAAAACATCCACACCCAAATACAAACCCACACAAAACATCAACACCCAAAACAACCAACATACACAACAAACATAAACACCCACACCAAACAACTCCACACACAAACACCCAACATCCACACCCAACACCCAACATCCACACCCAACACCCAAAAATCCACACCAACACCCAATCCACCCAATTCCCAAAACCACACCCCCAACACCCCAAATCCACACCCAACACCCAACATCCACACCCAACACCCAACATCCACACCCAATTCCCAACATCCACACCCAACACCCAACATCCACACCCAACACCCAACATCCACACCCAACACCCAACATCCTGAAGCCAGCCCACCTACCAAATGCAGTGAGGCATGTTCACACATATGGATAATCACATTTGCACCCACACCTAACATCCACTCCCACACCCACACCCAACACCCAACATCTACACCCACGCCCAACATCCAACACCCAACACCCAACATCCACACCCAACATCCTGACGCCAGCCCACCTACTAAATGCAGTGAGGCAGATTCACACATATGGATAATCACATTTGCACCAACACCTAACATCCACACCCACACCCAACACCCAACATCCACACCCACACCCAACACCCAACACCCACACCCAACACCTAACATTCACACCCACACCCAACACCCAACACCCAACACCCTAACACCCAACACCCACACCCGAACAGGACAACACCCACACCCAACAGCCAACAGCGAACACACACACCCAACACCAAACACCCAACACCCACACACTTCCCAACATGACACACCAACAGACAACAGCCAAACAACCAAAACCCAACAACCAAATACCCAACAGCACAACCCAAAACACAAACACCAACAAGCAGACACCAAAACCCAACCGCAACACCGAACGGCACACTAACCACAACCTCAACAGCCAAGACACCCAAACGACCAAACAGGCCACAACCAACACCCAACACCCAACACCCAACACCCAACACACCCACAACCCTAAACCACAAACAGCCACACCCACACCAACACCACAAAAACCGGACAGTTACACACCAACACCAACACCCAAACAACAAAACACACACCCCACCCAAACACCCAAAGCCACACACACACCACAACACCAACACCAAACAGCCACACCCACCACCACCAAAACCAACACCCAAACAAATAACGACCACACCACACCCAAAATGTCCAACACCCAACCACCCACACCAACAGCCACACACACACCGCACACCGACAACCAACACCCAACACCCAACACACCACACCCAACACCGAAAGGGGCCACACCACACCCAACAGGGCAACACCCAACACCAAAACGACCCAACAGCATACACTCCACACCCAACAGCCAAAACCCACAACACCCAAACCCCAAAAGCCTCACAACCAACACCACACCCAACAGCCACAACACACCCTAAAAAGGACAACAAACAACACCCACACCCAACACAAACAGCCACAAACAACACACCAGCAGACCACTACCCCCACCCACACCCACACGCGAACACCCACACCCAACACCAACACCTCACACCCAACACCGAACACCCCGACAGCCACACCACAAACCAACACACTAAAACCAACAGCCATACACCCAACACCCAACCCACAACATCCAACACGCAACACCCAACACCCAACACCCAACACCCAACACCAACATCTAACATCCACACCCACACCAACACCCAACACCCAACACCTAACATCCACACCCACACCCAACATCCAACACCCAACACCCACACCCAACACCTAACATCCACACCCACACCCAACATCCAACACCCACACCCACACCCAACATCCAACACCCACACCCACACCTAACACCCACACCCAACACCCAACACCAACACCTAACATCCACACCCACACCAACACCCAACACCCAACACCCAACATCCAACAAACAACAAACAACAAACAACACCCAACACCCAACACCCAACACCCAATACCCAACACCCAACACCCAATACCCAACACCCAACACCCACACCCAACATCCAACACCCAACACACACACCTGACATCCACACCCACACCCAACACCTAACACCCAACACCCAACATCCTGAAGCCAGCCCACCTACCGAATGCAGCATGCGTACATGCGCCTGAGGAACATTGCCAAGCTGGACCCCCAAGTCGAGGAGGGCCTAGCCCAACTCATGGCCTGCCTCTGGCTGGACCAGCAGCATGGCCGCCTTGAGTCTCAGCCTGAGGAGCAGCGACTGTCCAGCTATTTCAGTTTTCAGATCCGGGAGGACAAGTCTCAAGTGTATGGAGAAGGGTTCAGGATTGCGTATGACCAGTACCAGCGTCAGGGCGGGGGTTCCAGGGGGCTGGTTTCTGTGCTGGACTCAGTCATCCGAACAGGCAGGATCTCCTGAAGACCAGCATAAAGCCGACCCGACTAAGAAATGCCAATCAATGGTCGTTAGCTGATAAAAGTTGCTTACGGTTCGGCGGGTCTCAACAGTCGAGCCGAGGTGAAGCATAAGTCACAATGATAGAGGGAATTTCTGTGCTGGACTCAGTCATCCGAAGAGGCAGGATCTCCTGAATACCAGCATAAAGCCAACCCGTCTAAGAAATGTCAATGGTCGTTAGCTGATCAAAGTGGCTCACAGTTCGGCGGGTCTCAACAGGCGAGTCTAAGTGAGGCATACATCACGATGATTAAGGGAATTTCTGTGCTGAACTTAGTCATCCGAACAGGCAGGATCTCCTGAAGACCAGTATGCACTATTTCTTTTTTCGGCCATGTGTATCAGCTTCTTGGCAGCTCCCTTTCTCTGTCCTTGGGCCAAACTTGAAGTTAGCCAGCGCGTCTGAAAGCTGATATGATAGGCGTTCCAATGCAGCTGCAAGTTTTGGGTATGACCCAGTGGCTGGCTATTGGAGCTGGTGGGAAGCTGCAATGAGTAGCACCCAAAAAAGCACGGTGCCAGTATGAAAGCTTGTAATGAGTTCCACAGGCCACCATTGGTGGTATCCAAGTAGAGGGTATAAGATTGTACCGGTGGGTTCCTATCCATGGGTAACCTGCCAGGCAGTACATGATAGGACTCGTGGGTCATATCAGAACAGCCATTGTTGTTCGTGGGCACCTCAAATTGTAAGTGTTGAGTTGCTAGTACTTTCAAAATCTGTGTTTCATGAGGTGAAATCTACGTTTCCATTGGAATGGACCCTCCAAAATCTGTGTTTGGGACGTTCCGTTTTGAACAACCCTGCTGATCAGTGTTTCATTTGTGGGGCTACGGGTAGCAGCTTCCAGCCAGCTCCATTGGCCAGAGACTGATTCAAGCCCTAAGCTTACAGTTGCATTGGAACGCCTGTCATGCTAGCTTTCAGACTCACTAGCTAGCTAGCTAGCTTCAGGTTTGGGCCAAGTGGGGTAAAAGGAGCGGCCTAGAAGCTACTACGCGTAGCCCCCACAAAAATAGTGGATGTTTCCTGTCAGGCTGTCACTTGATCTTCTGTGTGTGTGTGCAGTCTGTTGGTGGATGCCCCAGTGCAAGCTAACCGGCTGGCCCCCTCAACCTCACACCTCATAATGAGGCGTACCATTTATTTATTTATTTGTGTGCAGTCTGGATCATTGCGGGGGTTTTCTTTTCAGCTTTTCATAGCAGCTTCTAGGCAGCTCCCTGAGCCGACTACTTGGCTACACAGAACTGTTTCAGCAGTTCTGGAAAGCTGATTATGTCAGCTTTAAGGAACTCGAGGTTGCGCCAAGTTTGGCGGAATAGCCAGTCAGGGTAGCTGCCTAAAAGCTGCTGCTTGTAGCTGAAAATAAATTTAATGAATCATGGTTCGGGAGTAGCCAGCTTCAGATTGGCGAAGGGGGTGCAACAGCCTTAGAGCCTTTAGGGATCTCAAAAAGGCTGCTAGTAGCGCCCCCAAACGCTACTAGGAGCACCATGGTGCTACAGAAAGACACTGGTTCCTTACCTTTCAACTACCCTGGGTTAAGGAGTAGCCAGTTTCAGGTTGAGGGAGGGCGAGTTGCTTATGAACACGAGGACAGGCGAGGGGAGTTGGGGGGGGGGGGGGGGGCCAACAAGAAAAGGATGCGGACAGGCGAGGGGTGTTGGGTGAGGGGGAGTTGCTGACGAGAACAGGACGCGGACAGGCGAGGGGAGCTGGGGGAGGGAAAGTTGCTGAGGAGGACGAGGACAGGCGAGGGGGGTTGGGGGAGGGGGAGTTTCCGACGAGGACAGGACAAGGACAGGCGAGGGGACTTGGGGGAGGGGGAGTTGCTGACGAAGACGAGAACAGGCGACGGGAATTGGGGGAGGGGGAGTTGCTGACGAGGACGAGGACAGGCAAGAGGAGTTGAGGGAGGGGGAGTTGCTGAGAAGGACGAGGACAGGCGAGGGGAGTTGGGGAGGGGGAGTTGCTGACGAGGACGAGGTCAGGCGAGGGGTCTTGGGGGAGGTGGAGTTGCTGATGAGGACAGGACGAGGACTTTGCCTTGGTATCTGTATTCGTTTTTTACAGGAAGGTTTTTTGCCTCAAAGGGTGGGTGTCTGTGCACAAGCCCTAGACTCAAGGATTGCAGGGTTATTCTTTTCGGCTTTTCATAGCAGCTTCTAGGCAGCTCCCTAAGCCGACTACTTGGCTACACGCCTACACTCAACTATTTCAGCAGTTCTGGAAAGCTGATTATATCAGCCGCAAGGTGCTTGAGGTTACACCAATTTTGGCTGAATACACACGCCCTATACTCAAGGATTGGCGAGAGCCCCCAGATTCACCCCGCTGTCTGTTTGTCCGTCCGATCGACAGTAGTTGGAGCCAAGACCTTGCTGGGGGATAAAGATAACTGCCTATCCCCGCTGGACGAATGGTTCAGTGGCAGTTCCAGTGGGAGGACAGTACCTTGGTGACTGTATCTTGTTTTTACAGGAAGATTTTTTGCCACAAAGGGTGGGTCTCCGTGCACTAGCCCTAGACTCAGGGATTGTGTCGATGTGATCGGCGGAGTCACTCCTATACAAGGGGGGAGTAGGCACCCGTAGGTTGGTGGGAGATGCGCACCCATGACGATGGCTTACAGAACTCCACTGAGGGTGGGGGATAAAGGGGGCTCGTTTCTGCTCTGGACTTTCTCATCCAAACAGGCCGGATATGCTGATGACCCCTGTTTATTTGTCGGGCTGCACATAACAGCTTCTAGGCAGCTCCCTTTCCTTCTCCTTGGGGCAAACCTGAATCTAGCTAGTGCGTCTGAAAGCTGATATGACAAGCTTTCCAATGCATTGGGGTTGACCCAGTGGCTGGCTAGTGGAGCTGGTGGGAAGCTGCCATGCGTAGCCCAAAAATGAAACAGTGCTAATGGCTTCTGAGTAGGGGCCGGAAAATCATATGATACTGACCAAAGGCGAGTGTGATATCATATGATATCATACAAGTTGCATGATATGATACTGTATGTAAATGGTAACTTTAGCCGTCCTTGCATAGCGACGCATGGGTTTGGCACTGCCCCCCAAACCCCCTGGGCTCCGCGCTTCGCGCTCCACCATGTGATGGCTATGCAACAATTCTGAAATCAGGCTTGAGTAACCCAAGTAGCTACTCAACCTGGCCTACAGAAATATGACTTTTAAAACACTGTAGGGAACCACTGGGTTTTTTGTTCTTATGCAGTTTGGATCATGTTTGAGGCAGGCTATTCTTTATACAAATTCAGTATATGATTTGTTTTTTCGAAACGTTTCGTAATCGGAAGTTTGTACCTCGAAATTGAGAATCTGGCTTGATCATTCTGACATTTTGGCCTGAGAATCGAGAATTTTGACAATTATGAGAATTATCAAAAAATTGGCCTGAAAAAGTGGAGGTACGAACCACTAACTACGAGATCCAAAAATCCAACTCATCCGCTGACTTGCTGCAAGGTGCTGAACGTAACACAAGTGCTTACATTGTGTATCTTCATGTTTAGGGGGTGCTTCATTAGAGCTTATGGGGGTCTCGTGTTAAGGCCCCAAAAGCTGCTAGTAGCTCCCCAAAGGCTACTAGGAGCACCATGGTGCTATGTAGAGACACTGGTTCCTTTCCTTAAAAACTTCCCTTGGGCGGGAAGTAGCCAGCTTCGGATTTGTAGAGGGGGAGTTGCCAACCTATGAGGACAGTACCTAGTTGGAAATACTTAATTCAATTTATAAAAAAATGGGATTATAATCGCACAATTAAATTATTATCCCAGCTGAGATGATGATTTAAATTGTAGAATTAAATTATCGCTGTAGCACGAACTCAGGGCCCCCGTCGGTTAAACGATTGTTTGGGGCTCAGTGCATCAGTGCTTTTTCTTTTTAAGCCCTTCCTATACGGTTGGGCGAGTCCCTTTAGCCTATTTGGCCTACCCCTGGACTGTAACATACATACATACATACATACATACCTAGGCAATTGTATGGTTTACAGTACTATCCGGTTCAGCGTATGGCTCAATGGCAGAGCTTCTTGAACGACGAAGGTGCCGGGTTTGAATCTCCATGGGTGCGCTTTAGTGTTCGCAGTCGCTGTCAACCGCCATGGTAGCTTTGTCCAGGTAATGTAGCAGCCCGCTCCCTACCGCCGTACAACGAGGCTCCCTTAATACCACGCTCCACCAGGCGTTCTCATTATTGGCTTGCGGTACTTCATCCCGGGGATAACCATGCAAACTAGTGTAGTAGTATGTATTTTCACTGTCCAGGAGTAGCCAAATGGGCTAAAGGGACTTGCACATACTGTTTCTTTGGGGGGCTCCGTGCAGCAGCTTCTAGGCAGCTCCTTTCACCCTCCCATTGGCCAAACCAGAAGCTAGCTAGTGTGTCTTCAAGTTGTCACGAAAGGCTTTCAAATGCAGCTGAAAGCATTGAGATTGCCCCAGTGACTGGCTAATGGAGCTGCCTAGAAGCTGCTACGCGTAGCCAAAAAAGAAACAGTGTGTTGCCTGAACTAGAAGAGACACCTCTACCGGAAATTGTTCTTGGGCTGGCTTTTCAGCTTCCCTTCTATGGCTGCAAATTTAGTAAGTCCTATGCGGCGTCGCAAGCGACACGGAAAATTGGCGGGGAGTGTTGGCAACGGAACGACAGGTTGCAATGATGGACCTTACCCAAGCCAGTTAGTTATGACTTCTGAGACAGTTGGCTCACATATCAGGCTTCGTCTCGGTCGACAATCGGACAGTCGGTCGGAGAAACGGACAACAGGGTGAATCTGGGGGCTCTCGCCCCCCCCCCCCAGAAGAGGCAAATTTAGCACTGCTCTTAGGCACTCCTTTCTGCGCCCCAGCAACACCTTCTTGGCACCTTCTTTCTGCGTCCCTGCAGCACCTTCTTGGCACCCTCTTGCACCTTCTTGGCAGTTGGCACCTCTTTTCTGCGCCCCTGCAGCACCCCTCCCACCCATAATGCACCCGTTCAAGGCAAATCAAAGGGTGCCGAAGACCCCCCAAATTACCAATGCATCAGCCGCCCAAAGGCGTTCTAACTTATAGCCAGCCAACATAGAAGTGGCAAGGGCAATGGTCGAGGAACCATCTAGTAATTAATGTTACCGCCGAGGGCGGCAAGCAGCTAGATTGCTAGCTGGAGGCCTGGAGCTATGTACCCAAGTTTCAATTTCAAGGAACCTTTTGGGGTGCTTTCAGTCTTGCTAGGAAGACTTCTTGCCCAGGGATGTTGAAAATCGGATTATTACATTGATTTTCAGCCAACTAGGCTTCTCACTGTCTTCCAGGTCCAAGTCCCCCGTGCGGAACCCACGCCAGGGGGGTTTCTAAGGAACTGAAGCAGTGTCTTTACGTAGCACCATGGTGCCACTTACAGCCTTTGGGGTGTAACTACCAGCTTTTATCCCCCTGAAAGTGACCCCAAGACTCTTGCTTCCTGACGAGAATCGAACCGCTGACCCCTGAATTGGAAGATTGCAGACCAGTTGCAGACAAGTTGCCCATGAGCAGACAAGTTGCGCTCCGCTGCGCATAAAACGGCGCTTTTGTTGAGTTTATGTAGCGACCCCTCTCTCTCTCTCTGCGGCTTTCTGTTGGTTCGAGAAGTTCGAGTCCCACTGCCGGAAGACAGTGGGTTCGGAGTCCGTTCCCTCGGGGGCGGTGGTGTTTCCACTGCCAGGATAAGTGCCCATTGTAATCTTCTTCTGTTGGTCAGTCAGTGTTCAGTCTCGGCATTGATTTTTGCTGAGTATGTAACTATATCCTCTCTCTGTTGGTCCCTTTTAAACTTTCTTTCTTTTGGCCTTGTTTTCGAGTTGATCTGTTTTCTGTTTTTTCAGTCAATATCAGTATGATACAAGTCAGTCATACAGCACGATGTATCGTACAGTAAACACGATACCTGGATATATCGTACAATTTCAGTCCACGTTATCGTAATATATCACGATAACGTGGACTGGACGCTTGGTCTTGTATTTGCCTTTAGATAGGAAGTGTTAAGGCCGCCTTTTTAGAGCTCTATGCCTCTCTCCTTGTCAGTTTGGTGAATTTCCTGTGCCTTTTGTCCTATTACGTCTTCTTGTAGAATCTCGCTTGTTGGGCCTCGGCAACTCTCAGCCCTTCTACAATATGCACTTAATTCGCTAGTTTCTCTATGCCTGGGTAGTTCGATCCGCTTGTTGTCAAGCCTTTTAATTTGCTCTTTCGTACGCTTTTTTGGAGGTTACCTCCTGGACCAGGTTCTGAGGGGTATGTTGCCCAAACCCTCACTATTATAAAACTGTCCAGCTGCCCTGGCGCTGTTCAGTCTCGGCATTGATTTTTGCTGAGTATGTAACAATATCCTCTCTCGATCACGATTACGATGACGTGAACAATGGTACGATAAACATATCGCCCGGTACAGTATACTCTACAGCTCTAGAGTAAAGGGCAGAGACCCTGCGTCAAGTAATCCCAGGCATAACACTTAACGACAATTGACGTTAGTAGGGGTTGACAGGTCTTGGCCATAAAGCTAAGGGTCATCGTCTGCAATACAGTCAAGAAAGCGCCTGTTCGTACCCCTTGAGTCGCCTTAAGAAGTGTTTTCCTTTCTCGGAAGGCTGAACGCACTTTTCGACAGATATTTCGCAATTGAAAGACAACCCGATTTGGCTTGCTAATTTGCTATCTTTCTATGATGACCCCCAATAAAAATGCCAGAGGTAATTCTTCTAGGCAGCGTTGTAGGTCGCCTACCACCACTGGCCCAACGTCCAAGGCTTCTAGGCGTCCAGCCTTAAAGAAGAAAATACACTTCTTAGATGCGACGACGAAGGGTGCAACAATAAGCGATGAGTGCAGGAGTGCACATGCACAGCCCACACATGCACAGCTGTGCGTAACTTTTTTCACCCATCATGTTTTTCAACCTTTTTATCTGAACCCTAATTGAACCCAACTCCCCTCTCCTCATCTCCGGAGCCCCATCGCTCTCTGAGGGCTACGCCCTCCCACCAGCCGATCTGTTGATTTGTTCCCCGACGACCAAGCGACCATCTCCTCTATCTAGCATCTCCTCCATCTAGCATCCCCCACAACTTCGTGTCTCATCCCTTCCTCCCTTCGCTTTTACCTGCCTGCAATAAGCTCAGTCTCAACGCCGATCTGTCTCTCACTTCATCACCTCGTTCTGATGTCAGCCTCCACGAGCGTTGCGCGCATGCTGACGGGCATTCGATCTCTAGTAGCTGTGCCAGGCGCACAGCAAGTAACGCAGGCGACTCGACACTGCTTGGCTTTGAACCCACTTATCCTTGAAAGAAACCGCACTCCCTCGCCTAGCATCGATGCACATCGCTGGAGTATGTCGGCATCGCGCGCTTACGCCACTAACACCGGGAGAAAATTGGAGGTAGGAGTACTTCGTGGATGATTGGATGCAAAACGGGTTGTGTTCGGAGGTAGGCTGCATGGCGTTGGCTGGCTGGGGCTGTGTCACCTTGTGCAGCTACACCCCTGGGTAAAATTGGCTCATGTTGCAGCATCAAATCATCACTTATTGATACTGGGCAGGTGTAGACTTGAAGTTGGTTGCATGGCCCCAGCCTGTTGAGGTTAAGGTTAAGGCTCGCCGGTAAATGTTAAGTCGGCCCCTTGTCTTCAGAAGTAATAACATCAACATGCAAATATTACCCTTATCAAAGTACTCATGATCCAATCTGGGCTGGCACAGGCCTGTGGCTACACCCTTGGACGTCCTGGTTTGGGCTTGTCTTGGGTCTATACTGACCTGCCTATGCCGGTGAAGTAATGCACAAGTATCTATGCAGTCAGTTTTAGGTGTTTAGTTGCGCCTTGAGGGGGGGTTAGCAGCAAGCAAGCACGCATGCTGCTGCTGCTGTACCCTCGGGTGCAAGTAGATCATGCTAAATTGCAGATCAGGGTATGCAAGTGCATGTGTGCCAATTTAGCTTATAATTTGATCAGTATATGTGGGTGCAAGGGCGGGTGCATGTGCTTGGATACCCGAATGAAAAAAATCTCCAGATTTTTTGAAGAGGGATTAGCCCCATTAAAATGTCCTTCCGTTCGCCCGTGTGTCACCACTTTTTCAGGTTTTATGAAAAACACAAAAAAAGTTGAACATTCTATATTTTTGATGAATTTAAAGACTTATTTATACCGGACAAATCCTCACCAGAGCACATATGAGCATCGCAATTCACGAAAAGGAGCTCAGGTTGGGTCAAAAAGCTACAACGGTTAACAATTTGATTTCAGGGTGTTTTGAGCTAACATTTCAAATTTGAAGCACTTAAACATGTGCGTATACATAAGTTTGGGAACAGAATAGTCGTCAAAAAACCAAGGCGAAACATGTACGCATCACAATGGACGAAACATTCCCCAAGGGCACTTGTGCACTTGGGCCGGGCCGTCGTGGGGCAGGGGCGGGGGCCACCGGGCGGGGGCGGGGGCGGGGGCGGGGGCAGGGGCAAGCCACGCCACCTGCCGCTGGCCAAAAACCCGTTCAGGAGGACATGCAATCTGGGCTGGGCCGAAACATGCAATACCTTGCACAAATTCCGTAAAATCAACCAGACACCTGATTGGTCTCATTTTTCTTGCATCAAATTATTAAAAAAAAAATCCAATCTACATACATGCATTTCATTACATTACAGAAACGTTAAATACTGCTTAAAAATCAACAACCCTTCAAAAACTTTCTTTTTCGTCACTTTATAGTTAACTATGCTAAATCATCAATCGATTCATTGGAATTCAATTGATTTAAAGCCTCCAGGTGCCCTTCTAACGTAATCCTTTACGAATTGATAATTAAATGAAGCAATTATATGCATTCAAATCACGTTAATTAAATTAAATGGAATGGAATAAGTTGAATTAAAATAATGCAACATTAAATACAATTCAATTGAATTAATTAAAATACATTGAATTAAGGAGTCGAATCATTTCATTCGGGACACGCCTCCAGGCGCCCTTAATGATATTGCATGGGCTTGGGTTTTGCGATGATGATTATCACCATGATTACATTCTTTCTGGTGCCCTACTGGACTCCAAATGTGTTGGTGGCTAGACGGATTCAAGGGGGACATATATTGGATATGACCAAATGAATCATTTTGTGCCATGAGCACTCAGGAGTTCAAAATATATTAACTGCTTGACTACCTGACATTGGGCCTGGGTTTGACTGGAATGGCATGGTCTAGGATTTTGATTGATTACATGGTCTATCAGCCTTTAGGCTGCTCACCGTCAGCAGGCTGGGTAAACATGGCTAGTATAAACACTTCTACGTTACACTCCTGAATACACTATGAAGTCTCGCAGGTTCAGACTTGGGCATGAGCTAGGTTGGGGCTGGGGCTGGTTCTCGTTAGGAGTGGGCCTGAGGCTGGGGGTGCTGGGTCCTGGGCCTGATTGTGGGCCTGATTGTGGGCCTGAGACTGGTTGCTGCTGCCAACCGGGGGGGTTCCCTTCAAGTCGTTATCAGGCAACAGCGACTTCGATCTTCTTGTGGCGACCTCCTGCTCACTGATTCGCTGCTCCCCATTCGCTGCTTTCCATTCAGGGTGTGTGTCTGTGTGTGTGTTGGGGGGGGGGGGGGGGGGGGGGGGGGGGGGGGGGAGGGGGAGGTCCAATGCCTTCACTCCTTTTTCTAAACTAATCTGCTCTGATTTGTAGATGTTTTCAGTTCAAGATGGTGTTGTGAAATCCACAACGCCAGAGCTTGGAGTTAATATCAGCCTTGATGGTGGCAAGGATGCATTTCTGCACGTAAGCCAAATTTCTTCCGAAAGAATCAATGAGGAGACCTTCGCGAAGATGTTCAGTGTAGGAGACAAGATCAAGGTATGTTGGCGACAAGGGTCAGGGTGTCACACAAGGGTAGCATGTGGAGCTACAAGGGGCGCTATTTGTGCGTGTGTGTGTGGTTTAAAGGGCGGTATTTGTGTTTGTGTGTGTGTGGTGGTTGAAGGGGGGTTGGATGGGGTGCGGGGATTGAATGGGTGGAATGTGGTTATGAAGGGGGTGGGAGAAGTTGGATCCAGGGAGGCCTAGGGGACACCATGTATGGGTTGAGAGTTTGCATGTTGGGATAAGCAGCGTGGACTTGTGGTGAGGAAGTTTAACCCTGAACCCACCCAGACCCTGAACCCTAAACCCATCTAGACCCTGAACCCTAAACCTAAAACTAAAAACTCAAAATCTTCAACTAAAAACCAATACTACTAAACCCTACAACCTAAAACAATTTGAAAATGGGTTACTCAACTGGGGGGCTAACTTCCCCAGGACCATGGACTTTGAGTGGTAACATGTGGCCTAGACCAACAACCAATCCGACCAATTAACCAACCAACGTGTGGCCCTGAACATCAACCAATCCAACCAACCTTCCAACCAACGATTTGCTCTGACCATCAACCAATTTAACCAATCGACCAACCAGCATGTGGCCCTGACCATCAACCAATCCAACCAATTAACCAACCAATGTGTGGCCCTGACCATCAACCAATCCAACCAATTAACCAACCAACGTGTGGCCCTGACCATCAACCAATCCAACCAATTAAGCAACCAACGTGTGGCCTGACCATCAAACCCATTCCAACCAAAACATTAACAAACCAACCTGTGTGGCCCGGACCATCAACAAATACAACAAATTAAACAAACAAACGTCTGTGGCCCTGACCATACAAACCAAGCAAACAATGAAACCAACCAACGTGTGCTGTGGCCCTGCCATCACCACTCCAGCAATTAACCCAACCAAACAGTTGTAGCCATAACCATCAAACCAATCAGCAATATTAAACCAAACAAAATGTAGACTAACCCAACCAAATCCAGCCAATTAACCAACCAACATGTAGCCCTAACCATCAACCAATCCAGCCAATTAACCAACCAACATGTAGCCCATTCCTAACCATTCAAACCAAATACCAGCCAATTATTAACCAACCAACATGTAGCCCTAACCATCAACCAATCCAGCCAATTAACCAACCAACATGTAGCCCTAACCATCAACCAATCCAGCCAATTAACCAACCAACATGTAGCCCTAACCATCAACCAATCCAGCCAATTAACCAACCAACATGTAGCCCTAACCATCAACCAATCCAGCCAATTAACCAACCAACATGTAGCCCTAACCATCAACTAATCAGCACAATAAACCATCACCAACATGTAGCCCTAACCATCAACCAATCCAGCCAATTAACCAACCAACATGTACCATAACCATCACCAATACATAGCAAATTAAATCCAACAAACATGTAGCCAACCATAAACAATCAGCAATTATTAACCAACAAACATCGGTAGCCCTAACCATCACCCATCAGCCCAATTACCAACCAACATGTACCCTACCATCAACCAAGCCAGCCAATTAACAACCACTGGAGCCTAACCATCAACCAATCCCAGAAATTAACCAACCAACTTGTAGCCCTCGAACCATCAACCCAATCCAGCAATTAACCTATACCCAATCATGTAGCCCTAACCATCAAACCAATCAGCCAATACACCAACCAACATGTAGGCCCTAACCATCAAACCAATCAGCCAATGAACCAACCAACTAGCAATAACCATCAACCAATCCAGCCAATAACCAACAACAGGTAGCCCGAACAATCAAACCAATCCAGCCAATTACAACAACCAAAATGTAGCCAACCATAAACCCAATACGCCAATTAACCAACCAAATGTAGCCCTGAACCATCAACCAATTCCAGCCCAATTAACAAACCAACAGTAGCACTGACCATAAACCACCAACAATCTACAAAAAAAGGTGGCCATGACCATCAAACCATCAACCAATGAACCAACCCAAACACGTAGCCCTGAACCATCAACCAATCCAGGCAATTAACCAAACCAACATGTCGCCCTCTACCATTCAAAAACCAATTCCAGCCATATAACCAACAAAATGTTAGACCTAACCATCAACACTCCAGCCAATACCCAACCAACTGTAGCCTAACCCTCAACAATCAAGCCAATCAACCAACCAACGTTTTGGCCCTGACCATCAACCACCCAACCATTCGACCAACCTGCATTTTGGCCCTGACCATCAACCATCCAACCAATTACCAAACAAAGAACGCAAAGGATACAAAGAAACAGTTGAACATTTGACCCGTTAAAGATAATGATAACGCCTGGTGGGGCGTGGTATTAAGGGAACCCGTCGTACGCGGGCAGAGAACAGTCTACCACCTCGACTGGACAAGCTACCATCGCAGTTGACAACGACCTGCAACGCTGAGGGTGACCGTAGGGGGAATTGAACCCCCGACTCTTCTTCGTCTAAGCAATTTGATTGGACCCGTAAATATACGAATAATCCAGAGTAAACTTACACATTTGAAAAAGTAAAGATAGAAGCAAACATTCACATCTAAGAAACCGTTGCCCCAGGTCATGCTTACAAGGAAACCCAGGAAAGGTGTTTTCACTGTGAGCACCAAATACTTGGAGGTCAACCCCGGTGACATGGTCAAGAACCCACAGCTGGTGTATGAGACAGCTGTGGCAAGTGCAGCTGCATTCGTCATGAAGGCGGAGGCACGTAAGGCGGAGGCACTGAAGGTGGAGGCATCCAAGTAGGAGAAGGAGGCATGCAAGCATGATTAATACATAATTAAATCATACGCCTGAGGCAGCCTGAGGCGTGAGTTTTTTTTTTTAGTGAAAGGAATTTCACCCCAGGAGATGGGTCTCCCGCCACAAACCAGCGACACCAAGGATTCAGTTCGAATGGGGTTGCCGCATCTACAAAAGAGTAGGCGCACTTAGGGGGCTAGCCCGTTAGCTTTCACTGGGGGCAATCAGCAATGCACGCAAGCAGGATTCTTTGTTTAATCTACTCACTGTGAAGAGTAGTCAGTGGGAGGGGGAGTTGCTGACGAGGACAGGACAAGGACAGTACCTTGGTGACTGTATCTTGTTTTTTACAGGAAGATGTTTTGCCTCAAAGGGTGGGTCTCCGTGCACTAGCCCTAGACTCAAGGATTGTGTCGATGGGATCGGCGGAGTCTCTCCTGTACAAGGAGGGCGGAGGCACGTTCGACGAATGGCTCAGTGGCAGAGCTCCTAGAACGACTAAGGTGCCGGGTTCGAAACCCTACGGGTGCGCTTTAGTGTGCGCGGTCGCTATCAACCACCATAGTAGCTTTGTCCAGGGAAAGAAGCAGCCCGTTCCCTACCGCCGTAAGACAAGGCTCCCTTAACACCACACCCCACCAGGCGTTATCAGAACATAGAAGGAGGGAGTGATGGTAATGATAACGCCTGGTGGGGCGTGGTGTTAAGGGAGCCCGTCGTACGCGGGTGGGGAGTGGTCTCCTACCTCAACTGGACAAGCTACCATTGCGGTTGACGACGACCTGCAACGCCAAGAGCGACCAAAGGGGGATTCGAACCCCCAACTCTTCATCCTCAAGCGATTTGGTCGACCACTAGACCATTGTTTATCACTGAAAGGGGCTAAGCAGGGAGGAGGGACCTGTAGGTTGGCGGGAGATGCCGACCCATGGTGATGGCTTACAAAACTCCACTGCTGGTGGGGGATCAAGGAGACTCATTTCTGTCCTGGACTCATCCAAACAGGCAGGATATGCTGATGGCCCCTTTTTATATGCTGGACTACACAAAACAGCTTCTAGGCAGCTCCCTTATATCATATGATATCATTTTGCCGTTCCCCACTCCTGAGTCCTGACTTGAGGGTTCCTGTTGGGCAGTAGAGAAACACTGTTGCTGTTGCTGTTGCTGAAACACTGTTTTTTTCCGATGACATGTCGCCACTGCATCCCCATTCCGTCGTTGCATGGCGACTCATGGGTTTGGAACTGCCCCCCAAACCCCCTGGGCTACACAACAATTATGAAATCAGGCTTGAGTAGCCCAAGTTGCTACTCAACCTGGCCTACAGAAATCTGACGCATAAAACACTGCAGGGAACCAGAAAAGGGGGGGGGGGGGGGGGGGGGGCAAAAACAAATCTGACCCCATGCCCCATGTGTAAAGCTTGTTGAGAGGATTTCTTTTTGCCCTGAGGCAGAAAGTTATGGGCCTCCAAAGTTTGGGGGGGGGGGGGGGGGAGAGAAACTGGAATTTAAAAAACACTAGGTACTGTACGCGCCTGAAGTATTGGCAAGATTAAGTATTGGCAAGCGTCACCCCCCCCCTAAAAGTGGGACTCAGAAAAGCATGGCAAAACTAACTTGGCAAAGGGGTCTATGGCTTTGACTGTCTCAAGCTCAGACCTGAAATCCAGTTGGCTAAGGGACATATGTTATTGTTACCGTACATTTCCTTGTTACATGTTCACCAAGTAGTCTGCCCAAGCTTGCTGTCAAACCATGTAACAATTCAAATCAGGAGCGTTAAACTTGCTAGGGCTTAGTAGCCAGACCGATACATGGCTCCAGCCAGCCAAATTGCTTGCTGGAGCCATGTAACCAAGTTCAAGGTCAAGTACATGTTCACAAAGTAGTCTGCCCAAGCTTGCTGAAAATAATACCATGTACATAGCAGTTCAAATCAGGAACATTTAACTTGCTTGGACTTAGTAGACAGAGTACCATGGTTACCATAACTTGGCAAAGGCTAACCCCCTGGAGTGGTCTCAAGCTAGATCCCTCAAATCCGGTTTGGCAAAGGGTCGTTTGCCAATACTTAAGGCGTGTACGGTACTTGTCAAGACAAGATTTTTTCTCATAGCCCACAGAATGACATGGGATTGGAACTGGGGTGTTCCTCTACTAAAGACCAGAACTTGACATCCAAGCTTGTTACAACAAGGGACAAACTCTGGCTATAACTGCTCTTGCAGCCTGTACGTTGTGTGAAAGTCCCCCCAAATCTTAATGCGGCGGACCTTGGTGAGGTTGGGACGGAAGTCATGGCCCTTGACAGGGGGCCCTCATATTAACCATAGAAAGATAGAAAGCCAAATCAACTGCGAAATATCTGACGAAAGGTGCTTGCAGCCTTCGAGAAAGAAGTACATTTCTTAGATGCGACGACGAAGGGGTACGACACTATACCCTATAAGCGATGATATGCACATCTGGACGTAACGTTTTTCGCCCATCATGTTTTTCAACCTTGATCTCAACCGATCTCAACCCTAATTGAACCCACCTCCCCTCTCCACCTCTCCGGAGCCCCATCGCTCTCCGAGGGCTACGCCCTCCCACCAGCCGATCTGTTGATTTGTTCCCCGACGATCATAAGCATCTCCTCCCTGTATCGGGCTGCATCTCCCACAACTTCGTGTCTCATCCCTCCCTCCCTTCGCTTTTACCTGTCTGCAATAAGCTCAGTTTCAACGCCGATCTGTCTCTCACTTCCCTCGCCTCGTTCTGATGTCAGCCTCCACGAGCGTTGCGCGCATGCTGGCGGGCATTCGATCTCTAGTAGCTGCATCAGGCGCACAGCAAGTAACGCAGGCGACTCGACACTGCTTGGCTTTGAACCCACTTATCCTTGAAAGAAACCGCACTCCCTCGTCTAGCATCGATGCGCATCGCTGGAGTATGTCGGCATCGCGCGCTTACGCCACTAACACCGGGAGAGAATTCAAGGTAGGAGGACTTAGTGGATGATTGGATGGGAAATGGGTTGTGTTCGGAGGTAGGCTGCATGGCGTGGGCTGGCTGGGGCTGTGTTACAGTGTACGGCAACACCCCTGGGTCAAAGTGGCCCATGTTGCAGCATCAAATCATCACATATTGATACTGGGCAAGTAAAGACTTGAAGTTGGTTGCATGGCTCCAGCCTGTTAAGTCTAAGGTTAAGGTTATGGTTAAGGCTCCCCGGTAAAGTTAATCTGCCCGCTGTCTTGGGCAGTAACATCGACATGCAAAACATTGCCCTTATCAAAGTATCCTTGATCCAATCTGGGCTGGCACAGGCCTGTGGCTACACCCTTGGACGTCCTGGTTTGGGCTTGTCTTGGGTCTATACTGACCTGCCTATGCCGGTGAAGTAATGCTCAAGTATCTGTGCTGTCAGTTTTAGGTGTTTAGTTGCGCTTGGGGGGGGGGGGGGGGGGGGGGGGTCAGCAGCAAGAAAGCACACATGCTGCTGCTGTACACTCGGGTGCAAGTAGATCATGCTAAATTGCAGATCAGGGTATGCAAGTGCATGTGTGTCAATTTAGCTTGTCATCTGGGCAGTATATGTGGGTGCAAGGGCGGGTGCATGTGCTTGGAGGATATTGCATGGGCTTGGGCTTTGGGCTTGGGCTTGGGCTTTGTAACCATGATTACATTCTTCCTGGTGCGCTGCTGGACTCCAAATGTGTCAGTGGCTAGACAGATTCAAGGGGGACATATATTGGATGACTAAATGAGTCATCTACGGCCATGAGCACTCTACATCTACTGGCTGTTGCTGCCAGCCCCGGGGGTCTTCCCCACGGGTCGTCATCAGGCCACAGCGACTTCTTTCTTCTTGTGGCGACCTCCTTCTCACTGATTTGCTGCCCCCCATTCACTGCTTTCTATTCCTTGTGTGTGTGGCGGTGGTGGTGGTGTGTGTGTGTGGTGGTGTGGTGGTGGTGGTGGTGGTGGTGGGGGGGGGGGGCAATGCCTATACTTCGCAATTTCGATCTACGCCTTCACTCCTTTTGTCTAAACCTATCTGCTCTGATTTGTGGATTTTTTCAGTCCAAGATGGAGTTGTGAAATCCACAACGCCAGAGCTTGGAGTTAATATCAGCCTCAGCGCTGGCAAGGATGGATTCATGCACATCAGCCGAATCTCTTCCGAAAGAATCAATGGGGACAACTTGGCGAAGATATTCAGTGTAGGAGACAAGATCAAGGTATGTTGGCGTGAAGGGTAGAGGTGTCACACAAGGGTAGCATGTGGAGCTAGAGGGGGCACTATTTGTGTTTGCTTGTGTGTGTGTGTGTTGTGGTTTAAGGGGCGGTATGTGTGTTTGTCAGTGTGCATGTGTAGCTGGAGGGGGCGCTTTTTGTGTGTGTGTGTGCGGTTGTTGAATTGGCTGCATTTGCTTTTGTATGTGTGCATGTGGAGTTAAAGGGGGCGCTATTTGTGTGTGTGTGTTAGTGTGTGTCATGTGGTTTATGGGGCGGTATGTGTGTTTGTGATTGTGCATGTGAAGCTGGAGGGGGGCCTATTTGTGTGTGTGTTTGTGTGGTGGTTGAAGGAACAGTATTTGTGTTTGTGTGTGTGTGGTAGTTGAATGGACGGTATTTGTGTTTGAGTGTGTGCATGTAGAGCTAGAGGGGGCGCTTTTGTGTGTGTGTGTGTGTGGTTGTTGGATTGGCTGCATTTGCTTTTGTGTGTGTGCATGTGGAGCTGAAGGGGGCGCTATTTGTGTGTGTGTATGTGTGGTGGTTTAAGGGGCGGTAGTTGTGTTTGAGTGTGTGCATGTGAAGCTGGAGGGGGCGCTATTTGTGTGTAGGTGTGTGTACAGGTTGAAGGGGCGGTAGTTGTGTTTGTGTGTATTCATGTGGAGCTGGAGGGGGCGCTATTTGTGTGTAGGTGTGTGTAGTGGTTGGAGGGGCGGTGTTTGTGTGTGTGCATGTGGAGCTGGAGGGGGCGCTATTTGTGTGTAGGTGTGTGTAGTGGTTGAAGGGGCGGTATTTGTGTTTGTGTGTGTGTGAGGTGGTTTAAGGGGCGGTATGTGTGTTTGTGATTGCGCATGTGAAGCTTGAGGGGGGCCTATTTGTGTGTGTGTTTGTGTGGTGGTTGAAGGAACGGTATTTGTGTTTGTGTGTGTGCATGTGGAGCTGGAGAGGGCGCTTTTTGTGTGTGTGTGTGGTTGTTGAATTGGCTGCATTTGCTTTTGTGTGTGTGCATGTGGAGCTGAAGGGGGCGCTATTTGTGTGTGTGTATGTGTGAGGTGGTTTAAGGGGGCTGTTTGTGTGTGTGCACGTGGAGCTGGAGGGGGCGCTATTTGTGTGTGTGTTTGTGTGTGGTGGTTGGAGGGGCAGTATTTGTTTTTGTGAGTGTGCATGTGGTCTGGCGGGGAAGGTATTTATGTTTGTGTGTATATGTTGTGTGGTTGAAGGTGGGGTGGGATGGAGTGCGGGGATTCAATGGGCGGAATGTGGTTATGCAGGGGGTGGGAGGGGCTGGATGGAGGGGGGCATAGGGGGCACCATGTATGGGTGGAGATTTTGCATGTTGGGATAAGCAGCTTGGACTGGTAGTGGGGAAGTTTAACACTAAACCCACCTAGACCCCTAAACCTAAAATCTACAACTCAAAACCTTCAACTCAAAACCTAAACTACCAAACCCTAGAACCTAAAACAATTTGAAAAGGGGTTACTCAACTGGGGGTCTAACTTCCCCAGGACCATGGACTTTGAATGCAAACATGTGGCCTAGACCAACAACCAGTCCGACCAATTAACCAACCAACGTGTGGCCCTGAACATCAACCAATCCAACCAACCTTCCAAGCAGCAATAGTCCCTGACCATCAACCAATCCAACCAATTAACCAACCAACCAATGTGTGGCCCTGACCATCAACCAATCCGACCAATCAACCAACCAATGTGTGGCCCTGACCATCAACCAATCCAACCAATTAACCAACCAACCAATGTGTGGCCCTGACCATCAACCAATCCAACCAATCAACCAATCAACCAACACAACGTTTTGGCCCTGGCTGTCAACCATCCAACCAATCAACCAACCAATGTGTGGCCCTAATCATCAACCAATCCAACCAACTAACGTTTGTCCCTAAACATCAACCAATCCAATCATTCAACCAACCAACGTGTGGCCCTGAACATCAACCAATCTTACCAATTAATCAAACAACACGTGGCCCTAATCATCAACCAATCCAACCAATCCATCCGACCAACGTGTGGCCCTGACCATCACTTAATCCAACCAATCAACCAACCAACGTTTTGGCCCTGACTGTCAACCATCCAATCGGTTAAACAACCGAAGTGTAGCTCTAACCATCAACCAATCTATCCGACCAACGTTTGGCCCTGGCCATCAACCAATCCAATTAATCAACCAACCAACGTTTTGTCCCTGACCATCAACCAATCCCACCAATTAACCAACCAACATGTAGCCCTAACCACCAACCAATCCAACCAATCATTGTGTGGCCCTGACCATCACCTAATCCAACCATTTGACCAACCAACGTTTTGGCCCTGGCCATCAACCATCCAACCAATTAACAAACAAAGAACACAAAAAACACAAAGAAACAGTTGAACATTGGGCCTGTAAATATATACCCCCAAAAACTTTCATATTTGAAAAAGCAAACATTCACATCTAAGAAACCAATGCCCCAGGTCATGATTCATAGGAAAATCAGGAAGGGGGTTTACGATGTGAGCACCAAACACTTGGAGGTCAACCCCGGTGACATGGTCAAGAACCCGCAGCTGGTGTACGAGACGGCTGTGGCAAGTGCAGCTGCTTTTGCCGCCAAGGCAGATGCACACAAGGCGGAGATAAGCAAGGCACGCAAGGCAGAGGCGGAGGCACGCAAGGATAAAGGCGGAGGCAAGCAAGGTTGAGGCATCCAAGTAGGAGAAGGAGGCATGCATGCAAGCAGGATTAATGCATAAATATATCATATGCCTGAGGTAGCCTGGGGCGTGAGTTAGCCTGGGGCCTGAGGTAGCCTGGGGCGTGAGTTTTTTAGTTGTGAAAGGAATTTCACCCGAGGAGGTGGGTGTCCCGCCACAGACCAGGAGACCGAGGATTCAGTTTGATTGGCGTTGCCACTCCTACAAAAGAGTAGGAGCACTTTGCTTTCACTGGGGACGATCAGCAATGCACGCAAGCAGAATATTTTGTGTAATCTACTCACTGTGAAGAGTAGTCAGTGGTGTAACTTGAACTTGGTTACATAGCTTCAGCCAGCAATTTGGCTGCTGCGTCTTCCGCAGTATAAAACATTATTATTAGGAATAAGTGGTGTAAAGAAAGATTAACCATGTTGAAAGAACATTAAAGCGCCTGTGGGTAGAGCCATTTTCGCCCTCCTAAATTCGCCCGCCAGGGTGCTTCTGGAGGACCCCCAGCTCTGCTGCCTGAGACGCATCCAATAGTAAAGCCTGCGTCCTGCGAACCTTTCTTCTGGTCAACGAACCCTCCCCACGTTGCGTCCTGCAACGCAACGGGCTATTCGATGTTGCGTCTGCGATGGAAGAAGCAGTGTCCTGGACAACCCTGCAGCCCGCTCCTTTAACATTTTCAACATTTTCAGGTTACTGCCGTATTCATGGATACATGAAATTAGTGATGACAAAAATGCTTGCTGGCTGAAAGATTGCCAATCTAATTTTGAGGATTAGTCGGAAGAGCCCTCCCGGATTTTGTGGAGCGGGCTTTGTGTAGAGCGGGCGGGTGTTGCCGAAGACAGCGAGGAGCCAAATTGCTGGCTGAAGCTTTGTAACCAAGTGCAAGTTCAAGAAGCTTCAGTCCCTTCCCTAGCACCCTTTCTCTAAATAAGTGAACTTAGAGTAGGGAAACGACAGCAGAAAAAGGTAAGGGAAGATAAGATAGGGAAAGCTTCTGGGGAACATTCAGGAACGTTGGGAAAAGGGATAATTTCTCGTAGTGTCAGGTCCTCTATGGCTGATTTGCGACTAATCAGGGATGTGATCGTTAGGTGCTTGTTAATCTAGCCCCTCTTGTTACCGGTAGTATAAAATCATGTCGATGCTTCGATGTTGGGCAATACGATATAGTATGTCTTTCCACTTGAACTTGGTTACATAGCTCCAGCCAGCGATTTGTCTGCGCACCGTAAAAAAACATGCACCAAAAAAGTCCAGGGGTAGAATGTATTCTTACCCCTCACCTGGGACGCAACGGACCCTTCCGTCTGTTAAACAGACCCTTCCCATGTCTGCGACGGAGGAGGCAGCGTCTCGTAAAACCCTGAACGGCATGTGCCTCCAAAGTCCCAGTAAGGCTGCTCGCTTGCCGATTTTGATTGTCAATTTAAACGACACACATATTATATACCGGTATTTAGGGTTGGGAATGGCGTACAGGGTACCCGAATGAAAAAAATCTCCAGATTTTACCCGAATGAAAAAAATTACAATTTTTTGATTGAGGGATTAGCCTGTCAAAATTGTTTGTTTGTGTATTTGTCCGTGTGTCACAACCTACTTTTCAGGTTTCACTTCAAATCACAAAAAAACAAAACATTATATAAGATATTCCAATTATAAGACTTATTGATACCGGAGATTTTCTGACGAGACCACTTATGAGCATCGCAATTCAAGAAAAGGAGCTAAGGTTTGTGCTTTTGGGGCCAAAAGCGACAATTATTGGGTAACATTTGTCATCATTTCAAATTCGTACCATCCAATCATGTGCGCATACATAGGTTTGGGAATGGAATTGTCGTCCAAAAATCGAGACGAAACGTGCAAGCATCACAATGGACGAAACATTCCCCTAGGGCACTTGAGCTATTTTTAGCACGGACTTCAGCCACAGCTCAGCCGCAGGGACGTGCGTGGGGTGGGACGGGTGCGTGGGGTGGGCCTACGGATATGTACTGTGTACTTCTAAATCACGTAATGTTCATGTTTCCAGCCTCGCGAGCTTGCACAATGAACAATTACAGTGGCAACGATTACATATCCAGCTCACACACTTGCGGAGCTTGGAATTAAGCACCAGCGACTTTCGAGTTGCAAACTATGGAGGTACCATCATTCGCATGGGCCAAGCCGCCCCCATTTGTATTGCCGAGGCGAAATGGACCACGCCACCGCGCCATACGTTACCCCTCCCTGGCAGGCGGCCTAGGATTGCCAGGGACCCACTCTCCGCTCGTTTTCCCTCCTCGCCCATTCTCGCAGGCTTATTCAGTTGAAGTTTCTCAATTATTAGCTTTCGACACGCGCCTAGGACTTGTCTTTGAACCAATTCTTCGCAATTCTTGATGCCCCCCTCAGTTCAACTCTGATAGTCGCCCATCGCCTCATTAAGCGCGCGCGGTTCCCTGCTTCGCATGCAGCTGAGAAAACATGGGAAGGATCATGCTACCACCCCTTGCTCTACCTGCATGGTACTGCATGGTGCAGAATAGCATGACATTGAATGGTTTATACCTACATGCATGGTACAATGGTAGATTAGTATGGTATGGCCTGGTGCAGCATAGCACTGCATGTTATGGTTTATACCAACATGCATGGTACAATGCTATAATAGTGGGGCATGGCATGGTGTAGCATAGCATTGTATGATGTGTACCTACATGCATGGTATATTGGTATAGTATGGAGTGATGGTTGTGAAATAGATGATTCTAATTGTAGGAGTGATGATGATGGTCATGGTGAGATTGTTAGTACTGATGGTGTTAATGAGAAGATGATTGCGATCGTGTTATGTGGTGTTGTAGTGCGTGCTATTTATTCGTGCTTCAGTAGTTGTGTTTGGGTTGTGCTGCAGTTGGATAGCCAGTTATGTGTGTGTTCAAGGTGTGTCTGAGTGTGTTTGTGTGTGTGCATGGGGTAGTGAATGGATAGCCAGTGTCTGTGAGTGCATGGTGTAGTCCATGGATAGCCAGTGTGTGTGGGTGAGTGCCTGAGTGTGTTGTTTGTGTCAATAGGATTGTCTTTTAGTGCATGGGGATGGCGAGGTGTGTGTGTATGTAAGTAGGGCGGTGTGGCAGTGCATGCGTAGCCCCTTGTGTGTGCATGTGTGAGTGTCTGGGTATGTGTGAATGTGTACACGGGGTTGTCGTGTATTGCATGGATGGCCTGGTGTGTGTGTGCGTGAGTGTCTGATTGGGTTGTGTTTGTCCATGGATTGTCTTGTAGTGCATGGATGACCAGGTGTTGTAATGTTGTACGGAAAACAGGTCGGTGTCGGCAGTGC
>JACBWV010000610.1:17602786-17827926 GCA_013435795.1 Chlamydomonas sp. ICE-L | reverse complement strand
ACCAGTGTTTGTACTGTTACGCAAAGCAATCTGTGTGGAAGTGCATGTGTAGCCAGATGTTGTGTGCCACCGAACCACACCACACCACACCACACCACACCACACCACACCACGCCTCCCACACCACACCACACCCCACCCCACACCACACCTTACCACACCACACAGCCTACACCTCGCCACACCACACCTCACCACACCACAACACAACACACACAACACAACACACCAAACCACACTACGCCTCACCAAACCACACCACACCACACCATACCTTACCACATCACACCTCGCACACCACACCACAACTTGGTGTGGTGTGGTGTGTGTGTTGGTGTGGTGTGGTGTGGTGTGTGTGGTGGTGGGTTGGTGTTGTGGTTTTGGGTTGTGTGTGTGATGTGTTGTGGTGTGGTGTTGGTGTTGATTTGGTGGTTTTGTTTTGTTTTGGTTATTTTGTTTTTGTTGGTGTGTCGTTTTTTGAGTGTGTTTTTTTTGCTGTGTGTGTGTTTTGGTTTATTTGTTTTTTTTTTTTTATTGTTTTTTTGTGTTTTTGTTTTTTGTTTTGTTGTTGTTTTTTTGTTTTTTTGTTTTTTTTTTTATGTTTTTTTTTTTTTTTTTTTTTTTTTGTTTTTTCTTTTTTTTTTTTTTTTTTTTTTTTTTTTTTTTTTTTTTTTTTTTTTTTTGTTGTTTGTGTTTTTGTTTGTTTTTTTTTTTTTGTAGTTTTTTTTTTTGTTGTTGTGTTTGTTGGTGTTGTTAGTGAGGCGTAGTGTGGTGTTGAAGTGGTGGTGTGGTGTGGTGTGGTGTTTAGTGGTGTGGTTTGCATGGTGTGTGTGAGGTGGTTGTGGTTTGAGTGGTGTGGTGTGTGGGGTGTGGTGAGGTGTGGGGTGGTGTGTGTGTGTGTGGTGTGTGAGGTGTGGTGTGGTGTGGTGTGGAGTTGTGGTGTGTGTGTGGTGTGGTAGGTGTGGCGTGATGGGTGGTGGTGGTGGTGGTGGTGTGGGTGGTGTGGGTTGTGGGTGGTGTGTGTGTGGTGAGGCGTTGGTGTGGTGGTGGTGGTGTGGTGGTGTGTGTGTGGGGTGGTGGGTGTGTGTTTGTGGTTTAGTGTGTGTGTGGGTGTGGGTTGGTGTGTGTGTTTTTGGTGTTGTTGTGGTGTGGTGTGTTGTGTGGTTGTGTGTGTGGTTTTGGTGGGAGTGGTGTGGTTGGGTGGTGTGTGGTGTGTGGGTGTGGTGAGGTGGGCGTGTGTGTTTGGTTGTGTGGTGTGGTGTGGTTGTGTTGTGTTGTGGTGTGGTTTTGGCATTGTGTGTGTGGGAGTGGTGTGGTTTGAGGTGGTGTGGTGGTGGTGAGTGTGGTGAGGTGTGGTGTGGTGTGGTGTGTGTGTGTGGTGTGGTGTGGTGTGCGGTGTGTGGTGTGGTGTGTGGTGTGGTGTGCGTGTGGTAGGTGTGGCGTGATGATTTGTGTCGATTTGTGTTGTGGTTGTGTGTGCAGTTGTGGTGCTGGCGAATGTGTGGGTGTGGGTGTGGTGTGGGTGAGGTTGTGGTGTGGGTGGTGTGGTGTGGTGTGGTTGTGGTTGGTGGTGTGGTTGGTGTGGGGTGGCGTGGCGTGGAGTGTAAATATCTGATTCCTTTGTGTCGATTTGTGTGGGTTTTTTGGTGTAGTGTAGTTGTAGAGTTATGGTTTGAGGTGGTGAGTTTGTGGCATGTGTGGGGTTTGTGGGGAGTTTGTGGATGCTGTGTGTGATGTGTGGTGTGAGGTGGTGTGGTGAAGTGTGGTGAAGTGTGGTTGTGGGTTGTGGTGGTGGTGTGGGTGTGGGTGTGTGGGTGTGGTGTGTGGTGGGGGGTGTGGTGTGGTGTGGTGTTTAGGTGTGGTGAGTGAGGAGAGGTGTGGTGCGATGTGAAAGGTGTGGGTGTGGGTGTGGTTGTGGTTGGTGTGGCGAGGTGTTGGATTGGTGGTGTGGTGTGGTTGGTTTGTGACGAGGTGAGGGGTGTTGTGTTGTGTCGTGTTGTGGTGTGGGTGGCTGTGTGTGGTGTGGTGTTAGTGGGCTTGTGGTTTTGGCGTGTCTGGTGTGTCTTTGTGTAGATTTGTGGGGGTACTTGTGTAGGTAGGATGGGTGGTGTGGTGTGGTGTGGGTGTGGTGTGCGGTGTGTGGGTGCAGTGGTGTGAGTGTGGTGTGTTGTGTGATGGTGTGTGTATGTGGTGTGGGTGAGTTGTGGTGGCAATTGTGGTGTTGGTGTGGGGTGGGTGGTTGGGGTGTGTGGTTTGGTGTGGTGGTGGGAGGCACCGTTGTGTGGGTGTGGTGTGGTGTTGATGTGGTTTGATGTGGTGTGGTGTGGTGTGGTGTGGTGTGGTGTGGTGTGGTGTGGTGGGCGTTGTGTGGTGTGGTGTGTGGTTGATGTTGGGTGTGTGTGTGTGGTGGTGAGGTGTGGCGTGGCGTATCATGTTGTGTTGTTTTGTGTCGATTTGTGTTGTGGTATGTTGTGTTGTGTTGTGTGGTGTGGTGTGGTGTGTGGTGTGGTGTGGTGTGGTGGTGTGGGTTTGGTTTGGTGTGGTGTGGTGTGGTGTGGCCTGGCCTGGCGTATCATGTCGTGTTGTTTTGTATCGATTTGTGTCGTTTTGTGTCATAGTATGGTTTGGTTTTGTCTTGTGTGGTGTAGTGTGTGGTGTGGTGTTGTGTTGTGTTGTGGTGGTGAGGTGAGGTGTGGTGTGGTGTGTGGTGTGGTGAGGTGTGGTGTGGTGTGGTGTGGTGTGGTGTGGTGTGGTGAGGTGAGGTGAGGCGTGGTATTGTGCGGTGCAGTGTGGTGTGGTGTGGTGTGGTGTGGTGTGATGTGGTGTGGTGTGGTGAGTTGTGGTGAGTTGTATTGTGTGATGTCGTGTCGTTTTGTGTCCTTTGTGTCCTTTTGTGTCATTTTGTGCCCTTTTGTGGCGTTTGTGGTGTTGTGAGGTGTGGTGTGGTGTGGTGTGGTGTGGTGTGGTGTGGTGTGGTGAGGTGTGGTGAGTTGTGGTGAGGTGTGGTGAGGTGTGTTGTGTTGTGTTGTGTTGTGTTGTGTCGTGTTGTGTCGTGTCATTTTGTGTCCTTTTGTGGCGTGTTATGTCGTGGTGAGGTGTGGTGTGGTGATTTGTGAGGCCATACCACACCATTGTAACATTGTACCATGCATGTTGGTGTAAACCATAACAATCCATGATTTGTTGCACCATGCCATAACATACGAATAAACCATGCAATTAGAGCAAGGGATGGCAGCATGGAACCTTCCCATGTTGTCCAAGCTGCATGCGAAGCAAGGAACCCCATCAAGCTTTATTATGGCACGCACCTTATCATCTATCTATTCCATTTAGGCCACCAATTTCTAATAACAGACCTCGATGACAGATGCGGCGCAGTGGAACTGCGCGCGCTTGATGGGGCGATGGGGCGAGTATTAGAGTTGAACTGAAGGGCAAAGGCTAGAGCTGTATGAGAAGACTAACGTTGAAATGTATTGCTCAGAGTTGATGCTTCTTCAAAGACGAGTCCTAAGTGCGTGTCGCAAGCGAATAAAGTCCGAGATCGTGAACTGAATAGGCCAGGAAGACAGGGCGAGGAGGATTTCACCGTGGCCAGGCCAAGCCACTCACAGTTGTTTTGTGCCCACCCGGCCGGCCAGTTCTGAAGTCGCCATGCAGGGCGCTGCACCCTTGTTTCCAACAATGCGAAAGCTTGATTGCGTCCACTGAAAAGTTGGGAAGCGCGGGAACGCTAGTGGGCAAGTTCAAAGGTGCCCCAGGTCGTCCCGGGTCCAGTGGGTGTTGGCTTGACACGTGTCAGATCACGCTGCTGGCTGCCGCAAACCTCACACTACAGGCGCCCTGAGAAATCCCCATGCGAACGTTTGTACCTCCATAGTTTGCAACACGAAGGTCGGCAGTGCTTCATTGAAACATGAGCATTACGTGAATTAGAAGTAGAAGTACCATAGTTGGCGTGGCTTCATTACCCACCCGGGACACCCCACGCACCGGTGCCCCACGCAAGGCCCTGCGGCTGAGCTGTGGCTGAAGTCCGTGCTAAAAATAGCTCAAGTGCCCTAGGGGAATGTTTCGTCCATTGTGATGCTTGCATGTTTCGTCTCGATTTTTGGACGACAATTCCATTCCCAAACCTATGTATGCGCACATGATTGGATGGTACGAATTTGAAATGATGACATATGTTACCCAATAATTGTCCCTTTTGGCCCAAAAAGCACAAACCTTAGCTCCTTTTCTTGACTTGCGATGCTCATAAGTGGTCTCGTCAGAAAATCTCCGGTATCAATAAGTCTTATAATTGGGATATCTTATATAATGTTTTGTTTTTTTGTGATTTGAAGTGTAACCTGAAAAGTAGGTTGTGACACACGGACACACACACACACACACACAAACAGTTTTGACAGGCTAATCCCTCAATCAAAATAAAGGGCGCCTGGAGGCGCGTCCCGAATGAAAATGTCTTATATTTGGGATATCTTATATAATGTTTCGTTTTTTTGTGATTTGAAGTGAAACCTGAAAAAGTAGTTTGTGACGGACGGACGGACACACACACACACACACAGTTTTGACAGGCTAATCCCTCAATCAAAATAAAGGGCGCCTGGAGGCGCGTCCCGAATGAAAATGTCTTATATTTGGGATATCTTATATAATGTTTCGTTTTTTTGTGATTTGAAGTGAAACCTGAAAAAGTAGTTTGTGACGGACGGACGGACACACACACACACAGTTTTGACAGGCTAATCCCTCAATCAAAAAAATAATTTTTTTCATTCGGGTATTTTGATTTTTTTTTCATTCGGGTAAAATCTGGAGATTTTTTTCATTCGGGTAAAAATCTGGAGATTTTTTTCATTCGGGTATTTATGTAAGGAATCCTCTCTCGCTAAATATCGGTCTTGGCATTGATTTTTGCAGCGTGTGTAACGATATCCTTCCCTTACATATATACACTGCCCTTAGTTGTCTTCAGCTTTTTTTCCGACTTCCTCTCTTTTGGTTGTTGGTCCTGGTGCTCCGGATTGCCTGCCTCGGCATCCCTCCCCTTCCCGCTTCTCGTTTGCTTCCTTTTTTTATCGTTCCCTCGTTTGTTTCCCAGGTTTGTGGGGGTGTCTCAAACCCCCTCATGCTTCTTGATATAAAATTTGGTGGTAGATAGGCTGTGCTGCTGTCCTGTCTCGGCAATGATTGGCCGAGTTTATATAACGAACCCTCTCTATACACTTGTCCAACCTCAACATTGGGAAGGGCTGTATTCTGTACTCAGTAGTGTGATGAAGTGGCATTTATACAACCCATGTTTACACTGCCCGCGGGCTAATCCAATGAAAGCTCTGGTCCAAGGCACATTTCCCTGGTATTTTTCTTATAAGGCCGAAGACGGCGAACAGCCAAATTGCTGGCTGAAGCTATGTCACCAAGCTGTAGTTCAAGGCACACGTGTGGTTCCAATGAAGACCTTTTTCACCATTTTTCAAAGCATCCAGATTGCTTGCAATACGGTTTTTCTCCCGACGACGCGTCGCCATCCTGTTCTACATGGCGACGCATGTGTCTGGCTAATCTAGTCAGAAAAGGCCCAGAAAACAGTGCGTCGCACTGGGGTTGCACCAAGTCGCGGCAAAAAAACAGTGGCATGAAAACGATTGTTTGACAGAAATGTGTTCATAACCAAGTTCAAGTTCACGTTACCAAGTTCAAGTTCATAACTTCACATTTGATGTTGCTTAGATGAATGGGTGCCATAGTCCAGACGCAGCCAAATAGTTGAGAAGGTGGAAGGCAGTGTTTTTTATTTCAGATTTCTGTATTCCAGGTTGAGTAGCTACTTGGGCTACTCAACCCTGATTTCAGGATAGTTGCGTAGCCATAGCATGGCGGAGTGCGAAGCGCAGAGCCTGGGGGGGTCGGGGGGCAGCGCGTCCCAATATCGAGGGGTCCGGGGGGTGTAGCATTCTACGGAATGGAGACGCGTCCTCGAAAAATGAAACACTGGTGGAAGGGCCTCCACCTACCTTGCAAAAGATCAATCAAGAATGGATGCCCGCTATTGTGAGCAGTCACACAAGTTACTGTCGGAGCCAGCAACCAACCTCATCTTGGAGCCCTTCTATTGACCTCACACTCAACAAAAAGGACGCTGCACAAGGAGCAGCCAAATTGCTGGCTGGAGCCAGGTAACCAAGTTCAAGTTCAAGCACCCAACAAAAAAGACGCAGCAACATCCTCATTGCCGTTAGCCGCTTGCAAGGCAGCCTCACATTGGTCCTGAGGAAAACTGCAGCAGCAGAAGAAAGTTTGTAAGAGGCAAAAGGTTTAACCAGGGGCAAGTAATGAGAACGCCAGGTGGGGTGGGGCGTGGTATTAAGGGAGCCCTGTCTTAAGGCGGTGAGAACGGGCTGCTACTTTACCTGGACAAAGCTACCATGGCGGTTGACAGTAACCGCAAACACTCAAGCGCACCGAAGGGATTCGAACCCTGCACCATCTTGTTTCACCGTGCTCTACAATTGAGCCAGTTGTCGAACCAGGTTAAACCAGGGGCAAATGATTGCTTATTTTGTAATTGACCCTCATGAATCAAGGTTGGGCAGGTCCCTTTAGCCTATTTGGCTACCCTGGACTGTAAGAGACACACACAGTGGCTCAAGAGGCAGTGTCGAAGAGGTAAGGTTAAACTAGGGGCATATGATTGCTTGTTTTATAATTGACCCTCATGAATGAAGGTTGGGCAGGTCCCTTTAGCCTATTTAGCTACCCCTGGACTGAAGATACACACACACAGTGGCACAAGAGGAAGTGTTAAGGTTAGACCAGGAGTGTACTGCAGTTCAGAGGACGATTTAGGTTTGACAGGTCAACAGGTTGTATTGCCGTATTTTTAGGCCAATTTCGACAATTCTTTCAGAATTATTAGAATTGCAGGCCAAATTTGATGTGCCAAGTACGACCTACGACCCGCTTCAGGAATCCAAATCCAAATCATCCGCTAAATTACTATAATGGCCTCCAGTGGAGAATAAATCAATTTGTTCACATGATACCACATATGTGGTTGGTCTCAGTGCAAGCAAACGTGCTGCCCCCCTCAACCTCATGCCTCGTAATAAGGCCCACCATGTATTTATTCATGCCTATGGTTGGCCCCAGTGCAAGCAAACGGGCTGCCCCCCCTCAACCTCACACCTCGTAATAAGGCCCACCATGTATTTAGTAATGCCCTGTGGTTGGCCCCAGGGCAAGCAAACGGGCTGGCCCCCTAACCGCACGCCTCGTTATAAGGCATACTATTTATTTGTACCATGTGCATAGGGAACCATGTGTTGGCGCCTAGGAGCATGAAGGCCTTTTTTGTTTTTATTTGTACCATGTGTTGGCGCCTAGGAGCATGAAGGCCTTTTTTGTTTTTTTTTGTACCATGTGTTGGCGCCTAGGAGCATGAAACCTTTTTTGTTTTTATTTGTTTTAGTTTTGAAAGGAAATTCACTGCAGGAGGTGCCCCCCCCCTGACAAAAACCAGCGGGACAGAGGATTCAGTTCGAATGGTGTTGCCACTCCTACAAAAGAGTAGGCGCACTTAGGGTAGGCGGGATTGAAGTACTTGGATTGAAGTACTTGGACTTTTAAAACAAGTAATTTGGATTTGTTACTTTGACCCTTATATTGGATTTTATTACTTGGATTTAAGTACTTGGACTTTTAAAACATAACCTCCTGATACCTTGGATTTGATTACTTGGACTTCAGTACTTCAATTTTTTTAACGCAATTTGGATTTTATTACATGGATTTTTTCTAATTTGGATTTTATCACTTGGACTTCAGTACTTGGATTCTGTTTTCAAGCGATGAAGACTACTTACCCTAACCCCATCAGATGCTCCACTTTGGGATCAGGACCTGCAGCACTAGCAGTAGCAGGGATGGGGGTCGTGTCCATTGCTGATGACCCTTCTGCTGCTGGGGCAGGAGCAGGGGCTGGGGTGGGGTCAGAGCCTGAGCCAGAGGCACCTGCATGTGTGAGCCACAGGCAGTCAAGATAACATCAGACATAAGAAAGGGGTGTGTGTCCATTGCTGACGACCCTTCTGCTGCTGGGGCAGGAGCAGGGTCTGGGGTGGGGTCAGAGCCTGAGCCAGAAGCACCTGCATGTGTAAGCCATAGCCAGTCAAGATTGACATCTACATAAGACATAAGAACATCAGATAGAAATAAGACATCAGAAAGACATGAGAACATCAGAAGGACATAAGAACATCAGAAAGAAAGAAGACATCAGAAAGACATGAGAACATCAGAAAGAAATAAGACATCAGAAAGAAATAAGACATAAGACAGAAACATAAGACATAAGAAAGAAAGCTTTACACCAAGTCGGCGTGGAGTAAGGAAGCTGTCCAAAGGAAGTCCTTGGACAACACACCCAGAGACGCGCTTGCCCCCATACCCCACGGAGCGCTACGTGTGGAGCCCAGGGAGTTCGAGGGGGCATTTCTGACTAATTTAGCAAGACCCATGCGTCGCCATGCAGTGATGGAATGGCGACGCGTTGAAAACAACAAAACAGTGCCGTCAGGGTGTACTAGGAATCGAGGTCAGCCCTTTCTATGTATGTTACAACAGTCCAGGGGTAGCCAAATAGGCTGAAGGGACTTGCCCAACCATGATATCAGGAGGGGCTAAAATGAAACAAAAACTGATGAACTTATCCCCACACAATCGTTTTATCGACAGGGGCCCTGAGTTCGTGCCACAGTGATAATTCAATTATACTCCCTGATGCATACCTGTGGGGTCACCAATATCTAGGGATCAGCAAATCATATGATACTGACCAAAGGTCAGTATGATATCATATGATACCATACAAATTGTATCATATGATATTGTATGGAAATGGTAACTATAGACTAGTCAGACTGCCAGCATGGTATCGTATGATATCATATGATGACATGATACCATATGACATCAAATTGCCGTTCCCTACCAATATCACATTATGCATCACCTTATAGCACTGAAGCCAGGAGGACGACAAAAATACCTGGGGTCTACAAAGTTACACACCTGTGGAGTCACCATAGCATGCCCAAACTGCCTGGCCGCCCCTATGAAATTAAGTGTAAGTTAGCTTATCTGACAGCAAGTGATATCCTAAATCACATTACCGCACTGAAGCGAGTAGAACAGAAAAAACAAATACCCCCTGAAGGGGGTCAAACAAGTTAAATACCTGTGGGGTCACCAATAGCATGCCCAAACTGCTTGGGCGACCACATGAAATTAACTGTAAGTTAGCTTAACTGACAGCAATTGATCTCCTCTATCACATTTCTATCACATTGCGGCACTGAAGCCAGGAGGACGGAAATAACAAATACCCCTTGTCTGGATCTGAACGGTTACTTACCTGTGGGGTCACCAAGAGCATGCTCAAACTCCTTGGGGATCTCGTGCTCTGGCAGAAAAGGCAACTGAGCAGCGCAGCTTCCAAAGCGCAGGACATTCTTCTCCAGGTCAATGCAACACTGCGCACAGGAGACAAGAAGGTTAGTATTTCTTGAAGTCATAGTCTTTAGCCTATGGTACACCATACATATGTACATCTGAAGCTTCCAAAGCGTAGGACATTCTTCTCCAGGTCAATGCAACACGGGACACACAAGACAAGAAGGTTAGTATTTGTTGAAGTCCTCAGTCCTTAGTCTCAAGCTATGGTACACCAAACATACAACTGAGCAGCACAGCTTTCAAAGCGTAGGACATTCTTCTCCAGGTCAATGCTACACTGGACACACAAGACAAGAAGGTTAATATATGTTGAAGTCCTCAGTCCTAAGTCTCAAGCTATGGTGCACCATACATATGTACAACAGAAGCTTCTGCAGCGCAGAACATTCTTCTCCTGGTCCAAGTCAAGTATTTCTTGAAGTCCTAGTCCTCAGTCTGAGGCTATGGTACACCATTCATACAACTGAGCAGCGCAGCTTCCAAAGCGCAGGACATTCTTCTCGTCAATGCAACAATGGACACATGAGATAAGAAGGTTATAATTTGTCCAAGACCTAGTCCTCATTCCTTCGTCGCATGCTATGGTACACCACAAATATGTACATCTGAAGCGTGAGGGGGCCAGCCTGTTTGCTAAGACGGGAGACAAGAAATAGCTACATGTCGTTTCTTTGTGTTCTGAAGGCCGAAGATGAATGGTGAAAAATAATATGACTAGTACCTTTTAAAACAAATAGCTACCTGGTGTTTCTTCATGTTCTCAAGGACGAAGATGAACTGTGGAAAAATATATAATACTAATACATTTAAACAGATATTAATATTAATACACATAAAACAAACTAGCTACCTAGTGTTTCTTTGTGTTTTGAAGGCCGAAGATGTACCGTGAAAAAATACTACTACCATTACATTTTAAAACAAATATTAATATATAAGTATAAAACAAACTAGCTACCTGGTTTTTCTTCATGTTCTCAACGCCGGAGATGAACTGTGGAAAAACAAATAGGACTAGTACAATTCAAAACAAATATTACTATAAATACGTATATAAACAAATAGCTACATGGCGCTTCTTCATGTTCTCAAGGCCGAAGATGAACTGTGGAATAATAAATATAACTAGTACATTTAAAAACAAATAGCTACCTGGTGTTTCTTCATGTTCTCAAGGCCGAAGATGAATTGTGGTCCAGATTTCTGCTCCAACACAGTGATGGACGTTGCGATGTGGAAGCCTCCGACTACAGCTGGGCACTGCAAAGTGGGGAAACAGTGCTTTCAAAATAATTTATTTGAATTAGTGTCTTCAAATGTGATTCACGTTGCGTTGTGGCAGCCCCTGACAACAGCTGGGCACTGCACAGGGACAAAATAGTACATGTTCTTCAGGGCAATGCAACATAGGCCACAGGAGACGGTAAAACAAATGAAAAATTGAACATCCAAGAATTGTCACAATGACCTGTAAGGACGTGCCACAGTGGGATTAAGGGAACTGGATCGTAAGTATGCGCTGCTCGAGCCGACATGGGATCTAGATACCAGTTACTGTGCTGGTCGACGACCCTCCGGACGGGCCCAAGCGCACTTAAGGGGGTTCATACCCCGCACCAGCTGCGATCTTTCTCCAGGGTTGCTCTGCCACTGAGCCATTCGGTTCGGATCGGGGATATGGGGTACAGGAGACGGTAGACAACAAATACAGTGATGGAAGTTGCAATGTGGAAGCCTCCGACGATGGCTGGGCAATGCACAGGAGCAACAGTAGAGGGGCACTAATGAGGTAAGTAAAATAGTTTAATAAGTAAGAGTGTAAGAATAAGAAGAGTGGAAGAATAATAGAGTAAGAATAATAAGAGAGAGAAGAAAGAAGAAAGAGGAAGACGAAGAAGGAGAAGAAGAAGAGGAGGAGAAGACAAGAAGAAGAGGAGAGGAAGGACAAAGGAGAAGGAGGGGAAGGAGAGAGAGGAAGGTGGGAAGGAAAGGAAGGAGAAGGCTGAAGAGGAGGAGCAGGAGAGGAGAATTAGAAGGAGAGGAGAGGAGAAGGCGAAAAAGAGAGGGGAAGGAGAAGAGGGAGAAAGGAGAGGAGAAGGAGAAGGAGGGGAAAAGCGAAAGAGAAGGAGAAGGAGAGGAGAAGTAGAAGGGAGGGAGAAGAGAGGAAGAGGAGAAGGGGAGAAGGAGAGGAGAAGGATAGGAAGGAGAGGAAGGAGAAGGAGGAAGAGAAAAGAAGAGGAGAAGAAAAAAATTATATATAATAATAATAAAGTAAGCTAATATCTAATATTTTGAATAATAAGAGTTAATAATACGAATAATATTTTAAATAAATAATAAATAAAATATTTGAATAAAATATTTTGAATGATAATAAGTTGCGCTGTGCGCCCGACAATGGCTGCTGAGCACTGAACACCAGGGGCGAAACAGTAGAATTTTCATAATATTTTAATTGAAGTAGGTGGTTTAATGCCCCCCCCCCCCCCCCCCCCCCCCACCCCCACCCCTTGGAATGAGAGACAATGCCCCTTCAGCCTCTCAGCTTGAAGCCGAGTCTGTCGCATGGCTGTCCGTGCAGCAGCCCCCCCACCCCCCTCCCCCCCCCCCCCCCCCCCCCCCTATGCACCCCCACCACGCTCTCACCTGATGGATCTTGCCTATGATCTTGCTCGAGCCCACGCCGACTGCTGTTCCGTGAAAGCGCTTGTCAATGAGGCGTGAAAGGTGACAGGCCTCAGCAAACTGCGCGGTCATAATCGTCATCTGGGCACCACTGTCAACGAATGCTTTCACAGGGAAGCCTCCCACCTCCATCTTCACATACAACATACATACAGACCCAAAAAGCTGCGAAGCACAGGGAGGGAGGGAGGGAGGGAGCCTGGTTTGGAGTAGTATCTAATTGTTTTTTTACCAACTTCATATTTATATACAACTGACAAACGGAGCCCCAAAGCTGCAATACACAGGGAGGGATACAGTCTGGTTTTGAGTTGTCTCTAATTGTTTTTTTACCACCTTCATGTTTATATACAACTGACATTGGCAGCCAAAAAGCTGCGACACACAGGGAGGGAGGCAGTCTGGTTGGGAGTTATATTTACTATTTGTTTGACCACAGCATGAATGAAACATAGAACATATGTACAGAGCCAACAAGCTGCGACACACAGGGAGGGAAACAGTCTGGTTTGGAGTTGTTTTACCACCTTCATGTTTACATACACCATACATACGGAGCCAAAAGCTGCAAAACACAGGGAGGGAGACAGTCTGGTTTGGAGTTGCATTTTTACCACTTTCATGTTTATGTACAACAAACATACGCAGCCAAAAAGCTGCGATACACAGGGAGAGAGACAGTCTAGTTTGGGGTTTCTTTAACTGTTTATTTACCACAGCATGAATGAAACATACAACATTAAAACGGAACCACGAAGGTGTGATGCACAGGGAGGGAGACAGTCTGGTTTGGAGTTCTATTCAACTTTTTTATACAGCATGAATGAAGCATACAACATACATATGGAACCAAATAGGTGCGATACACAGGGAGGGAGGCAGTTTTCTTTGTTTTCTTTCAACCACAGCATGAATGAACCATACAACAAGTGTCTGGAGCTAATAAGCTTGGGCACACAGTGATGGAGGCGGTCTGTGATGATAAGCTTTTGTGAAGCCTCCTGTTTATTTGGAGCAGTATTCAACTCTTTTCCTACCAAAGTATGAATGAAACATGGAACATACGTACAGAGCCAATAGGCTGCCGTACACATGGAGGGAGGCAGTCTGCATTGACAAGCTTTCTTGATGCCGCCTGAAGGTTTGGTTTTGTATTGTATTCAATTGCACATATATTTTATCGTATTCAACTAATTTTTATCAAAGTATGAATGAAACATAGAACATACTTATGGAGCCAATAAGCTGCCATACACATGAAGGGAGGCAGTCTGCATTGACAAGCTTTCTTGATGCCGCCTGAAGGTTTGGTGTTGTAATGAATTCAATTGCACGTATGTTGTACTGTATTCAACTCTTTTTCTACCAAAGTATGAATGAAACATGGAACATTCATACGAAGCCAATAAGCTGACGTACACTGAGATTCAGGCAATCTGCTGCGGCAAGCTTTCGCAAAACTTCACATAGGTTTGGTGTTGTATTGTATTCAATTGCATACATTATTTTGTATTGAACTCGTGTCTACCAAAGAATGGATGAAACATGAAACATGGAACATACATACATAGCCAATAAGCTACCGTACACAGGGAGTGAGGCAGCCTGCATTGACAAGCTTCCACAAAACCTCATGAAGGAATGGTGTTGCATTCAACTATTTCCACCCCATTACGAATGCAACATTGAAGCAGCCATATAGATGATTCAATATAAAAACAAATAAATAATATAAAGCATATAGCGTTTTTGTCATACAATTGTAACGCTTTCATTGTATAATGGCTGCTTCAAACCCATCTTCGAGTTATAAATGCTTACACAACATTTAATTATAATTATTAGGCTACGAACAAGTCGATTGATCAATGGTCCACGAAGCCAGTTGTTGCATTTGATTGTAACCATTCAGCATATCATTTGGGAATCGATTTTTCAAAGCAGATGGGAAGTAAATTTGGCCTGAAAAAGTCGAGGTGCAAGATACGACTGACGACCTTGATTCACACATGATCCACTGAATGGCTATACAGGCAATGTGCCAGTGAATTTGATGATTGACAGTTGACCGTGACAAAGTTGACCAGTCCACAATGCAGTACTTATAGTATCGTTCAATTCAATTTGGTGGTTGCCCCCAGTGCAAGCAAACGAGCTGGCCCCTTAAGCCTCACGTCTCATCATCAGACATAACATTTATTCATTTAAATCAAGACAGGCGTGCTTACCTCAATAGCTGTCAGCTGTACACCACGCCCCACCAGGCGTTATCATTACCTATGAAATCAGATTGCCGTTCCCTAAAAAGATCCCACTCTGATTGCTTGGTGCCGTTATAGCTCAATGACCAAGTTACATTCAATTTGGTGGTAGCCCCCAGTACAAGCAAACGGGCTGGCCCTCTCAACCTCACGCCTCGTAATAAGGCATACTATTTATGTATTAACTTCAATTGTAATATCAGCGCTACGTGCCCAATGGTCTTTCCTGGCGTGAGTCCCATTCTGAAATGAGATCGACACGAGAAATGTACAAGAGAGTGCTGTTAGTGATGGTGACGAATCAAAGAGGAGCGTGAACAGTGCACCCACTATTTTCTTTCTGAGCTACACGTAGCAGCTTATGAGCAGCTCCCTTTCCATGTCCTTGAGCAAACCCTGAAGCTAGCAAGTGTGTCTGAAAGCTGGCGTGGCATGCATTCCAATTTAGCTTCAAGCATTGGATTTAACCCTGTGGCTGGCTTTTGGAGCTGGCAAGAAGCTACCATAAGTAGCCTACCAATGAAACAGTGAGGGCAACCTATTCCAGGCAAATGCTCTGTTGTAAGCTGTGAGTTCAACAAGTCCAAGCGACGCAGAAAATTGGAACTGGAATCGAGTGAAGTTAACCAAACCCAGGGTTTATGACAGGGCCAGGGGCCAGCTAGGGCCAGGGTTACGTGCCGACAACGCAATAAACAGACAACGGGTGACTCTGGGGGCTCCCACCCCCCAGAATGTGGGGCTCTGTCAAAAAATGAGACAGTGAGTGCAACCTACCTCAGGCGAATGCTCTGTTGCGAGCTCCAAGTTCTCGTCGATGTTCTTCTTATTGATCTCCTCCTCAATAGCCCTCTGAGCCTCGACATCAAAGGGGTCCTGATTCAAACGGGCAATGGCCTCCTGCTTTCTTTTTTCTCCCTCCGCCTTTTGAACATGTGAACGACGAAGGAAGTCCTGAAGCCCAGACACATCTTCGTCCTCAATCAGTTTGGCTAGCTGGGGGCTGTTCACTCGCAGGGAACCCATAGTGGCACGGTCATTCTTAACACCATGGATAAAGGCGACAGGCGACTGTGCTGAGCCGTCCGGGTTCAGGGCTAGGGAGGCTTGCCCTTGTTGCTGACCCCCCCCAGCTTGCCGACCCTGTGCTGGCTGCGCTGCCTGTGCTGGGAGGACCTGTAGGACATCCCCGTTGACAACGCCCCCCTCCGCCAAAGTGGTCCTGGTGGGGTGGAGCGATGGGCGTGGGATTGCTATCGTTGTATTTGGTTGAGATGGGGCAATACCCTTTGTCTGATTTGGCCACTCTTGCCTAGTGACAGGCCAGACAAGGCAACTTGACCTTACAAAGTAGGTATGGGTCTGAGTCAAACATACAAACACACGTACATGATAGTGTCAGCACATTCCACACGGAAATGGGGCGAGCAGACAGGAGACATGGTTGGGTGCATGTGTCTATATAAATGGGCATGGGCTGCATATGATGCAAGGAAGAGGGCGTGTTTGCATTTCATCGCGATTTCTATTGCATGCGAGGGTTTAAGGTAGTTTGGCGAGCGTATAATCCAGTGCAAGGATTGTTGTTCGTTTTCTGATACCTTGGTCGATGCGAATAGATTTTGTCCACTACTGGATATCATTAAGTATTACAATATTATAATTGTACACTTCGTAATATTGCATTGAACATCGGAAAGTGGTGGAATCATGGCACCTCAGTCGACCATGAAACTGAACATAGAAAATGTGATGGTCTACAGCAAATTTGATGACAGTACGCGATCTTCAAATTGAATTCCTATCAAAAGCTCACGGAGCAAGTTGGGGGATTGGCCCTTCTTTGTTTCCAATCGTCCTGGAGTTGGTTCAAAATTGTCTGACATGTAGGGAGGTGCCCCACTGTCCACAGGATCAGATCTGATGGTCTGTGTTGAGGTGACTGGGGTTGTGCAAGGAGACCATGTCGTACCCGTCTTTCAACATCTTTGTTCCTAACACCAGCACCTGCTGGGCAGTAGGGATGTTCGTCTCCGCCTCGATCACAGCTTTGACAGTCTCGATGTCTAAGCTATCATCCACCTGTGGGCAAGGCAGCGAATTCTTAGCCTGGTTGCAAATTCATAAATCGCAATGCAACAAAACGCATCGGTTGATCGAGGAAATTTGGTTTGGGTCGATTACGCGGATCTGACCTGAATGGAGACGACTTTGTCGTCAAACGTAGCCACAGTCAGATTCAGCACCATGATGCGCTTGCTATGCAAAAAAACAGAGAAGGAGCTGAAGAAGTTGTGCAAGCTAGTGTGTATCTGTTTCTATAGGAGCAACGTATTTGTCTGGAACGCGCGTCCCCAGCAGCTTCCGTAGCTTCCTTTAGCTATGTGTAGCTGAGGTCGGTAGAATTTGTATTGCCAGCTGCGCAGGTGTCATGTGATGGAACCATATTCAGGACAATCGCATCTTTCGCCCATGTCCGATCGCTTTAGAAGTCAGCCTAGTTGGTCTCAGAGCACGCTGAAACACTTACCCTAGTAGCCCAAACTTTGCGAGTTCGATTTTTTTGCATTTTTAGCAGGTCGAATGGTCAACGATACCGACCTACCCAATGGGCAGCCTGCGTCCCCGCCCCCTGAACCAGCTGCAGATTCCTTGGTCGCTCTCGTCTCACAGACGGTGCGTGGATCTGACAAACGGTCCAGCTGATCTGGAAAGACACGGTTCACCAATCCTGCCTAGCAAAGTTGATGTGGAAGGAGCAAGGTCACCAGGGTTGTTTCTATTCTATGTTTCATGAGCCAACATCCATGTCTCATGAACAACATGCAATCTCCACCAGTCCAAAATCTACAGGTCTACCCATTGTACGGCCTTGTCAGCATGAGAGCCTTTTCCTAAGCCCATCACACCACTAGAACCTTGGATTACATATCCCAAGTCGATAGCCCACACACAGACAGCAACAGGGGATTTTTTTACTGCACAGTTTGGTACACAAATGCGTGATGTTCATGAGTCCGTCAGGCCGCGGGCACATTTGGAGTCCAAATTCAGATATAGCTGTCCATTCAGCCATTCCCACTATCACCACACACATCAACCAAACAAACAAACAAACACAAAAATTGGCCTGTAAATATTCAGAGCATGAGTTCGTGCTGATTCCCCCACATAATTTAATGACTTCCTTAAAATATGCAATTCATATCGTTACAGATGGGTATTTTCCCGAAATGTGTTCCAAGTTTTTTCTGTATAACTATCTATGTGTCCTAATACGCTGCCCGACTGGCCGTTGGCCACACCTGCCCCCCCACCCCCACCCCCACCCCCACCCCCACCCCCACCCTACACACCCATCCCATCTGTGTAAATCTGCTTCCTGGTGTAGGTGGTCAACCAACGTGCCTTCATGAATAATTGCGGCATACCCCTGGCGGCATTTGTGGACTTCCACCCAGCATCACAGCTGCAGCTTCCAAGAGTCCAGGGCCGCCAGCCAGCACGCTGCAAGTCATGTGCCTCCTTCATGAATGTATTTTGCAAGGTGTGAACCTTGGCTGGAGACTTTTATCCGATAAAAATACCAAGGACCAACCTTAAACTAACGGGGAATGATGATGAAGGAGGAGCCTGTTGTAGATCTCTGTCATGAGTGAGGTGCTGCAAGATAAGATTGCGCAGTCCAGGCAGTGAAGAAAGAGTGCAGGGGGGTGGGGGGTGGGGGGGGGGATTGGATTCTTGATTGTTACATGGTTATCCAGCCTACTCTGGGCTGCTCACTGTCTGCCAATTCCAAGTCCCTCGTGTGATACCCATTGGAACCAGTGAGCATGGTCAGCGGATAAGGCAGTTTAAAGACTTGCCTAGGTATGATACGAGAGAGGGACACGAGATCCCTTGTAGCCGTAGGGCTACTACCACTCCACCTCACTCAGCTTCACTCCAATCTGCCTCACTCTGATCCAATCCACTCTGATCCACTCCACTCCACTCTGATCCAATCCACTCTGATCCAATCCACTCTGACCCAATCTACTCTACTGCACTCCACTCTGCTCCAATCCACTCCACTCTGATCCAATCCACTCTGACCCAATCCACTCAGATCCAATCCACTCTGATCCAATCCACTCTGATCCAATCCACTCTGATCTAATCCACTCAGATCAAATCTACTCCACTCTGATCCAATCCACTCTGACCCAATCCACTCTACTGCACTCCACTCTGCTCCAATCCACTCCACTCTGATCCAATCCACTCTGATCCAATCCACTCTGATCCGATCCGCTCCACTCTGATCCACTCCACTCTACTGCACTCCACTCTGTTCCGATCCAATCCACTCTGATCTACTCCTCTCTTCTGCACTCCACTCAAGTCAATCCAACTTAACTGTTCTCCACCCTGCTCCACTCCACTCCACCCAGCAACCTTGAATGCTATAAGACAAACAGACAAACTGACTGCCCCAGCCACATCCATGTGACTGCCAACATATTGGAACTGCCAGAACCTGAGGTTACAGCACTGTTTTGTTTTTTTTGGGGGGGGGGGGGGGGGGGAGGGGGCTAAGAGCGTGTGAAAGTGCAACTTTTGCTACACAATAGAACCTACAGAAAGCTGAAACAACATTACTTCAATTCCCTTGCACAGACTAATTTGGCCAAGAGTGTGTGGAAGTGCAACTTCTGTGGACAAGCTAACATCTACAAGGATGAGCTACCAGCTGCAGCATCGGTACGTTTGTATATTTTTATATATTTTAGTTTTTTAGTTTTTAGTTTTTATACACACACTTGAGTTGTTTAGTTTTGATTTGTTATAGTTTGTATACACATATTTGAGTTTTTTTATACACCCGTACACACACATATTGATAATGGGTATATATATATCCATTATCTTTCTATCTATCCGATATTATATATATATCCATTATCAATATATAATATAAAACAAAAAGTGTCTAATTGTCGGGCTTTTGGGACAAATGGTTTAGACCTATGAAATCCAGTCCAGTGATAAACAAAAATGCTACAAAGTTGCTTAACGACATCAGTTCAACATATTACAACAGATTTGGATTTGCTAAGAGTTTTTTAACAAGATCAGGTAACACATTTGTTTGTTTTACTATGGGGCTCCCTAATTCGCGTCAGATTTCACACAATCGTGGGACGGAGCCTGCGTATTTTTGAAAAATGAAATAGGAAGGCTTGTTTTTCAAGTCCTCCCTTGCAAGTCGTTGTCGTTCTCACGAGAGCACATATGCGCATCGCAATCGAAAAAAGGAGCTAACTTTTTGTTTACTAAAAGCTACAATTCACGGGTAACATTGTCAACATTTCAACTTAGTACCATCCAAACATGCGCAAACATAGGTTTGGGAGCAGAATTGTTGTCAACAATTTGAGGCGAAAACATATAAGCATCACAATCGACGAAACATTCCCCTTTGGCACTATTGCTATGATTACCATAAGGAGCTCACATCAGGGCCGTGCGTGGGGTGGGCAGGGGCAAGCCACGCCAACTTAAGTTGGCAAAAAATTGCGAAAAATGAATTCTCAGGTCGCGAGTTTGAATCTCACTCGGACCAAAATTCCACTTTTCAAATCAAACAAAAATTACATCATGTAACCATAATCACATTCGTGCATGCATTACAAGACCATACATGCTCACATAATAAACATGGGACCGCTTATGCGCCTAAAAATTCACATTCTCCACATGTATGGGGTGTTAACGTTTCCAAATACCTGCTTTGCACATGAATACCTACCGGAATACTTTGAATCAAGTTGTACTCGATATGTTAGCCAATGAATAAACCACAGATGATCATATAAAAACGCCAAACACGGTTATAATCAAAGTGATGGGTATGCCACAACGCACCAAACTTTACGTCTTTCATGTCTATATGGTGTTAGCGTTTCCAAACACCTACTTTGATCATCAATTTCTCACTTTACACTTCGAATCAGGCTGCAGCCAACTTGGAAGCCTATTCACCTACCACATATGAGCAATGCAGATTGCCGAAACAAATTATATCATTATCCAATTAAATCCAATTAAATCAAATTCATTATTAATTAGAAAATTGCATTCGGGATGCGCCACCAGGCGCCCTTAATACTGTAAAGGCGGTATGGGCAGTACAAAGCCAAAGATCACTGCTTATTTGCACGTTTTAGGCCATTTAGGAGTCCCAAATCATGTTCACATCTGCACAGCATCAACTGCATCATTTTGGGTTGCAGTTTTTAAAGCATAGGGAGCAGAATCATTCTTCAAATATTTTGCAAATTTCAAATTTCGAATACGACTTTCAAAAATAATCAGAAAACCAAACTTTTTAATTTGTCTTCAAACATCCACATCTGTGGTTGGATTTTGATTTCGGATCGGAAGGTAAATTCTCAGGTTCAAAGGTAGGATTGGGACTTTGGGGTGAACTCAAGTTTACTGCTAGTAGATTCAGTACCGCTAGTAGATTCAATAGATTCAGAGGCAGAGGCTATAGCGCAGCTTCTGGCCTTGTGGTGGGGGTTGGATAAGCCTTTCGTCCCGTGGAAACTTGATTCGCGACAGCTCGCGCGACCTCATATTTGACGCGGATTTAATTTGTTTAGCTCCTCCTGTAATCCATTGTTCTTTGCTGTTTGAAGTTGGGCAAGTCCCTTAAGCTGAGTAAGACTGTATACATAGCATACAACGATAGTGTGGGGACATTATTATGATCACTATATAAGCTCAGTATATGCAAACACCAAGATTGACAGATTAAAGTCTAAGCTATCGTTATGAGGCCTTCCTCGGCATCAGGCCTTCCCAAACAGCCAATCAGCCAACCAACAAACAAACTACAGATAATAAAAACAACCATGCAAAACAACAAAAACAACCCCCCTCTGCCCCCTGCCTGGTCCTTCAACCGGAGCTCTCCAAGTTCCTCAAGTTGCGTGATTATATTATTATTACAATTAGTATTAGTATGAGTAGGACTGTTACATACCTACAATGGTAGTGTAGGGAGATTATTATAAGTAGTAGTAGTTGTAGCATTACTATTATTTATGATTATCATTATTGTGAGTAAGAATCTAACATACATATTTATTCAACAGGACCTCTCTAAATTCCGGGAGTTGCGTGATTGTATTATTATTATTAATAATAATATGAATATAAATGTAACAAAAATACAATGGTAGTGTGGGGACACTATTATTACTACAAGTAGGACTGTAACAAACATACCAATTCAACAGGACCTCTCAAAATTCCCTGAGTTGCGTGAAGAGGCTGTCGAATACTGCTACAGCCTTCCTCCCTCCCCCGACATCAGCTCCCCATTCGGCAAGGCCCCCCAACAAGCCGAAGCCAAGCCACCTGGCCATATCATCCTCCTGATCGACGCGACCCTTGAGAAGGACGCTATGGACAACCTTCGAGTTGCGGTCCTAGAGGCCCTGTCACCCATGGACCCCAAGACCCTCCTCAGCGTTGTCTCATGTGACGGGGTTGTGTCTCTCCACAACCTGGCCCCACCCAGCGAGGCCGGCGGCTGCTGCTTTGCGCACGCCCTCCCCGGGGGGGATGTTGTGTCGGAGAAGATGCTGGCATACTTCATGGGGCTGCCAGGCACTCAGCTCGTGGCAGAATTGGGGGTGTGTCTGCCGCACTTGGGTGCACTGCTGGAATGCATTCGCCCCCTGGAGCAGGACAAGCCTGTCCGCCAGCGCTCAAGGTGAGAGCTGAGAGAGAGGGTGTGTTTGTGTGTGGGTGGGTGGGTGGGTGGGTGGATGGGGGGGGGCAGAGAAGAAGGTGACCTAGTGCATGGATCTCCCAGGTACTCAGCTCGTAGCGGAACTGGGGGCGTGTTTGCCACACTTGGGTGCACTGCTGGAATGCATTCGCCCCCTGGAGCAGGACAAGCCTGTTCGCCAGCGCCCATCACCACCCTATCACTAAACCATCGCTACCATATCACAACCATATCACTACCCCATCACCACCGTATCACCACTCCATCACTACCCTATCACTAACCCATCACTACCTTAATACTACCCTATCACTTGCCTTAGCCCTATTTATTCCCCCAGTCATGGTCCCTATCCTCATCTCCATTCCCAACCCATCCCCGTCCTCATCCCTATCCCTATCCCCAACACAGCCCCTAACCCCAACCTCAGCCCCATCCTGACACAACACCAACACACATCACCATGCCCATACCCATACCCATTCCCCACACATCCTCTTACCAATTTCCAACATATCCCTTTACCCATCCAAACCCCGGCACAACACCAACACCAACTCCGGGTGCTTGCTTGTGGCCGTGGAAGCAGCTCTTCACCTTACTGCTTCCCACTACAGCCCCATCACACAGGCCGTTCCAGACAAGCTGCCCATTTCCAGCCCATCCGCATCCAAAACACCAACATAACACCAACACCAACACCAACCTCAACCCCATCCCGAGACAACACCAACACCAACCTCAACCCCATCCCGAGACAACACCAATACCAACCTCAACCCCATCTCAATACAACACAAGCACAAACCAGGTGCTTGTTTGTGGCCATGGGAGCAGCTCTTCAGCTTACTGCTGCCCATCACAGCCCCATCCCCTTGGCCGTTCCAGACAAGCTGCCCATCCACTTTCACATCCCAAACCCCAACTTAACCCCAACTTAACCCCAAAACCAACTCCATCCCTAGACAGCACCAACACCATCCTTATGCAACACAAACACAAACCAGGTGCTCGTTTGTGGCCATGGGAGCAGCTCTCTGGCTTGCTGCTGCCCACCTCGGGGCCATCGCCCAGGCCGTCTTCATCCACATCCACATCCGCATCCACGCCACCACCCCATCCCAACACAACACCAACACCATCATCAGGTGCTTGTTTGTGGCCGTAGAAGCAGCTCTTCGGCTTGCTGCTGCCCACCTCGGGGCCATTGCCCAGGCCGTCCCAGACAAACTGCCTATCCCCAGCCGGCTGTTGTGTATGGTCAGTGGACCCATAACCAAGGGCCCTGGAATGGTGCCCCTGTCTCTGCTAGATGATACTGATCTCCACGCCAGCCTTGACTCCAAGCCTTCCATGAAGGCTGCACATCAGCATGCTTGCGAGTTGGCAGCTATCGCCAACGCAGTGGGCATGCCCATCGATGTGTTTGTGGGTGAGTGAGAAGGAAGAAGAAGGGAGTGGTTGCGGTTGTGGTGGAAGAGATGGATTGGTTGGGTGGTAATGGCAAGCTGTGTTGGTGTGGGTGGGTGGTGTGGGTGGGTGGTGGTGGGTTGTGTGGGTGGTGGTCGGTTGTCTATCTCTGTGTCCTTGCATCAATCATGCTGGTGGTGAGGGTTGGTTGGTCGGTGTGGGTTGGGTGGTGGTGGGTTGGTGTGGGTGGGGTGGGGGTGGGTGGTCCATCACTGTGTCCTTGCGTAAATCATGTAGGTGTGCTGCAGGATGCCCACTGGTCATGAATGTGTACATTTGTAGCTCTTGTAGACGTACCTGAGAATTGAGCCTAAGAACCTTAGAATTTACCTTCCAATCCCGAACCAAAAACAACTTCAGATGTGGATATTTGAAGACAAATAAAATACTTTTTTTCATGAATGTAGGATTTGGCATTTGAAAACTATTTGAAAAGTTATTCTGCACCCTGTGCTTTACTGTGGCCCAAGATGATGCAATTGAGGCTGTGCCTAATGAACATAATTAGGGACTCCTGAAATGGCCTAAAACTTGCAAATAATCAGCGAGTTTTGTCTTCGTACTGCCCGTACCGCCTGTACATGACCTTCCATGATCTGCTACGACAATGACCTGCGAGGGAAGATGTGAAATAATAGGCTTTGTTCAGCTTTTCTCAGCTTTGCTCTTTATTTCAATTGTTAAAATTATTTTAATGTTCATTCTGTTCAGAGCCTGGCCATACTCACTGGCGTGATCCTGTATGCCTCACAGGGCTTTTTTTCACGTCTTCCCTTCTGAAAATCTGAAAGTAGTTTTTTCTAGCGTTATGGGTTACACTGGCGTGATCCTGTGTGCCTCACAGGGCTTTTTTCACGTCTTCCCTTCTGAAAATATGAAAGTGGTTTTTCTAGCGTTATGGGTTACACTGGCGTGATCCTGTGTGCCTCACAGGGCTTTTTTTCACGTCTTCCCTTCTGAAAATCTGAAGGTGGTTTTTTCTAGCGTTGTGGGTAACACTGGCGTGATCCTGTGTGCCTCACAGGGCTTTTTTTCACGTCTTCCCTTCTGAAACTCTGCAAGTGGTTTTTTCTAGCGTTATGGGTTATAGGCCTCCTCCAGGGACAGTGTTGTAGTGGTTTGTATTGTTTTTCATAGCGTATGTTCATGTGTCCCTCCCGCAGGTGGTGTGCTTTCAGTAAGCATTCCTGTTCTTGATCAGTTAGCGCTCGAAAGTGGGGGAGAGACACACTGGCGTGATCTTGTGTCCCTCCCGCAGGTGGTGATCTTTCAGTAAGCATTCCTGTTCTTGGTCAGTTAGTACAAGAAAGTAGGGGAGAGACTCACTGGCGTGTTCATGTGTACCTCATGCAGGTAGTGAGCTTTCAGTTAACATTCCTGTTCTAGGTCAGTTAGCGCACGAAAGTGGGGGAGAGCTCGTGGCGCATGAGTGCTTTGGCCAGCTGTTTGGGGTCAACCTCCAGACAGCTCTCACAAGAAAGTTCGGAGTGCGCGGCATGCTCGACTGCTACGTCTCAGATGGCGTGCGCCTGGTGCAATGGATGGGCTCCGTTGACGTTTTGCAGGTAGGGTTTGCCTAAGTGGTTCTAAGAAGGATCTGGTTTTGCAGGTAGGGTTTGCCTAAGTAGTTCTAAGAAGGATCTGGGGCTTCATGTGTATGGTAGTATCAGCATGCTCAATGCTCTGGTGTAACATTGGTGTTACAGGTAGGGTTCTCCTCAGTGATTCCAGTAAGGATCTGGGCCTTAACGTGTACGGTAGTGTTAGTGTTATGCAGTCCGGGTGCCTTCTAGACATCTAGCTAGGTAATAACGCATATCCCAAGGGGCGGGGGTTCAATTTCCGACGTAGGCAATCAAATCCCCCAAACCACACCCTCGCAACCGCACCCTCACAACCACACCCTCACAATCACACCCTCACAGCCACACTCTCACAACCACACACTAGCAACCATACACTCACAAACACACACTCACAAACACACACTCACAACAACACACTCACAAACACACACTCACAAACACACACTCATAACCACACACTCACAAACACACACTCACAAACACACTCACAAACACACACTAATAAACACGCACTCACAACAACACACTCACAAACACACACTCACAAACACACACTCACAACCAAACACTCACAACCGCGCACTCACAACCACACACTCACAAACACACACTCACAACCACGCACTCACAAACACACACTCACAAACACACACTCACAAACACACACTCACAAACACACAGATAACCACACCCTGGCCAATAGATGAGTACAGCCGACCCCTCACCATACTCTCCACCTGTCTTTGCACCCTACTCCTCCCTGGTCCTAGCCTTCATACCCAACAATCCAGCTCAGCTACTGTAGTCAGACCAAGCCACTCACTCACCCACCCCACTTTCGTCTGCACCAACCCATCCACACACCCATCAATGAATCCTCTTGTTTCCCTCAATCCCAACCACAGCCCTAGCCTTCAATAATCCAACTCAGCTCCTGTAGTCAGACCAAGCCACTCACTAACCCACCCCACTTTCCACTGCACCTTGTGACCAACCCACCCTATCAGTCCAGCTCAGCTCCTGTAGTCAGGCCAAGCCACTCACTAACCCACCCCACTTTCCACTGCACCTTGTGACCAACCCACCCTATCAATCCAGCTCAGCTCCTGTAGTCAGGCCAAGCCACTCACCCACCCACCCCACTTCCCACTGCACCTTGTGACCAACCCACCCTATCAATCCAGCTCAGCTCCTGTAGTCAGGCCAAGCCACTCACTCACCCACCCCACTTCCCACTGCACCTTGGGACCCACCCTCCCACCTACAGCCCTGGCCGACTGATGAGTACAGCAGACTGGTACAAGACCGCCGCTTATCTGCAAACGCATGCAGCGTGAGCAGCCTACAGTTAGGACACGGGGCTGCTATCCGACTGGAGCTCACCCAAGACCTCAAAGTACCTGCTATCTACCTTCAGGTATGTGTAGGGCTCGTGAACTCGATGTTGTCCATGCTGGGGTGGGCGCTGGTGTCTATGATCTGACACAGTCCAGGGGGGCAGGGGGTAGCCAATTAGGCTTGAGTAACTTACAGCAGGGTCATGGGGCTGCTATCCGACTGGCGCTCATCAAAGACCTCAAAGCACCTGCTATCTACCTTCAGGTAGGTGTATTACACAGTCCAGGGGGGCAGGGGGTAGCCAATTAGGCACGAGGGACTTGCAGTAGGGTCATGGGGCTGCTGTCCGACTGGAGCTCATCCAAGGTCTGAATGTAGCTGCTATCTACCTTCAGGTATGTGTATGACACAGTGCAGGGGGTAGCCAATTAGGCTAGAGGGACTTGCAGTAGGGTCATGTGGCTGCTGTCTGACTGGAGCCCACCCAAGACCTCAAAGTACCTTCTAATTACCTGCAGGTATGTGTATGACACAGTCCAGGGGGTAGCCAATTAGGCTTGAGAAACTTGTCTATCCTGGTGTGTGTGTGTCTGTGGGGGGGGGGGGGGGGGGGGGGGGGGGGGGGGGGAGCAGTTAGTTTCAAACGTTGTCTGTGCCCTCTAGTGCACGTGGTTTATTTGTAAGCCCTTCCTATCACGGTTGGGCATGTCCCTTTAGCCTATTTTGCCTATCCCTGGACTGTAACATAAGTACATACATACATACGGGTGCTTCAGTTGGTGGAAGTGGGCAGCAGGGACATGATCCAGCAAGTCATCACTCGTGAAGCCCTTCCTATCACGGTTGGGCAAGTCCCTTTAGCCTATTTGGCCTACCCCTAGACTGTAACATATATACATTATATATATACATATATACCAGGTTACTACAAAGCGCGCGCGGTAGCGCACTTTCGCGCACACTTTTTGAGCCCCTCTGTGCGTTCTGCGCAGTTTTTTTTTTTAACCCCTGTGGGCGCAGCGCGCAGTTTTTGCGCTTTTTGCACTACAAAGCGCTGACCAATTTGACGTTTGTGCGCTTTTAGCGCTGACCAATTTGACAAAATATAGTACCCTGATACATACATACACAGGTGGTGCTTCAGTTCGTGGAAGTGGGCAGCAGAGACATGATCCAGCAAGTCATCACCCGGCGCATAGCAGTGGTGTCAACAATAGGGGAGTACTTGCAAGGAGTGCAGCCAGCTGTTGCCTCTGTGGTGACTGGCAAGAAGCTGGTGCTTGACGCCAAGAAGCTGAAGGCCATGAGGGACCTAAAGAAGGCCGAGGAAATCCGGTACCAGGCGTCTGCCGAGTTGGCTCAGATCGCGCACCGCTTCGGGAAGGAGGTACAGGTGTCCCGAGGCATGCTTGGTTTCGGAGCACGCAAAGCATGGGCGCTGCCAGTAGAGCTGCTGCCTCTGGCGGCGGCGCTGTACAACTTTCAACGCGGCCCGTGCATAGGTAGGGGGATGCTGGTCAGCACTTATTTTCCTATCCCTATTATAGTATCCCAATTATAATATCCCAACCACCTAAACCACCTAGATCTAAACCATCAAGCCCTAAACCACCTAAACCCTGAACCACCTAACCCTAAACCACGTAAACCCAAGTGCTGGCCGGCTAAGTGCTGATCAGCTTCCCCCTACCCTGTGCATAGGTGGCTGGAACATGCACCCCGACGAGAGACTGCTGCACATGAACACACTCCTCTCATCCGGAGGCCAGGCTGCAAGGCTGGCCATGAGTCCGCAGCTGGTTGGTACTTATTTAGACAACCTGAACCACCTAAACACAACTGCTGACCAGCTTCCCTCTACCCCGTGCATAGGTGGCTGGAATATGCACCCAGACGAGAGGCTGCTGCACATGAACACACTCCTGTCAGCCGGAGGCCAGGCTGCAAGCTTGGCCATGAGTCCGCAGCTGGTCGGCACTTATTTTCCTAGACCACCTAAACCACCTAAACCCGATTGCTGATCAGCTTCCCCCTACCCTGTGCATAGGTGGCTGGAATATGCACCCCGACGAGAGGCTGCTGCACATGAACACTCTCCTGTCAGCCGGAGGCCAGGCCGCAAGCTTAGCCATGAGTCCCCAGCTGTACCTCATCGAAGTACACGCCAGCACCAACACGCAAGCTGCTCCCTCGACGCCCACCCAACCTGAGCTCCACGTGCACCCAATCCCCTCCGTCAACATGGCCGCACACATGTATTCCAAGGCCGGGAAGATGCTACTGCTGGATGCCGGCTCGGCGTTTATGCTCCTTACCCCGCCGTCCTCCACCCAGCCCCAGCCAGGTGCTACACCTGGCACCTCCAACAGCGTTGCTACCACCCCCTTCCCCGCCCCTTCCATCTCACTCACCAAGCAAACCTCTCTCAACCTCTTCCCAGCCCCAGTTGCCGGCCTAGACCCTGCTGACGCATACTTGGTGGTGAAGGAGTGCAAGGCCCTTTCCTTAGGTCGCTTCCCTGTCCCGGAGCTCAGAGTGATGAGCGCAGATGTGGAAGCCTACCAGACGTTCTTCATGCAGTCTCTGGTTCCCATCCACAGGTACGAGTAACTGAGCCATACACACAGAGATCCACTCAGATGTGGTAGCCTACCAGACGTTTCGTTCTTCCGTAGCCTACCAGTTTCCCATCCACAGGTAGGATTAACTGTACCATACACAAAGAGATCCACTCATATGTGGAAGCCTACAAGACCTTCTTCTTGCAGTCCCTGGTTCCCATCCACAGGTAGGTGTAACTGTGCCATACACACAGAGATCCACTCAGATGTGGAAGCCTACCAAACATTCTTCATGCAGTCTCTGGTTCCCATCCAGGTGTACAGGTGGGACTAAGCTGGTCAGCACTTTTTCCTAAACCATCTATACCCTAAACCCTAAACCACTTTAACCCTAAAACTAAACCTTTAAAACATAAACCAACTAACTATAAACCACCTAAACCCAAGTTCTGACCAACTTCCCCCCACTCCATCCATAGGGAATCGCCACAGAATCAGGCGATCCAGATCCCGGGGTTCCAAAACCTTTCTGACGTGAGGAAGCTAACAGAGCCCATATATAAACCTAAACATAAACCACCTAACCATAAACCACATTAAACCTAGTGCTGACCAACTCCCCTCTACTCCATCCATAGGGATTCGCCACAGGATCAGGCGATCCAGTTCCCAGGGCTCCAAAACCTTGCTGAGGCTGACGTGCGGAAGATAACAGAGTCCCTGTGCATGCCAACTGACGAAGCCAGCTTTGTAGCTTGGTGTTTGAAAGCTGAGGTGCTGCCTTTCCAACTAGTGGATGCGTGAACCAATTGTATAGCCTGCGTCCTGGGACGCAACGGACCCTTCCTTCTGGTCAACGGACCCTCCCAACGTTGCGTCCTGCGATGCAACAGACCCTTCGACGTTGCGTCTGCGCAGCGTCCTGAACAACCCTGTGCATGCCAACTGATGAAGCCAGCTTTGTGGCTTGGTGTTTGAATGCTGAGGTGCTTCCTTTCCACCTAGTGGATGTGTGAACAAATGGTGGCAAACATAGAGTAATGCATGTATGTATGTTACAGTCCAGGGGTAGGCCAAATAGGCTAAAGGGACTCGCTCAACCGTAGAGGAAGGGCTTAAAAAGAAAAGGCACTGATGAAGTGAACCCCAAACAATCATTTTACCAACGGGGGCCCTGAGTTTGTGCTACAGTGATCATTTAATTCTACAAGATACATACATAAAGTAACGATAACGCCTGGTGGGCGTGGTATTAAGGGAGCCCCGTCTTACAGCGGTAGATAACAGGCTACTACTTGACCTGGACAAAGTTACCATGGCGGTTGACAGCGACTGCGAAAACCAAAGTGCACCCGTAGGGATTTGAACCCCGCACCTTATTGTTTCAATGAGCTCTGCCATTGAGCCATTCGTCGAAACGGGATGGTGGCAAACATATTATTCAATCTTGACAGTCCCAGCATTTCGATTGGTAGACCTGCGACTGGTGTACTTTCGACTAGTGTACCTCCGACTGGTGGACTTTTGACTGGTGGACTTTCAACTGGTGGACTTTCGACTGATGGACCTTCGACTGGTGGACTTTCGACTGATGGACTTTCAAGTTCACTCCACCGTCCCCAACAAGTGGAAGGTTGATTCAAGGATTTGATTGTTACATGTTTTCCTCCTGTGCATGCCAAGTGATAAATAAATAGAACGCCTTATTACGAGGCGTGAGGTTGAGGGGCCAGCCCGTTTGCATACGTCGGGGTCAACCACCAAATGCTATTGGAGTGATCTAATACACGCATACATGTGTGTGTGAGAGGTTGAGGTTGAGGGGCCAACCCATTTGCTTGCACTGGGGCCAACCACCAAATGCTATTGGGGTAACCTAATACACGCATGCATTTGTATGTGTGTGTGAATGTGTGAGGTTGAGGGGCCTGCCCGTTTGATTGCACTGGGGGGGGCCACCAAATGCTGATTGGTGAAGCTAGCTTGGTAGCTTGGTACCTGAAGGCTGCACTGCTGCCTTTCCAACATTTGAAGCAGATTACTCTGGGGGACTGTAAATGTTTGTTTGTGTCACACCCAGACCCTCTGAGATGCAACAAACCCTTCAAAATCTGCGTAACTCTAGAACAATCCTGCGTCAGTCATCCTGCGTCAGTCTAGAACAATCCTGTTGTGAACCAAGGTTGGATTGGATTGTTACATGGTTTTTCAGCCAACTCTGGGCTGCTCACCGTCTTTCAATTATAAATCCCCTTGTGCGATACACACGGAAACCAGGGGGCATACTAAGCGGATGAGACAGTTTTAAGAATTGTCCAGGTCACTAACCAGTGAATCAAGGGAGGCAAACCCATACCCTCTGAGATTACATTGCATTACATGTTAAAGTCTACTTGACACCGCGAGGGTGTATGAGACTCTGTGCTTTAAACAAAAAGAAAAAGCACCCACAAAGCAAAAAACCCCATTACATCAGGGGTGTGTCGAGGACAAACAAACCAAACTCCCAACCACCGTTTTGGTGGCGTAGGTATTAAACCCCTTAGAGCCGGACCCAGATCTCAACCACTTACAGTGGCGGAGGTAAGAAGCTAACAAATGAGAAGTCACAAGAAGAAGAAAAAAAGGGATGATAAATTACGGTGCCACTAAGCAGTCCAGGGCTTCCTGTCTTGCTCTTCTACAAGTAGAAAGATAGTCGGCTAGGTTGCTCCAAAAAGACTTAGTGCCATTTCCATTCATAAAGGTTCTGAATGTGGAATCGCAGAATTCCACATTCCATACGGTTAAGTTGGTATCCTCATGGACATGCCTATAAATATCTGTAAACAGCTTCTGGTAGCGGAGGCGAATATCATTATAAAAAGGGCACTCAAACATATGCATTTCATCCTCAGGTTTTTGGAACCCACACATTTGACAGTGTCTCATTGAGCGAGGGATGTGTGCTCTATCCACCACCCTCATTCTTTCTGTGTTCAGCCAATGGGAACCCATTCTAAACTGTGCTATAGAACGAATCTGATCCTGCTTATGTAAGGCGGATGTAAAGGGAATCAAGCCATTCTCATCATTGCTGTTGGCTGCGAACCATTTTTGGTATCGGAGGCGTTTAAAGCCAACCCTTCTCTCATCAGGGATGTCTCTAACTGCATTGGTGTCACTTGGGTACTTAAACCTCCATGACTCAAAAACTTCAGACATAATACCTTCGACATCGACAGCCTCCAAAATGTTGATGTTTTTACTGGATCCTAGCTTGTGGAGAGCACAACGCAAGTCATGAACCCAGCCAGTGTTGGAGTCAAAAGATTCCTCAAGAGCCATTCTAATGAGATCCTCAGGTTCTTTATGTATGGTCTTGATCCAGAAGCGCAAAGCTTGTTTAAGCCAAGCAAAACACAACGGGGTTCTACCCAGCTCTTCCATGATAATATTAGATGTAGTAGATTGGCAAACACCCAACATTTGTTTAAGTATACCTCTATGCCATTTCTCACAAGCATGGTCATTTGAGATAAGTGTGTTGTTCAGAATAGAAGGAGCCCACACCTCACAGCCAAAATTCAGGATAGGTTGTACAAGAGAATCAAACAGGTGGGTGAGAATATCAATATTGTATATCTCCATAGTATGGCATCGCCTACGGAGCATGTGGTGTGCCTTTTGGGCCTTAGTGAGCATCCTAGAAAAAGCAGCTTTTGCACGATTGCTTGAGTCACCATCCACAAAGAGGGATCCCAAGTAGATAAAAGATAACTTTGTAGAAAGTTGTGCTCCATCATAGACAAATTTGTAATCAGGATCCATGCGGGCCTCATCACAGAGATGCAACGGACCCTCCAAAATCTGTGTCAGAAGTTCGGCGCAAACCCTTTTCCCAACCTATCTACCAATCTTAGGTGCCCATTTATCAGATCACTCAAGTTCAAACGCACCATATCATCAATTGAAAAATTAAACGCCTTCCCTTGTGCCCTGAACTTGGACTTGATTACGTAGCTTCAGCCAGCAATTTGGCTGCTCGCCGTGTGCCCTGAGCAATCCTGTTGTGAACGAAGGATGGCAAACTAGCAAACCAGCATACAGTCCGTGGTCCCTATCCTCAAGGACTCCCCACAGGATCTGGCGATCCAGCTCCCAGGGCTCCAAAACTTAGCAGAGACTGACGTGCAAAAGCTGGCGGGCACCCCCGTGCATGCCAACCAAGGTATTTCAGGAGGATCCCCAGGTATACTGCCTGAGACGCAACCAATTGTATAGCCTGTGTCCTGCGACGCAACGGACCCTTCCTTCTGGAAAACGGACCCTCCCAACGTTGCGTCTTGAGACGCAACGGACCCTTCGACGCCACCTTGAAGCCAGCTGTGTAGCTTGGTGCATTAAGGTGGAGGTGCTGCCTTTCCAACTAGTGGATGTGTGAACCAAGGATTGGATTGTTACCAAGTTTTTCAGCCGACTCTGGGCCGCTCACCGTCTTCCAATTCCAGGTCACCCCGTGCATTACCCACGGAAACCAGGGAGCACACTAAGTGGATTAGACAGATTCAAATATTGATAATATAATAGTCTCTAAGATAGAGTATGAGCATCACTATTACATTACCGATATGTATCATATTACTACATTTTATCTGGCTTGTTACAGCGTCCCACTACTCATCTCAGTACGTGTATGTAATGAAGTCCTTCTTGAATTTGTATGCTTACTATTTTTACAGAAGAGACAAACCTATTACAAATACCGTAGCATTTTATATTCAATTATCTTGGCTAGTTTGATTCTGATTTCCTTATTTATCGCGCGTCCCCCGTTCACAAACACTGAAGCTGCTTACGGTATACGAGTGTCCTTCGTACCATGGCAGCTCTCGCTTTCTTTCCAATTATATCATACATCCTATCACAAAGCGCATTTCAAGGCAAGAGGAAAACAAACAGATATGGTAGACAGAAGAGCAAACGGGTGAACATAGGTGCACAAACAGCAAGCTCCGCCAGAAATTCTTATTCTCATTATTGTTCTTCAAGCTACGTTTCATGCCTCGAACGCAGATTTGGGAGGGTCTGTTGCGTTGCAAACGGAGATTTTGGCTCATGAAACGTAGATTTTGATATTAATGACGGCGCGTAACCTTTAAAAACCCTGCCCCCCAAAACCAAGTTACAGGAAGTAGCTACCAGGGTACTACTTCTTGCCAAATTGGTCAGAACTTAAAGCGCACCAACGTTAAATTGAACAGCGCTTTTAGTGCAAAAAGCGCAAAAACTGCGCGCTGAGCCCACAGGGGGTTGAAGAACTGCGCGAAACGCGCAGAGGAGCTCAAAAAGGCAGCGGTGCCATGGTAGAACTCTGGTACCTACTGGGAAAACTGCGTCATGCTGGAAGTGCGCTTGTCTATTCGAGTCACATGAATGTTCAATCATGACGTTTAAACTAAAGACGGCGAGCAACCGAATTCCTGGTAGGAGCCATGTAACCAAATTCAAGTTCAAGTTCAAGAAGTATCAATCTTGAACTTGAACTTCAAATTGACCTGTTTCTTTCAACAGGTCAATTCCCAATTTACTATTATTATTTTATTTCACTTGTTGAAATCAGTGATTTAATTCCGAAATTCCATTGTGAAATACCGTGATAGTAACCCTGGTATAATAAGAGACGTTGCCCTTGCCGATCTCAATATGGCTAGAGAACGCAAAATCTGATGGAGCAAAGAAGTGTCTGATGCCCTAGCAAAAATTGTAAGATTCCCAGGATGAATCTATGGCCACCAATTTACATGGAGGTGTGGGACCTTTGAAACTTAAACCGGTTAACTAGAACAAAGTGGATAAAGTCCTTTTCTCCAATCATTTTTCTATTACTACAGCACCAAGTCATCAGCTACGCGCCCTATAGATGAAAACTAGGAGTCAAAAGGAAGGAAGAATGCTGTGTAACAGACTTGGATGTCCTTATGAGATGAGAGTGGGAAAACTGAGATGACCAATCATCTCATCCGAGACCTATCTCACAAGGTGGTGCGTAATATGATTTAGAACTTCCTCCCACTACCTAAAGATGGAAGCTATATGGAAACGTCCAATTGTCACCATGTGATTGATGTGAACAGCATGTGATTGAGACGCATTACAGAGCTTGGGAATGGAATCATTTTGAAACCTTACTCTCGTACAACTGTCCATCATTGTATTGCAGTGAACCGGTTTAAAAACTGACAAATTATATATTTTAAGACAGCTCCATGTAACCAAGTTCAAGTTGCGACAGCTCCAGAAAATGGGCTTGACGACCACACTTTTTTTTTAAGTTGTGAAAGGACTTTCACCCCAGGAGGTGGGTCTCCCGACACAAACCAGCGACACGGAGGATTCAGTTCGAATGGTGGTGCCACCCCTACAATATGCAAAGTAGGCGCACTTAGGGTTGGTGAGAGATACCAACCCACGACACAAACAGAAGTTTGGCGCAACCCCCTTTTTCTAACATGTCTACCAATCCTTCACGCCCCCCATAAATCAGATCATTCAAGTTTAAAAGCACCACATCAAAAATTGAAAACATGAAACGCCCACCCCAGTGCACTGAACCCATCCATATCCCCACCCTAACCCCACCCACTAGGAACACACTGAACACACAGTCAAACACACCAACACCAACGTCACACCTGCAGTGCATCCTAATTGAATGCCGTTGTCTTAGAGATGAATGGAGCAGGTCAGGCCTTGCATCTAGTACTCATACATGACAACATTATACACACACCTCACCAGAACCTCCCCCCCCCCCCCCCCCTCCCACACACACACACAACATTTCACACTCATGAGCTTCTTAGGCTGTCTACGCCTCAAGTCTCCTTAGGGTGCTTGAAGTACAGCTTGATAATAAGCTGCCTAGGCTTCAAGCAAGGCTCCATAGGCTGCATGCCACACACTGTCGCACTCATGCACTTCTTTGGCCTACGCCTGAAGGCTGATGAGGGGGCTTGTAGTACATCTTTCTAATAAGCTGCACAAGCTTTAAGTATGGCTCCATAGGATGCATGCCACACACTGTCATACTCATGCGCTTATTAGGCTGTCTACGCCTCGAGTCTGCTTAGGGTGCTTGCAGTACATCTTGCTAAGAAGCTGCTTAGGCTCCAAGAGTGGCTCCATACGCTGCATGCCACACACTGGCACACTCATGAGCTTCTTAGGCTGTCTACGCCTCAACTTTGCTCAGGGTGCTAGAAGTACATCTTGCTAATAAGCTGCCTAAGCTTCAAGTAAGGCTCCATAGGATGCATGCCCCACACTGTCACACTCATGTGCTTCTTTGGCCTACGCCTGAAGTCTGATGAGGGTGCTTGAAATACATATTGCTAATAGGCTGCCTAGGTTTCAAGTATGTCTGCATAGGACGCATGCCACACACTGTCACACTCATGCGCTTATTAGGCTGTCTACGCCTCAAGTCTGATGAGGGAGCTTGAAGAACATCTTGCTAATAAGCTGCCCATGCTTCAAGTAAGGCTCCATAGGATGCATGCCATACTCATACACATATTATCATATGTACGGTACAGTACACCGTACGTACAATGTGTACCGTACCTACATACGGTATGCCGCATGTACAAAAGAATGCCAAGGTTTCAAGTAGTGTGCACCTCGCACTTAGGCTGCCTAAGCTTGAAGCCTGCTGAGGCATAGGATGCTTGCGGTCTCTAGGTTCCATTGGCTCCATATGCTGCATTGCATACTCTTGTTCATCTTGCATATCATAGGCTGCCATACTGCCTGAGTGCCTAGGCTTCTGCTGTACTACCTGAGTGCCTAGGCTTCTGTCGTACTGCCTGAGTGCCTAGGTTTCTTCCATACTGCTAGAGTGCCCAGGCTTCTTCCGTACTGCCTAAGAGCTTAGGCTTCTGCCCTACTGCCTGAGTGCCTAGGCTTTTGCTGTACAGCCAAAGTGCCTAGGCTTCAGGTATGTTTCAGGTGCACCTCACACCTAGGCTGCTTAGACTGCTTACACTCATGGTTCCATTGGCTCCATATGCTGCATTGCATACTCTTGTGCATCATAGGCTGCCGTACTGCCGCAGTACCTAGGCTTCTGCCATACTGCCCTAGTGCCTAGACTTCTGCCGTACTGCCTGAGTGCCTAGGCTTCTGCCGTACTGCCTGAGTGCCTAGGCTTCTGCCATACTGCCCTAGTGCCTAGGCTTCTGCCGTACTGCCTGAGTGTCTAGGCTTCTGCCGTACTGCCTGAGTGCCTAGGCTTCTGCCGTACTGCCTGAGCGCCTAGGCTTCTGCCGTACTGCCTGAGTGCCTAGGCTTCTGCCGTACTGCCTGAGTGCCTAGGCTTCTGCCGTACTGCCTGATTGCCTAGGGTTCTGCCGTACTGCCTGAGTGCCTAGGCTTCTGCCGTACTGCCTGAGTGCCTAGGCTTCTGCCGTACTGCCTGAGTGCCTAGGCTTCTGCCGTACTGCCTGAGTGCCCAGGCTTCTGCCGTACTGCCTGAGTGCCTAGGTTTCTGCCGTACTGCCGAAGTGCCTAGGCTTCTGCCGTACTGCTTAAGTGCCTAAGCTTCTGCCGTACTGCCTAAGTGCCGTATAGCCTAAGCATCTTGTGCGTACTTTGGCAGTACGGCAGCCTAAATGACTACAGAACGCAGGCAGGAGGGGGCAGCTCAAGCAGATTAGCTGCTGCTGCTGCTGCTTGCCCCAATAGCCTGCCTCGCCTCTATTTTAGCCCCCCCTGCCTGTGTCATGTATTCAGTCCCTAACAGCTCGGGCAAGGCCTCCTCAATGTTGGCCGCCGCTACTCGAGTCTCAAACAGCTCGGGGTTCTCCTGCTTGAACAGAGCAATCAATTCGGGGGACACGTGCTCCTCGGGCTCCCATGATGTCTGCAGGTCGTACATTTGAGGATGAGGGTCAGGATGGCACATATGAGGGTGGGGAGGGTGAGGATGAGGGTGAGGGTGACAACAATGAGGGTGAGGATGCTGACGATGAGGATGAGGATGACACAAATGAGGGTGAGGATGAGGGTGAGGGTGACATCGATGAGGGTGAGGATGGTGAGGATGAGGATGAAGATGCGGATGACACAAATGAGGGTAAGGATGGTGAGGATGAGGGTGAGGAGGATGAGGGACGACTTCTTCAAGTGCTTATTTCAATTAGCTGTACTTGATCTGGACTGGTCGAGGTTTGGCAGCTTGAAGAGAGTAATCAATTCGGTGGACACATGCTCCTCAGGCTCTTATGATGTTTGGAGGTCGTACATTTGAAGATGAGGGTGAGGATGAGGGTGACAACAAGGAGGGTAAGGATGGTGAGGATGGTGAGGAGGATGAGGGTGAGGTTGGCGATGGTAAGGATGAGAATGGTGAGGATGAGGAGGATGAGGAGGATGAGAAGGGTGAAGAGGATGAGGATGAGGAGGATGAGTGTGAGTAAGAGGAGGATGAGTGTGAGGAGGAAGAGGAGGAGGATGAGGTTGAGGAGGAGGAGGAGGAGGAGGAGGAGGAGGAGGAGTGTGAGGAGGAGTGTGAGGAGGAGTGTGAGGAGGAGTGTGAGGAGGAGTGTGAGGAGGAGTGTGAGGAGGAGTGTGAGGAGGAGTGTGAGGAGGAGTGTGAGGAGGAGTGTGAGGAGGAGTGTGAGGAGGAGTGTGAGGAGGAGTGTGAGGAGGAGTGTGAGGAGGAGTGTGAGGAGTGTGAGGAGGAGTGTGAGGAGGAGTGTGCGGAGGAGTGTGAGGAGGAGGTGGAGGAGTGTGGAGGAGTGTGAGGAGGAGTGTGAGGAGTGTGAGGAGTGAGGAGTGAGGAGGAGGAGGAGGAGGAGGAGGAGGAGGAGGAGGAGGAGGAGGAGGAGGAGGAGGAGGAGGAGGGGGAGGAGGGGGAGGAGGGGGAGGAGGGGAGGAGGAGGATGGGGAGGAGGAGGAGGAGGAGGAGGAGGAGGAGGAGGAGGAGAGGAGGAGGAGGGGAGGAGGAGGGGGAGGAGGGGGAGGATGGGGAGGGACGATTTCTTCAAGTGCTTGTTTCCATTAGCTGTACTTGATCGGGACTGTTTGAGGTTTGGCAAGTCCCACAAGCCCTTTTGGCTGCCCCTGGACCAGAGGCAGCCGACATATACATGGACAAACATAAACACACACATACTCAAGCACACATATGAACACTTACACATATACACAAGGTGCTGCACATACCGGGTAGCCCCCACTTCACTTGACCAAGTTGCACAAGCATATTTGGCTACCCCTGGACTGAAACATAAATACACACATACACAAGCACATACATACACAAGGAGCTGCGCATACCAGGTTGCCATCAGTTCACGTGAGCAAGACGCATAAGTCTATTTGGCTACCCCTGGACTGAAACATAAAAACACTCGACACATGTACACATATACACAAGTGCACAAATGCACACGGGGATTCTCGTACCGGGTAACCATCACTCCACTCAACCAAGTCCCACAAGCCCATTTGACTACCCCTGGAGTGCCATATAACCACATAAAAATACACACAAACGCATCTGCACATACCGGGTAACCATCACTCCACTTGACCTTAAAGCGCCTCTCTGTTCGAACCTGAGGGAAGAGGAAGCACGGGTTATTCAATAAATAAATTAGTAAGTAGTATGCCCACGTCAAGTACCCCTTATTACGAGGCCAGCCGGTTTGCTTTCACTAGGGCCAGCCACTAAGGTTATTCAATCATCACAGGAGCACGAACGCAGGGCCCCTGTTGGTAGAACAATTGCTTGGGGCTCACTTAATCAGCATTTTTTCCGTTTTAGCCCTTGCTGATATCATGGTTGGGCAAGTCCCCTTAGCCTATTTGGTTACCCCTGCACTGTTATAACACACACGTAGGTGGTCGAGATACAAATTTCCAGACATGACATATTTTCATTTTTGTATTTGAGATCAACAAAAGCCTGTCTCCGACACAATCAAGTGGGTTTGGATGAAATTTATCCGAAGGACAAGAAAGCTCTTCCACACAAAAAACACTTGATGCCCCCCCCCCCCCCCCCCCTGCATCCCACTCTTTGGTAACATTGCAATTAAGCAATCCACAAATCATCTGGCAGAGTACCTGCAAAATATCTACAATCCCGACTCCCTCCCCAACCCGCTTGGCTCTCCCTCCCCCCTTCCCCCCCCCCTACCCATGCATCCAGAGCTGTTTTTCCCGCTACCAGTAGCGATCTCTACCTGTTTTGGCCAAACCTTCCAATACCATAAGACTCGAATCTCAGCCCCGCCTTCCAAAACCCTCCGGGCCGAAGTCGGCGAGCAGCCAAATTGTTGCTGAAGCTACGTAACCAAGTTCAAGTTCAAGAAGCGTAAGAAAGCTCTGTATGTATCCCACTGGCTCTTGTGTCCCCCCAGTCACCTTAAGGTACTTCTGACCCCCCCCTCCCCCCCCCTTTAATAGAAATAAGAGGCATGTCCAGGGCACGTCTTGAAATTATATATGGATTCTGGGTACTGGTTCGGGGGGGCATTTCTAACTAGTTCAGCCAGACCCAAGCGTCGCCATGCAGAGACAGAAAGACGTCGCGTCGCACACACAAAAACAGTGATAGCACCGTACCTGCACTATATCTACAACGGCCTCAGCTTTTGCGTATTCCAAACCAGTGTCGAAGTCCTCTAGTACATCTGCAACAATGAGGATCAGCAGGGGTCAGAAACAATGTGAAACTTTACGAGATACTGAAGCATGGACACACACACATACCACACACAAGCACACTTAAGACACAAACACTCTTAACACACAAACACACACCACACACAAGCACACCACGCACCACGCACACAATAACACACCACACACAAGCACACCACACACCGCACACACAGGGCACAGAAAAAGAAAAAAAACATGAAATAGGCTATTCATTACATTACATTACGTTGTCATCAACAAGCCATTGTTGACCCAAGTCAAGCCAAGCCAAGCCAAGCCAAGCCAAGCCATTGTCATCAACAAGCCATTGTTGACCCAAGCCAAGCCAAGCCATTGTCATCAACAAGCCATTGTTGACCCAAGCCAAGCCAAGCCAAGCCAAGCAATTGTCATCAACAAGCCATTGTTGACCCAAGACAAGCCCGCTCCATGACATCCGGGAGGGGTCTTCCAAATAATCCTCAAAAGTATATATTACTATATTATAACACAGACACAGCAACAAGCGAGCAGAGATCAATTATATATTCGTATATATTATATATTTGTGTAGTATTCAGACTCAGTAAGAAGGGTGTAGAGATCAATTATATACGACTATATTATTATACGGACACAGCAACAAACGAGCAAAGATCAATTACATAATTGTTAATATTATATATTACTATATTATTCAGACACAGCAACAAGCGAGCGAATTTCAATTGTATATTATTATGTACTATATATCAATCTGTTTATTATTCAGACGCAGCAATAAGGGAGCACCTGTCCTCCATCTGTACACCTGTCCTCCAACTGTACACCTGTACACCTGTCCTCAAACTGTACACCTGTCCTCAAACTGTACACCTGTCCTCAAACTGTACATCTGTCCTCCAACTGTACACCTGTCCTCAAACTGTGCACCTGCCCTCCAACTGTACACCTCTCCTCCAACTGTACACCTGTCCTCAAACTGTACACCTGTCCTCAAACTGTACACCTGTCCTCAAACTGTACACCTGTCTTCAAACTGTACACCTGTCCTCCAACTGTACACCTGTCCTCCAACTGTACACCTGTCCTCAAACTGTACACCTGTCCTCCAACTGTACACCTGTCCTACAACTGTACACCTGTCCTCAAACTGTACACCTGTCCTCAAACTGTACACCTGTCCTCAAACTGTACACCTGTCCTACAACTGTACATTTGTCCTCAAACTGGACACCTGTCCTCCAACTGTACATTTGTCCTCAAACTGGACACCTGTCCTCCAACTGTACACCTGTCCTCCAACTGTACATTTGTCCTCAAACTGTACACCTGTCCTCCAACTGTACATTTGTCCTCAAACTGTACACCTGTCCTCCAACTGTACATTTGTCCTCAAACTGGACACCTGTCCTCAAACTGGACACCTGTCCTCCAACCTACCAGGGGCAATGTTCCTCTCCTCCACCCATTCATCATCTCGGCCGTCCTCGAACTGTACAAGGAACTCGCGGTTTCCATCATCTCTCAATCGAACCTGCGAGTAACACAAATGTATGTTTGGTGGTTGGCCCTATAGCAAACAAGAAGTGATATACTAATATAGTAATATGCGTACGTGTATGTGCGTGTGTGTGTATGTGTGTGTGTACATGTGTATGTGTGTGTATGAGTGTATGTGTGTATTTAATGTGCGAGTACGTGCATGTATGTGTGTATTTAAAATGCGAGTATGTTTAAGGATTCTTCTTTTTATTCAGCAGCCCAGTAGAGCATGCATTTGATTTCACTGTGCAGCTGGACCGCAACTTAGTTGTGTAACACCGATCACCAGAGCATTCATCTCAGCCTGAGCATGTTCCAGGCCCCCCTTTCTTGGGTTTAGGGTTCACACACATAATATCCCTACTCGTACATACTAATTGTATGTAACGTGTGTGTATGTTATGTGTGAGTATGTTACATGTGTATGTCACGTGTGAGTATGTTTCAGGATCCCCTTTTTAGGCAGCGGCCCCAACAGAGTGTACGTTTCGGTGGGAACGTTTTCCCAAGTTCTATGCAGCGTCGCAAGCGACGCAAAAAATTGGCGGAGAGTGTTCGCAACGGAGCGACAGGTGGCAACGAAAGCGAGTTAGTTACGAGACCGTTGGCTGACATGTCAGGCTTCGTTTCGTTCTGACGGTCGGTCGCACAGACGGACAAATGTCAGAAAAGGTTTCATCTGGTAACTTTCAGGAATTTGGTCCTTTCCCAGGGTGGTTACAGGAAGTGATTGGGTCGCCCCCGGCAGGGTTGGGAGGCGGGGCCAGGTTAGCGAGATGGTTTGGCCAAAACAGGGTCCCAGGCAGTGATCGCTATAGGTAGTGTAAAACAAGCTGACCGTCCTTATCAACCTGAGGTGAACGGCTCATGTCGCAGGTTCGAGCGCAGGTGACGTGGACCGAAGGCCTCGGTTGATCGACGCCAAACCCTTAGGTATCGGGGCTTCGCACCCGGTGTAACCAGTTTAACAGTGGAGTCTCAACTACATTGAGGGCAGTAAAAACAACCAGTGTGTCAGGGCTCCCATTCTCTGCAGCAACCAGAGCTTGAGACTTAATCCAGCAGGTTACCAGGCGGAGCCTCATCATACATCTGATTTATCAACACCATTGGCCACCTCCTCCAGCCCCAAGCATCGCTGCACGGTCTGTAAGTTCACAGGCATCCCGTCCCTCACCCTCCCAACCCTCCCAGCCACAGTCCTGGCGCTTCAGCCCCCCCCACACCCTCCCCCCCAACCCTCCCAACCACAGTCCTGGCGCTTCAGCCCCCCCCACACCCTCCCCCCCAACCCTCCCAACCACAGTCCAGGTGCTTCAGCCCCCCCCCCCCCCCCACACACACACACCCTCCCACCCCCCGCAACCCTCCCATCCACAGTCCTGGCGCTTCAGCCCCCCCCGCAACCCTCCCCCCCCCCCACACACACCTTCTTCACACCCACCAGAGTAGAGCTTGAGACTTACGCCCAGCAGGTTACCAGGCAGAACCTCATCATACATCTGATTCATCAACCCTTTGGCCACCTCCTCCAGCCCCAAGCGTCGCAGCACGGTCTGCAGACCCTCATCCCGTCCCTCACCCTCCCAACCACAGTCCTGGCCTTTCAGCCCCCCCCCCCCCCCCCCCCCCCCCCCACCACCACCACCACCACTAATCTCCGCAGCAACCAGAGCTTCAGACTTACATCCAGCAGGTTACCAGGCAGAACCTCATCATACATCTGATCCATCAACACATTGGTCACCTCCTCCAGCCCCAAGCGTCGCAGCACGGTCTGCAGACCCTCATCCCGTCCCTCACCCTCCCATCCACAGTCCTGGTGTTTTGCCCCCCCCCCCCCACCACAACCACCACCACCAATCTCCGCAGCAACCAGAGCTTGAGACTTACATCCAGCAGGTTACCAGGCCGCACCTCATCGTACATCTGATCCATCAACACATTAGCCACCTCCTTCAGCCCCAAGCACTGCTGCACAGTCTGCAGGTTCAAAGGCATCCCGTACCACACCCTCCCAACCACGGTCCTGGCATTTCAGCCCCACCCACCCCACTCCCCCCGATCTCCGCAGAAACCAGAGCTTGAGACTTACATCCAGCAGGTAACCAGGCCGCACCTCATCATACATCTGATCCATCAACACATTGGCCACCTCCTTCAGCCCCAAGCGTTGCTGCACAGTCTGCAGGTCCAAAGGCATCCCGTACCTCACCCTCCCAACCACGGTCCCGGCGTTTCAGCCCCCCCCCCCCCCCCCCCCCCCCCCCCCCCCCCCTCACACACACACACACCCCTCCCCCCGATCTCCGCAGAAACCAGAGCTTGAGACTTACATCCAGCAGGTTACCAGGCGGCACCTCATCGTACATCTGATCCATCAACACATTGGCCACCTCCTCCAGACCTAGGCGTCGCTGCACAGTCTGCAGATTCAAAGGCATGCCGTCCCTCAACCTATCCACAAGAATTACGACATCCCGTCCAGCGTTGTCCTTCAGCTTCGCGTCCGATCCCAGCTCGATGAGCTTGGCCATGGAGGGTGTGTGCATGTAACCAGCAGCCATGTGGAGAGGGGTGTAGCCTGGGAATGGATTTTGGTGGGTGTGGGGGGTTGGTGTAGGTTTGGGGGTGGGGTGGAGTTGGGTGGTGTGTTGTCCTTTAGCTTAGCATCTGGTCACAGCTTAATGAGCTTGGCCATGGAGGGTGTGTGCATGTAACCAGCAGCCATGCGGAGAGGGGTGTAGCCTAAGAACGGAAACGGCAGGAATTGTTTGGATGAGTGATGATGAGTAATGATGGTGAGTTGTGGTGACTGAGAGGTGGGTGGGCGGTGGCGGCGGGTGGGGGGGTCATGGCGACTGAGGGTGGGGCCAGGTACAAGAGGTTGGCCATGCATGGGGAGTGCATGTAACTAGCAGCCGTGTGGAGAGGGGTGTAGCCATGGAACAGAAACGGCATAACTTGTTTGGATGAGTGATGATGAGTGATGATGGTGCGTTGTGGTTACTGAGTTGTGGGTGGGTGGTGATGGCGGGTGGGTGAGTGGTGGTGGTGACTGATTGGTGGGTGAGTTGTGGTGACTGAGTGGTGGGTGGGGTGGGTGGGTGGGGTGTGTGGTGATGGGTGGGTGTGGTGGCGTGTGGGTGCGTTTGGTGACTGAGTGGTGGGTGGTGGTGATGGCGGTGGGTGAGTGGTGGTGAGTGGTGGGTGATTGTGGTGACTGTGGTGGGTGGTGGTCGGTGTTGGTGTGGTGGGTGGGTGGGTGGTGGCGTATGGGTGCGTTGTGGTGACTGAGTGGTGGGTGGGTGGTGGGTGGTTGGTGTCTTGTGGGGAGTTGTGGTGACTTAGTGGTGGGTGGGGGTGGGTTGGGTGGTGGGTGGTGGTGGTGGTGGTGGTGGTGGTGGGGTGGTTGGGTGGGTGGGTGGTGGTCGGGTGTGGGTGAGTTGGGGGACTGCGTGGGTGTGTTGGGTGGGTGGTGGTGGCGGGTGGGTGAGTTATGGCGACTGAGGCTGGGGCCAGGTACAAGAGGTTAACGCCATGTTAAGTGGGGTACAGCTTGGGAACGGTAGACGCTGTTTGGTGGGTTATGATAGTGAGGGCTGGAGGCTGAGACTCGGGCCACATATATGGGGTTCTAGAAAGACACTGACACAGACACACAGACAGAGTCGCACTGACACAGACACAGACTAAGGCGCACAGATACAGATACAGATACAGATGCACAGACACAGACTAAGTCGCACAGAAACAGATACAGATGCACAGACACTGACGCATAGGCACAGACACACAGTACCACGTGATGCACACAGACACAGATATAAATAAGACACAGGATAAAAATCCATTGGTATGGTTGACTCCAACTTCCTCACCTTCCTTGTCCTTGGTGCACAGACTCAGACGCACAGACACAAACAGACAGTCACACAGTTGCGCGCAGTCATACAGATACAGACAGACGCACAGACACACAGTTGCGCACAGTCACACAGATACAGATAGACGCACAGACACACAGTTGCGCACTGTCGCACACAGTCACAGATATCAAAAATATAAGGACACGGCTGGACACGGGATGAAAATCCATTGGCATGGTTGACTCCTACTTTCTCACCTTCCTTGTCCTTGGTGCACAGGCTCAGACACACAGATACAGACAGATGCACGGACACACAGTTGCGCGCAGTTGCACACAGTCACAGATATAAAACATAATAAGACACAGGATGAAAATCCAATGGCATGGTTGACTCCTACTTCTGCCCTTCCTTGTCCAGCAGATTCTGGTCAGAGCACGAAGGGCACCTACTCTACTTTCTCCCCTTCCTTGTCCGGCAGATTCTGGTCAGAGCATGGGGGGTACCTATTCTACTTTCTCACCTTCCTTGTCCTGCAGATTCTGATCAGCGCCAGCCTCTACAAGCAGCTTGGTACACTCCACGTTACCGGTGGCCGCAGCAAAGTGGAGAGCACTGTGGGAGGGGAGGGGTGGGGTGGGGGTAGGGTGGGTGGGATGGAGGAGGGATGGATGGGTGGGGGTGTGTGCAGGGGGGGGTGGCTGGTAGCAAAGTGAGCCAGCCTCTTTGAGCAGCTTGGTACACTCCACGTTACCGGTGGCTGCAGCGAAGTGGAGAGCACGGTGGATGGGGAGGGGTGGGATGGTGGTGGTGTGGGTGGGATGGGGGATGGATGGATATGTGTGTGGTGTGGTGTGGTGTAGGGGGGGCTGATAGAAAAGTGGGCCACAGCCTCTACGAACAGCTTGGTACACTCCACGTTACCGGTGGCCGCAGCAAAGTGGAGAGCGCTGAGGAAGGGAAGGGGAGGAATGGTGGTGATGTGGTAATGGTGTGTGTGGGATGGTGGTGGTGTGAATGGATGGGTGGGGGTAGGGGGGGCTGATAGCCAAAGTGGAGAGCACTGAGAAAGGGGAGGGGTGGTATGGTGGCAGTGTGGTGGTGGTGTGGGTGGGATGGTAGTGGTGTGGTGGTGGTGTGGGTGGTATGGTGGTGGTGTGGTGGTGGTGTGGGTGGTATGGTGGCAGTGTGATGGTGGTGTGGGTGGGATGGTGGGACGTGGACGCAAAGCAAAGTGAAGAGAACAAGCTAAGTGAAAAGAACAAGCAAGAACAAGAACAAGCAGCAAAGTGAAGTGACCTGTGGACGGTGTTGAGATGTGAAATTGATAGGCGGTAAAGATTTGGTGAGGCATGCAAAGGAAAGCGAAGAAAGAAGCTCTGTGAAAGGTGAGGAGCTACATGTGAGAGGCATGGACAAACCATGGACATTAACCACATTAACCACATTAAGCAGCAGCTCACCTTCTTTTGTTCTCATCAACCACGTTGGCCAGCATATAAGCCACATCAACCATATTGGCCAGCACATTAACCACATCAACCAAATTGGCCAGCACATTAACCACTTCAACCAAATTGGCCAGCACATTAACCACTTCAACCAAATTGGCCAGCACATTAACCACTTCAACCAAATTGGCCAGCACATTAACCACTTCAACCAAATTGGCCAGCACATTAACCACTTCAACCAAATTGGCCAGCACATTAACCACATTAACTAGCAGCTCACCTTCTTTTGTTCTCATCAACCACATTGGCCAGCACCTCCTTTCCACCAGCCAACATTGTGGCCAGTGTTTTCAAGTCAGCCTGTGTGTGTGTGCGGGGGTAGGTGTGTTTGTGTGTGTGTGTGTGTGTGTGTGTGTGTGTGTTTGTGTGTGTGTGTGTGTGTTTGTGTGTGTTTGTGTGTGTGCGTTTGTGTTTGAGTGTGCGTGTGTGTGTGTGTGTGTGTGTGTGGGGGGGGGGGGGGGGGGGGGGGGGGGGGGTATGTGTGGGTGGCCAGAACCTTATTTCCACAAGCTACCTTATAACATTTTATTCAAGAGGAATATAGTTTGACATTATACATTTGACGGTTTTAATTTGAAAAACATCCATTAATGCAACTGAATGTTTCTACTTGAGCATGTTACCCTGGTTCATTGCTTGTCTGCTGAAGGTGAGCAGCCGCTTTCGCTTTTACTGGTTAAGATGGCTAGCAGCCAAGTTCCTGGCTGGAGGCTTGGAGGCATGTAACTAAGTTCAAGATTCAAGGCAAAACTAACATGTTCACAAGGCCACTATGTAATATTGTTGGAACGAATTAACCACATCAACAACATTAATCATCATGAGAATTAGCTTGTCATACACTCTGTAAAATGATGAAATTAATTGCATCAAAAATCCGGATTGGCCAGCCTTGAGATAGTCGGGCCTGAGGCTTTGCACAGTGGGCTCAATGTTTGCCAAATGGTGTCTTGTAGTGGAAGGTATAATCAACCACTTGGAGTTGAGAGATGGTGGCTTTCAATGGCCAGCAGCTGGTGGAAGGCCTCCCACTTAACATACTTCTTCGTCTGTGGTCTAGTTTTTACGTCTGACCCAGAAGGTACACCAGAAATGGCAGGAAATCCACTGCACTTTTAGTGAAGTACTCAATGCCTGTCGTCGACGGGGTGGTCGAGGGGTCGCGAGCGACAGCCTCTCGAGCTTCGGCTGCAACTCGGTTCAATTGGTTGTTGGAGGCGGTGATCTGTCCAGGTTCTAGACGTTTAAAAAGCCCCACAGAGTGCTTTGCTTGTGGTAATTTTGAGCTACTTAAGGTCGAAAACGTCCCCCAGGAGATCTATCGAGAGGCTGGGCCATGAGATCAGGGAAAGCTTGTCGAGCGCTGCACGTTGAGCCGGCAGGCGCAGCCGGCAGGTCTCAAGGCGGGGTAGTAAGTCCTATGCGGAGCCTACACCCTATTATCGCGCCTGAAATGGGTTGACGTTTTTTTGGTCGTATAATATACTATACGCCTCGATTTGACAGTTGCTTCCGTCAAATTAAAATGTTAAATTTTTCTGTCGGTACGGTAACAACAAAAAAAATGAACACTCTACACCTTATAACAATTATAAGACTTATTTACACCTGTCCGCCAAGTGGGGTGACTTCAACTTGAACTTGGACTTGGTTACATAGCTCCAGCCAGCAATTTGGCTGCTCGCCATGTTCGGAAGTAAAATCAGTTACTAGGGAAATGTGTGGGGTGGCTTCAAGCATTAATTTAAATCCAAATTACTTTCATGGATTTATAAACTTTACAAACACCAATTTCATATTTGTATGCTGGATTTAATATTGAACTTCTATTTCACATTTGTATGCTGGATTTAATATTGAACTTCTATTTCACATTTGTATGCTGGATTTAATATTGAACTTCAATTTCACATTTGTATGCTGGATTTTATTTAAAAAGGCGACGCAGTTGCCTGGTAGTGTACCCATTTTCAAATTTGAGATAAAAAAAATGTAGCCATCCATTGAGCATCCTTCCCACCATCGCATGGCCGGGAAAACATAAGTTTTTTCACAATGCAACCATGCAAAAATGCAAAAATGCAAAACAAACTGGTGCCCATTTCGTTAAGAATCCATGCCATCCGCCCTAACAATTCAACATGTAAATTCAAATTCGAATTTAAAAAAATTCAACATTGACCCACCTTCCTAGCAGCTTCCCACCACTTGGTCTCGTAGTCACGAATCAAATCATCTGACAGGTTGATGGACGGCTCCCTGCATGCATGTATGAAAACAGTTGGTCAAGCTTACAGCCCTTCTCCTCGTCGCCAGGAGGCCGAATCGAAGAAGTAAGGAACCGCGATAGTTCGTTTTCGCCCCCTCCGTCTGCCTACCAATTTTGAGGCAAAACTAAATTCCGATGATATCCACTACCCCGCATGCATGTATGACAAGTTCTAAGAGCGTGTCGCAAACAACACAGACAAACGCTTTAGCAGTCACCGGCAGGTAGTTTCGAAAGTGGAGGAAAAAGTGGCTAGTCGTAGCCGAATGCATGTATAGGGAAAGGCTAAGTTAGTGAATATTAGTGAATGTTATTTCATATTAGACGGACAAGCTGTCTCACCAGAATATCGAATTAATTTGAAAAACTAATATTAGTCTGACACTATAATACTATAAGTTAATAATAGTTTTTCAAAACATAATTTTAGTTGCTGTTCCCTATGCATGTATGAAAAACTGAAAGTAAAAAACAGCCTGACTGCCCTTATCAACCCGAGGAAAGTAAAAAAAAGCCTGATCGCCCTTAGGGCCAGGAGGCGGGGCCAGGTTAGTGAGATGGTTTGGCCAAAACAGGTTCCCAGGTAGTGATCGCTATAGGTAGGGAACGTCAAATCATATGATGTTGACCAAAGACAAGTATGATATCATATGATATCATACAAAAATAATATGATTTAATATCATATGATATGATGCCCCAGGCCAAAGTTACCTGGTCAGACCGCCGGCATCATATGATATCATATGATGACATGATATCATATGATATCATATTGCCGATTCCTAGCTATAGGTAGTGTAAAACAACCTGACCGTCCTTATCAACCTGAGGTGATTGGCCCACGTCGCGGGTTCATGTGCTGGTGGTGTGGGACGAAGGCCTCGGTCTACGCCGAACCCTTGGGTACCGCGGCACCCCCCCCCCCCCGGTGTAACCAGTGTAACAGTGGGTTCTCTGCTGCATTGAGAGCGGTAAAAGTGGGACCTTGGTGTAACTGGTGTACCAGTGGGGTCTCTGATACATTGAGGGCGGTAAAAACTGCCTTGGCATCGAGTATGCACCAAAGTCTAAGGCTAACCACACATGAAAGACTTCAGATCACAAGTTCTATGCAGCGTTGCATAAGCGGGTCCCTAGTTGCGAGGCGTGTCATTCCTGCTGACAACAGTCTATAGCCATTCAGCGGATGATTTGGGTTCAAGGTTTCTGAAGAACCCGGACTTCGTACATGAAATCGAGAATTTGGCCTGGATATCTGAGAATTCTTGCGAGAATTCTCGATAATTGGCCTGAGATTCTGAGAACCAAGTCCGAAGTACAAAGTGTGCTTCCCAAATCATCCCCTGAATTGCTATAATCAGCAGAAACAACAGAAGCCGTTGCAACAAAAGGACTCGTACAAATGAATTGACTTGATCGAGTATAGTCTCTACAGAGCTTACTTTTTAAGACAAGTTCTATGCAGCGTCGCATGCGACGCTAAAAATCGGCGGAGAGTGCTTGCGACAGGTGGCAACGGAAGCGAGTTAGTTACGAGACCGTTCGCTGACGTGTCAGGCTTCGCCTTGGGGGGGAGGTTGGACAGACAGATAAATGGGTAACCCTGGTGGGCTCCCCGACCCCAGGAAGGGGGGGCTCCGCCAAAAAAAACTATCCTTACACGTATGAATGTGTGTGCGCCTGGGCTGCTGACACACTATTGAAAGCAAAAAGCTCAAAATCGATATGAACATAAATGAGCCAAAGGCTAAGGGTACCCACTCATCCATAATTGTTTCAATTTTGGGCTACTCCTGGCAGCTTCCCGCCAGCTCCAAAAGCCATCGGCTGGGTTAAACCCAATGCTTGAAGCGGCATTATAATGCTTGTCATATCAGCTACCAGACACACTAGCAAGCTTCAGATTTGGCCCAGGGGCAGGGAAATGATCAGCCTAGAAGCTGCTACACGTAGCTCAAAAAGAAAACAGTGGAAGGAATTGGGGTTGAGGGAGGCCAATGTCCCACGTGCTGACGATGACGTTAAGTAATGATAACGCCTGGTGGGGCGTGGTAATAAGAGAGCCCCGTCTTACGGCGGTAGGGAACGGGCTGCTACTTTACCTGGACAAAGCTACCGTGGCGGTTGACAACGACCGCGAACACTTATGCGCACCCGTGGGGATTCGAACTTGGCACCTACGTCGTTCAAGGAGCTCTGCAATTGAGCCATTCGTTGAACGTGCTAACGATGACGGACATGTAGTTTAATCAATGAATGGTTTGAATCCCCCTACGGCCACCCTTAGCGTTGCAGGTCGTTGTCAACCGCGACGGTAGCTTGTCCAGTCGAGGTGGTAGACCGTTCTCTGCGGCGTACGACGGGTTCCCTTGACAACACGCCCCACCAGGCGTTATCATTACCTTATTACATGTAGTTCTAGCAATTAATGGTGCTGATGTGCGTCCAAGCTGTGCTTCTGATCCTACCCATGCCCATGCCTACGCCAATCCAGTTGCCCATCCTAATGCACATGGCTGTGCCCATTATTAATGCACACGGCGGTGCCCATGCCCATCCTATAGCACACGGCTGTACCTATGCCCATGCCCAAGCTCGTGCCCATGCCCATCCTAATGCACACAGCAGCGCCCATGCTCATGCCAATGCTCGCGCCCATCCTAATGCACACGGCTGTGCCAGTACCAACTGGAGCATTCGAAAGCGAATGCAAATGCTGGAATCCTTCACCATGACAATTTCCATGACTGCACACATGCTCATCCAGCTTTAAAGTACTGCTGCGTGTTGCTGTAGACATGCTGCATGCTCGCAGTAGCCTGCAGAAGGCTGCTACCTGCACCCTGTTTGGAGGTTCTTGCATCTGTGAGCATGCTGTGTGCTGCTCTAGACATGCAAGATGCTGCCGTTCGCTGCTACCTGCTGCTGTTCACAAGCCCCATGCTCGCAGTAGCCTGCAGAAGGCTGCTGCCTCCATTTTGTTTGAGGGTTCTTGCATCTGTAAGCATGCTGCGTGCTGCTGTAGACATGCTGAAAGCTGCTGTTCTCATGCCCCATGCTCGCAGTACCCTGCAAAAGGCTGCTGCCTGCACCCTGTTTGGAGCTATTTTGTAATGTACAAGGTTGCTGCATCTGTGAGCATGCTGTGTGCTGCTGTAGACAAGCTGGATGTTGCTGTTCACATGCCCCATCCTTGCAGTAGCCTTCAGAAGGCTGCTGCCTGCATTTTGTTTGAGGGTTCTTGCATCTGCGAGCATGCTGCGTGCTGCTCTAGACATGCGGGATGTTGCTGTTCACTGCTGCCTGCTGGTGTTCACATACCCCATGCTCGCAGTAGCCTGCAGAAGGCTGCTGCCTGCACCTGCTTGAGGTTTCTTGCATCTGTGAGCATGCTGCGTGCTGGAGTAGACATGCTGCCTGCTGCTGTTCACATGCCCCATGCTCGCAGTACCCTTCAAAAGGCTGCTTCCTGCGCTCTGTTTGAAGCCATTTTGTAATGTAGAAGCTTTTTGCATCTGTGAGCATGCTGCACGCTGTTGTAGACATGCTGGATGTTGCTGTTCTCATGCCTCATGCTTTCAGTAGCCTTCAAAAGGCTGCTTCCTGCGCCCTGTTTGAAGCTATTTTGTAATGTAGAAGCTTTTTGCATATGTGAGCATGCTTCACGCTGTTGTAGACATGCGGCATGTTGCTGTTCTCATACCTCATGCTTTCAGTAGCCTGCAAAAGGTTGCTTCCTGCGCCCTGTTTAAAGATATTTTGTAATGTACAAGGTTGTTGCATCTGTGAGCATGCTGTGTGCTGCTGTAGACAAGCTGGATGTTGCTATTCACATGCTGCCTGCTGCTGTTCACATTTCCGATGCTCGCAGTAGCCTGCAGAAGGCTGCTGCCTGCACCTGTTTGAGGGTTCTTGCATCTGTGAGCATGCTGCGTGCTGCAGTAGACATGCTGCATGCTGCTGTTCACTTGCACCATGCTCGGAGTAGCCTGCGGAAGGCTGCTGCCTGCACCCTGTTTGGAGGTTCTTGCATCTGTTAGCGTGCTGCGTGCTGCTGTAGACATGCTGCATGCTGCTGTTCACTTGCACCATGCTCGGAGTAGCCTGCGGAAGGCTGCTGCCTGCACCCTGTTTGGAGGTTCTTGCATCTGTTAGCGTGCTGCGTGCTGCTGTAGACATGCTGCATGCTGCTGTTCACTTGCACCATGCTCGTGGTAGCCTGCGGAAGGCTGCTGCCTGCACCCTGTTTGGAGGTTCTTGCATCTGTTAGCGTGCTGCGTGCTGCTGTAGACATGCTGCATGCTCGCAGTAGCCTGCAGAAGGCTGCTGCCTGCATTCTGTTTGACGGTTCTTGCAACTGTGAGCATGCTGTGTGCTGCTCTAGACATGCAAGATGCTGCTGTTCACTGCTGCCTGCTGCTATTTACAAGCCCCATGCTCGCAGTAGCCTGCAGAAGGCTGCTGCCTGCATTTTGTTTGAGGGTTCTTGCATCTGCAAGAATGCTGCGTACTGCTCTGGACATGCGGGATGCTGCTGTTCACATGCCCCATGCTCGCAGTAGCCTTCAAAAGGCTGCTTCCTGAGCCATGTTTATAGATATTTTGTACTTTACTAGGTTGTTGCATCTGTGAGCATGCTGGGTGCTGCTGCAGACAAGCTGGATGTTGCTGTTCACATGCCCCATGCTTGCAGTAGCCTTCAGAAGGCTGCTGCCTGCATTTTGTTTCAGGGTTGTTGCATCTGTGAGCATGCTGTGTGCTGTTGTAGACATGCTGGATGCCGATGTTCACTGCTGCCTGCTGCTGTTCACATACTCCATGCTCGCAGTAGCCTGAAGAAGGCTGCTGCTTGCATCATGTTTGAGGGTTCTTGCATCTGTGAGCATGCTGCGTGCTGCTGTAGACATGCTGGATGCTGCTGTTCACTGCTGCCTGCTGCCGTTCACATGCCCCATGCTTGCAGTTCCCTGCAAAAAGCTGCTTCCTGCAACCTGTTTGAAGCTAGTCTCTAAAGTAGAAGGTTGTTGCATCTGTGAGCATGCTGCGTGCTGCTGTAGAGATGCTGGATGCTGCTGTTCACTGCTGCCTGCTGCTGTTCACATACCCCATGCTCGCAGGAGCCTGCAAAAGGTTGCTTCCTGCGCCCTGTTTAAGATTATTTTGTAATGTAGAAGCTTGTTGCATCCGTGAGCATGCTGCGTGCTGCTGTAGACATGCTGGGTGCTGCTGTTCTCATGCCCCATGCTCGCAGTAGCCTTCAAAAGGCTGCTTCCTGCGCCCTGTTTAAAGCTATTTTGTAATGTACAAGGTTGTTGCATCTGTGAGTATGCTGCGTGCTGCTGTAGACATGCTCGATGTTGCTGTTCTCATGCCCCATGCTCGCAGTAGCCTACAAAAGGCTGCTTCCTGCGCCATGTTTGAAGCTACTTTGTAATGTAGAAGGTTGCTGCATCTGCGAGCATGCTGCGTGCTCCTATAGACATGCTGGATGTCACTGCAAGCATGCACTAGGCTGCTGTGTGAGTGCTGGTTGGGTGCTGGCTGGGTGCTAAGTGTTATCCTGTATCAACTGTTTCCTTTTTGAGCTACACGTAGTAGCCTCTAGGCAGATCCTGATCCCTGTCCCTGGGCCAAATCTGAAGCTTGCTAGTGTGTCTGGAAGCTGATATGACAAGCATTCCAATGCAGCTCTAAGCATTGGGTTTGACCAAGCCTCTGGCTATCGGAGCTGGCGGGAAGCTGCCATGAGCAGCCCAAAACTGAAACAGTGCCTGTGTCACTATTTTCTTTTTGGATACCAGCACCAGCTTCCTGAGACTGCCACTGGACCAAACCCAAAGACTCCAGTAGCACTGGAAAGCTGACGATATCAGCTTCCAGGTGCCTAGGTTTCTTAAAGTTTGAATGAAGAGAGAGCTCAGGGAGCTCATAGAAGCTGCTGCTCGTACCTGAAAGGAAAAACTATGGCCTGTAACCTCCACCTGCGAGCTCTCGTGTTGCCCCCTTGGGGAAATCCTGTTCATCTGTAATCCGGTACCCCCTACAAGAAATCCTGCTAAATGTAATCCGGTGCCCCCTCTAAGAAATCCTGTTCATCTGTAATTCAGTCCCTCCATTGAGAAATCCTGTTCATCTGTAATCCGAGGTCCCCCTTGAGAAATCCTGCTAATATGTAATCAGGTGGTCCCCTCTGAGAAATCCTGCTCATCTGTAATTCAGTCACTCCTCTGAGAAATCCTGCTAATATGTAATTTGGGGCCCCCTTTGAGAAATCCTGCTCGTCTGTAATCCTGGGTCCCCTTCGAGAAATCCTGCTAATATGTAATCAGGTGCCCCCTTTGAGAAATCCTGTTAATCTGAAATCTGGTCCCTCCTTCAAGAAATCCTGCTAATACGTAATCAGGTGCCCCATTCAAGAAATCCTGCTGATGTGTAATCCGGTGCCTCCTTTGAGAAATCATGTTAATCTGAAATCTGGTCCCTCCTTCAAGAAATCCTGCTAATATGTAATCAGGTGCCTCCTTCGAAAAATCCTGTTAATCTGAAATCTGGTCCCTCCTTTGAGAAATCATGCTCATCTGTAATCCTGGGTCCCCTTCGAGAAATCCTGCTGATATGTTATCCGGTGCCCCCTTCGAGAAATCCTATTAATCTGAAATCTGGTCCTCCCTTTGGGAAATCTTTATAATATGTCATCCGGTGCCCCCTTCGGGAAATCCTGCTAATATGTTATCCGGTGGTCCCTACAAAAAATCCTGCTAACATGTAATCCTGTGCCCCCTCTAAGAAATCCTGTTAATCTGTAATCCAGTGCCCCCATTGAGAAATCCTTCTAATATGTTATCTGGTGGTCCATCTGAGAAATCCTGTTAATCTGTAATCCAGTGCCCCCTTTGAGAAATCCTGCTAATCTTTAATCCGGTGCCCCCTTCGAGAAATCCTCTTAATCTGAAATCTAGTCCCCCCTTTAGGAAATCCTTCTAATATGTTATCCGGTGGTCCCTCTGAGAAATCCTGTTAATCTGTAATCCAGTGCCCCCTTTGAGAAATCCTGCTAATCTGTAATCTGGTGGCTCAGGTCTTACCATGTGTCTTCTGCTTCATCCTGCAATTGCATGTGAGAGTGTGGGCCTCAGTACATGCTAGGACTCGAAGATACTTTAAACTTGCACCAAAGCATGCATGTTGATGTGATGTATCTTGGGGTTGGGGTCCTAGGGGTTAGTGTGTTTGTGTATGTGCGTGTTTGTGTGTGTGTGTGTGTGTGTGTGTGTGTGTGTGTGTGTGTGTGTGTGTGTGTGTGTGTGGTGGTGGTGGTGGTGGTGGTGGTGGTGGTGGGGGGGGGGGCATGCAAGCTGTTTTGCAGCATGCATGGATAGACACATGGACACAAGCATGGTAGAATACGGGCAGCATGCATGCACAGCAGACCCTAGCAAGAAGATCAAGTGCGCACACATGCTGGGTGCATTCAAGCACACTGTCACAGCATCAGCGTTCTTCAGGTACACTAAGGGACACAAATCATGTAAGCAGGTCCTGGGGAAGTTAGACCCCAGTTCAGTTCAGGGGGGTTAAGGGTTTAAGATTTAGGGTTTAGGGTTTATAAGTTTTAAGTTTTGATCGTAAGGAGTAGGGTTTAGGGGGTTTAGGGTTCAGGGTCTAGGTGTACCGCACGTGGGGGCTAACTTCCCGACTACTGAAAGCATGTTGGGAACGAGTATGGAAACCGAAATATATGGGGAGGGAGTTTGGGTTTAAATTAGCTGCGAGGAAGCACGTGATGGGGCTGGGGACAACTGCGGTACAGCATATATTTTGATGATGTGCAGAGATGGTAGAAGGCAAGAATGGATGCAGTGTCGTGCCATGCAGACTAGAGGCAGCTTAGTCAGCATGGTGCCACCTGGCAGGAGTATCAGGTTTCATCCACATGGGAGGGACAGCATGGACACATGGGAGTTGAGAGGTCGATTATATTGCCTGGAACACCAGGTGAGTGCTTGCAGTGCCCCAGAAAAGGGTTTCTATGCCCAACTGCTGTAACTGCCCACCTTCCACTTCACAAGGTACTCCACTTTAGGCGTTTCGGCCTCCATGAGAAGACGAACGCCTCGGATTTCCGCGACCTCGGAGTAGCCCTCCAGAAATTCGAGACCTGGCAGGCTGGTTCCCCATTTAGGCAGAGAGGGCAGCTTGGGCAGCTTGGGCATCTCGGGCATAGCTGCCACACTTACGCGCCTGGCATCGCATCGTCGTCCCAGCACGCTTGTTATCTTCCTTTGAGAGGTAGAGACACGCACAGAGGTAGCAGCAGAGCATGGACGTAAGTTTGCGGAGTTAGGAGTACAATTTGCAACAATTTGTCTCGAGCTAGCCTTGGGGCGGGACCGTTGCATTAGCTTGGTGCTGCTGTTTCCATGCATGATGTTCGGTCGCTTCGTGAATGTGTTGGCCCCTCGCGTGTGCTTGCACTCTCGGGGCGGGTCCCGTATGCGAGCTCGCAGGTTAGGGCTTAGTGGAGAGAGATCTTGGTCTCAAGGCACAAGGAAGCCACGCCAATGGTCTTGCTCACACATACAGCCTGGAGCTTGTGGGAAGATCGAAGTGACATTTGAAGGCATTGGCACGAACGACAAAATGGCCGGATCATCGAAAGAAGCATGCAAATCCATGGGTGTATTCGTGCGGCAGCGCTTGCGTCTGCACCTGCTAAGTCGCTCACCCCAAGCCCCTGGCCAAGTCTCGCGGGTTCGCACTGCACTGACGTGCTTGGATCACGACTGTGTAGTGTGAACTCGGTCCACAGGGGATTTCCCACAGTATTTTTGGCACGTACACGTTTCATGATGTTCATTAGTCCCTCTTGACTCCGTCAAACCGCGGGCACATCCGGAGTCCAGTGGGGCACCATGAAAATATAATCATCATCATCACATATTCACATCTTTCAGTCCCACATGTTCTGGCACTGTCGAAATTGCCAGCTTGCCGCTTGAGTTATCTTTTCTTGCCGACGTCAAGGTGATGCTTCTTACAATGGTCCTCTCATTTTGGAGGCTGTCGATGTCGAAGGTATTATGTCTGAAGTTTTTGAGTCATGGAGGTTTAAGTACCCAAGTGACACCAATGCAGTTAGAGACATCCCTGATGAGAGAAGGGTTGGCTTTAAACGCCTCCGATACCAAAAATGGTTCGCAGCCAACAGCAATGATGAGAATGGCTTGATTCCCTTTACATCCGCCTTACATAAGCAGGATCAGATTCGTTCTATAGCACAGTTTAGAATGGGTTCCCATTGGCTGAACACAGAAAGAATGAGGGTGGTGGATAGAGCACACATCCCTCGCTCAATGAGACACTGTCAAATGTGTGGGTTCCAAAAAACTGAGGATGAAATGCATATGTTTGAGTGCCCTTTTTATAATGATATTCGCCTCCGCTACCAGAATCTGTTTACAGATATTTATAGGCATGTCCATGAGGATACCGACTTAACCGTATGGAATGTGGAATTCTGCGATTCCACATTCAGAACCTTTATGAATGGAAATGGCACTAAGTCTTTTTGGAGCAACCTAGCCGACTATCTTTCTACTTGTAGAAGAGCAAGACAGGAAGCCCTGGACTGCTTAGTGGCACCGTAATTTATTATCCCTTTTTTTTCTTCTTGAGACTTCTCATTTGTTAGCTTCTTACCTCCGCCACTGTAAGTGGTTGAGATCTGGGTCCTGCTCTAAGGGGTTTAATACCTACGCCACCAAAACGGTGGTTGGGAGTTTGGTTTGTTTGTCCTCGACACACCCCTGATGTAATGGGGTTTTTTGCTTTGTGGGTGCTTTTTCTTTTTGTTTAAAGCACAGAGTCTCATACACCCTCGCGGTGTCAAGTAGACTTTAACATGTAATGTAATGTAATGTAATGTAATGTAATGGTGTACGTGCTACTCTTGCGTATGATGAAGCAAAATCTCATCTTGCTGCATAATTAATTGAAATTGAAATTGTTACATCCGTGTAATGCAGTTACTCGCAGGACGTGAAAGACACCACCGCGTAAGCCGGAGCTAGCAGCTGCATAATTACACTTATGCCATGTGCGGTTGCCCCCACTGCAGTTCAAGCAAACGGGCTGGCCCTCTCAACCTCACGCCTCGTAATAAGGCGGACTACCGGTATATGAATATTATACTGAAGCCTGCTTATCCCATTACAAATTTAGCACCCGGATCAGAGAAAGACAAGTCCTAGGCGAACCGCAAGCGACCCAGAAAACTGGCGAAGAGAGGGTTCAACATTGGCTACGAGGTTCGAGCTGTCCGAGGTTTGGAATGGTGGAGACTGAAGAGTGGGTCGGGTTGAAACGTGACGGACAGATAGGCAGAGTGACAGACTATCGTGAGCCTTGCCCGGTAACAAGCTTGTACATTTGCAGAAGTACTTTTATTTCGTTCTGCGGTTTTCCACGGGGTAACTGGGGCATGGAATACGGCGTGCAGCCCAGAATTGGCTCAAAAACCATGTAACAATTCAAATTCAAATATCATCATGCTGATAATAATATCGTCCGAGCCAATTAAGATGCCAAGGCAACAAGCTTCTGCCTCCGGTGTTATCACCCATGTGACTGCATTCGTACCAAGGAGTATTGGGTAGCAGTACTTAAAATACCCAGGTAAATTCTGCCCGCAGAAGGATAGCAGCGTGAACCAGGGTTGTTCAGGAGGATCCCCAGCTCTGCGTACTAAGACAAAACCAATTGTACAGCCTGTATCATGAGACGCAACCAATTGTACAGACTGCGTCCCGAGACGCAACCAACCATAACTGACAGATAGCCTATGTCCTGCAACAGAACAGAACCTCCCCACGATCGGTCTTGAGACGCAACGAACCTTTCGACGTTGCGTCCACGACGCAGCGTCCTGAACAACCCTGACGTGAAGGCAGGTGGATCATGTAACCATGTAATCAAACATGCCAACTACTGCATATTGCACTCTAGCTCTGTTTATTGTTTTGGCGGAGCCCCCCCCTTCTGGGGGGCGGGAGCCCCCAGGGTTACCCAGTTGTCCGACCGATCGAAAAATTTGAAGCCTGACACGCCAGCCAACAGTCTCACAACTAACTGGCTTTGGTCAGCTCCATCGTTGCCTCCTGTAGTTCCATTGCCAACACACTCCGCCAATTTTCCGCGTCGCTTGCGGTGCTGCATAGGACTTGTTCACAAGACAGAAGCCCCCAGCCGATAGCTTTTGCTGGGGACGAAAGAAGCGACAAACACGAATACAGGCACACACACAGCCCTGCTTTGGCTTCAAAATTCCCATTACCCGAACTTGACCCTTAACCAAATCCCCATCTAAATCCAAACTAAAACTAAGGTGTCCTGATCTATATGGTATGCCTTCAAATCTTCAGTCTTTCACCAGATTAGATGAAACCCCAGCTTTCACTGTGTCACTATTCCCACAGTCCTGTCATCACACCCTCCCCAGCAAGAATCTAAAACAGTACATTGGCATATGAACATATGCCTTCAGCTCTTGGCTGCTTTGTTGTATTTTTAAAATCCCCGAGTCTATTTGACTAACCCTAGATTGTACAAATACAACATAGCTCTTGGCTGCTACACAGCTGTAAACAAGCACTACTGAAACACTGCCCTAAAGGCTCTTGATCTATCCTAGAGTGGATCAGAGAGCTAACCCAGCTCAAGTCTGGAACTGGCGAAGCTGAGATAAATGTACCGAGTTGCTGGTATAGATATTGCGTATTGCGTTCGTATTAAAGATTGCGGAAAGGCACCTAGCTTATACCCTGCTGCACGTAGCTGACGCCCTAATCAATCCAACTGGTAGCCTGGTCATGCAAGACCAAATGGTGGACATCCACATGGTTGGCTAAGTAATGAGAACGCCTGGTGGGGCGTGGGATTAAGGGAGCCAGTCATTCGGACGTAGAGAACGGGCAGCTACCTGACCTGGACATAGCTACCATAGCGGTTGACAGCGACCGCGAGCACACGCAAACACCCGGGGGGATTTGAACCCCACACCTGCTTCATCGAGATGGATGGTCAACCTGACAACCTTCCATAGAAACGGGATATGGTTGGATAAAATAGCCGGGTGCCCAGGGGGGCCCTCGTGGTCGGCCTTGGTGCGTGTAATGGGGGACTTTAGGGACACTGGTGCGGTTGGCTATGAAGTAAGAATCTTGACCGACACGACAGGTCCCGGACCACACGATAGGTATGTATGGGACAACACGACAGGTCCTGTCAAAACAACCCGAACACGACCTTATAGCAATTCAGGGGATAAACTGAACAAACCGTTTCCGCAAGAACTCGTACTTCGAACTTCATCAATAATTTTAGCATGGAAATCCGAGAATTCTCGACAATTTGGCCTGGAATTCTCAACAATTCTCGACAAAGTACGAACCGTTTGTCCAGTTCACCCCTGAATTGCTATCAAAACTAGGGTTGTTGGTAGCACCGCATTACTTATCCAGGGCCGGCCAACTTATATCATTCAGCAAAGGCCAGATGGCCACAGCCCCCCATGTTGCTATGGATGTTGAGTGCGGCACAAGCAGGGAGACTAGAAGTTCAATCCTGCAGGAGGTGTGGGAGACGGATATCAGCGATTCAGGAATGGCACAGGCTAAAAAGGACAGTGTCCAACAGGACCATAGACAAGTGGGGTGTTGACAGGCAGCTGACAAGGACACCAAGATGGATTGAGCTGCTGGCATGAACTTGGAGACTGACAGATTCAACTTTTCTGTATGGGCATCTTTCCAGGGCATTTCTTTTCAGCTTTTCTGAGCCCCGTCTAAGCGGCTCCCCGGCCAGCCACTACGCTACACCCAAATATTCTGAGCCCCTCCTAGGCAGCTCCCCGACCAGCCACTACACTTCACTCAAATTTTCTGAGCCCCTCCTAGGCAGCTCCCCGACCAGCCACTACGCTACACCCAAATATTCTGAGCCCCTTCTAGGCAGCTCCCCGACCAGCCACTATGCTACGCCCAAATATTCCAGCAGTTCTGGGCAGCTGATTGTGTCAGCTTCAAGGTGCACTACGTTGCGAAGGGTTTAGCTGAATCGCAAGTCAGGGGAGCTGCCTAGAAGGTGCTTCTTGTAGCCGAAAAGAAAGGCTATGCACCTTACACATCCAACCTTCAGGCATTTTTGGGAGAGCTTACAGATATCAGCGTTCCTCATGTGGGCTGCGTCCTTCAGCTTGAAGCCACGACAGGACAGCATACGAACAACCTGACCGCCCTTATCAACTTCAGGTAACCGGCCCAAGTCGCGGGTTCATGCGCAGATAGATGCCAAACTCTTAGGTATCGCTGCACCTACCCCGGTGTAACCAGTGTAACAGTGGGGTCTCTGCTACATTTAGGGCAATAATCAGCTTGAAGCCACGACAGGACAGCAAACAAACAACCTGACCGCCCTTATCACCTTGAGGTAACCGGCCCATGTCGCGGGTTCATGCGCAGGTGGCGAGGGCCCATGGCCTTAGTAGACGCCAAACCCGGTATCGCGGCATCTACCCCGGTGTAACCAGTGTAACAGTGGGGTCTCTGCTTCATTGAGGGCGGTAAACACACACTCTATGCACTACCTTGCTACACGTCAAAGCATTCTCACAACACTCAGCCATGCTGCCTGAAACACCTTGGACTAGTCAAAGGCATGACCCTATGAATTCCATTTGCAGCACAAGCACACAATCCTCCTAACAGATTAATATAGATATTTTGGTATTCCCTGGTATTCCTAAGTGTTTTCTTGAAGATGCTACTTGTACCGTGAGTGCTAAAAATGAAACAGTGCACACATTCCTTCTAACAGATTAACAGAGGGATGGTTTAGTCCTGTCCAGAGCTTTCTTTGTTTCAGAAAGGGGGTCTTCTTGTAGTGATCAGGGATTTGGTGTCTTTCAAGGTTGGGCTCCTGGTAGCGATTTCTGTAGGAGGCCCGAAGGCTTCAGGGGGCGTGGCCGAGATTGGGGTCTCCTGCAGTGTTTCATTTTTTGACGACGCGTCGCCATTCCGTTGCCATTTGGTTGAATGCTACACCCCCCGGACCCCCCGATAAAGTGATGCGCCACCCCCCGACCCCCCCAGGCTTCGCGCTTTGCGCTCCGCCATACGATGGCTACGCAACTATCCTGAAATCAGGGTTCAGTAGCCCAAGTAGCTACTCAACATGGACTACCAAAATCTGAAATAAAAACACTGGCCTCATGGTAGCGGAAAGATAGCCAAAACAGTGTCCTAGTTAGCGATCGCTACTGGTAGCAGAAATACAAATATCTGGTCTTACCTCCAGCGGCCTTGCTGTAGTCCTCTAGATCCCATTTCCGCTGCCCCTCTTCTTTGAGGACCGCTCCAACACTTTGTCTTATGTTTCTAACCCTGCACCACATAGCAAAATGGCCAGGTGATTAAGGACATGATTTTATATACCTTCATGATATTAATATATGTAAATTTAAATGTATGTGCATTATATATGTTATATATGAATATAACATAAATATGTATTATTAATTTATAACATATAATAAATTTAATATATATATATATATATATATATATATATATATATATATATATATATATATATATATATATATATTGTATTTTAATATCTATTTTCTTTCATAGCGCGAGTCAGTATATAATAAATATTTTTCAATTAAGGATCAGCTTGACAGGGATGGTGCACTGCATGTTTTACAGCATGCATGGATAGTAATGATAACGCCTGGTGGGGTGTGGGATTAAGGGAGCCAGATCTTATGGCGGTAGAGAACGGGCTGTTACTTTACCTGGGCAAAGCTACCATGGCGGTTGACAACAACCGCGAACACTAAGGCGCACCTGTAAGGATTCGAACCCTGCACCTTCTGCCTGATTTCAACGAACTCAACCATTGAGCTAATCGTCGAAACGGGAGATCGTGCATGGATAGATACATGGACAAAAGCATGGTAAAACACCGACAGCATGCATGCACGGCAGGCGCTAGCAAGTAGATCAAGTGTGCACACATGCTGGGTGCATGCAAGCAGTCCAGCAGCCTGCAAGCACACTGTCACATTGTCAGCATTCTTCAGGTACACTAAGGTACACTAAGGGAAATAGTGCACTGCATGTTTTGTTCTGGTCAGTTGTTTTATGTTGTATTTGCTTTGCTGCCTTGTGTTTTACTTCGCTTCGCTTTGCTATGTCGTCTTGTGCGCCTTGTGCTTGTTCCACAAACCACTTAGTCATACGCGTTATAAGTCATAGATGTCACACGTCACGTCAGAAGGCATAAGGGGAATGCACGGCCTCAGAACAACTCCTGTGCAGCGTCGCAAGCGATGCGGAAAATTGGCGGAGTGTGTTGGCAACGGAACGAAAGGTGGCAACGATGGAGCTGACCGAAGCAATTTAGTTACACGACCCTTGGATGATGTGTAAGGCTTCAATGTTTTGGTCGCACAAACGGACAAATGTGTAAACATGGGGGCTCTCGCCCCCTTGAAGAGGGGGCTCCGCCAAAAAGATTTAAGAGGAGCAATTGTGTCACCAAATACTTACTTGTTTCTCAGCTGCCCTGTTGAGCTGAAGATTTAAAAGGAGCAATTCTGCCCTGTTGATTCAAATTTAAATCAAATTGAAATGTTCAGCTGCCCTGATCAAATTTAAATGTTCAACTGCCCTGATCGTTTCTCAGCTGCCCTGTTGAGCTGAAGATTTAAAAGGAGCAATTGTGTCACCAAAGACTTACTTGTTTCTCAGCTGCCCTGTTGAGCGAATCATCAAATACAAGAATCTGCGAGAAGACATGACAAGGCTGGTTATTGAGTCGTTGGTCGTGGAGACGTAGTATGTAGGGATGGAATATCATACTTGTCCCCATGAGTATTTGGCAATATATGATACATCATACAATATTGTACGATATATTGTACAATCAAATGATATATTGTACGATATTGTATGACATATCATATGATATCGTCGATGCATCATACGATAGATTACTTGGCAATTCTAGTAGTATGTGTGTGTGGAATGTGATAGAAACCCTATGAGATATTCAAACCGGTATATGATCAATATATACAATATAATAAAAAATAATATGTACAAAATATAATTATATACAATTACAATAATTATAGACAATTATAGACAAAGGTAACTAATCAGGACCTCATTGCAGAGCTGTCTATCTGACCCAGAAGAAATGTTAAATGTCAAATATCATATGCCAAAGATGCATTCATCCTTCATCAACCCGTCAGATAGATGCTGTCCCAACACAGTCCAAATCGCATTGAAGCAGCACCTTCACGCAACCCCAAACCCTCCAACCCAAAACCCGCACCACGCAACCGCATGCACAAACACACAAACTAAACACATAATTATGAAGAATATTTCCCCTTCCTCAACACATCATCACCCTCATTGTTGTCAATATCATCATCATAATCCTCATCATTATCATCATCGTCGTCAATATCATCACCATCCTCATTGTTATCATCATCATCTCCTGCGAGAATGTTACCATCTCCACAGGCTCGCAAATGCTATGCACAACTCCACCACTCCACACAACCATAAGGAGCAACTCTATTTATATGACTTTCATTGGCTAGAAGATGCCTATTTAAAATCAGTTTTGTCTTGATTATGGTACTCAGAGGCACTTACCCAAATCCAACAAGAAGCAGGGCGTAGAAAATTGCAAACTGCGAGGTGGAGGTGGTGGTGGTGAGTTTGGTGGTGGCGGAAGTGGGCAACGGCATGGACAATGTGACAGGGGCTCCAGCAATTTAGGAGGGCAGAGATCAACAAATAACGGGTGTGGGTGGGGGAACGTTGTTTTGTTGTTTTTATTTTTCTCTTTGCTTCTGTTGCTGTGGGTTGGGTTGGGTTGGGTTGGGTTGGGTTGGGTTGGGTTGGGTTGGGTTGGGTTGGGTTGGGTTGGGTTGGGTTGGGTTGGGCAGGAGAGGAGCTGTCAGTGACGATGCCCAGAAACACTTGGTGTTCTCATTGTGAAGGCAAGAACTATGCTCCAGGCTCCCCCAAACTATAGGGTTCAGCGCATGCACGAGCTAGGGCAATAATAAACTTCGCCTTGCTGAATGCTCAGCCATGATCACCATTGGGAGGTGCTGGCAGTAAATTAATCTCTAGGGAGGGGTCATCCCAGGTGGTGGTGGTGTGTTTGAGGGGGGGGGGGAGCTGTCCAGTCAGCTGTGCCGAGGCACCTTGTATGGAAGCAGATCTACTTGGTGCATCCAACCCACCTGCCACAGTACTGATGTTGTAGCAGCACCTCCCCACTTGTCAAACAACCACTTCAGAGCAAACTCGTGACCTGATGTGGTGGTAGTCCCACCTCCCTCTCTGTCAATGTCATAAGCGTAGTCAGCTTGGTCCACTTCGTCCGAGACGGGGTTATGATCTGGAACCATTAATCTTCCCATGGCTGCAGTATCGACAAGCTACTCTATTCGCAAATTGAACCGCAACTGCACCTAGAGTACGATGCGATTTGCAATTTTGAATTCCACCCCAACTAGAGAGTGGCGGGTGTTCGCAGGGCCACAACGCAGAATCCCAAAAGCCAGCAGTGATTAGATCTGCTGAGGGAAGATGAAGGCAGATGAACTTCTTCAGTTGCTGTTAAAAGCCGTGACCATGCAGGCAGGGATACGCTTGATAGATGTCTTTATATAAGCGGTCGCACGACCGTTGCTCGGAACGATTTTCGTAATTCGACGAGGTGAGACACACGCGTGTTGTACCGACCCGTGTACTGCTATCCGACATCTCCCTGTAGTGGACTTCCGAGAGTTCTAATAGCAAGGGTAACTCACCTGTTCGATTGTGAATATATCTATAACACTGCATACTTTTAACATTTGAAATGGTTTTCACCCCAGGAAGTTGGACTCCGTACACAAAACAGTGCCCACTGAGGGTTCAAAACATTGTCATAGTATAGACAGGTCATAGACAGATACCTTCTGGTACTTCTGATCCCCAAAGTAGGATCGCCCGTTCTTATTTAGTCCTCTCAGCCTACTTGCCTAGCTACGGTACTAGTATATAACTTCCTAGAAATGAATACCTGGTCATCCGGACATCCGGTTATCCGGTATACCACTATTTAACTTGCAATGTTGACATGGACATGGCCTTCACAGTTCATCGGCATAGAGTTTCGTACTATGGTAGTATGTGTATATATTTACAAGCTAGGGGTGGCCAAATAGGGACTTCCCCAACTTTACCAGCAGGAGGGGCAATTAAAAGAGGCATGCTGAACAAGCATTGCATTGCAATTTAGTGGCGAATGTTCGTTTGGTCGAGGGTTGGTATTACCCAAAGTGCGCCTACTCTTTTGTAGGAGCGGCAACGCCAGTCAAACTGAATCTTCGGTGTCTCTGGTTTGTGTAAGGAGACCCACCTCCTAGGGTGAAAATCCTAAGAAATTAAAAAAATGCTGAAGCGCTGGTGGTGATTGTGGTATTGTAGTACCGTACCCCCCCCCCCCCCTGTTGGTGGATCGGTCTGTCAAATGACCGGGCAAGTTTATAAGCAGGGATCTCGACCTGTCAACAGTCCCCCCGTTCGACTTTGGAATTATCGTATGATACCAGAATATTTACCCCCCTCCTGTTATATGCGATGGACTGCTGGAAGTGTCGATCTATGTATCCTAACCTGCTACGAGTCTATGGTCTGCTCACCCTGCTGAGGCATATACCGGCAGTAGAACAAATTACATTACATTACTTGTCATTGACAGGCCTTTGTATGATTTCCTATTTGTATTACCCGGTACCAAGATATCGAGCAATATTTATACAGTATCATAAAAGCTTAAGAGTTGACTCAAGACAAGCCTTAAAAAAAACGAAGATGAAAAAAGTGATTTGTTCGCGTTTAAATTTTCCTGGGAATATATGTTTGTACTGCCGAAGACAGCGAGGAGCCAAATTGGTGGCTGAAGCTACCGCACCAAGATATTTGTTCAATAATCATGCAGAAGGAGCCCAGGCCTCCAAATTTCCAGTCAGGCCGATCGTTTTTTCTGAGAATTGAGCTATAATGGCATGTATCATGGCGATATTTTGAGCAATTTGCAGTCCATTCTGAGTACCTCATTTAGGGGGGGGGGGGGGGGGGGGGGGGGGGGTCAGCCCTCCTCAGGTTTTTTCTATCTTTTTACTCAGACCTCCAAATGACATTCTTGAGGGTGTGCTGACAAGGACAGTTCATTGTCACCACTTAAGACCCAGGGGAGGGTGTATGGGTGGATAATGTGGGTGGGTATGAGAGGGTGAGTATGGGTGGTATGAGTTGGGTATGTGAGGGTGAATGGATGCTATGGATGGCTATGGGTGGGTAATGTGGGTGGGTGAATGGTTGGGTGAGTATGGGTGGTATGTATGGGTATGTATGGGTGGATATGGGTGAATATGTGTGTGGCAGAGAGTGTGTGTGGGTGAGTTTGTGTGTGGGGTTGAGTTTAGGGTGTGTGTGTGTGGGGGGTGGGGTGGGGTGAGGTGGGTTGGTATGTGGGTGTGTAGGGGGGGGGGGGGGGGGGGGGGGGTATGCCCCCCCCCCCCCCCCCCCCCACACACACACACACGCCCTGATCCCCCAGCTTTGTTTGAAATAATGAGAACCCCAGTTTCTGGTCGCCCCCTGCAAAGGTGAAGGGTAACTACGGTACTTGGGAAACCCAAAGGGGGTGCAGAACAGAATCTTGACTATCACACAATCCCTATGTGGGAATTCCGAGTAAAACCCCAGAATCCATATCCAAGTAAAACAAAAATCGTATTTCTATTTGGAGGGGGGGGGGGGGGGGGGGGGGGGGGGTCAGTCCTCCTCAGGCTTTTTAGGTGGGGGCGGAAGAGATTTATTTTCCCTCCTCCCGTATAATGCGATACATTGTACGATATCGGTATCGTACACCCTTTTTCTTTGAAAATCAGTCTGAGATCAAGGGAATATTACAGGAAATAGCCTTAACATGTCCACACCAGGAGTAAAAAAAGAAGCTTAATACGTGATGCCAACAAACCAGAGGAAGGCTGACCCCCCCCCCCCCCCACACACACACACACACACAATAAATAGAAATACATATATTTTTGTAAAAGTTAGATATGGATTTGGGGGGTTTACAATATGACGCACACAATAGTGTCCTCGAATTTTCATTGCCTGGATCGCGTTGGTCAAAAGCCAGTTCTGCCCCCCCCCCCCCCCCCCAGGTTGTCCAAGTACCTAAGTGGTGGTGGTGGTGGTGGTGGTGGTGATACTCATTGCACGAGGTCCAAAGTGGTGCTAATGGACTGCCCTTTTCAAGGCCTACTCATGTGTGGTCTCAGAATTTCAGTGGTGGTGGTGGTGTGTGTGTGTGGTGGTGGTGGTGGTGGTGGTGGGGGCGCCATATGTCAATCCATCACTCGACCATTGCTCCTGCAGCCGTGATGTCAGGTCCAGTTCAAACTTTGGCTAAAAAGAGACAGCATTTCCTTGCCATTAGTGCCTGCCAAACCAGCGAACTAAATCCAAGGTATCCAAGCCTGAAAACGGCAAAATGAGGATGGTGCCACGGTTGTTCTTCACCACCACCTGGTCCTTCACATTCTGAAACATGACAATATCCACCTTCCCCTGGGCAATATTAGACCCGTTGCCCTGGAATACGTTGCCAATAAGCTGCACCTGTAGGTTGGGCGCTACACCTTGGATGCAGAGGCCAAAGCTTGCGTTGCCTGTGATCTGGTTATTAACAAGGATCCCACTGCCGCCACTGCCACTTGGCCCTTTTCCACACACAAAATTCACCCCAGCCATATTTCCTTTGAGGATCCACTCCCTTATGTCAAGCACTGGGGCACTGTGTTGATTGTCACGCTGCACTACCACAGCATCGATCCTGTTGCTTACAAAGGAGCACTTGTGAAGCTGTGCTGTGCCGCATGCAACCATCAACACCTGGTGCACGGTGTTGTTCCCACAGCGTTCAATCAGGCAGTCCTCCATAACAAGCTCCTTGCCACCGTTGTACAACATCACAGCCTGCTTTTGGCACTTGATAAACTTGCATCCCTTGATAGGAGCTCTGGAACCAGCGCGAACTTCAACAGCAGGTTCACGGCAGCGTAGAAACAGGCACCGCTCAGCCACTAGGTTGGAGCCGTCCTGCACAACGACGCCTGCTGATGCACCCCTCTCCTTGTCAGGTCCAAAGCAGCAATCAATCAGACGACAGTGTGCCCCGCCCACGCCCCCGGCTCCAATGCATGGTGCCTTGGGTGACGAGAAGACGCAGCCACGTGCCTCTAGCTGTGCTTGTTTGCTGAGGCAGACACAGTGCCCAGCACTCACACCAGGTGAATCGGGTACCACAAGAGCTAGGTCCTCCATCACTACAGACATGCCAACCACAATGGCAAGGTGAGGGCTGAAGGGAAGTTTGCGGGATCCAGGTCCTGGGTGGCCATACACAAGCGTAACCTGCACAAAGGGAAACACATACTTTTGGCAATGTTCCAGGTACCTGTTGTAGTGTTGTCCTATCTAGATACCCCTTAACTGGAATACACAACTGTCTAGCCTTTCGGGTCACCCTGGGATTTGCTAATAATAAATACGCTACTGCATGGACTGGATGTATTGAAAGTGTGATAGCTCTGCCCAAAGCAGACAGAATACAGGTGTACTGTATGCACTTATGTTTGTCTGTTTGTGTGTTTATCTGCATGATTGGAACTTGAATACTGAGCACAACATTTGTTGTTCTCGGTGGGGCGAGTCTCTTTAGCCTGTCTGGCTACCTCCAGACTATACAAGACATACACACGTAACATCGTATTGGAACTTGAATACAAAGCACACAAATTTGCTTGTTCAAGGTGGGACAAGTCTCTTGAGCCTATTTGGCTACCTCCATACTGAAAAATAAATACACATGTAACAGTGTATCAGAACTCCAATACTGAACAGTCATCGTATTGAAACTACATCCCATCACCAATCAACTCGTCAACTAAACAGGGCTACATACCTCAGGCTCTCGGAGGCCGGTGTTTAGTCCCTGTCCGCCCTCATGCTGGGGGTAGGCTTCTGCTGCTGTCAGCCTGCTACCTAGAATTTGCAGGCAAGGTTGGGGAATAGTCGGATCGAGAGCTGTGAGTTTACCAAGCCCCATTTGGCACTGCACGTAGTTCCCAGGCTGCAGCACCAGAGTCCACCCTGAGCTTCCAGCGGGAGGTGATGTTGAAGAAACATATTCCAGAGCTTCTGGCAGCTGTGGAAAGTGCCCCTCCTCACCAACAATGCGCACTGCCTCCTTGAACATGACCTGGGGCCAGCAGCTCAGCGAGGAAGGGTTGATGCTACTGGTTGCATTGTGCATCTCTTTCTGCCGCTTAGCTGCTGCTGCCGCCTCCTTCTCCGCTTTTTGTTTAGACATTATCTGATTGTGAAAGTCGTCAGTACGAGCAATCTCGTTCGTGTGAAAGGTCAGAAGATCCGCCACATAACCCACGTTCATTGTGGTTGGGTTGTCACCTGCTGTACACAATCTGTACATCTGATTGCACATACCTTTACTGTCGCTGTCTATTTCTGTTTTCAGCATTGGCAGCACCAGCGACTCTGAAGTACGAGCAGCTTGCAGCCTCGTTAACAGCTTGCTCTGTACAGAACTGCTTTTGAGGTCACCGGACATTTGAGAAAGTATACAAATTCTGTAGAGTGCCTCTGGCACCTTCAGCCCTCCCTCATCTGCCAGCCTTAGGAATTGCTCGTAGTCCTTTATGGCTGCTGTCACATATTCCTTCATCCGCTCCCTTCTCGTCCGCCCGTCAACATCTGCCTGACTCATGAGGGCTGTGAAGTCTTTCTTGCCTGATATTAAATGTTCCTTGACCTCCTCTAGTGATTCCTTGCCGATTTTCATCTCACTCTTGCAAAACGCCCTCCAGTAGTAGAAGATGGGCTCACTAGGAACCAGGCTCACGGCTCGCTCAAAGTCCCTACACGCAAGGTCCCATTCAGCGCGATTGCAATGAATAGTAGCGCGTAAGTTTAGCAGGCCGTAGGCATCATCAGGAGCCAGCTCCAGGCCTTCATTGCAAGACTGCTCAGCCAGTTCCAGCTGCATACTCCGCGCTTGGCATTGCCCGATAACCAACAGGGCATCTGCAGGGCAGGAAGACATAGAAGCAGTACATGCAGAAGTAGTGGATATCCTGACTCGATGCCCGTAAAACTCCCAGAGAAGGGATCACCATCCCGACAGCTGAGACGCAGTGATTCTGCCAGAGTACCGATAGCAGAGATGCTCCTACCATGGTCAAGGTGATCCTCTCCCAGGAGCCACAGCTTCCGAGTCTCCAGCATACGTTGTGCCACTCTGCGTTGGGCCTCTGACTGCGCATTCTTAACCAGGTCTTCAAGCTGGGCAATCCGATTCAGAAAATCATCATACTTGTTTAGCCCCTTTGATTCTTCCCTCCTTGTACGCAGGACTGCCACAGCTGCTTGTGTAGCAGAATAAAAAGCAGCTGCAACTGATGCTCCATCTGTGGCACGGGCATTGCGCACATTCTTTCCAAGCAGAGTGTACTCACCTAGAGGCCCTTTCAACAACTGCTTTATTTTGTCGGACTGCGCAGGAGTGATTCTGTATACAGGCATGTACCCAGCCTTCGCCCCAGGGTCTGTCTAAGCTTCTTTGCAAGGATGTCCAGCCTTTTCGTCCCCAGATTCCAGCAAGTCTCGATACAAGTTGCCTCCAACAGGCGGGGCGTGATGGGGGTCGACAAGCCAGCGCGGAACATTTCCAGCCACAGTGGGCAACAAATGATTTGGTTCCACATTTGGCCTCAGGATCCAGCTCTGCACCTCTCTGCTGTTGCTCCAGCCCTCCGGTGGGATGAGCACACGTGACATGACAAACAGATGCAGCACGCTCTGCACATGATACTGCAGCACAAGCAACACATGCAGTGTACATTAGTATTGCTTGAATGCATTCCTGTGAGATGGAGCTTGGCTCTTGGAACGGACAGGAGCCATACGTGTTTGCAGCAAGCACAAGTGACTAACGCAACAGTCGTGACAGTAATAACAATCGTAAGAAACACAACGACGGTAAAAATCTTAACAATCGCATGTTGGACCTTAATCCGAGGATACATTGGCTGGAGTGAAAACTCCATCAGATAATACCTTGACTGCGGCGGGGCCTTTATCTGATGAAGTGATGATACCTTGGCGAAGGTGGGACCTTTATCTGATGAAGTGATGATACCTTGGCGAAGGGGGGACCTTTATCTGATGAAGTAATGATACCTTGGCGAAGGTGGGGCCTTTATCTGATGAAGTGATGATACCTTGGCGAAGGTGGGACCTTTATCTGATGAAGTGATGATACCTTGGCGAAGGTGGGACCTTTATCTGATGATACCTTGACTGCGGTGGGGCCTTTATCTGATGAAGTGATGATACCTTGGCGAAGGTGGGACCTTTATCTGATGAAGTGATGATACATTGGCAAAGGTGGGACCCTATCTGATGAAGTGATGATACCTTGGCGAAGATGGGGCCTTTATCTGATGAAGTGATGATACCTTGGCGAAGGTGGGGCCTTTATCTGATGATACCTTGGCGAAGGTGGGACCTTTATCTGATGATACCTTGGCGAAGGTGGGATCTTTATCTGATGATACCTTGGCGAAGGTGGGGCCTTTATCTGATGAAGTGATGATACCTTGGCGAAGGTGGGGCCTTTATCTGATGAAGTGATGATACCTTGGCGAAGGTAGGACTTTATTCCGGTGATACCTTGACTGTGCTGTGCAGTGTCATGCAATCCATCACTACTACTTTTATGGGTATTGGGCACCCGTTTATTGGCTGGAGAGGCTGTATTAGATAAAGATGCCAAATCAAGTACCATATGCACCCTTTAGTTTGACTGAATCAGTGTTTACCTTGCCACTTTATGTGCCTTCTGCAATCTGCATGCATACATGTTACAGCCCAGAGCAGAGCCAATTATGCTTAAGGGAACAAGTCATATGCAGCGTCACAAGCGACGCGGGAAATTGGCGGAGTGTGTTGGCAACGGAACAAAAGGTGGCAACGATGGAGCTGACTGAAGCGAGTTAGTTACGCGACCGTTTGCTGACGTGTCAGACTTCAATTTTCGGTCGGACGGACAAATAGGTAAATATGGGGGCTTCCGCCCACCTGAAGAGGGGGCTCCGCCAAAAAGTACTCTGATCGATGGCTGCATTAAAGTATGGCACCATCTAGTTAACATGTTCCTCTCAAACTATGTTCCTGCATGACCTCAACTACCCACACTATTGAGATGGTACATCTCAACTATAAGTATTCTTCTGCAGGACATTAGCCTGGTTGGGCGTATGAACTTCAGCCTTGAAACCAAGTCCGTAAACTGTGCAATATAACATAATGGCATACGCACATACCTTCAGTTTTGACACCAAGCCTATGAACTGATCCTTGTTCAAATCAGTACGTGTTTCTGCTGCATTAGCCATTGGCATCTTATCATCTGCAATGGACTGTAACACATCCAGCACTAGCTGCATGCTGCCATCCGCAACTTGTGCACCACCTCGTGCAGCGGCTGCATCCTGTGCGAGCAGAGTCAGTAGCTCCAGATGGTAGTTCTTGACTGAAGCTGCACTATGGTCTGCCATGACCTTGAGAATCCTGCATCAGCAGGTTTGATACTTTGCTTATCAATATCGGAGCATTCTAGCCCTGATTGTATTTGTGTGCTATATTTGTGTGCTATTTGTATGCTATGTATTTGTGTGCTACGTATTTGTGCTACGCATAGCATCTTCATGGCAGTGCCCCTGGTGGGCTATTCTTCAGCCAAACTTAAATGTGCCTAGTGTGCACCTGGAAGCTGACATCACCAGCTTTGCAGCATTGATACATATCTATTGGGGCAAAGCTTGTTTAGGGGACTGCCCAGAGGCCGCTGCACGTGGCCCAAGAGACACATGTCCATCGTGTATTACTTTATTGTGATTCAAACAATTCCCTACACACCTCGCTTCCTCCCTTGGTTACACCCCGCCTTGTATCCCCCAAGACACCCCAAGCAAAGCCTGGCAGCCTACCTAGCACACCTGGCAGCCTAGCTAGGACAGCCTGGCAGCCTAGCTAGCACACCTGGCAGCCTAGCTAGGATAGCACACCTGGCAGCCTGGCTAGCACACCTGGCAGCCTGGCTAGCACACCAGGCAGCCTAGCTAGCACACCTGGCAGCCTAGCTAGCACAGCCTGGCAGCCTAGCTAGTTCACCAGGCAGCCTACCCAGCTCACCTGGCAGCCTAGCTAGCACACCTGGCAGCCAAGCTAGCACAGCCTGGCAGCCTAGCTAGTTCACCAGGCAGCCTACCCAGCTCAGCTGGCGGCATTGCCGGCTGTGGGGTTGTTGGTGAATCGCTTCTCAGCTAGGGGCCTGATACCATGCTTGACAGTGATGGCGCAGACAACATCGATATCCATGCCGGAAGCTCTAACGTGAATTGCGAGGTTTCCAGGCTCCACGTGCCTGTAATTGAGACGAGAAACACATAATTATTCTGGGATGCTAGCAGCTGCAAGAAAAGCTTCAAGGGCTTCCACTACGTGGACTCACAGATGTGTGAGGACGCAGTTACGAGAATATGAATCTGGCACACCGTGAGGGATGCAGGGAAATTGATCGCTTATATATAGGGAACGGCGAGGGAACTGCAACTAATATTAGTTTTTGAAAAACTAATATTAACTAATATTATTATAGTGTCACAACAATATTAGTTTTTCAAATAAATTCGAATTTTTGGTGAGACGGCTTGTCCAACTAATCTTATATAATATTCTATAATATTATTTATTCACTAATATGATATAACATAGCCGACCCCTACAAATATAGCCAGCAGGTCAGTCTTGACCAGTGATATTTTTTTCAAATCTGAAAGTGGATTTCTTCTAGCTTCATGGTTTTAGGCCTCCTCCAGGGACAGCGTTTTAGTGCTTTTTGTAGCTTCTTAGGGCCATTGAAGGCAAACAAAAAAACTTTTTTTTACTTTTTTTATAGCGATAATTTTGCTAAAAAAGGGGCCAAAACTAGCGATCGCTATATATAGCGGAAATAAAAATCCCTGGTCTTGACCCAAGACAAGCACAGACCACAACATCCGGGGCGGGTCTTATAACCACCATAAACAAATAAAATACATGAATAAATGTATCAGCACCATGCAGATGAGCAGGAAACGATGGGCAGTAGTGAAAACAGGTCAGAAGTATTTAAGCTGGGCCAGCATACCAGGGATGGAATATCGGGCTTTCCTTCATCTTCTCTGCCAAAGCCTCAAACTGGCTACGAGTCACAGGCTGATCTGTTTGTACCAGAATGTCGACGTCACTGGCCCTCCATTGGGTCCCCTTTACCACACTTCCATCAATCAAGGCTCTGGCACTGCTTCCGAGGACAGTATGAGCAGCCTCTTGAACTGTGTAAAGGATTGAAGGTGTGCAGTAGCAGTTTTTGTTTTTGTCATAGTTTTTGTTTTTTGTTTTTGTTGTCGCTGATGTTGTGTGGCTGCGCAGGTGTGAAACAGTAGGCTTGTTCATAAGTCCCGATGGTGCCGAAAGTCAAGTTCCCTAGCCAGCTTTTCTGTATCTTTCGTCTTCGACACTGTTATGTTGGGGGAGCTCGGGTTTCTAACTTACTGCGCTACACATCACCTTTCTCCAATAGCCAAGTCAGGTCTGGTAGAAGAGTTTGTATTTTTGATCTATAGCAAGCGGCTCTAGCCGTTTTTGTGTTTTGCCGCTTTCCAGTCCCCGCGAGCATGTCGTAGCATGGTGGAATTCAGGTGTTTCCCACAATCCCACATGGTGGGTACACTAGACTCATTTTGCATGCACATGAGACACCCATTCAAATCCGAACTGTCCCTTGGGGTTGGGGTTCCATGCAAGGTGCCAAGTGCACATGTAGGGTGCTAGAGACTAGGGGCTGGAGGCATCCAAGTGAGCACGTGTGCCTACGGCAAACACCAACATCAGAGTAGCACACCATGTTATGTAGTCTGAACCCCATACATGCATGCAACAGGGAATTTGGGGAGGGAGTGCATTGTGCACTGGAGGGGACTTGTGGCATGCCCCTAACACCCATGCTACATGACTAGCACAATGGAAAAAATCAACAACTGGTTTACATCTGCCTTGTCAATGCCTCTAAAAAATATGATGGGTCATGCATACAACAGATCATGACATACTCACTCATACTGAATAGTACCTGAGTGGTTGAAGAATGTTACTGGCCTGATATGTTTTTTCAAAGAATCCAAATACTTTTGATCAAGCCTACAGCAGTAGCAGCAGACATGTCAAATCAAAGAATAAGATCTCGTCATAGTGATCACGAACCGTTGGGGACCAGTTCATCAAGTGTTTAGTTCAATCTCCCCATACTGTCAACCTTGTACTTATGATTGTACGAGCCAGGGTGGGCTAGACTCGTCAGCCTTTTTGGCTACCTCTAGTCTATCCCAGTGGACTGCAAGATGCATACACATATAGAGGGACTGCCTACCTGCTTCATTCACGGAAGTGAGGTGACAGGCACCAATGAACAGTGGTGCTTCATCCTGCAGTCCTTTACAGAGGAGCTGTAAGATTCGAGCCTCTTGCTCATGAACAAGCTCGGAAAGCAATACTGTGGTAGGGCCTTTTGATTTGGCAGCCTGCAGGATTGTAGGTAGGCAGAGTGATCTGTTCACACAATTATTTTTCTTAGTTTGGACTAATAGGTTGATATATCTTGTTATCAATGTATGAGTCTGTATAGAACAATACATTGTCATAGACAGGTCATTGTTGACTCAAGATACGCCCACTCCGCAACATTGTTAGGATCTTCTAACTATCCTCCAATACGGTAGACAATCAACGGGCACAAGCAAGAGAGCAAATAAGTAAACACACTGTATGTACATTACAGTCCAGGGGTAGGCCAAATAGGCTAAAGGGATTTGACTAACCATATAGGAAGGGCTTAAAAAGAAAAAGCACTGATGAACTGAACCCCAAACAATCGTTTAACCCACGAGGGCCCTGAGTTCGTGCTACAGTATTGTCTACACTATTGTCAACACTATTTCCAGTTCATATCCTCCACGTCAGAAATCTCTTTTGCAGTGCGCCGCCAGTTCGAACCTGGGGAATGCACTTCATATTGGTCTGGCAGCACCAGATCTAGGTGGACAAACCAAAGGAGAATGATAAGGTTGACCTGGTCACTCTTCAATCTCTTAAGTCATCAAGACGACAGACAATCGGAGCAACGCATCTTATTGTATTGAGACAGAAATGTGCTAGACGAATTTACTTGGAAATTGCCCTGAAAATCGCCCAAAGTCGAGAATGCTTGATACAGGGGCGAGCTCTGAATAAAAGCGAGCGTTGATGAGAATCGGCAGGTGATGTGGGCACAATCGTGGACATGCGACAGATTGGGCGTAGGGCAGGGGGCACACAGCGATCCACGTTATACACAAAGATGTAGACTAGATATGTGAGGACATCCTGACCATTTGGAATTAGCCTTAATTTTTCGAGGCTATGCTAGTCCTGCAAGCCTCCCTGGCCCCCCCCTGGTTCAGGTGAAACGCGCTCAAACACACTTGCGCTTTGCGATTCTATTGAAATTTTCATTTCCCTTATTAAATTAGTTATTAGTTGATCAGCCCTTCCAGTGCTTGCTGTAGGTGAGGGAACCAGCTGCTGTAGCAACGTCTTGTTCTAACCAGCACCCTCTGAAACTATACACTTTATCTTGTCTTGTCAAGCTTGGGGAAATTTCTTCAGCCCGCTTCAGCCTATAGTATATTAGTATATAGCTGGCGACCTCTGGACTGTAGCATGAATTTACAACACCATCAAAGCATCTAAAAGCACACCCACAAACATGTTTAGCGAAACATCGCTGGAACCTACGGGATGGGAAGCCTCAGCCACAGGTGTCTTTGTTCTTACCCTTGATCCTGGTAGAGGGTTGTTAAGAAAGCCCTTTTTGATCATCGCAGGCCGTGCTTCTACTCTGAAGACAAGAAAATGTTTAAATCTTGTATGAGAAGTTGAGCAAAGTAATAGTTACAGCCGCCAGTATTTACACTGAGGATGATACTGAATCCTGAAACTTGTGAATGTTGAAAGTATCTGATCAAATGCATTCAGAGTTGTTATTATAGAAACAAATTCAGAATTGTTATTATAGAAATTGTTGAAGAGGAGCTGCGTGACATAATGGCCCTATAAATTTGAAGAGACAAGAAAACATTTTTGAAAAAATGAGAATCAAACTAGATACAGTGTTATTCGTGTCTTGGGTCAACTATGGCATGTTCATGACAATGTATGTGTAAGAACCGGTACCGAGTACTTTTCCAAGGTTGGAAATATTTGATACATTTTGCAGAGAAGCCGAGAGAAGCCTGAAAGAGGTGTGCTTAACATTGTGAAGATAAATAATTTGTTTGTCACCAGGTGCAGGTGTCACCGACTTGTTTTTTCCTGACACGTCAGCCAACCGTCTCGTAACTAACCGGCTTCGGTCTGCTCCATTCCGTTGCCACCTGTCGTTCCGATAGCCTACACTCTCCACCAATGTTCCGCGTCGCTTGCGGCGCTGCCTAGGACTTGCCAGCCTTCGATTGTACGAGTTTGGGCAAGTTTGCCTATCTGGCTACCCTTGGAGGCCTGGACTGGAACATACACATACTAACATACCTCACAGGCCCTGCTGCAGGATCTTGCTCTCTAAAAGCTCTTGGAGTCCAATCTGTCAGGGGATGGCGATCGGAGGTGCCCACAGCTAGACGCGTCTGTAGGTTGAAGTAATTTACAGTGCAGGGGTAGACATATAGTCGAATATGCTAGGTATAGGAACTTGCCCAAGCTCGAAAAGCAATATTATTTCGCTGACAGATTTCCGACAAACAAGCAATGAAGCTTGCGGTGGATCAGTCTGTCAAATGGCCGGGCCAGTTTGTTGGCAGGAATCTCGACCCGTCACCAGTTTTCTCATTGACTTTGGAATTATCGTATGCTACCGCTGGCTACCGGCATATTTACCCCCCACCCCGCCCCCGGATCAAAATGCTAGGAAGAAGGAAGGGAGGAGGAGGCGCATGGCTAAGGAGAACGCCATGGAAAGAGAGTTGGTGTCGCGAGAAAATAAAATTCGTAAGAAAATGAGACTCAGTGAACAAGGGTGTCGCTGATCTGCGAAGTCCGAGGTAAGCAGCTTCCCTCCGTTCGAACTTGAACTGTGGGCTTGATTTCAAACGGTGAGCCACGTGCGTTCGAACAGGAGATCGGATGTTCAGACGGGGGGGGGGGGGGGGGGGGTAGCTCCGGGGGCCCCGAGCCAAATTTGGGTTCCTGCTTTTCCGATGTCTCTTTGAAAGGCAAAAGCAAACGCGAAGCAATTTCCGGAGTTTACATCGTAGATTCACCTCCTGCCATGGCCTGTGGAGAAAGCTGCCCGAAAGCATCGAGAGTACACGATCGTACGCAAGTGACTGCCGCGAGCTGCACAGAGCACAGATCGAGCCAGGGAATCGATCAATCGCCATCAAATTGCTCCACCCATCACATTGCCTGAAGTTGAATTATCAGAAATTGCACGATTCTGCCCCTCGTTCCGACTGCTGCGGGTCCGTATGCCAGCCTGTAAGGGCTGGGAATGGCCTGGCTTGGTACTTGTGTAGGTCAAATGGGTGACCTTCTCAACTTCTACACCAAATCCATCTAGGTAAAATATGCTGGGAGGGTGCAAACTAGTGACTTACAACTTGGGTCGTGTTTCCAACTTGAATAAGACTCCTCAAACATGACATTCGTGCACATTAAGGGCTGTTTTGGGCCCAAATACACCACGTCTGCCTTTTCTAGTCTCTATTCCAAATACGGACCTTTCATATTTCTTGCCAGGATTAAACATTTTGGTAATATGTGTTTGAATTCAAGAATAAAATTTTGGCTGGGAAAAAAGTGTAAAAAGAGTAACTTGTTTTTCGTTTTTCGGCTTTTTTAGCCATGTCCAGGCCAATATTTGAAGGTGTTTGGTCAACCGGGCCGGGCGAGTTTTTAGCGATACCTCACCACTCCGTTGTCAACTGACGATCTAAAAAAAAAAAAACGGCCCGGTTGACCGAACACCGACCTAGAGACATGCCAAAACGTGGAACCAGATCTGGCCCTAGCTACCCCCCCCCGTGTGCAGATATTCACCTCGGAGTAGCTTCCCGCTTCCCCCCCCCCCCCCCCCCCCCCCCCCTAAAATATATATATGGTGGTGGTGTGTGTGGAGGGGGGTGGGGTGGGGTGGGGGGTATATACGATCATGGATTGTTGGAGGTATTGATCTGTATATATGTGTGTATCCTAACTTGCTATGAGTCTGTAGCCTGCTGATGCATACAGTTAATGAGTTGAAGGAAAATATGATCAAGACATGGAGCAATATGATTGCTTTGTCATAAGAGCTTAGTGAAGACTCAAGACAAGCCCCCATAACAACATCCGGGGTGGTTCATGCAAGCAACATCCTCTAAGGCAAACAATCATTCATATGCTAATATACTGTACCTTCAAGCGAATGTGCGATTATTGCATCTTGCGATTGAGCTGGTTCCACTTTGAGAGGGGGCTTGCGATGAAACTGCAAAACAAATGAGGTGGTGAAGATTACAGCATTCGATGTGGCAGGTCCTCGCAGATGCTCCTCCAGTTCTTCTTTTAGAAATGCACGATCAATCAGGGGGGGCACGGGGTCGGCCACGGGGTCGCCGAAGGTTCTCGGAAATTACAAATTCTGCGCTAGATGGATCCGCGCCAGAATTCGCAGGTGTTTAGACAGCTCGATGTGCATGCATTGCAATAGCTATGGCTCATCAGCGCATCTTCCCGGTAAGAAACTAGAGTCAATGAGCAAAAACAGACGGACATCTTTAGCCCCGGTCTTTTCACGGTAAGTATAAGGTGCTGTTAGTTCCAACGGAGTGTTCAATAGTAGGGTGCCCTGGCAGGTCCTCTGGAGGTCGGCCCTGGGGCTCGTGCGTCGTACTGGGTGAGTCGGAGTACCGGGGTTAGGTTGTAGTCACGGGGGCGGTGAGCTATTGTATGCATTCAGTCATGGCTTTGAAGGGTCGGAATACATGGGTAGCGATGATTGGTGCTGAGTTGGGATGCCGCTTAGGGGGCGGTCACTCTGCTTCTGGTCCGATTTGGGTAGATATAACTTTTCACCAAAATCGAAGTTGTCACACTACAAAATCGATTTTTATCAGGACCAAAATCGGACCAAAAGCAAAAGCGGGCTAAATCCAATAGAGGGGGGGGGGTATTGGACTCGATTTAGCTTATGGTCCGAGTTTTTTCTGGAACTTTATATTGTTTTCTGTTATTATCCTTTCCGTTTTCTCACTCATATCTTTTCTGATCGAATTCTGAATTACTGTTGCTTCTAGTCTTCCATTTTTTCAGCGGTTGCTGCACAGTCGCAAGCTGGTATTGTGTTGAGATGTGGCCCAAATAACTGCAAATGAGAAGGAACGTGTTACATAAATTGTCTAAAAATTAAAAAATAATCCAACTCTCGCTCGCAATTGGGGATGTCTCTTCAGCCTATTGGGCTTGCACATGATCAATAGGGGTGTGCTTCCAAGCTTTTTCGACGCCTTTTCTTTTTAGCCCTTCTTGTCACGGTTGGGCAAGTCTGTCACTGACTGACCTAGACATGTCATGGGCTGACCCCTGGACTGGCACAGACTAAACTAGAAACCGGGGCCTAGACAGCCTAGGTTTCTAGCTAAGTTTTTAGGTCAGAACGAGGATGATGCCTGCTATCCCTCAAATCCGAGAGGGCCATGAAAAAGGTTTCCCAACTGAACATGTGTGTAGGTTATAGCTCAACCCCTAAACCGCAACATAATAGGGACTGAAGAGTGATCTTTAGGTACGAGGGTACCTGAAGAGAAGCAGGGAAGTTTGGTGTGGTCGGTAATGTCGTTATACATCGCCATTACAGGCGAACTTTCAATCGATTATTTCAGCAATTTCCGGTGGTTCGCCAAATTGAACAACCGTATTGTGGTGTCGAGGCATAGGTCTGGCTGCCTTCGGGCCGACAAAAATCGGGTGAGCGTGTCAAAGAAAAAAACATGTCACCTGTCCTATCTCTAGATATTTCTCACGTGGGGCCACCGGAGTAGCCGGAGGTGACTCAACAGGGGAAAACTTCCTTTGGGCACTTATGTGTTCAATTATAACTGCTGTGCGTGACAAAATTGAGCTGCACTACCTTTCACAAAACGATTCTTCGAACTTAGGAGCATGTTGAGAAATATACTACCTCCTCTCAAGTTTCGGCCGTCTGCCCTTGGAAAATTTTGGAATATGAAAGGAGAGTTTCCACAGAAAAAGGTTGATAAAGAGTGGTTTGGGAGAGGCTAAGAGCAGACTGTAAATCATATGAGCTGCGACACTCGTAGCAGTCTAGCCAATTTTGTCGGAGCGTACAAGTCACGTGCCACTGGCCTGCATCTCCTCGCAGCTTCCACCGACCCAATAAGTGATAAATCAATGTGCACAGCAATAGCGACAGCAACGGTATTGTCCGAGGACCCCTTTTGACAGCTTCCTTAATTCATGCCATATTGGCTTTTCTTTTCAATGGGAACAGCAAACGAGAGCCAATGAATGTGCTCAAGAAGCGTTTGTTTTTAACAGGGAGTTCTACCACCATACATGGAAACTCGCCTCCAGCATAATAAGCGCATTGCACGATAGCTAAGCTTCCGTTGCAGCTAGAGGAGGAGAGTGAGAAGGAGCTACAACTCTGTGTCAAGACAACGGCGCAGTAGATGGACAGGTTGCAACTTAACTTTCGTATTCACTGTACTGTGAGCTTTGCCCTGCTAGTACTAGCCGAACAACAAAGGAAGGAGCTGCTGCTGAAAGTCTAGTGCGACTAGACTTTCAGCTGCCGCTCGTTCCTTTGCTGCTCTGCTATAACTAGCCAGAAAAAGCTCGCAGTAAAGTGAATACAGTACAGTACGAGCTCACAGTACAGTGCATGCAGTACAGTACGGAAGTTAAGTTGCAACCTGCCACTGCGCCATTATCTTGACACACAGTTGAAGCTCCTTCTCACTCCCAACCACTAGCTGCAACAGAGGCGTTGCTATCGCTGCAATGCGCTGCCGATGCCTGGGGCGACGTTCCATGTTGGTAGAACTCCCTGGTTAAAATAAAACACATCTTACTTGAATTGACTGACTAAAAAGGCTGGCTCCCGATGCAACCCCGGCTCATGACTGAACCCTAAGAGTCTGGCATGACAAAAGAAGGTTCGAGCAGTTCAAGTTCCAAGAAAGTTCGACACGTTCAAGTTCTAGAAGGAGGATATGAAGACAGCTTGGCGATTACTCAGCGCCAAGACAAATTCTGGCTCGAGACTTAGCAAAATTAGGTATCATCAGCCACAAAACACTGTCAATAATCTCGTGCTATCTCCCTGCTACATAAATGCCCTGCCATCGCTTCTGTTAATGCTTGCAACATATCCGATTATGTTAGACCAAAGGCAAGCAAGGCGAGTCAAGTCCCTTTAGACCTGAGTCAAACAAGTCACGTGGTACCTACCACGTGCCACTGGCCTGCGTCTCCTCGCAGCTTCCACCGACCCAATAAGTGATAAATCAATGCGCACAGCAATAGCGACAGCAACGGTGTTGTCCGAGGACCCCTTTTGACAGCTTCCTTAATTCATGCCATATTGGCTTTTCTTTTCAATGGGAACAGCAAACGAGAGCCAATGAATGTGCTTAAGAAGCGTTTGTTTTTGACAGGGAGTTCAACCACCATGGAAACTCGCCTGCAGCATAATAAGCGCATTGCGCGATAGCTAAGCTTCCGTTGCAGCTAGAGGAGGAGAGTGAGAAGGAGCTGCAACTCTGTGTCAAGACAACTGCGCAGTAGATGGACAGGTTGCAACTTAACTTTCGTATTCACTGTACTGTGAGCTTTGCCCTGCTAGTACTAGCCGAACAACAAAGGAAGGAGCTGCTGCTGAAAGTCTAGTGCGACTAGAATTTCAGCTGCCGCTCGTTCCTTTGCTGCTCTGCTATGACTAGCCAGAAAAAGCTCACAGTACAGTGAATACAATATAGTACGAGCTCACAGTACAGTTAGGGCAGTAGAGTACGGAATTTAAGTTGCAACCTGCCACTGCGCCACTGTCTTGACACACAGTTGTAGCTCCTTCTCACTCCCAACCACTAGCTGCAACAGAAGCGTAGCTTTCGCTGCAATGCGCTGCCGATGCCTGGGGCGAGTTTCCATGTTGGTAGAACTCCCTGGTTAAAAAACACAACTTATTTGAATTTACTGACTAAAAAGGCTGGCTCCCCATGCAACCCAGGCGTCACAACTGAAGAGTGAGTCTGGGCACTAGGACTTGTCCACCCTGATGTACTACCAATTACCGCCTCTGTGTCCTGTTTTTTTAGGTTCATAAGCGGCTCTCGGCTCCACTGCTCTATCAGGCTGTTACGCCGATGTACTGCTAAGTATATTCAGTTTCTATCACTTAAACTATTCTTCCTGGGACTTGTCCACCATGAAGAACTTTGTTGCGCGAATGAATTCTTGTATGTCCAGGTAGTGCTTTGAAAACTGAACATATGAGCCCTCTTTCCCAAGATCAGGTGTGATAGACTCTACCTTGCTGAGTTAGTGGGGAAGGGTGCACGGCTTCAATGATGCCTGTTCACTGGCAGGCTGCACAGCAAGGAGGGCTGCATGGTGAACCTCCACAAATATAGCCCCTGCATTATCAAGTACGTGAGTGTGCAACTAAGTCAAGAACACAAATTGCTTTGATTCAGCTTGTGACATGAAGTCTTCCAGACCTGTTCCTACACTCTATCATCATCATCATCATCGTTAAAGGGTCTTACTCACTGTTTGGGTTGGTGAGGTTGCGACTCTTACAGATGACGTTGAAAGCCTCAGCCGTTAGCAACACAGGTTCAATCGTCCCGAGACGAGCTGCTTTAGTCCCCCTTGCCTCTGCCAAGCCGCGGGCACATCTTGAGTCCAGTAGGGCACCAGGAAAAGGTAACCATCATCATAATCATCATCATCATCGATAGTCTCGATGTGCCGAGCACGAATAGCACGAAGATATTTCTCCGCCTCTACTGTCTGAAGGATGCGGAAGACTTAGCCTCCTCGCACAGTGCATCATATGTCTCCGGACTGTCTTTTCCAAACCAAAGCAAAGCAGAAATCAATTCGTGGGCTTGCGTTCCTTCAGTCGAGAAAGGGGAAACAGTAAAGCAACAACTCTTTACAGACATGCTCATGGCGTAGCTATGGTTGTGCGAGAATCTATCCCTTGACCAGCCGCAGAATTCAAAAGAGCAGTTCCAAGTCAATGCGACCTGAGTAGGGTCGAAATCTTAGGGTTGAGTCGTGACGTCGGGGTTGCATAGGGAGCCAGCACGCTCCGACAAAAATGGCTATAAGAGATTCAACGAATCACGCCACGGTCCGTCGTGGGGAACAGGCAGGGACTGGGGTGGGGAGGGTTCGTTGCGTCGCAGACGCAGCTTTGGGAAGGTCCGTTGCATCTCAGAGGGTCTGGTTGCTTCGCAAACGCAGATTTTGGGGGGGGGCGTTGCGTCGTAGGCACAGATTTTAAAACCGGTTGCGTCTCTGTATGGGGGGGCCCCGTCCCTTCCTTGCCCCCCGGGGCCTCCCCTGCCCCGCCCTGCCCGGGCCCCTGGCCCGGGCCCCTCCCCGGCTCTGCCCCCCCGCGGAGTCCGCAAGCCGCAAGGGGGGAGCCACGACCCCCCGCCCCCGCGGGCCCCCGCCCCCGTTCAAAATTTGATGTCGACAGGACATCGCTTTGAAGCGCTTTGAAGGCTCGGAACACTCCTGTGTCAGCATTTGACGTTTTTGTATTTCCCAAGCTCATGCCCGAACTCTAACGATCCCATGCCTCTAGGCCTCTTCTTTCAATCTTCCATTCGTTCGCAGCGCGCATGATGATTGTTTTGGCGCTCTTAGTGTCTCTAGTGGGCTGGATCGTTTCGTTGTGGATCCGATCCGAGAGGAGGTAAACCAGCTCGAGATTCGACCCCCCCACACCCACCCACCGGCTGCGTTGTTTCGTGCTTTGTAATATCCTATGCCCTCAAATCTCGCAGCAAGAAGGAGATAGCATCGACGGAAGAGGAAGTGCATGTGCTGATTGCAAGAAAGAGGGAAGTTGAGCAGCGTGCAGAAAAGTTATCATCCCTCCTGGTGAGCTCAGAGAACCAACCAGGCTGCTGCATCCATTAGTACTGGTATGCTGGTTTGATAACTCCAAGAGATTTAGCGTACTGGTTTAAGGATGAGATGATCACTTAATCACCTGATTCATTGATTACTTTCCACGATGAGTCTGGGACAAACCTTACGGCAGCCAGCACCTGTTCATGTTGTTAAACAGGTGTTCAGGGTATTCAAAAGCTGTTCAACGTCTACATGTTTGACCAATGATGTACAAAAACAGGTGTTTAGCAACGTGAAGCCAGTTTAACAAGCTGAACAGGGTGCAAGCTCCCGTGGGGAAAGCTAGCGTAAGAGAGAGGACCACACACATCCAGAGAATTCAAGATCGGCAGTCTCCTAAATTTCTTCATGCTGATCAGTTTGAAGCTAATGGGCACCTAGCTAATGGGCACCATGCTGATGTATAGTAGTGTGATTTCGAAGCTGGATAACAGGCACTCACATGCAATGCCTGGAGCCCAACCATATCCAGCGTGGAGCAGGACCATATCCATCTTGCTAAATTTGAAGGGAAATGCATGCAATTTTCTATGCAGATAAATGTCCTTTTAAGCATCCAGTACATCACAACACATTGTCATGGGCAGGCCATTGGTCCAAGACAAGACCGCTCCACAACATCTGCGAGTGGTCTTCCAACAAATCCTCAGGATAAGAAAGAACAATGGAGCTCAGTTTCAATGCTTCCCATGAGCTCGATCATAACTTTCCATTCCCACTACGAACAGCAGGTTCTAAGCAGCTCCCTGAGCCAGCCACTGGGCTAACCCCCTAGATTTCAACCGTTTTCGAACAGTAATTTTGTCAGATTTCAGATGCACTACCTTGCTGTAGGCTTGGCTGGATATCAAGCCAGGGGAGCTGCCTAGAAGCTGCTGCTGGTAGCTGAAAAAAAAAATGAGCTCAATGTAGCTTTCCTAGCAGTGCGCTCTTGGGATTCTCATAGCAAGGCACCGGGCAAGCTACCACCACATCTTCCTCTCTTGAGGGGTTCTTTAGCTCTAAAACTAGAAATCAAGTCTCAATGTGCTTAATTTTAATCAAATCAAATTATATACAATTTTGGTCAAACCACATCCAATGTTATCCGATTCAATCCAGTCCAATCAAATCAAGTCGGATAAAAGATAGTCAAAACTACTCTACTCTATTCTATTATTATCAAATCAAATCAAGTGCATGGCATTTAAGTGGTTCTGTGCTAGGTTCATGATTTCCAACCAGCCGCCTTGAAAGATGCTGAGAACTTTCCTCAATGATAATGCGCTGTAGTCCGACCTCAGGCGCAGTATCGGTCTGCACAAGCAAAACCCACAGTAACCATTCCCCAGTGCAAGCAAACGGGAAGGTTCTTTCAATCTCACACCCCATGGCAAGGCGTAAGAATTTCATTTGTTCAAACAATTCAAGTGGTGCTGTTCTCTTGGGATCCTGCAGGCTGAGCGGGAGAGAGAGCTCCAGAAGCAACAGAAACGGCTGTCCACTTTTGATGGAATTTTGGCTGAATCGGATGAGAAAGTAAAGCATCTGCAGTAAGTATCCAAGTATGATACACCATTTTGTGAGCCTGAGCAGAGGCACATGTCACCCTCTTAAATTCCATGCCCTCTTCTGACTCCTCAGAGAATACTCAACCAAGGAACTTTTTATGTGTTTGTTCAGGTCTGGGCCTGGGTCTGGGCATGAGTTCGGCCATGGGTATGAGTATGGGTAGGGAACAGCAATACGAGATCATATGCTATCATGTCATCGTATGATATCATATGCTGCTGGCAGTCTGACTAGTTTAAAGCTACCATTTATACACAATATCATATGATGCAATTTAAATCATATCAAATGATTTCATACTCGCCTTTGGTCAGCATCATATGATATGCAGGTCCCTAAGCATGAGTGATGGTTCTGGTTCTGGGTGTGAGTTCATGGGTGATGGTTCTGGTTCTGTGTGACTTCATGGGTGATGGCTCTGGTCCTGGGCGTGAATTCATGGGTGATGGTTCTGGTTCTGGGTGTGAGTTTGGCCATCTGTACGAGTTTGGGCAATGGTCGTGCATGGGTAAGGGCATAGATATGGGCATGTATATGGGTATGGGCATGGGAAAGGGTATGGGTAATCCCCACCCTCACCCTCGCCTAAGGACAGGTGCAGGCGCAGGCAGACGCTTGCCTTCCTTGCCCCCACACACGCATTCACACCTACCCACCCAACTCCCCCAAATACACAATCGCAAAATCCGCATGCACCTCCATCTATACTCAGTGAGCAAGTGCAGCTGAAGGAGGTTCAGCGTGCGCAGCTGCAGCAGCAGCTTCGACGCTCACAAAAGGCTGCATCAAACATGCGACGGTCACATGAGCATAAGCCCATGGTCACTCCTCAACTTGCTGTTGGCTACGGGGAAAGCCCAGCCCGTCCGGCCTGCAGCCAACAGACAAACACTGGCACAACATACAACTTCACACCCATGGTAAGCCCCCTGAATTCGAACTACAAAACAAAAATCTCACCCCTCAGCTTCCTGATGGGTTCGGGGAAAGCCCAGTCCGACCGGCCTCCAGCCAACAGACAAACTCTGGCGCAACATACAACTTCACACCCATTGTAAGCTCTATGAATTTGAAAAACAAATCTATCTCTCACTCCTCAGCATACTGTTGGGTTTGGAGATAGCCCAGCCCGTCCACCCTCCAGCCAACAGACAAACTCTGGCGCAACATACAACTTCACATTCATGGTAGGCTCTATGAACTTGAACTAATTGCCTCGGTTTCAGTTCAAGACAACTAGCGGTCCCCAATACAGTGGGCCAAAGAGTCAGGATCTGTCATACTCTGCCATTGTTACTGAACAGACATCTGATCAGATGCTCTAACACAGTCAGGCTGCTGTCTGACTGCCAGCCTGATTATCTGGCTGACTGACTGTTTGACTCCCTTTCTCACTCACTCACTCACTCACTCACTCAGGTGAAACGGTTTATACTATTAAGCAGCGGTCCTGCTGCTATACATAGGCTCAGGCAATATAAAGCATTCGATGCAGCTAAAATATAAGTCAAAGTGTTTGCAGTAAACAATGCGCAAAACTATGCACGGGTTTCTGGTCATAGGGCATCACGGCGCTTTGACCTGAGGCGCCGCCCCAGACCAGTTCTAGAGCTTAATCAATTCTGATGTCTAGGAACAAGTGCGCAAGCAAGATCACTCACTCACTCACACACTCACTTACTTGACCTGAGGCTCCGCCCCAGACTCACTCACTTACTCACCGACCGGCCGGGTGACTGACAAACTGGCTGACTGTCTGACTGACTCACTGACTCACTGACTGGCTGGCTGGCTGACTGACTGACTGACACGCATGCACCGTTTTTCTGTTCTTAGGCCACTCCCCTTCAGTCAGGTTCTCAGACAATGTCCTGGATGGGTGGGTCTCAGACGACAGCCTATACAGAGCCATCAGTCACTGCACATGCAACCATGGAAGGAGGCGGCGAAAATAGTATAAATTCCAGGTGAGACCTCAGCATTCAACACTGCACGTATGTCCAGAGGTCCAAATATCCCTTGTTCAGAGGTCTGTCCCTTGCACATCCTTTCTTCAGAAGGCTGTCCCTTGTACATCCTTTGTTCTGAAGACTGTTCCTTGTACTTCCCTTGTACATATGACTGTCCCTTGTACATCCTTTGTTCAGAGGACTGCCCCTCGTACGTCCCTTGTACATATGACCGTACCTTGTACATCCTTTGTTCCGAAGACTGTTCCTTGTGCTTCCCTTGTACATATGACTGTCCCTTGTACATCCTTTGTTCAGAGGACTGTCCCTCGTACGTCCCTTGTACATATGACCGTACCTTGTACATCCTTTGTTCAGAGGACTGTCCTTTGTACATCCCTTGTACATATGACTGTCCCTTGTACATCCTTTGTACAGAGGACCGTCCCTTGTACATCCTTCGTGCATATGACTGTCCCTTGGACATCCCTTGTACAGAGGACTGTCCCTTGGACATCCCGTGTACATCCCTTGTACAGAGGACTGTCCCTTGTACATCCCGTGTACATCCCTTGTACAGAGGACTGTCCCTTGTACATCCTTTGTGCATATGACTGTCCCTTGTACATCCCTTGTACAGAGGACTGTCCCTTGTACATCCCGTGTACATCCCTTGTACATAAGACTGTCTCTTGTATGTCTTTTGTACAGAGGACTGTAAAACATTTTTGGGGGGGCCCAATTCATCAGTTCTTGTTTTTGTTTTAGCCCCTCCTGATACCGAGGTTGGGCAAGTCCCTTTAGCCTATCTGGCTACCTCTGGATTGGAACATACCACACAGAAGATTTTTGGCTCCCTTTTGGGAGGCGGGAGCCCCCAGGGTCACCCATTTGTCCAAGTGTTTGTTTGTCCGTCACGTTCCAACCCTGGGCCTCGTAAATCCACCCACCTCCCTTCCAAACCTCTGACAGCTCGAACGTCGCCGACAATTTCGGACCCACTCTCCTCCAATATTCTGCGTTGCTTGCGACACGCCTATGACTCGTCACCCCGTATAAACAAGGAAATGATAACGCCTGGTGGGGCGTGGTATTAAGGGAACCCGTCGTACGCGGGTAGAGAGCGGTCTTCTACCTGAACTGGGCAAGCTACCATCGCGGTTGACAACGGCCTGCAACGCTCAGGGCGGCCGTAGGGAGAATCAACCCCCCCGACCCTGCATCCTCAAAGCAATTTGGTGTACCACTAGACCAATTGATTCGCTGAAAGGGGCTGCTTGTCACCCCATATAAACAAGGAACATGGGATGACAGTCCAATGTCCTATAAGCTATTCATATAGAATAGCTCATGTGATTAGCTGTCTCTTACACATGACCCCGTATTCCCATTCTTGCCCCATCTTCCCATTTGCCCCATTCGCAAATTTTCCCCATCTTCCCATTCTTGCCTACAGCCCAGAGCAGTGCAGGGATGTGGGCAAGCCCGGTGCCCCAGCTCTGGACCCCGAGCAGCTCGGCTTGTTGCAGAAGCAAGTGACTGTCCTGGAGTTTGAGCTGGCGGCTGCCCAGCAGCGCGTTCTGGATGTGAATGCAGAGCTAGAACTGGCTAGGAACTTGGATTCAGCTGCGCTGCGAGAGTTGCAGGCAGAAGTACAGCAGGCTAAGGAGCAGGGGGCAGCCAAGGTAGTGGAGGCAGAGAAGCAAGGTGGTCAGCTGGTACAGCAGTTGGCAGCTGAGTTACAGCAGGCAAAGGATGAGGGGGCGGCAAAGCTAGTGGAGGCGGAGAAGCAAGGTGGTCAGCTATTGCAGCAGGTGCAGCAGTTGATTGCTGAGTTACAGCAGGCTAAGGAGCAGGGCGCGGCCAAGGTAGTGGAGGCGGAGAAGCGAGGTGATCATCTGGTGCAGCAGTTGATGGCTGAGTTACAGCAGGCTAGGGATGAGGGAGCGGCAAAGCTAGTGGAGGCGGAGAAGCAAGGCGATCAGCTGGTGCAGCAGTTGACAGCTGAGTTGAAGCAGGCTAGGGATGAGGGGGCGGCAAAGCTAGTGGAGGCGGAGAAGCAAGGTGATCAGCTGGTGCAGCAGGTGCAGCAGTTGACAGCTGAGTTACAGCAGGCTAAGGAGCAGGGCGCAGCCAAGGTAGTCGAGGCGGAGAAGCAAGGTTATCAGCTGGTGCAGCAGTTGACAGCTGAGTTACTGCAGGCTAGGGATGAGGGAGCAGCAAAGCTGGTGGAGGCGGAGAAGCAAGGTGATCAGCTATTGCAGCAGGCGCAGCAGTTGTCAGCTGAGGTGCAGCAGGTGAGGGGGCTTGAGGACGGTAACATGCAGAGTCTACAAGCGGAGCTGGAGGAGGCGAGGGAACTGAATGCGAGCCAATTGCAGGAGGCAGCAAAAGAGACAGATCGACTGTCTGAGCAAGTCAAGGAGCTTATGGCTGAGCTTCAGCTAGCCAAGGAGCTGGGAGGTAATAAGGACCAGGATGCAGCCACAGAGACAGATCGACTGTCTGAGCAAGTCAAGGAGCTTTTGGCTGAGCTTCAGGTAGCCAAGGAGATCGGAGGTATTAAGGAGCAGGATGCAGCAAGGGAGACAGATCAACTGTCTGAGCAAGTGAAGGAGCTTATGGCTGAGCTACAGGAAGCCAAGGTGGTGGAAGGTAAAAAGGAGCAGGAGGTAGCAAGAGAGACAGATCAAATGTTAGAGCAATGGAACAAGCTTATGGCTGAGCTTCAGCGAGGAAAGGAGCTTGAAGCTTCCAAGGAGCAGGACGCTGCAAGAGAGACAGATCGGCTGTCAGAGCAAGTGAAGGAACTTAAGGCTGAGCTGCATCAAGCCAAGGAGCTTGAAGCTTGGAAGGATCAGGAGGTAGCAAGAGAGACAGATCGACTGTCAGAGCAAGTCAAGGAGCTTATGGCTGAGCTTCAGGAAGCCAAGGACCTGGAAGGTAAAAAGGAGCAGGAGGTAGCAAGAGAGACAGATCAAATGTTAGAGCAATTGAACGAGCTTATGGCTGAACTTCAGCAAGTCAAAGAGCTTGAAGCTATAAAGGACCAGGAGGCAGCAAGAGAGGCAGATCAATTGTCTGAGCTAGTCAAGGGTCTTAGGGCTGAGCCTCAGCAAGCCAAGGAGCTAGAAGGTAAGTCAGAGCAGGAGGCAGCCAAGGAGGTGGCAAGACTGTCTGGGCTACTAAAGCACATGGAAGGCGGCAGAGTGGAGATGGAACAGATGGTTCTCTTTCTGCAGGATGAGGTTGGTGCTCTGAGGGAGCGAAACATAGAGCTCGAGCTCTGCTCTAAGGAGCTGTGCACCCTGAAGTTGGAAGTAGAGAGCTTGACAGACGAGAACAAGTCCCTATATGAAGCAGCCTTATTGTTCGAGGAGCTAAGTAGCTTGAGGAAAGAGGTAGAGAGGCTGAAGGAGGAGAACAGGTCGGCACGAGGGTCCCTAGCGGATGCCGCCCTAGGGGCTGAGGAGCTAGGTATCTTGAGAAAGGAGGTAGAGAGCCTGAAGGAGGATAACAAGTCCCTAGAGGAAGCAGCCCAGGGGGCTGAGGAGGTGGGCAGCTTGAAGGAGCAGGTAGAGAATCTGAAGAGGACGAGCGAGTGCCTAGCATCGGATGCAGCCCTGGAGGTGGAGAGCCTGAAAGAGGAGAACAAGTCCCTAGCAGAAGCTGCCCAGGGGGCCGAGGAGCTATGCAGCTTAAGGGAGGAGGTAGAGAGCCTGAGAGAGGAGGTAGAGAGGCTGAAGGAGGAGAACAAGTCCTTACATGAAGCAGCCCAGGGGGCGGAGGAGCTAGGTAGCTTGAGGGAGGAGGTACAGAGCCTGAAGGATGACAACAAGTCCTTAGAGGAAGCAGCCCAGCAGGTAGAGAGGCTGAAGATGGAGAACAAATCCCTAGTGGAAGCAGCCCAGGGGGTTAAAGAGCTAGGTAGCTTGAGGAAAGAGGTAGAGAGCATGAGGATGAAGTGTCAGTGTCTAGCGAAGGAAGCTGAAGGGAGCCTATTTAAGTCAGCTGAGGCAGGCCAGGCTGAGTTAGACAGTCTGACTGCTCAGGTGGCGGTCCTTGAGCAGGTTTGCGAGGAGATGAGGGAGGAGAAGGAGAAGATCAGCCTTGCTCTGGATGCATCTAAGGACCAATGTAAAGAGCTTGCCAAGGGAGTAGAGAGTCTAGTGAAGGTAGCTGAGAGGAGCAGGGAGCAGGCTGACGCAGGCCAGGCTGAGGTAGACAGGATTACTGCTCAGGTCGTGGCCGTTGAGCAGGTTTGCGAGGAGATGAGGGAAGAGAGGGAGAAATTGAGCCTTGCACTGGATGCGTCGAAAGTACAATGTGAAGAGCATGCCAAGGAAGTGGAGGACCTGAGGATGAAGAGCGAGAGTCTAGTAAAGGCAGCTGAGATAAGCAGGGAGCAGGCTGACGCAGGCCAGGCTGAGGTAGACAGGCTGACTGCTCAGGTCGTGGCTGTTGAGAAGGTCTGTGAGGAGATGAGGGAGGAGAAAGAGAAGATCAGCCTTGCACTGGATGCGTCGAAGGAGCAATGTACAGAGCATGCCATGGAAGTAGAGAGTCTAGTGAAGACAGCTGGGGGGAGCAGGGAACAGGCTGAAGCAGGCCAGGCTGAGGTAGACAGGGTGACTGCTCAGCTCGTGGCTGTTGAGCAGGTTTGCGAGGAGATGAGGGAAGAGAGGGAGAAATTGAGCCTTGCACTGGATGCCTCGAAAGTACAATGTGAAGAGCATGCCAAGGAAGTGGAGAACCTGAGGATGCAGAACGAGAGTGTAGTGAAGGCAGCTGAGGGGAGCAGGGAACAGGCTGACGCAGGCAAGGCTGAGGTAGACAGGCTTACTGCTCAAGTCGTGGCTGTTGAGAAGGTCTGTGAGGAGATGAGGGAAGAGAGGGAGAAATTGAGCCTTGCACTGGATGTGTCCAAAGGGCAATGTGAAGAGCATGCCAAGGAAGTGGATAAGGTGTGTCTAGAAATGAGTCTACGAAAGTTTTTTTTTTTCTTCACTAGTTTAAATTGGTGGTTGGCCCCAGTGCAAGCAAACGGGCTGGCCACCTCAACCTCACGCCTCTTATCACGTTTGACAGTAATGCTGACAACTTGAAGAAAAAAGGAAAAGCAAAACCAGGGTCTGCATAAACCTCTTCGACTCTCTTCGTGCACAACGAAGAGGGTTGAAGAGGGTCAAAGTGGTTTACGCAGACCCTGGATTCGCTTTTCCTTCCTCTTGAAGTTATCATACCAGTCAACAGGAGTAAAACAAAACTGCAAACGTCGAGCCTAAAAAACCTGAGGGGGGCTGCCCCCCCCCCTCCCCCCCCCCCCCCCCCCCCCCTTTAAATAGAAATACCTTTTGTTTTCACAACTTAGATATGGATTCAGAGGGTTTACAGAATGGCGCACACTATGGCGTCCTCGGATTTGTAGTGCAGGGATCACACGATAGTCAAAAACCAGTTCTGCACCCTGATCGAACTTGTCGCGACAAGCGCAAATCCAGGAATCCGATGTATCGCCCGCTGGTCGCCCACGTTTGCGGGCAGGTACTTTGGACGGACAATCATCAGCATCATCTTGCAAACAGAAAGAAGAAAGAAACAAAGAGAAAGAAAGACAGAAAGGGAATGCCGAGAGGCACGGAAAAGGAAAGGAACAGAAGAACGGCGGCGTTTTGATTCCAGTCGGTTGCTGTCGGTTTGTGTGTGGGTTGGGGGGGGGGGGGTATATACTTATTGCACAAGGTACAAAGTGGTTCCAATGGACTGCCCTTACAAAGGCCTACTCATGGGTGGTCTTATAATTGCATTTGGAATGGGCTGTGTGGGGTGGTGGGTTTGAGTTTGGATTGGGGGGGGGTATACTTATTGCTCGAGGTCCAAAGTGGTATCAATGGACTGCCCTTACCAAGGCCTACTCATGGGTGGTCGCAGAAATGCATTTGGAGGTCTGAGTACAAAGTAAGCAAGAAACCAAATGAAGGCTGGCCCCCCCCCTCCCCCCCCCCCCCCCCCCCCCCCCAACACACACACACACACTAAATTAAGTGCCCTGAAAAATCTGAAAACATGCTCAATAAATCGCAAATAATTATGTCATATACATCCTATACTTGGAATATATCGATCAGCTTGAATCAACTTTTCGTGGAGGATGCTACCTCCTGCTGTCAAATGTGATTATAAGGCGTACTAGTTATTGAAGTTGAGCGTGCCTGACGGAGGCAATTTTCAGTCCTCCGGGCAGATCTTGATTCCAGGACATATTTGCAACAGTAAAGTAACTTGAATCTACCATTCAAATGAAGCTTGTGCATGGTTGCTTACCACACCACATTACACTACAATACACCACACCAACGTACACCACACCACAGTTACCACAGCACATTACACCATACCACATTACACCACACCACATCACCCCGCACCACCCAGCACCACACCACACCGCACCGCACAACATCCTTCTCCTTTCTGCCTGTCCCCTGTTCAGCTACATCTAATTTTGCACAGCTGGTGATCACAAGTGAGAAGTATACTAGCCCTCCCACCCTACACCTACACAACACCCTTCTTCTTTCTACCTGCCCCCTGTTCAGCTACAAGCTGATTGTGCACAGCTGGTGATCACACGTGCAAAGTAGGCTAGCCCTCCCACCCTATACCTACACAACACCCTTCTCCTTTCTTCCTGCCCCCTGTTCAGCTACGAGCTGATTGTTTCAGCTACAAGCTGATTGTGCACAGCTGGTGATCACAAGTGCAAAGTAGACTAGCCCTCCCACCCTACACCTACACAACACCCTTCTCCTTTCTACCTGCCCCTGTTCAGCTACAAGCTGATTGTGCACAGCTGGTGATCACAAGTGCAAAGTAGACTAGCCCTCCCACCCTATACCTACACAACACCCTTCTCCTTTCTACCTGCCCCTGTTCAGCTACAAGCTGATTGTGCACAGCTGGTGATCACACGTGCAAAGAAGACTAGCCCTCCCACCCTACACCTACACAACACCCTTCTCCTTTCTTCCTGCCCCCTGTTCAGCTACGAGCTGATTGTTTCAGCTACAAGCTGATTGTGCACAGCTGGTGATCACAAGTGCAAAGTAGACTAGCCCTCACACCCTATACCTACACAACACCCTTCTCCTTTCTACCTGCCCCTGTTCAGCTACAAGCTGATTGTGCACAGCTGGTGATCACGAGTGCAAAGTATCCTAGCCCTCCCACCCTACACCTACACCTACACAACACTCTCCTTCTTTCTGCCTGCCCCCTGTTCAGCTACAAGCTGATCATGTGCAGTTGGTGATCACAAGCGAGAAATATGCTTTGGAGCTTCAGAGTGTCCAAACTCTTCTAGATAAAGCAAAGGATGAGGCGGGACAGCAGCAGAGTACATCTACTCTAATGCAGGTTGGTTTGCTGGGTGGCTGATGTCGGTGTGACTGGGTAGTTGATGTCGGTGTTGCTGGGTGGCTCATGCCAGTGTTGCTGTGTAGCTGATGTCGGTGTGACTGGGTAGCTGATGTCGGTGTTGCTGGGTGGCTGATGCCAGTGTTGCTGTGTAGCTGATGTCGGTGTGACTGGGTAGCTGATGTCGGTGTGACTGGGTAGCTGATATCGGTGTGACTGGGTAGCTGATGTCGGTGTGACTGGGTAGCTGATGTCGGTGTTGCTGAGTGGCTGATGCCAGTGTTGCTGGGTGGCTGAAGCCATTTTAATCTTGATGTAGTTATATTGAACTTTTAGAGCATTGATCATTGAACTCTGAACAAACCAATTTAATGAACTATTTATGGCATGTCTGCATGTATGTATGTACAACCACATACAACCACATACATACACACATGAACTATGAATTAAGTTATTGAATAAGCTCTACCTATCACATGGGCTTGGAATTGGTAGACACTGAGCAGCCCAGAGTTGGCTGGAGAACCATGTAACAATTCAAATTCAAATTAAAATTAAAAAAACCAAGCGCATGCAACAACCCCTTTCTTCCCTCTCTCGAAGGCTGAGTTGGCTGAAAAAACATGTAACAATTCAAATTATAATTCAAAATACCTTGCACATTCAACTAACTCCTTTCTTCCCTCTTCCGAAGGCTGAGTTGGCTGAATATCCTCGCAACAATTCAAATTCAAATTCAAAATACCTAGCACATTCAACTAACTCCTTTCCTCCCTCGCTCGGAGGCTGAGTTGGCTGAATATCCTCGCAACAATTCAAATTCAAATTCAAAATACCTAGCACATTCAACTAACTCCTTTCCTCCCTCGCTCGGAGGCTGAGTTGGTCGAATATCCTCGCAACAATTCAAATTCAAATTCAAAATACCTAGCACATTCAAGTAACTCCTTTCTTCCCTCGCCCGAAGGCTGAGTTGGCTGAAGAACCATGTAACAATTCAAATTCAAAGTACCTAGCCCATGCAAGCAACTCCTTTCTTTCCTCCATTGAAGGCTGAGTTGGAGAGCCTTGGGCTTCAAAGAGATCAAGAGTGCGAACTGGTCGGCGGCAACTGCCGGACTGTTGCCGAGCTGCTAAATGTGTGCTGCTGTATGGAATCCACAGTCTCCGACCAGCTGGATAAGCTAGGAGGCGGTTTGGGGGATATTGACAGGTGAGGGATGAAAAGTGAAAATTGGAAATTAGTACACCATGCCACAGGCGTGAGATTGAGGAAACCCTCCCGTTTGCATGCATACATGTGAACATACTGGAGGATAGCTACCATGTTGGGTTTATTTGATTCCACAGTCTCCGACCACCTGGATAAGCTAGGAGGCGGTTTTGGGGATATTGACAGGTGAGGGATGACCAACCTAGATAGCCTGTTTTTGGAAACAAAACATTACTTGTGGGTTGTGCCAGCACCATACTAAAAACACATTACGTGTGGGTTATGCCAGCACCGTACTAAAAAACATTACGTGTGGGTTGTGCCAGTACCATACTAAAAACACATTACGTGTGGGTTATGCCAGCACCGTACTAAAAAACATTACGTGTGGGTTGTGCCAGTACCATACTAAAAACACATTACGTGTGGGTTATGCCAGCACCGTACTAAAAAACATTACGTGTGGGTTGTGCCAGTACCATACTAAAAACACATTACGTGTGGGTTATGCCAGCACCGTACTAAAAAACATTACGTGTGGGTTGTGCCAGTACCATACTAAAAACACATTACGTGTGGGTTATGCCCGCAGCCGTACCTAAAAAACATTACGTTGTGGGTTGTGCCAGTACCATCGAAAAACGACATTACGTGTGGGGTATGCACACCGTACTAAAAACATTACTGTGGTTGTGCCAGTACCATCCTAAAAACACAATTACGTGTGCTATGCCCGCACCGACTAAAAAAACATTACGTGTGTATTGTGCCAGTACATACTAAAACACATTCGTGTGGGTTATGCACACCGGAACTAAAAAACATTACGTGTGGTTGTCCAGTCATCCATACTAAAAACACATTACGTGTGGGTTATGCCAGCACCGTACTAAAAAACATTACGTGTGGGTTGTGCCAGCACCATACTAAAAGATATTACGTGTGGGTTATGCCAGCACCATACTAAAAACACATTACGTGTGGGTTGTGCCAGCACCATACTAAAAACACATTACGTGTGGGTTATGCCAGCACCGTACTAAAAAACATTACGTGTGGGTTGTGCCAGCACCATACTAAAAGATATTACGTGTGGGTTATGCTAGCACCGTACTAAAAAACATTACGTGTGGGTTGTGCCAGCACCATACTAAAAGATATTACGTGTGGGTTATGCCAGCACCGTACTAAAAAACATTACGTGTGGCTTGTGCCAGCACCATACTAAAAGATATTACGTGTGGGTTATGCCAGCACCGTACTAAAAAACATTACGTGTGGGTTGTGCCAGCACCATACTAAAAGATATTACGTGTGGGTTATGCCAGCACCGTACTAAAAACACATTACGTGTGGCTTGTGCCAGCACCATACTAAACAAACATTACTTGTGGGTTATGCCAGCACCGTGCGTAAAAACATTAATTGTGGGTTGTGCCAGCATCATACTAAAAACAAAAACTTGTCTGTTGTGCCAGCACTATACTAAGCCTTTCCTACACGGTTGGGCAAGTCCATCTAGCCTGTTTGGCCTACCTTTGGACTGTAACAACTTACACCATACTGCTCCTTAGTTAGCCCGAAACCAAGTGTTACCAATGGGGAAAAGTTATATGCAGCTTCGCAAGCGACGTTAAAAAACGGCGGAGAGGTGTTTGCGGCAGAGCGGCAGGTGGCAACAGAAGCGATTTGGTTACAAGACCGTTGGCTGGCGTGTCAGGCTTCGTCTCGGTCAGACGGATGGTCGGTCGGTCGGTCGGTTGGACGGACGAATGGGTAACCCTGGGGGCTCCCGCTCTCCAGAAGGGGGGGCACTGCCAAAATCATGGCTTCCAATAAGGGGAAAGTCTCTGTGTAGTGTATGGGCTCCCAGACCATCTGTTTCACTTTGAGTGCGATTCTGCTGCTTTTGGGAGATTCTGATACGGCAGTGAGGATGTTAGGAGAAGCATGGCCCATTAGAAGACCCATGGCCCCTGGGCACCATGATTATTTGTTTACTTGTTTATTTTACTTGTTTATTTTACTCGTTTGTTGTACTTGTCTGTTGTACTTGTCTGCTGTCCTTTTTTTTACTCGTCTGTTGTACGTGTCTGTTGTACTTGTTTGTTGCACTTGTCTGTTGTACTTGTCTGTTGTACTTGTCTGCTGTCCTTTTTTTTACTCGTCTGTTGTACGTGTCTGTTGTACTTGTTTGTTGCACTTGTCTGTTGTACTTGTCTGTTGTACTTGTTTTTTATACATGTTTGTTTTGCTTGTTTGCTGTACTTGTCTGTTGTACTTGTTTGTTTTGCTTTTTGTTCGTTTTTTATTTTGCTTTTTTGTTTGCTTGATTCATTTATCCGTTTGTACACTTGCATCAATATCAATTGTCGAGCTATACATATATTCCCCTTTTCATATGCCTATGTATACGCACATATCTGTGTACGGTCTAAGTGTTCCTTCCTGTACCAACAAACCCATCACGCCCTTTTCGCTTTAGCCCCCTCTGGACCCCCCAAGGGTCCCGGGGCTGAAGCCCTAGGTTCCCCCCGTGTCTCTCTCCGCCGTCTGTCCGCTGTCCGACAGATACCCAGTTTGAACGATTCCAACCACCTCCGCACCCACAATTTTTGCTCATAGCTGGAGTGCGCATGACTAGAGTTATCAGCATCGCAGCGGTCAAGATACTTGGCAAAAATTGTTCAATTTTTGTAGCTCTATTCGGCTACGAGTAGCTATTTTCTCCACTACTTTTGAAACTCCCTGCCGGTGGTGCTAAAGCGATTTTTCCGTGTCGCTTGCGACACGCTCTTAGAACTTGTCAGTCTAGTGAGCTCACTGGTTGAGCTTATCATATGTTTTCCGTTTCACATAACTACATCTACACCTACACCAAAGCCTACACCAACGCCAATACCTACACCGAAACCTACACCTACACCAATACCAATACCTACATGAACCTACGTACATATCTGTGTTCAGTCTACGCGTTCCTTCCTGTACCAGCAAACCCGAAACGCCCTTTTCATTTTTGTGAGCTCACCAGTGTGTTGTTGTTTTGTTGTGCTCACCAGTGTGTTGTTGTTTTGTTGTGCTCACCAGTGGATCAGCTGGACAAGAGGACATGTGACATACATACATGAGAAAGAACAAATTACATGACACCTCCATAGACAGGCCAGTAATTTGACACATAACAGGCACATGGGATATCCCTGCAGCCTATTTAGCTACCCTTGGAATGTGACACACATACATGCAAGTGAAGGGATCACATGACACCTCCATAGACAGGTACATGGGATATCCCTGCAGCCTATTTAGCTACCCTTGGAATGTGACACACATACATGCAAGTGAAGGGATCACATGACACCTCCATAGACAGGTACATGGGATATCCCTGCAGCCTATTTAGCTACCCTTGGAATGTGACACACATACATGCAAGTGAAGGGATCACATGACACCTCCATAGACAGGTACATGGGATATCCCTGCAGCCTATTTAGCTACCCTTGGAATGTGACACACATACATGCAAGTGAAGGGATCACATGACACCTCCATAGACAGGTACATAGGATATCCCTGCAGCCAATTTAGCTACCCTTGGAATGTGACACACATACATGCAAGTGAAGGGATCACATGACACCTCCATAGACAGGTACATGGGATATCCCTGCAGCCTATTTAGCTACCCTTGGAATGTGACACACATACATGCAAGTGAAGGGATCACATGAGACCTCCATAGACAGGCACATGGGATATCCCTGCAGCCTATTTTGTGTGGACATGAGTGTGGACAGTGGATTAAACATGTCCACCCCTGGACTGCATCATACTTTCATACACACATATAGGGATCGGCATATCATGTGATGTTGACAAAAGTCGAGAATGATATCATATAATATCATAAAAATTGCATCATATGATATTGTATATAAAGGGTAACTTTAGCCTAATCAGACTGCCGGCATGATATGATATCATATTGCCTATCCCTACACACATACAGGTGCACTCCCACACATACATACATCCTGCACAAAAACTGACTTCCCTTGATTACCCATCACGCCCTTGTCAGTCTGGTAAGCTCCCTGATGGATCAGCTGGAGTCAAGCCTCCTGCAGACTGCCAAGTATCAGGGTCAGGTGAGTCTCAAACGAACATTTTGATGATGATGATGATGACGATGATGATATTTTTGCTGGTGCCCTACTGAGCTCCTAATGTGTCCTCGGCTTGACGTAGCCAAGGGGGACTTATGAACATCATGCACAAAGAAGAAAAGAAAACACACAAATTTATGTGTGCCAATCTAATCCAATCAATTTTGGCGGGTCTGTTGCGTTCAGGTGGGTGGGCGGGTGGGCAGTGGGTGGGCGGGTGGGCAGTGGGTGGGCGGGTGGGTGGGCGGGTGGGTGGGCGGTTGGTGAGCCTTCATAGAAGATATGCACTGTTTCTTTTGGGGGCTACGCGTAGCAGATTATTCAAGCTTCGGTAAGTCTCTTTAGCCATATGGGCTTCCCCTGGACTGTAACATAGACAATACATAAGCACCTAACTTGGTGGTTGGCCCCAGTGCAAGCAAACGGGCTGGCCTCTTCAAACTCACGCCTCGGAATAAGGCATACGAATAATTTATGAAGCTCGTAACTTGAAATCGGTAACAAAGATGCCCTTTTCTACTTTCTACCCTTCAGGCCCAGAAAGTGAAATCTGATCTGAAGGCCATGTCCTCTGAGAGGTTGGGACTGCAGAAGGTAGGTCATTCTGAACGTGAATTTGAAGTGTCACATGTTTTTCCAGACAACTTGATTAGGTCAGTTAAGTCCCTTTAGCCTACTTGCCTACCCCTGGACTGTACCATACATACAGGACCAGGGGTGTCAATATTGTACTGGTCCCCAAGATTATCGGGCGACATGTCATGCGAGATAGTATGATGTATTATATAATATATTGATGTATCGTATGATAGAGTACAATATATGATATGACGTTGTCGATTTATCATACGATACATCTAAACATTATCGTACTTGATAACCCTATATAACATGCATAATACTTGATAACCCTATATAATAACATGCATCGGATTGGCCGCCCCTTCTGTTCGCGTACGGTGATAGTATAATTAAATTATCACTGATAAGTTGGGAACGGCAATATGATATCATGTCATCATATGATATCATGTGATGCCTGCAGTCTGAGTAGGCTAAAGACACCATTCATATACAAGATCATATGATGCAATTTGTATGATAGCATACTCGCCTTTGGTCAACATCATATGATATGCCGGTCCTTACTGATAACCCTATACATGACTGACACCCTGGACCCCCTGGACTGTAGCATACATACATGACTGACCTCCTGGACCCCCTGGACAGTAGCATACATACATGACTGACCTCCTGGACCCCCTGGACAGTAGCATACATACATGACTGACCTCCTGGACCCCCTGGACCCCCTCGACAGTAGCATACATACATGACTGACCTCCTGGACCCCCTGGACTGTAGCATACATACATGACTGACCTCCTGGACCCCCTCGACAGTAGCATACATACATGACTGACCTCCTGGACCCCCTGGACAGTAGCATACATACATGACTGACCTCCTGGACCCCCTGGACAGTAGCATACATACATGACTGACCTCCTGGACCCCCTGGACCCCCTGGACTGTAGCATACATACATGACTGACCTCCTGGACCCCCTGGACCCCCTGGACAGTAGCATACATACATGACTGACCTCCTAGACCCCCTGGACCCCCTGGACTGTAGCATACATACTTGACTGACCTCCTCTCCCCACCGTGTGCTAGGTGCGCGATTCACTCAAAGCGAGGGTGGCAGAGCTGGAATCTAACATGGCTGATTTCGTTTCTGCAAGCCAGGACGCAGCAGATAAGCTGAAGCTTGCTGAAGTACGTTTGGCCCTGGTCATATATTTAAAGTTCATTCCTGATGTGAGCCAAATCCGACGCCCCTACTGTTCTCCTACGTGCATCTGCGGAGCTTAGATAAATAAACAAATAGTATGCCTTATAACGAGGCGTGAGGTGCGGAGCTTAGATACATGAATATGTAAATAGTACGCGCATCACCAGCGCATCTGCGGAGCTTAGATAAATACACAAATAGTATGCCTTATAACGAGGTGTGAGGTGCGGAGCTTAGATACATGAATACATAACTAGTACGCGCATCACCAGCGCATCTGCGAAGCTTTGATAAATAAAAAAATAGTATACCTTATAACGAGGCGTGAGGTGCGGAGCTTAGATAAATATATATTTTGGATGTCTTATTACGAGGCGTGAGGTGCAGAGCTTAGATAGATGTACTACAGGGACTTGCCCAGTCTTCAAAAATATAGCTCGATCCCAGATTATTGGGTAGAGCTGAATATAACAAACGCTTATAGCAATACGAATACATACTCAAATACATGCACGAATACATACACGAATACTACACGAATACATACTCATGTACAGACACAAATACATACTCGATTACATGCACGAATACATACTCATATACATACACGAATACATACTCATATACGTATACGAATACATACTCAAATACATACACGAATATATACTAATATACATATACGAATACATACTCAAATACATACACGAATACATACTAATATACATATACGAATACATACTCAAATACATACACGAATACATACTCATATACATACACGAATACATACTCAAATACATACACGAATACATACTAATATACATATACGAATACATACTCAAATACATACCCATATACATATACAAATACATACTCAAAAACATACACGAATGTGTGCAGGAGGAGCTGTCTACCCTGCAAGCTGAGGTTAGCGTGCTCAATGAATTGCGAGACTCCTCCAGCACTCTTACTGAAAGTACTGCTTTGCTTCAGGAGAAGGTGTGTCACTTAGGAATTTGATTTTTCATTTGTTTACACCTACTCCTACACCTAAACCTCTACCCAAAACTAAGCTTGCACCTACACCTACACAACCTGCAACTACAACTGCAACTACACATAAACATACACATATATATACATCACCTAAACCTAGACCTGCACCTACACCACCTACGCCTACGCCTACATCCACACTTTCACATGCGCCTACACCACATACACCTACGCCCGCACCACCTGCACATACGCTTACACCCACACTACCACCTGCACCTACACCACCACCACCTACGCCTGAACCCACACTTTCACCCGCACCACCTTCACATATGCCTACGCCTGCACCCACACTTTCACCTGCACCTACACCACCTACACCTACGCCTGCACCACATACACCTACGTCTACACCCAAACTTTCACCTGAGCCTACACCCACACTTTCACCTGCACCAACACCACCTACGTCTACACCCACACTTTCACCTGCACCTACACCACCTACACCTACGCCTGCACCACATACACCTACGTCTACACCCAAACTTTCACCTGAGCCTACACCCACACTTTCACCTGCACCAACACCACCTACGCCTACACCCACACTTTCACCTGCACCTACACCACCTACACCTACGCCTGCACCACATACACCTACGTCTACACCCAAACTTTCACCTGAGCCTACACCCACACTTTCACCTGCACCAACACCACCTACGCCTACACCCACACTTTCACCTGCACCTACACCACCTACACCTACGCCTGCACCACATACACCTACGTCTACACCCAAACTTTCACCTGAGCCTACACCCACACTTTCACCTGCACCAACACTACCTACGCCTACACCCACACTTTCACCTGCACCTACACCACCTACACCTACGCCTGCACCACATACACCTACGTCTACACCCACACTTTCACCTGCGCCTACACCCACACTTTCACCTGCACCAACACCACGTACGCATACACCCACACTTTCACCTGCACTTACACCACCTACACCTCCGCTTACCCTTGCACCGATCCCATGCCATCCCATGTGTAAGGAGGAGGAATTAGCGGCATCTAAGCTGCTGGTGGATGAAATGAGGTTCGAGATAGAGGAGTTTGCAATCAAGAAGAGCTGTGAGGTAGAGCAGTTGAGCTTGCAACTGAGCAGCATGTCAGCAGAACTTGAGGCTGCAAGATCTGTGCTTCAGGTGAGCTGTTACTTAATTGGCGAAGCCCCCCCATCTGAGGGGCGGGAGCCCCCAGGGGTACCCTGTTTTCCTTTTTTGCGACCGACCGACCGACCGATCCGAAAAATTGAAGCCTTACACGTCAGCCAACAGTCTCATAACTAACTGGTTTCGGTCAGCTCCATTGCCAACACACTCTGCCAATTTTCCGCGTCGCTTGCGTAGGACTTGTTTTTGCCTAAGTTTGCTTCATTCTGTGTTCCGTGTTTATAATTATTGTATTCTGAGGTAGTGGAGTTGGGCCTGCAACAGAGCGGTATGTCAGCAGAGCTTGAGGCTGCAAGATCTGTGCTCCGGGCAACCCCTTGCTTCATTTTTGTCCCATGTTTTCAATTATTACACGTATTGTGAGGAAGAGGTGTTGAGCTTGCACTTGGGTAGTATGTCAGCAGAGCTTGAGGCTGCAATATCTGTGCTTCAGGTGAGCTGTTGCTTCATTGGCGGAGCCCCCCCTTCTGGGGGGCGGGAGCCCCAAGTGTTACCCATTTGTCCGTCCGACCGTCCATCCATCTGACCGTGATGAAGCCCGACACGTCAGCCAACGGCCTCGTATCTAACTCGCTTCTGTTGCCACCTGTTGCTCCCTCGCGATCACTCTCCGCCATTTTTTAGCGTCGCGGGAGACGCTGCATAGAACTTGTTTTTGCCTAATTTTGCTCCATTCTGTGTTCCATGTTTTGTATTATTGTGCTTCGAGGTTGAGGAAGGGTAGGTGAGCTTGCAACTGAGCAGTATGGCAGCATAGCTTGAAAATGCAAGATCCATGCTTCAGATGCTTCATTTTGCTTTCTTCTTTTACCATGTTTTTTTATAATTGGACGCATTGTGAGGTCGATTCCCCTGCCTAAGAGCTGCACAAAAGAAAGCTATCACAGTCAAAGTGTACATGTTTTCAACCTACTCTCACCATCACCATTATCACCGCCTCATCACCATAACTTTTATCACCATCACCATAATCACAATCACTATAATCACCATCACTATTATCACCATCACTTTTATCACCATCGCTATTATCACCATCACCATTATCACCATCACTATTATCACCACCACCACCACCACCACCCACCCACTCTTGCTTCCACTTCTCATTCAGGTGAAAGCCTCCGCCGAGGAGCTGCGCCTGATGCTGTGGTCACAATCAAGCAGCAGCCACCCCCACTACCTCAGCACCCACCACCACCACCACCACCCACCAATCACTCTTGCTCCCACTACTCATTCAGGTGAAAGCCTCCGCCGAGGAGCTGGCTGCTTTCCGTGAGAGTACTTCTACCCTGCAGTCCATGCTGGAGTCTTGCAAGGCTGAGGTGGGTGTGCTGGCCTTAGATGCCTCGGCCCTTCGAGGGGAGCGTGACCAGCTGAAGCAAGCGCTGGCCACCTGCATGTTCGAGTGCGAGGCTTCTAATGAGAAGGCCCTGGCTGCGGCTGCCCTCGAGTCAATGCTGGAGTCTTGCAAGGCTGAGGTGGGTGGACCCACCTCCTGGGGTGAAATTCCTTTCACAACTTCAAAACAAAAAGTGTATGCATCCTCTTGGTAGAAAAAGTGTATCCATCCTCTTGGTGAAAAAGTGTATGCATCCTCTTGGTAGAAAAAGTGTATGCATCCTCTTGGTAGAAAAATATATGCATCCTCTTGGTAGAAAAAGTGTATGCATCCTCTTGGTAGAAAAAGTGTACGCATCCTCTTGGTAGAAGAAATGTATGCATCCTCTTGGTAGAAAAAGTTTATGCATCCTCTTGGTAGGCGTGTTGACCAATCTAGTCTCACTCGAGCACCTCAAGGATAACATTCCTGCATAGGCCTAATAAAATAAATAAATAATTATGAGGCGTGAGGTCGAGAGGGCCAGCCCGTTTGCTTGCATTGGCGCCAACCACCGATGGGGGGGGGGGGGGGGGGGGGGGGGGGGGGGGGTCTGTCCTCCCCCTAGGCCTATGCATGTGCATGTTGTGTTTTTGTAGTCCAGGGGTAGCCAAATAGGCTGAGGCACTTTTCCAACCTTAACAACAGGAAAGGCAGTTTAAACAAGTCCTATGCATCGTCGCTTGCGGAAAATTGGAGGAGTGTGTTGGCAACGGAATAAAAGGTGGCAACGATGGAGCTGACCGAAGCGAGTTAGTTACGCGACCGTTGGCTGACGTGTCGGGCTTCAAGTTTTTCGTTTTTCGGTCGGACAGACGGACAAATGGGTAAACATGGGGGCTCCCGCCCCCTTGAAGAAGGGGCTCCGCCAAAAACAGGCACTGGTGAACTGGACCCCAACAAACACATATGCATTCCCTTCTGTCTCTCTTCTACTTGTCTTCTTGTTGTTTTCTCTTCCATGCAAATGTATCCTCTTGTAGGCAACCTCCCCTCCCCGTCCTTTATACCTCACCCCATGCTTCCCCTCCTAAGCCCCCCCCCTTGGCCGTCTCTCCCCCCACGCCCCCTCTCCTCCCTGTCCTATGTCTCCCCTCCTACACTTCCCCCTCCTAAGCCCCCCCTCCCCTCCCCTCCCTATCCTTTATCTCTCCCCCCATGCTTCCCGTCCTAAGCCCTCTCCCCTCCCCCTCCACCTGTCCCCCCACACTCACACACACACACAGTCCCCCTCCTATCCCCCCCCCCCCATGCTTCCCGTCCTAAGCCCTCTCCCCTCCCCCCCCGCCTGTCCCCCCACACTCACACACACCCACACTCCCCCTCCTATCCCCCCCCCCCCCCCCCCCATGCTTCCCGTCCTAAGACCTCTCCCCTCCCCCTCCGCCTGTCCCCCCACACTCACACCCACACACACTCCCTCTCCTATCCCCCCCCCCCCCCCCCCCCCCCTCCATGCTTCCCGTCCTAAGCCCTCTCCCCTCCCCCTCCGCTTGTCCCCCCACACTCACTTCACACACACTCCCCCTCCTATTCCCCCCCCCCCCCCCCCCCCCCCCCCCATCGTCCTTTGCCATCAGATATTGGAGGTACAGGACAGGCTCAAGGCAGCCACCGAGGAGGTTGATTCTCTAACAAGTCTGAATGAAAGCCATGCCAGTGAGATACAGGCACTACAGGAGGCACTGCAGGAGGCACTACAGCAGCAGCTCAGCTTAGCCCCAGCAGGTGCTGCGTGGGCCACGCCCAGTGACCCCTCTTCCACTGCCCAATGCAAATCGCCCACTGGGCGGACTCTCGACACGCAGAAACATAGCAGTATGCTGTTAATGACACAGCGGGATTCCTCCCAGACGCCTTTGTCTGGAGAATCCAGCAGCGTGAATGGCTCCGAAGCCAACCCTTCAGGGGCAGCGGATCCTGGGATGCAGACCTATCAAGAGAAGCTGAAGTTGTCGTACAATGCAATGTATACCGATTTTCAGGGTGTGGCTGAGGAGTTGAGTGGCTTGCTGCATACAACCAAGGAGCTTGGTGGCAGTTCAGCTGAATGAGAATTGGGCAGCATGGATGTGTAATGAGAACGCTGAGATTTGGCTGCATAGTAAAGTAATGAGAACGCCTGGTGGGGTGTTGAATCAAGCGAGCCCCGTCTTATGGCGGTAGGGAACGGGCTGCTAATACATACATTCATACATGAATGGCTCCGAATCCGTCCCGGGGCAGCGGATACTGGGGTGCAAACCTTTCAAGTGAAGCTGAACTCGCAGTACGATACAATACGCTGTATACCGAGTTTAATGGTGAAGCTGAGGAGTTGAGTGACTTGGTGGTGGCAGTTCTGCTGAATGCCGACCGCTATAATTAATATAATAACAAGTAGTATGTGTGGAGGGTGGGGCGGGGGGGGGGGGGGGGGGGGGGGGATGTATGGGCATCAGGGTACTTCCATTGACCAAATTGGCCAGCGCTTTAGCGCACTTGAAAACGCGCACGCTTAGTAGTACCCTGATGGGCATATATCAGATGATCTGTTATGTCTAGAGCTGTTATGTCTAGCCGGAGCTCCATCCCTAGGGTAGTCTGGGCAGCCCATGTATGCCCATCCATGCCCGGCAGCAGGCGGTGCACATAGTGATGCAGAACTTGAACAAGAACTTGGTTACATTGCTCCAGCCAGCGATTTGGCTGCTCGCCGTCTTTGGCAGAAGTGCAGAAGCGACAGCCAGTGCCATCGGGTTGCAGCTGATGGTCGCCATCCGTTTTCGTGTTATAAATACTAGGCTGTCGATGGAATTGAGGTTGGTGAAGTCCATTTAGCCTTGGATTGTAACATTTAAGCACTCGAACATTTGAATAGGCGGGACCCACACGGGGAGCAGTGCAAGTGCAACCTTACTAAGCAGATTGATTCCTTGGGCGTTCGTGTTGGTAAGACGTTGCCTAACTTGAATTTTAACTTTAGCCAGCATTTTGGCTGCTCGCCGTCTTCAACAGTAAAAACAAACTTGCCCAAGCTGTCTGCTGCTAATGAAGTACCAACCGTAACATACATTTGAATAGGCAGGAGAAAACACGATCAGAAAAGTGCCAATGGAGCCTTCTACATATAAATGTCAGTAATAGCTGCAGCAGCAGCTTGGACCACTTTGTTGCTAGCTGGCCCATATTGGTGCTAGCTGGCCCATACAGGTGCAGCTTGGACTACAGCAGCAGCAGCAGACTTGACTGCAGAGCAGACTAGGACGATTTGCTAGAGAAGAGAATCAGTTTACGGGATACTGAATTCAAAAGGCAATATACCACAGGTATGATTCAAAACAGCCAACTACGCACCAGACATGGCCACACTAGCATAGGCCATGTTGGCGCTAGCTAGCCCATACAGCTGCTATGCACAAGGCTTGACAACATGGGCAGTTGGGACTGGCTTGGACCATGTTGGTGCTAGCTGGGTAAGCTGGCCCATACAGGTGCTATGCACAAGGCATGTCAACGCATCAACCAACACTTGCCGAACATACTTCGCATCCATTTAGGTGCAGGGTCGCATAAAAACAGACCTTTCGCACGCGTTCCGCATTTCGACCATTTCCCTGAGTGCACGAGGGCAGTTGGGAGTGCATTCGGAGAGACAGATAAATTCAACCAAGGTCTTGTTTGTTTGAATGTATGTTACAGTCCAGGGGTAGGCCAAACAGGCTAAAGGGACATGCCTGACCGTGACAGGAAGGGCAAAAAAAGGGAGTGATGAACTGAACCCCAAACAATCGTTTTACCGACGGGGGCCCTGAGTTCGTGCTACAGCGTTAATTTAATTCTACAATATACCAAGGTCTTAAAAACACTGGATATATACGGTATGCACCCATGTAGAATGACTAATTCTGAACCCATGTAACGACATACAAATATGATGAATAATTTGTCATTGAAACCTACATTCATCCTCAGCCATGAGCTAAGAACTAGTTAAGATATGCTTGACCGACTAAATCCAAACCTATCTAAATGCTTTAATAGGGACCTAGTTGCAGTCCCTAACCAGAAGGCATGAATCACGCGATTGACAACATTTTGAGCAGTGGACCATTCAGTCACTCAAAACACCAAACAATCAACGATTTGGTGCTGTCCAATCATCATGCGGCATCTAAATCAATTCAAGATCTACTGCCCGACGAATATCCCCCCCCCCCCCCCCCCCCCCCTTCCCCCTCCTCCCCAGCTCCCACTGCCCAGGGACCTATCTCATATAGATTGGCACAGATAAAATTGTTTGTCTTCTTCTCTTTTTGAGCATAATGTTAATAAGCCCCCCCTTGACTCCGTCAAGCCGTGGGCACATTTGGAGTCGAGTCGGGGATCAGGAAACATGTAATCATCATCATCATCACACATCCCCTCCCTCTCACTACCATATCTACTTGCCGCCCTCTGGAGAGCCCATCACAACTATCAATGCTGCTAGGATCTACCATACTCTACTTCCTTCCCATCAGGGCCTTCACCCGAGGGTGGTTAAGGGGGTTGAGTAACTTCTTGGACTCTGAGGCTTTAAGTTTAGCGAGGACCAGCGCCTTCTCCCCAGTGGAAACTGCTTCACGTGATCGCGTAAACTCCGCCTTCAGGCTGTCAAGTGTTGTGATGGCATTCAAGGAGTCGCTGGCAACCTGTGTGTAGGTGGTGGTGTGTGGCATGATTTGCTGGCAGGAGTAGCGGAGTGTGTGTGTTTGTGTGTGTATGTGTCAAGTGTTGTGATGGCATTCAAGGAGTCGCTGGCAACCTGTGTGTAGGTGGTGGTGTGTGGCATGATTTGCTGGCAGGAGTAGCGGACTGTGTGTGTTTGTGTGTGTTATGTTTCAAGTGTTGTGATGGCATTCAAGGAGTCGCTGGCAACCTGTGTGTGTGTGGTGGTGTGTGGCACGATTTGCTGGCAGGGGTAGCTGGCAGGAGTAGCGGAGTGTGTGTGTTTGTGTGTGTTATGTGTCAAGTGTTGTGATGGCATTCAAGGAGTCGCTGGCAACCTGTGTGTAGGTGGTGGTGTGTGGCATGATTTGCTGGCAGGAGTAGCGGAGTGTGTGTGTTTGTGTGTGTTATGTTTCAAGTGTTGTGATGGCATTCAAGGAGTCGCTGGCAACCTGTGTGTGTGTGGTGGTGTGTGGCACGATTTGCTGGCAGGAGTAGCTGGCAGGAGTAGCCGAGTGTGTGTGTTTGTGTGTGTTATGTGTCAAGTGTTGTGATGGCATTCAAGGAGTCGCTGGCAACCTGTGTTGGGATCAAGATAGACAACTCAGCTTCAGGAATTCAAATTTTAGACCGTGTACAATCATGCCCCAATGACTTCAAAAGCGAGCTAAGGAAACTCGTGATGCAAAATAGAAAAGGAAAATCTTTTTCTCCGTAGGTGCCCAATCCCCTAAACGCCCTTACACCCTAATTCAGGACAAGAGTGTGGGATAGAGCCCTACGCATCATAAAATGCTTGTGTTCAAATTTTGAGTAGATCACATTGCGTGCAAATGTGTCAGCTAGGTGCGCAGCTATTTTTGTAATCTGCATGCGCATCTGGTTGCGAGCAGCCCTGTCTGGTAGGCAGTACACGAGATGTACGATACAAGTGGGACACATTCAATCCGCGTCAAATACGAGGTCGCGCAAGCTAACACGAATCAAGTTTCCGCCTGACGAAAGGCTTATCGAACCCCGACCAAAAGGTCGGAGGCTGCACTTCAGCCTTTGAACTTACTGGAATAGCAGTTCAACTGTAGTTCACCTCCCTAAGTCCCAATCCTACCTCTGAACCTGAGAATTCACCTCCTAACCCTAAATCAAAAATCTAACTACAGAAGTGGATATATAAAGACAAACTAAAAACTTTGCTTTTATAATTATTTTGAAGGTAGGAATTGGAATTAGATTTTTCGGGAATATTTGAAGTGATTTAGCACTTACGCTTAAAAGACCGAGACCCTAAATGATGCAATTGAGGCGGTGCAGCTGTGAACAAAGTGAGGGACGCCTAAAACGTGCAAATAATCAGTGTTTTTTGGCTTTGTACTACCCGTAAAGTACCTCCCACAACTTGCAACGACAATGACATGTAAAGGAAGACGTGAAAAACAGGCCTACCTAATTCATTTTTCCAAAAAACATGTTTTGAATGCGGCAGGCTCCGTCCCACGTCTGTGTAAAATCTGCCCCAAATTAGGGAAGCCCTAATTTGAATTTTTAAAGTATGGCGTTCAAGGAGTCACTGGGAACTTGTGTGGGGGATCGCAATAGATAACTGAATCTGTGCCCCAGAGATACAATTGAATGCAATTGAATGGGTACACTACAGGTGACTGAAATTGAATGGGTACACTACAATGGAATAAGAAAAGGCATAGCATTTGAAACTAGCATGTGTTTACTAAAAATACTGTACACTGAGACACAATGCAGTACACTGAGACACAATACAGTACACTGAGACACAATACAGTACACTGAGACACAATACAGTACACTGAGACACAATACAGTACACTGAGACACAATACAGTACACTGAGACACAATACAGTACACTGAGACACAATACAGTACACTGAGACACAATACAGTACACTGAGACACAATACAGTACACTGAGACACAATACAGCACACTGAGACACAATACAGTACACTGAGACACAATACAGTACACTGAGACACAATACAGTACACTGAGACACAATGCAGTACACTGAGACACAATACAGTACACTGAGACACAATACAGTACACTGAGACACAATACAGTACACTGAGACACAAGACAGTACACTGAGACACAATACAGTACACTGAGACACAATGCAGTGCACTGAGACACAAAGTAGTATACAGAGATAGCATCGGTTCTGATCATTAAGATGACAGTACATGGTATGAACATGTGCCCATCTGAGTCAAAATCAAGTTGAGCGACTCGGCGCGACCCCAGTGCAACGCGCCGTAAAAACAAAGACTAATGTAGTGCCCATCGAAGTCACTATCTTGCATCTCCATCTATCTTCTTACACGGCAACAATCACCCCCCCCCCCCCCCCCCCCCCCCCCCCCTGGAGGCCTTGACTGGTGGCAGCGGGCTTATGTGTAGGGGTCGGCTATGTTATATAGTATTAGTGAATAAATAATATTATATAATATTATATAATATTAGTCGGACGAGCCGCCTCACCAGGATTTCGAATTTATTTGAAAAACTTATATTATTGTGACACTATAATAATACTAGTTAATATTAGTTTTTCAAACACTAATATTAGTTGCAGTTCCCTACTTATGTGCCAGCTTTTAAACCTTGAACTTGGTAACATAGCTTCAGCCAGCAATTTGGCTGCTCGCCGTCTTGGTCAGGAAAAGCAAAATTTCTAGGAAAATGTAATCGTGAACATATTTTTCTTTTTCTTTTTCTGTCTTAGTAACCAAAAAACAATAGTGCGACCTTGCCTACTTCCAGATTCCTGGTGCTAAGTAGGAATCTGTAAGTAACCCCTAACCCCCAGCCATGCTACAAGCAGGAGGTCCTTCCGATAGCTTGAATGGTTTGTTCCGTCTCATTTTTTTTCTTCTGTCTCATCCGATTTTGGGATGGGCAAGTCCCTGGCAGCCTAGTTGGCTACATCTTGGCTGTGACCTGGACAAGCCTTCAGCTTTAGCAAGTCTATAAGCTCTGGGTTCCATCCTTTCTTTTTTAGCCCCCCCCCCACCGACCACCACCACCCTGTTTTCTTTCAGCAACTCAAATCAACTCAACTCAACAACTCGCAACTCAACTGGCTGTGACCTGGACAAGTGACCTGGACAAGTCTTTAAACTATCTAATCCGCTTCGTGTGCTCCTTGGTTTCCGTGGGTATGGCAAGGGGAGACTTTGAATCGGCAGACGGTGAGCAGCCTGGAGTTGGCTAAAGTACCATGTAACAGTTCAAAATCAAAATCAAAATCAAATTTTGGCCGTGATGCTTAATTTCACCGTTTGCTTGCATATTTGCTTATAAGCTGCCTACACCTGTGCCATGTGTATTTTGCTTATATAGTTATAAGCTGCCTACACCTGTGCAATGTGCATTTTGCTTATGTGCTGCCTACACCTGTGCCATGTGCATTTTGCTTGTATAGTTATAAGCTGCCTACACCTGTGCCATGTGCAATTTGCTTATGTGCTGCCTACACCTGTGCCATGTGCAATTTGCTAATAAGCTGCCTACACCTGTGCCATGTGCAATTTGCTTATAAGCTGCCTACACCTGTGCCATGTGCATTTTGCTTATAAGCTGCCTACACCTGTGCCATGTGCATTTTGCTTATAAGCTGCCTACACCTGTGCCATGTGCATTTTGCTTATAAGCTGCCTACACCTGTGCCATGTGCATTTTGCTTATAAGCTGCCTACACCTGTGCCATGTGCATTTTGCTTATAAGCTGCCTACACCTGTGCCATGTGCAATTTGCTAATAAGCTGCCTACACCTGTGCCATGTGCAATTTGCTTATGTGCTGCCTACACCTGTGCCATGTGCATTTTGCTTATGTGCTGCCTACACCTGTGCCATGTGCAATTTGCTTATGTGCTGCCTACACCTGTGCCATGTGCATTTTGCTTGTGTGCTGCCTACACCTGTGCCATGTGCATTTTGCTTATGTGCTGCCTACACCTGTGCCATGTGCATTTTGCTAATAAGCTGCCTACACCTGTGCCATGTGCAATTTGCTTATGTGCTGCCTACACCTGTGCCATGTGCATTTTGCTTATGTGCTGCCTACACCTGTGCCATGTGCATTTTGCTTGTGTGCTGCCTACACCTGTGCCATGTGCATTTTGCTTATGTGCTGCCTACACCTGTGCCATGTGCATTTTGCTTATGTGCTGCCTACACCTGTGCCATGTGGCATTTTGCTTATGTGCTGCCTACACCTGTGCCATGTGCATTTTGCTTATGTGCTGCCTACACCTGTGCCATGTGCATTTTGCTTATGTGCTGCCTACACCTGTGTCATGTGCATTTTGCTTATGTGCTGCCTACACCTGTGCCATGTGCATTTTGCTTATGTGCTGCCTACACCTGTGCCATGTGCATTTTGCTTATGTGCTGCCTACACCTGTGTCCATTGTGCAGGTATTTGCTTAGTTGTGTGCTGCCTACACCTGTGCCATGTGCATTTTGCTTAGTGTGCTGCCTACACCTGTGCCATGTGCATTTTGCTTATGTGCTGCATACAACCTGTGCCACTGTGTATTTTGCTTGTGTGCTGCCTACACCCTGTGCCATGTGCATTTTGCTTATGTGCTGCCTACACCTGTGCCATGTGCATTTTGCTTATGTGCTGCCTACACCTGTGCCATGTGCATTTTGCTTATGTGCTGCCTACACCTGTGCCATGTGCATTTTGCTTGTGTGCTGCCTACACCTGTGCCATGTGCATTTTGCTTATGTGCTGCCTACACCTGTGCCATGTGTATTTTGCTTATGTGCTGCCTACACCTGTGCCATGTGCATTTTGCTTATGTGCTGCCTACACCTGTGCCATGTGCATTTTGCTTATGTGCTGCCTACACCTGTGCCATGTGCATTTTGCTTATATAGTTATAAGCTGCCTACACCTGTGCCATGTGCAATTTGCTTATAAGCTGCCTACACCTGTGCCATGTGCAATTTGCTTATAAGCTGCCTACACCTGTGCCATGTGCATTTTGCTTATAAGCTGCCTACACCTGTGCCATGTGCATTTTGCTTATATGCTGCACTTGTAAAGCCTTCACGAGAAGGGCAAATGATCAGGGCAGTTGGAACGCTCACCAGGAAGACTGTCTCTTGCCCCTTACTGGATGCCGCTCACATGGCTACTAGATGCTCCCTTGCTGCCAACACCTGTGCTGTGTGCTATATTGGTATGTGCTATATTGCCTACACCTGTGGTATGTGCTATATTGCTTGCTTATATGCTGCATATTGCTTAGATGCTGCATTTTTAAAGCCTAGAAGAGAAAGGCAAATTATCAGGGCAGTTGGCGCGCTCCCCAGGAGGGCTGTCTCTTGTTCCTTTCTGTAGACCCACCCTTTGAAAATCCTTTTTATTTTAATCAAGTTGGTGTGCTCTTGGTGAGCTTACCAGGAGAGCTGTCTCTTGCTCCTTGCTGTAGACCCAACCTTAGAAAATCCTTTATTTTAAAAACAAGTTGGTGTGCTCCGGGTGCAGGGTACTACAAAGCGCACGCGGCAGCGCGATTTTGCGCACACTTTTTGAGCCCCACTGCATGTTTCACGCAGTTGTTTCAACCCCTTGTGGGCGCAGCGAGCAGTTTTTGCGCTTTTTGCACTAAAAAACGCTGATCAATTTGACAAAAAGTAGTACCCTGTCAGGGTGTGCTTACCAGGAGGGCTGTTTCTTGCTCCTTGCTGTACGCCGCTTGCATGGACACCAGATGCTTCCTTGCAGCCTCAACCTTGGATCCATAGGATTTCAATTCCTGGCGGGTTATGAAAATGTGTTGGTACAGTCAGCTAGTGTGATAGCAGGCTGGGGTGTTGGATACTTAATTATTATTAATTAATTAATTAATTAATTTCTTTAAATTTTGATTAATTAATCAGGAGGTGTCAAGGCCTCCAAGTGTTTACTTCTCCCGATCAAGTTTTTCTGATAATGGGGCTGTAATGGCGTGTAACATGGCGATATTATGAGACATTTTCCAGGTCATTCTGGGCACTTCATTTGGGGGGGGGGGGGGGGGGGGGGGGGTCAGCCCTCCTCAGGTTGTTTTCTAATGTTTTACTCAGACCTCCAAATGACATTCTGAGACCACCCATGAGTAGGCCTTGGCAAGGGCAGTCCATTGGCACCACTTTGGAACTCGTGCAATAAGTATCTACCACTTGGGTGGGTGGGTGAAAGGGTGGGAGGCTGGGTGGATGAATGGGTGAGTGGGTGGGTGAATGGATGAGTATGGGTTGTATAGCCCTAACCCTGTGTGGGAATTCCGAGGAAGCCATTGTGTGCGCCATATTGTAACCCCCCAGAATCCATATCTAAGTTTAAAAAAGGTATCTCTATTTAGGGGGGGGGGGGGGGGGGTCAGCCCTCCTCAGGTTTTGTAGGGATAGGTGTCCCCCATTTTTTACACTCCCGAAATTAATTAATAATTAATTAATACACAACTAATTAATAATGAATTAATTAATGATTAATTCAGATTCACTAATTAATTAATAATTACAGGATTATTATTATCATTATTATAATTATTTAACTCTTGCTGACTCCACCTTGGAACCATAGGTTTTCAATTCCTGGCAAGTTATGAACAGGTGTTGACACAGTCAGCTAGTGTGAGATGAGGCTGGGATGTTGGATACATTTGACTCTTGCTGACGGGTCCTGGTGAATTGACTAATGGCGGATAGACAGCTGGCGTATTTACGAATGATGATGATGATGATGATGATGATGATGGTTGCGTTATTCTGGTGCCCTATTGGACTCCGCATGTGCCCTTGGCTTGACAGTGCCAAGAAGGAATTCTGTGTCAAATGGATAGCTGGATGGCTGGATGGCTGGATGAATGGGTGGATAGATGCACAGGTCAGAATCAAGAAGGAGAGAGTTGCATTGGTTGGGTCGGTGGTTGGTAGGTTGGTTGGTTGGGTTGGTGGTTGGGTGGTTGGGTGGTTGGGTGGGTACTTGGGTGGGTGGTTGGGTGGGTGGTTGGGTGGGGAAATGGGTTCATAGAGAAATGAAGAGACTGCCAACTCTGTATTTGCGAGCAACCTTTTTGCTCACTCACACAAGGCAACACCAAAGTCACATGAGCTACTGCATACATAGGAAAGCCTCCTTTAGTGAAACTGCCAACATGCTATACATTTTGTATTTCTCTTGTTCAACAACCACCTATGCACTGAAGTTGGAGGCTGTAAAATATTAAAACCATAAAACCATGCACTGAAGTTTTGGGCAATAAATCTTAAAACCATGAAAATTAAAACCATTCACTGAAGTTGGGGGCTATAAAATCTTACTAACCCTAAAACCATTCACTGAAGTTGGGGGCTGTAAAACCTTCAAATCCTAAACCCTAAAACCATGCACTGAAGTTAGGGGCTATAAAACCTTAAAATCCTGAACCCTAAAAACATGCACTGAAGTTGGGGGCTATGAAATCTTCATTACGCTTTGTACTAGGCATGCATACCCACCATAGTAACCATTCCCTAGTGCAAGCGAACCCGTAGGTTCCTTCAACTACACGCCCCGTGGCAAGGCGTTTGATTTTTTTTCTTCAAGCCATGCATGGACTCCTTCTTATCCAAACTGCAACCCAAACGTGCTTCATTCTTCTCCACATGGGATTGACCCGGTCACACTTTTTATTTTCAGCTACGAATGCAGCTTCTAGGCACCTCCCAGGGCTCTCTCTTCATCCAAACCTTAAGCAATCTAGGCACCTGGAAGCTGATATCGACAGCTTTACAGTGCGCCTGAAATCTCAGGGTTTGGCCCAGTGGCAGCCTCAAGGAGCTGCCTAGAAGCTGGTGCTGGTAGCGGAAAAGAAAAACAGTGTTTGATCACCTGATCATCGGACTACCTGATCACTGGGACCTTACCTTCTTCTTCTCCTCTTCCTGAGTGGCTAGAGTCTGGAGAAGCATCTCCTGGGATGTGAGAGACACTGCCAAGCCCTCCAGCGCCTTGGTCTCCCAATCCACAAGCTTCTTCACAGAGAACACCTCACTCTCGAGCTGAAATCAGATTGAAGGAGAGGTCGATATCATATGCATTTCGGGCATGGGAGGTTGGGGCATCAGGTAGGTGCTAGAACACGAGCGGAACTAAACATTGCGTAGCCCATCCGCGCCTCTTGCATGCCCCCAAGATGGAAAAATATCCACGAAACGGGAGATGCCACTCGCATGCATTTCATGCATGCGAGGTTGGGACATCAGATGGGTGCACAACCGCGAGCGGAACTATTCATTGCGTATCCCATCCGCGCCTCTAACATCCCTTCAATATGGGAAAATACCGGCCAAACGGGAGCGGGAGATGGCCCTCGCATGCAATCAGGCCGGTTCAGTGCCCGAATTCATCGATTGGACGAAAAAACATCTGATCACCCAAGTGAGAATGCTTTGCTCGTCTAAGTGATTGGAACTGCATGCTTCCAAGGTAGACAGTCAAGCGTTTACTTGCGCACCTTCGCAAATTGCCCGAGGTGCATTGCATAGTAACCCCCGCCAACGAGAGCAACCACACCGCCAGCCCCCAGCCCCAGAAATCTGGATGCTGTCATTGCGGCAAAATTTGGCGGTCAAGATGCGCGCCAGAAGATGTCCAAACTGTCGGCACTGTCCGGAACTGACAGCAGCACCTTCTTATGGGGTATTGCAACCGAACTGGCAAGAAGGTGGCTGGGCAAGAACCGAGACGGCAAATGAAAGAACGGAGGCGTGTCCTCGTAAGTATATGCTAAATAAACAGCAATATCAATTAAGGGCCAAGGGTACTAGAGCTGGCACGGACGCACGACACGGCGCGGCACGGAGCATTACTGTCTCTCTGGGGGCGGGGTGGGGGGTGGGGGGTGGGGTGGGGGGGTCCGCGCCCGATGCATTAAACTTAGTTTGGACATGCGCATTGTTGCTACGTCGGGTTGCAGCGGTGTCTCGTCGCTCTAAGGGATGGCACAGAAGGTAGAGTCCTATGCTGGGTCGATTTTCTGGGTTGCAGTGGTGTTGGGTCACAGGGTAGGGGATGGGGGTCCTTCAGTTGTGGGCCTGTGTATGGTGGTGGTGGTGGTGGTGGAGATGGGAGCCCAGCTGGGTTATGGTGGTGATTTGGGTGAGGGGGTGAAGGGTTGTGAGGGTGGGATGGAGGTGTGATGGAGTGAGGGGGTAAAGGGACAGAAACCTGAGGTTGGGTGGATCAAGGGGCTGTGGGTAGGGTGGATTGGTTCTTTCAGGGGGTGGTGTAGTGGTGCAGTACTAGGGCTTGAAGTGCTGTGATTTACGGGTGGGTAGATTCAATTGTGTAGGATTGGTTTGTTTTTTTGTTTCAGGCCTTGTTTGGGTTGCTGTCAGGGCGCATGGTGTGTGAGTTGTTGTTGTTGGTGGTGCTTGTGGTGTGGTGGGGTGCGGTGGGCGGGTGCACCAATGCTCCCTGTTTGGTATCTTGTTAGCTGGTGATGTTCAGGGGTAGTATGACAGCATGAAACCATGGAAATTCAGAAAGGGTTGGGAGTTGTCATATAGAAGATCGGGTGGGGGAGTGAAGGAAGGTCAGATGGGTTTGTGCATGTGCAGGTCTGTTCAGTCAAACATGGCAGATTTGAAACCTGCAGATTTCGTTTTGGACAACATCACTAGCTGATGGCTTGATGGTTGAACAATCAAGTTTCACTTATTTCAGTGTCCTTGTCTGCTAGTTGGAGTTGGTTCACCAGATCAGGGTTGTGGTCAAGCCTAAACCCTGCCCCTCCCCTTGACCCAATTCCCCATGTCCTCCTTTCTCCCACCTCCTCTCCAGCTTATTTCCAATTTAGGTGGCATGGCAGAACCTTTTCAACGTATCACTGCCCTAATAGCCAAGCCCTGTCTGTCCAAGATAGAGCTCAACAACTTCGAGAAGGAAGCCTTCCAATGGAAGCAAGGGGACATAGAACGCTTAATCGACCAAGACATCATTGATACCTGCAGCAGCGTGGTGTCAGACGATCTTAACCCGTCCTCGAAATGGGAGATCGTGTTCAGAGTGCTTCTGCAGCTAGGCAGCAACGAAGACGCGAGGACATTGGCCAGGGAGGAGTTGGTCCCAAAATTGTCGAAAGCTCTGCTGACAGGGCTAAAAATTGCGAAGGGAGATAAGCAGATTGGCCATCTGCTGACTAAAGGCAGAGCATTAGGAGCGCTTTGCTACGATGAGGAGTTGTCGCATCTAGACTGGGTCTCGCAGCTTTCGGCGTACTGCAAAGAATCGCTGGACAGGGCCATGGGAGCTAGAGGAGCCTTCACCGAGTCCTACGTCGTTCTATCGGTGGTGAGTATCGCAATTATCGAGTCTAGCTCAATGAGCGCTCTTTTTCAAATAGTTGTTCGAAGCCATCGGGAAGTCAGCCCGAGGTAAGGTCAGACTGGCCAGACCCGACCAACCTTGAGGTGGTTAACCGGTAGAATATGGGCAGATGTCATGCTGGTAGACCAGGTAGACTTGAGGGGAAGATATACATAGGGGTTTGCATTGGCCCTTGCTAAATTTGGTTGCATGCATCCACCTAAGGTCATTCCTCACCAGGATGCATGGTGGGAATCATGGGAATTAAGGCCCAGTGTCCCCCCCCCCCCCCCCCCACACACACACACCCATCCACACACACACACACACACACACACACACACACACACACACACACAATAAAACACATACATGCCGAGAGCGTGTGATATATAATTAGCATGCTCGGCATTGATAAGTATCAAGATGCAGGCAATGAAGACTGGCACTGAGGAGCCATGCTGCATAACCCCCCCCCCCCCACCCCCCACCCCCACCCCACCCCACCCCCCACACACACCACCACCACCACCACCATCACCACCACCACCAACAGAAACACACACAATCACACAAACGTACAAAACACACACACAATCACACACGCAAGCACACGCAATCACTCACACACACACTTGCCGAGAGTGTGTGCTATAGATTAAGCATGCTCATCATTTACAAGTATGTGTGTGTTAGTGTGTGTGTGTGGTGGTGTGGTAGTGTGTGAGTGTGTGTGTGGTGGTGTGTGTGTAAGGGTGTGTGTGTGGTGGTATGGTGGTGTGTGTGTGTGTTAGTGTGTGTGTGTGTGATGGTATGGTGGTGTGTGGGGGGGCGTGGGGTGGGGTGTTAGTGTGTGTGTTAGTTTAAGTGTGGTGGTGTGTGTAGTGTGAATGTGTGTGTGGTGGTATGGTGGTGTGTGTGTTAGTGTGTGTGTGTGATGGTATGGTGGTGTGCTTGGGGGTGCCGGGTGGAGTGTGGGGGTCATGCAACATGGCTCCTCAGTGCCAGTCGTGATTGCCCGAATCTGAATACCTATCAATACTGAGCATGGTAATTCTATTTATCACACGCTCTCGTTATGTGTGTGGGTGTGGAGGGGGGTACCATTTCAAACCAAACCATACCATACCACACCATGCCATACCGTACCACACCATACCACACCATACCACACCATACCATACCACTCCATACCACACCACACCATACCACACCATACCATACCACCCCACACCCCACCATACCATACCATACCATACCACACCACACCATGCCATACCATCCCACACCCCACCATACCACACCAAACCAAACCAAACCAAACCGACACCTCATCTGTACCCCACACAGATTTTGGGGGTACCTTGAAAGCTTCCAATTGACAACACTGTCGTCGCACATTACCACACCATAACAAACCATACCGACACCCTGTCCTGTGTGTCCCGCACAGATTTGGGGGGTTACTCAAAAGCACCCACACGACAACACTGTCGCCGCACATTATCATACCATACCATACCATACCACACCATACCATACCAACACATCTCCTGTGTGTCCCGCACAGATTTTGGGTGTCGCTCGAAGCACACGCATGACAACACTGTCGTCGCACATTACCGCGCTCCTATTGCAATCCGGTGCTCTGGGACTCTTACACAAGCTGAGCGAGCGTCTGCTGGAGTCAGAACTAACTGGCATCCCCAAGGTTGGTTCTTCACTGCCACTGGCTGCTGTATACCATTATATTGCGACATAGGCTGCTGCCGGGCCATTATTTGGGCATTTGGTCGCCTTTATTGGTGTAGAGGAATCAAAACTAACTGGCATCCCCAAGGTGGTTCTTCACTGCCACTGGCTGCTGTATTATTATATCGGGACATAGGCTATTATGCTGTATAATTATGCTGTACAATTATGCTGTATAATTATGCTATATAATTATGCTGTATAATTATGCTATGTTATTATGCTGTATAATTATATTGGGACGTAGGGGCATTATTGGGGCAGTTGGTCGCCTTTATTTGGCTGTGAGTCAGAACTAACTGCTATACCCAAGGCTGCTTCTTCACTGCCGTGGGCAGTTGTATATAATTATATATGAATCGTAAAATTGGCTCCTGTTGGGGCATTATTTCGTCGGAGCCCCCTCTTCAAGGGGGCGGGAGCCCCCAGGTTTACCCATGCATGTGACTGTCTCACCGAGACGAAGCCTGACACGTCAGCCAACAGTCTCGTAACCAACTCCCTTCCGTTGCCACCTGTAGCTCCGTGGCGATCACTCTCCGCCAATTTGTAGCGTCGCTTGCGACACTGTATAGAACTTGTTGGCATTATGAATCATGACATTGGCTCCTGTAGGGGCATTATTTTGAGATTTGATCAGTATTTGATTGCCTTTATTTCGGTATTTCAGTATTTGATTGCCTTGTATTTCAGTATTTGATTGCCTTTATTTCGGTATGGTGTGGTATCCTCCTAATAGCATGGGAGAGTCTATGAGGTACATATATATAAAACTGTTCTCCTTTCTCTCACCCAAATTGTAGCCGAGCACGCCCTGCTGATGATGGACGTGGTGCATAGTGAACTGTTCTCCTTTCTCTCACGCATATTGTAGCTGAGCAAGGCCTGGTGATTATAGAGTGGTTCATAGTGAACTATTCTCCTTTCTCTCACGCAGGTTGTAGCCAAGCAAGGCCGGCTGATGATAGACGTGGTACATCAACCGTTCTCCTTTCTCTCACGCATATTGTAGCTGAGCAAGGCCTGGTGATTATAGGCGTGGTTCATAGTGGAGTATTATCCTTTCTCTCGCGCAGATTGTAGCCAAGCAAGGCCTGGTGATGATGGTGGACGCGGCACATCAACCGTTCTCCTTTCTCTCGCGCATGTTGTAGCTGAGCAAAGCCTGGTGATTTTAGACGTGGTTCATAGTGAACTGTTCTCCTTTTTCTCACGCAGATTATAGCCGAACAAGGCCTGCTGATGATAGACGTGGTACATGAACCGTTCTCCTTTCTATCATGCAGATTGTAGCTGAGCACGCCCTGGTGATTATAGAGTGGTTCATAGTGAACTGTTCTCCTTTCTCTCACGCAGATTGTAGCCGAACAAGGCCTGCTGATGATGATGATGGACACGGTACATAAACCGTTCTCCTTTCTCTCACACATATTGTAGCCGAGCAAGCCTTGATGATTATAGACGTGGTACATAGTGAACTGTTTTCCTTTCTCTCACGCAGATTGTAGCCGAGCAAGCTTTGATGATGATGGATGTGGTACATAGTGAGCTGCCTGAGGCTTACCTGGAGGAGATAGGTGCTGTATCTCTAGCCAAGCGTTTGGTGCAAGTCGCTCATAAATGCAACTGGTGAGCGCATCCCCAACTTGCTCCCTATTTTCAAATGAGGGGTGGGCAGTGTGTGTGTGTGCATGTACGTGGTGAAAGCAACTGGTTAGAGCATTCCCAACCTGCTCCATATTGGAAAATATGTTGGGACCGGCAATGTGGTAACTCATGAAGCCAACTGTCTGACTTGGCTAAAGTTACTATAAAAAAAAGTATACAGTATCATATGATGGAGTTTGTATAATAGACTAGGTGCTAATAAATGCAACTGGTGAGCAGGGAACTTCCAAGCGCGCGCTTTTGCGCGCTGGCGCGCTGCCTTTTTGAGCCCCACTGTGCGTTTCGCGCAGTTTTTTGCAACCCCCTGTGGGCGCAGTAAGCAATTTTTGCGCTTTTTGCACTACAAAGCGCAGTTTTCTTTTTTTCAAGTGCGCTAAAGCGCTGGCCAATTTAATCAATGGAAGTACCCTGCTGGTGAGCGCATCCCCAACCTGCTCCCTGTTGGCAAATGTGGGGTGGGGAAAAGGACTTGCCCTCAAGTTTTCTTCTTTTCACTTGTCTCCACCTGCTGTTTTCTAGAGCCTACCTTCTTCTCAGAGCCTACCAGCATGGAGATACTGCGCCATGTATGTCTTGTTCTTCTGTTTCTCTAGAGTGGGGCGGGCGGTGTGTGTGTGTGTGTGCAGGTACGTGGTGAAAGCAACTGGTAAGATCATCCCCAACCTGCTGCCAATTGGCTAACGTGTTGGGACCGGCAATATAAATATATAAATATCAAAATTATGGTATCATATAAAGCCGACAGTCTGACTAGGCTAAAGTTGCTATTTCTATACTGTATCATATGATGCAGTTTGTATGATATCATATGATATGCCGGTGCCTGAAAATATGTGTCCAGTAGGGGACCAGGATTTAAACATGTCATCATCATCATCATCATCATCATCTTCATTATCACCACAGCCATCATCATCACAATCGCACATGTCCCTGCCTGCATCTCTGTTAGCCTGCTTGTCTACCCCCAACTGCCCAAACCTGCTTCAATCCCATTCCTCCTACTGCCCTGCCTACGCTCATCACTGACAGCCTGCAGGTCTAACTCCAGTGCACATAATTTGTTGCAACCCGCCCCACCTACACCTCTGCCTATGCACATCTCTGCCAGCCTGCTGCTCTACCCCCAGTGCACATACCTTCATGCAACCCGCTCCACCTGCTGCTCTGCCTACGCGCATCTCTGCTGCAGGGTGGTGTGGGTTCATAATCCTATTTTGTATTGGGCAGATTTTCACCACAGGAAGTGGGACCCTGTACACACAGCAGCAACCCAGGCCTGGCCAGCTTGGTGCCAAGCCAACTGCCCTTGTTTTCCACCCCAGGCAGTGGGACCCTGTACACAAAACAGCGACCCAGGCCTGGCCAGTTTGGTGCCAAGCCAACTGCCCTTGTTTTCACCCCAGGAAGTGGGACCCTGTACACAAAACAGTGACCCAGGCCTGGCCAGCTTGGTGCCAAGCCAACTGCCCTTGTTTTTCACCCCAGGCAGTGGGACCCTGTACACAAAACAACGCATACTGGGGATTCAGAAAGAAAGGCGTAAAATCCTGTGGTAGTTGACTCTCAAGTGTAGGTAAATCTGCATGTGGCGGGTGGTAAGTTGCTGGGGGTGGGTGGTGGTGTGGTGGTGGTGGTTTATGGTTCTGGTTGTGGTGGTGGTGGTGTGGTGTGGATCTGCAAGAGCAAGGAGTAGACAGGGGGGAAGGGGTGGTGAGGTGTGCTGGGTGTGTGTGGTGGTGGTGTGGTGGTGGTGGTGTGGTGTGTACTCTGTAATGGGGTCAAGAAATCCTGTGGTAGTTGAGTGAATAGTTTTTCATTAGCAAGAGCTTGACATCATCTTCCTCGCTAGCCTTTTACACGTGCAAAAACTAAAAGCAACTATCTAGCAGACTCCTTGACCTTTGTCCCCTCCTTGTTTCTGTCATTCTGTACAGGGTGCAACCGCATGAGCTCACCATCGTCTTCCTTGCTAGCCTCGTCTGCACGTGCAAAAACTAAAAACAACTATCTAGCAGACTCCTTGACCCTTGTCCCCTCCTTGTTTCTGTCATTCTGTTTGGTGGTTGGCCCCAGTGCAAGCAAACAGATTCTGTTTGGTGGTTGGCCCCAGTGCAAGCAAACAGACTGGCCCCCTCAACCTCACGCCTTGTAAAAGGGGGCGCTAATTCATTATTTATGTATTATTTGATTGTGTGCAGGGTGCAATCACAAGAGCTTGCCATCGTCTTTCTCGCTCGCCTAGTCTTCAGCTGCCGTTCCTTAGAGCCTACTTTCTTCTCAGAGCCTGCCAGCATGGACATGCTCCACCACGTACGTGTCGGTCTTCTGTTTTTCTAGGCTGGGGCGGGCGGTGTTTGTGTGTGGAGGCGCGGGGGGGAGGGGGGGGGGGGGGGGGGAGAGGGGGGGGGGAGCTTGCCCACAAGTTTTGTTTTTCGCTTGTCTTCACCTGCCGTTTTCTAGAGCCTACATTCTTCTCAGAGCCTACCAGCATGGACATGCTGCACCACATACGTGTCGGTCTTCTGTTTCTCTGGGGGTAGGCGAGCGTGTGTGGAGGGTGGTTGGTTGGGGGGGGGGCAGAAAAAGACTTACCCACCAGTTTGTTTTTGTATGTTTTCCCTTGCCTTCACCTGCCGTTTTCTAGAGCCTACCTTCGTTTCAGAGCCTACCAGCATGGAGATGCTGCACCACGCTCGTGTCGTTCTTCTGTTTCTTTAGGGGGGGCGGGCGGGCAGTGTTTGTGTGTGGAGGTTGGGGGGAGGTTGGGGGGAGGGGGGGGGGGGGGGGGGCTTGCCCACAAGTTTTGTTTTTCACTTGTCTTCACCTGCCGTTTTCTAGAGCCTACCTTCTTTTTTAAGAGCCTACCAGCATGGAGAGGCTTCACCATGTACGTGTCGTTCCTCTGTTTCTGGGGGGGGGGGGTCGTTTAGGTGCGTGTGTGTGGAGGGGGGTTGGGGGTGGGACTTGCCCACAAGCTTTATTTTTGACTTGTCTTCACCTGCCATTTTCTAGAGCCTACCTTCTTCTCAGAGCCTACCAGCATGGAGAGGCTTCACCACGTAAGTGTTGTTCCTCTGTTTCTGGGGTGTGGGGTGTGTTTAGGTGTGTGTGTGTGGAGGTGAGTTGGGGGTGGGACTTGCCCACAAGTTTTGTTTTTGACTTGTCTTCACCTGCCATTTTCTAGAGCCTATCTTCTTCTCAGAGCCTACCAGCATGGAGAGGCTTCACCACGTACGTGTCATTCCTCTGTTTCTCTAGGGTGGGGTGTGTTTAAGTGTGTGTGTGTGGAGGGGGGTTGGGGGTGGGGGGGAGAAAATGACTTGTCCACAAGTTATTTTGTATTCAAGATTTGAGCAGGGACTGTTGTCTCCTCAGCTACATATAATGTCTCCTCAGCTACATATGTTGTCTCCTCAGCTACGTATGTTGTCTCCTCAGCCACATTTTTTGTCTCCTCACCTACATATGTTGTCTCCTCAGCTGCATACATGTAGTGCTTCAGTGTCTCGTTTGCCAACAATGGTGTGTGTTTCATACCTCAGTTTCTTTTTGGCAAAATCCTGTGTATCCCCTGAAGTGCCCAATCCTCCAAACGCCCTGATCACAGACATGAGTGTGGGACAGAGCCGAGCGCATCCCAAAATTCTCGGAATCAAATTCTGAGTAGATCACATTGCGTGCAAATGAGCAAGCTAAGTGTGTATATATTTTCTTTCCGCGTTTGCACCTGGCATAGAGCAGCCCTGTCCGGCAGGCCGTGGGCAGTACAAGAAATGTACAAAAAACAAATGGGCATATTCAAACAACATCAGATACAAGGTCCACGAAACATTCTCATATAGCCACTTAGCTATAATTAGCACACGAAGCTGAATTACAGGTTGGCTAAGGCACGCCTCCAAGAGAGACCCCACCGCCCCCCATCGCCCCCCCTCCCCTACTCCCCCCCCCCCCACACACACACACACGCACACCGCCCTCCCCCCCCCCCCCCCCCCCCCCCCCCCCACACACACACACCAGGCAGATCTTTGCATCCAAGAGCGCCCCCTCCCCACCGCCCCCCCCCCGTCCCCCGTCCCCCGTCCCCACCGCCCCCCCCCCCCCACACACACACACACACACGCACACCTCGCAGATCTTCGCCTCCAAGAGCGCCAGCCTCCGGGTCAAGGCTCTTGCATTTGTGTCCATGCTACCCTCCGCTATCTTCACCACCTTTGCTGACGATTTCAACGCGGCCATACTGAGTGTTGTCTCCATTCCACCCCGCACCTTGAAGGTAGGTGGGACATCCAGATCCAGTCGTTTTGTAATGGGTGGGTTGGGGTGAGGTGGTGGACGATTGTAACGCTCCATACAGAGTTTGGTCTCCATTCCACCCCACACCTTGAAGGTAGGTGGGGCGTAGATCCAGTCGTTTTGTAATGGATGGGTTGGGTAGAGGTGGTGGACAATTTCAACGCTCCATACAGAGTGTGGTCTCCATTCCACCCCGCACCTTGGAAGGTAAGTGGGGCGTAGATCCAGTCGTGTTAACAATGTATCTCATCGGATAGTTTGTAATGGGTGGGGTGGGGTAGTGGAGGAGAAGGTGTTTTTTAGGGTAGTGGTGGAGGAGGATCCGACCCCCTGCCAACCTACTCCCTTCCATCCTACCCCCTGCCACCCTTCCATCTTCCCCTCTCCCATCGTACCCCCTGCCACTCTTCCATCTTCCCGCATCCCATCCAACCCCCTGCCACTCTACTCCCTTCCATCTTCCCCCATCCCATCCTACCCCCTGCCACTCTACCCCCTTCCATCCTACCCCCTTCCACAGGCGGTGATGACGGAAGTAGGACGCTCGGTGTGGAGTACCCCCTTTCCTCTCAACAAAGAAGCCAAGCTCGCGTTGCAGAACTCAGATCTGTTGCTCATCATAGGGCAGATCATCCCCGCCTCCTGCCCACCGTGCCTGGTGGAGCTGATGCCCGACGAAATCAAGCTCGCCGTGATTGGTCACCTCGGGTATGACCCCGAGACGGAGGAGGAACTCGTTGCAGGGTGGGGTGAGGATGCCAATGAGAAGAACAACAAGCAGCGGGGCGTGAAGAACGCAGTAGCAGAGTGGGAGGGGTCTCCCAGCAAGTCGGGCGATGATGCGCACAGGTGACCCCTCAACCAAAACACCCCCATGCTACTCCCCCATACTGCACTTGACCCCTCACCCCCATGCTACTCCTCCATGATACACCCCCATACAACATTTGTCCCCTCACCCCCATACTACACTTGACCCCTCATCACCATACTACACTGCCATACCCCCCCCCCCCCCCCCCCCCCCCCCCCTCACCCCCACACTACCCCCCCCTCACCCCTCACCCCTCACCCCCATACTACCCCCTCACCCCCCCCCCCCCCCCCCCCCCTCACCCCCATACTACACTTAACCCCTAACACTTTACCCCCATGATGCTTACAGGTCGGCCAGCGCAGAAAGATCCGAGTCCCGCTCCATCGGCCACCAAGAGGCTGTACACGCAAACGTCACCTTGAAGCATGAGCCCGACATCTCGGCCCCACCTCTGCCGGTGGCCAAGTCTGGTTCTGGTCGCCCGCTGATCAAGACCTTCAAGCTGGTCACAGGCGGGTCCAAGCCAATCACAAATCGTGCGTCATCGCGCAGTCCAGATCTCCCTGCTGATATCCCACTAGATCCTGGAAAGCCTGCTCATCAGGTATGAGGAAGCTAGTCCGCACTTAGTTGGTTGGTCAGCACTTAGTTGGTTGGTCAGCACTTAGTTGGTTGGTCAGCACTTAGTTGGTCAGCACTTAGCTGGTCAGCATTTAGCTAGTCGGCATTTAGCTGGTCAGCACTTAGCCAGTTGATCAGCACTTAGCTAGTCGGCCTGTGTCCGCATCCTTGGGGTTAGCACCTGACTACAAGAGTTTGTGGGTGTGTTTGTGGGCGTTTGTTTGTGTGTGGGGTGGGGTGGGGTGGGGGGTGAGGGGCATGTATCTTGTCTAACCTGAACGCAAGTGCTGACCAGCTACTCCATACCTTTCTCAGCAGGAGCCCTTGGGGTCCAAGAAGGCTGGGCACGCAGGACTCAAAGCTGATGCTGCTGCACCTGCACCTGCCTCCCACGCTGCTAAGACTCCTACTGGGCCACGCCAACCACAGCTCAGCACCCTTAGTAGCCTGGAATCCGATGTGAAGCTGCTGCTGGGCTTGAATGCGGCTCATAGTGTTAGCCAGGTGAGAGAGACTGTCAGGGGGGGGGGGGGGGGGGGGAGGGGGGAGAGAAAGAGATAGAAGGGTGAGGGAGGGAGGGGGACTGTCAGGGGGGAGGGAGGGGGTGGGGGATAAAGAGAGTGACAGACTGTCAGGGGGAGGAGGGGGGGGGGGGGGGGGGGTAAAGAGAGAGACAGACTGTCAGGGGGGAGGAGGGGGGGGGGGGGGGGGAAAGGTGGGTATAAGGGGGTTAATAATTGTAAAGAGATGAGCAGACTGTCAGGGGGCCAGGGGTGGACGGGAGAGAGAGAAAAGAAAAAGAGGATAGATGGATGGGGAAAGGTGGGGGGCGAGAGAGAGAGAGAGAGAGAAAGAGAACGGAATGGCAGGGGGGGGGAGGCACGGGAGTGTGCAAAGAGATAGTATGGAGTGTCAGCGGGGGGGGGGGAGGGAGGAAGAGAGAGAAAGAGATAGATGGATTGTCAGGTGGGAGGGGGGGGGGGGAGAGAGAGGGAGAGAGAGAGAGAGAGAGAGGGACAGTCAGTGGAGAGAGGGGGAGAGATGTAATAATCTAAAATTCACCGCTAGTTTTTTTGGGTACCATAAGAATCACCGCTAGGTATTGTGATCCTATATGTAATGTATGGTATTGTGTATCTTATATGTACGTATGTGTAGTGTGATCCTCTATGTGACTGCTATGTGTATATGTGTATCTGGTATGTAATGCTAGTGTTGTGACTTGCTATGTGTATTGTGTATCCTTATATGTACTGCTATGTTTATTGTGTATCCTTATATGTACTGCTATGTTTATTGTGTATCCTTATATGTACTGCAATGTGTATTGTGTATCCTTATATGTACTGCTATGTGTATTGTGTATCCTTATATGTACTGCTATGTGTATTGTGTATCCTTGTGTGTACTGCTATGTGTATTGTGTATCCTTATATGTACTGCTATGTTTATTGTGTATCCTTTTATGTACTGCTATGTTTATTTGTACCGCTATATTAAGTTTATTTTGCCACCGTTGCCCAAACCCCGAGGTTGTAAACCCTGGCTTGCCTCTAGTCTCCACTCAAATTTCTGGGGTATCTAAGCCACTCTTCTATTACGCGACGCCAATTTCCTGCCTATATACTACATACAAACACACACGAGCAACACACAAGCACACACATATACACACATAAGTGCTCTCGTGCAGGATGCTACTTGTCAATTTATTTGATATATTTGTTCAAGGTATTTCATGGCTACAAGCCCGTGAGCTCTTAGAGACAGCATTCCATTCCATTCCAAGCTGTATACTGTCCACCGCTCACACACACACACACTTTCACTCACACAGGCGCATTTACTCAAACACATTCACTCATACACACACATTCACTCCCCCCACCCACCAAAACACCCACCCAGCCCCTACCCACCCAGCTCCATGAATGAAACTGTACACTGCCTACGGCGCACGCACACATTCACCCACTCACACAGACACTCAGACACATTTACTCTCGCACACACAGACTCTCAGGCACACACTTTCACTCACACAGACACTCAGACACATTTACTCACACACATACTCTCAGACACACACACACATACTCTCAGACACACACTACTCACAAAGATACTCAGACACATTTACTCTCACACACACAGACACTCAGACACATTTACGCTCACACATACAGACACCCACAGACACATTTACTCTGACAAAAAGCCCCACCCCCACATAAACACCCACCCACACTCAAACACCCAACCCCACCCAAACACCCCCCCCCAGCCCCTGCCTGTAGAGGAGCTAAGGCAAGCCTACTTTGAGGCCGAAGATGAAGAAGCCGTCGCTGTGCCTGATCTGAACGGCGACTCTTTTGTAAGAGAGGAGGTTACAAGCCTTCCTGAGAGTTCAAAGGAGGGCTCCCCTCCCTTCCCCCCACCCCCCACCCCCCCACACACAACTCTCTGTCACACACACACGAACACACTCACCCTCCCACACACTCAAACACACACATATATCCCCCCCCCCCCCCCCCCCCCCACACACACACACACACACACACACACACACACACACACATACACACACATCCCCCCCACACACACCCAAACCCTAAACCCCAACCAAACCCCAACCAACCCAACCCAAACACCCCCCCCCCCCCACACACCCCCCCAGCCCCTGCCTGTAGAGGAGCTAAGGCAAGCCTACTTTGAGGCTGAAGATGAAGAAGCCATCGCTGTGCCTGATCTGAATGGGGACTCTTTTCCAAGAGAGGAGGGCACAAGCGTACCTGAGAGTTCAAAGGAGGGCACAGAGCAGCCATGTGCTTGGCTAGAGCAGGCAAAAATTAAATACGCTAGTGACAAGGAGGAGGGTAGAGAGAAGCGCGTGCCCAAGTTTAAAGTTAAAAAGAGCATTGTGGAAGCTGCTCAGGCTCAAACTCAAGCTGCCTTGGCACTTCAACAGCTCCAGCAGGTATACTGAGGCTAAATGAACTTATATTAATTAAATTTAAGTTAATTAAACTCTCATCTAGGCCTGATGGTGCGAACAAGGAGGAGGGTGGAGAGAAGCAAGTGTCCAAGTTTAAAATCAAACAGAGCATTGCCAAAGCAGCTCAAACTCAAGCTGCCTTGGCACTTCAACAGCTCCAGCAGGTATGCTGCGGCTATATGAACTTATATTAAATAAATTGATATTATATTATTTTTTGTTTGTTTGTCCTCGACACACCCCTGATGTAATGTTTTGTTTTGCTTTGTGGGTGCTTTTCTTTTTGTTTAAAGCATGGATTCTCATTACATGTTAAAGTCTACTTGACACCCTCGCGGTGTCAAGTAGACTTTAACATGTAATGTAATGTAATTAATGAAACTCTAAACTAGGCATGGTGGGGCAGACAAGGAGGAAGGTAGAAAGAAGCGAGTGCCCAAGTTTAAAAATCAAAAGGAGCATTGTGGAAGCAGCTCAAAGTCAAGCTGCCTTGGCTCTTCAGCAGCTCCAGCAGTTATACTGTGGCAAAAGTAAGTTAAATTAAGTAAACCCTAAACTAGGCCTGGTGGGGCAGACCACGAGGAGGGTAGAAAGAAGCGAGTGCCCAAGTTTAAAAATCAAAAGGAGCATTGTGGAAGCAGCTCAAAGTCAAGCTGCCTTGGCTCTTCAGCAGCTCCAGCAGTTATACTGTGGCAAAAGTAAGTTAAATTAAGTAAACCCTAAACTAGGCCTGGTGGGGCAGACCACGAGGAGGGTAGAAAGAAGCGAGTGCCCAAGTTTAAAAATCAAAAGGAGCATTGTGGAAGCAGCTCAAAGTCAAGCTGCCTTGGCTCTTCAGCAGCTCCAGCAGTTATACTGTGGCAAAAGTAAGTTAAATTAAGTAAACCCTAAACTAGGCCTGGTGGGGCAGACCACGAGGAGGGTAGAAAGAAGCGAGTGCCCAAGTTTAAAAATCAAAAGGAGCATTGTCGAAGCAGCTCAAGCTCAAGCTGCATCGGCTCTTCAGCAGCCCCAGGTGTACTGTGGCTAAATGAATTAAATCAATACATAGTATACCTTATTACAAGGCGTGAGGTTGAGGGGGCCAGCCAGCCAGCCAGTTTGCTTGCACTGGGGCCAACCACCGAATGGCTAAGTTAACTTATCTTAATTAAAATATAAACTAACTTTATTAAATTGTCATAATTAAAATCTGAACTAATCTTATTTAATTATCTTCATTAAAATACAAACTAATTTTATTAAAGAATATTAATATCAGTGGAACTCATGAGGAGAAATGACAGTGGGGGATCACGAGAGGCTGAGTCAGCAAGTGGCCATCATATTATGATATTTGTGCATCACATTATTGTTTCAAACAGGCTGTAGATCACAGATAACAAACAAACAACAAAAAACTGAAGTCTACACGTTACTGAAGCCAGATAAGTCGAAACAGTAGAAAAGCTACATACTTCCAGATACTTCCTTGGTTATTATTTTGCTTGAAAATGGCAAAATGTACAGGACCCTGTACAGGACATAGTACTGCCCTTGTCCCCGACAGGGCCTCAAGCCGGTTACTACAAACCTTGGTTACTATGTTGCTTGAAAATGGCAAAATAACAAACAAACAACAGCAAAAACTTTATTAAGTCTGCAAGTTACTGAAGTCACGTACGTTAAAACCGTCTCCCTTAATACCACGCCCCACCACCTAGACCACGGAAGACAGGCCTGCTCCACAACATCCGGGGGGGGGGGGGGGGGGGGGGGGGGCTTTTCAGCTTATGCAGCCAATGCTTATGGTATGGAACCAATGATGCTGCTAGGTTGAGATATGTCAATATGTGTATTCAGTTGCAGGCTTATGCTCATCCTCCACTTCTCTCCCCTTGTCTGGTTGGCAACCGACGCTGGTGGAATGGGACCAATGATGTTGCTGGAATGAGATATGGCAATGTTTGTATTCAGCTGCAGACTTATGCTCATCCTTCACTTCTTACCCCTTATCTGATTTGCAGCAAAAGTGACTAATGCCCATCCTTCACTTCTTACCCCTAGTCTGGTTGGCAGCCAACGCTGGTGGTATGGGACCAATGATGTTGCTAGTTTGATATGTCATATGTCAACATGTGTATTCAGCTGCAGGCTTGTGCTCATCCTTCACGTCTTACCCCTTGTCAGGTTGGCAACCAATGCTGGTGGTATGGGACCAATGATGTTGCTAGGTTGAGATCCGTCAATATGACTAATGCCCACCTGGTGACTAATGCCCACCTGGTGACTAATGCCCATCTTTCACTTCTCTCCCCCTGTCTGACTTGCAGCCAAGCCCTCCATCAGCTGCATACTACCAGTAATGCCCATCTTTCACTTCTCTCCCCCTGTCTGACTTGCAGCAAAGCCCTCCATCAGCTGCTCCCGGTGACGCTGCTGCTGCCTCCTCAGCAATGCCCCCACCTCCGCCTGCTTTGTCCAAGTCCGCGCAGAAGTCTCCCTCAGCAGCGCGGGAGACGTACGTGCCCAACCGGCTTCCAGACAAGCTTGCACATGCAAGCGCTTCTCTAGCTGTCCCCCCAGGGGGCAGTAATGGAAGTTCTGGGGCGGCAGCGCCCTCCAGTAGTGGGTGGGCGGGGAGGAGCAATGGCCAAGAGGAGCACCAGAAGGTGGTGTTGAGGAGAAACCCGGCAACAACATCTAGGGGCCTAGCCATCAGTCGGCAAAAGCGCATGCGGGAAAATCCATATGCTCCGCAAGGTGACGTGGTGGATGTTATTTTAGGCCAGGGAGTGTTTGATAATGTGTGTGTGTGTGTGGGGGGGGGGGGGGGGGGGGGGGGGCAGGGAATGTGTTTGACGCGGTGGATTTTAGTTTTAGTTATGAAAGGAATTTGACCCCAGGAGGTGGGTCTCCCGACACAACCAGCAGCACCGAGGATTCAGTTCGAATGTTGTTGCGACTCCTACAACAGAGTAGGCACGCTGTGTGTGTGGAGGGTGTGTACAAGGGGAAAGGGGCACAACTTAGATGGGTGGATGAAAACCCCTATGCTCCACAAAGTGACTTGGGATTCTTTTTGTGTGTGTGTGTGTGGGGGGGGGGGGGGGGGGGGGCAGCAGCTCATATAAAGCAGAGGCAGTGCATTTGTCGTGCTGCTTGTGCACAAATTTAGGTAGACAGGTTCATCAATCCCGTGAATTGTGGGGTGGGGTGGAAGGGGGGGGGGGGGGGGGGAGAGGCCACTCAGATAAAGCAGCTCAAAGAAAGAGGCAATGCATGTGCCTTGCTGCATGTGCACAAATTCAGGCCGACAGGTTCATCAATCCCGTTAATTGTTTGTGTGTGTGTGTGTGGGGGGGGGGGGGGGGGGGGGGGGGGGGGGGGGGGGGGGGGGGGGGGGGGCAGCTCAGATAAATCCCTATGCTCCACATGGTGACTTGGGATTTTTCCATGGTGTGTGTGGAGGGAGGGTTGAGTGGAAAGGGGTACAGCTCGGATAAACCCCTACACTCCACATGGTAACACAGGATTTGTGTGTGTGGTGGGGGGGGGGGGGCTGTTTCCTTTTTGGGCTGTGCGTAGCTGTTTCTAGGCAGCTCCTTTTCTGTGTTTGGGGGATGAGGAAGGCATATCTATGATTCACTCCCCAACTCTTTGTTTCATGAGCAATGATCTACGTTTTATGAGCCAAATTCTATGTTTCATTAGCAATAATCTACGTCTTATGAGCCAACTCCTTGTTTCATGAGCAATGATCTACGTTTTATGAGCCAAACTCTATGTTTCATTAGCAATAATCTACGTCTTATGAGCCAACTCCTTGTTTCATAAGCAACGGACCCTCCAAAATCTGTGTTTTTTTGGCAGCTCAAACCAAAGAAACTAGCGCCAGTACCGCCCAAAGACATAGGCGGACTAGCGGAATACTCCAAGTACCGGACCTCTGGTAGACATAAGCTAGTACCCGGCCGGTACTGCACTTGCTAGTACCGCCCAAAGGTCGCTCCCATACTAAGGACGTAGTGGAAGTGGGCCACTGAGGTGTGAAAAGACGTTAACTTCTTAAACAACCTGCTCGCTGCTCCGCAGGCATGGGAGAGGCTGGCCCTCAGGCACTTGATAGATATGGTAGGCTTGTGCCCTCCTCTCTCCTACCACATCTATCCCTCCTTTGAACTCTGTACCTAACTCTGCTCTGCAGGCATGGGAGAGGCGGGCCCACAGGCCCTCGATAGATACGCCAGCAGACATGTGAACAAGAGACCTGCCATGTTCGCACCTGTCAATAACAGTTATGGCCCACTGGCTGGGCCTAGTAGAAGCATTAGTCTCAACCCAGGCTCCCTGGCTGCTTCACCTGCTGCGAGTGCTTCTCAAAGCGCCGTCGGTGTGCCAGACCTGGGGGGGCAGGAGGCTGCAAGCCATGGGCGCTCTCAGCAACAACAGGTGCGTCCCTTCGCTACTAAAATATCCACGACAATTAGACCCTTGTTTTGGCATAATAACAACAACAACAACAACAACAACCGGTAAATCAACTGTCAGGCAGGAGGCTGCAAGCCCTAATCATGGGCGCTCTCAGCAACAACAGGTGCGTCCCTTCGCTACTAAAATATCCACGACAATTAGACCCTTGTTTTGGCATAACAACAACAACAACAACAACAACCGGTAAATCAACTGTCAGGCAGGAGGCTGCAGGCCCTAATCATGGGCGCTCGCAGCAGCAGCAGGTGCGTCCCATCCTCAGAAAAAAAATCGATCGGGATGGGTAAAGATTTTGAGGTCTGTGCACCTCCTGCCGAGACCGATATTTAGCCTATTTGGCAATGCATTTACCAGCTAAATTGTAGAAACACGCACACAGAATGCAGTCGCGCAGGTATATATTGAGATTTGGCTGCATAGTAAAGTACTGATAACGCCTGGTGGGGCGTGGTATTTAGGGAGCCCCGTCTTACGGCGGTAGGGAACGGGCTGCTACTTTACCTGGACAAAGCTACCATGGCTGTCGACAGCGACTGTGAACACTTCAGCGCACCCATGGGGATTCGAACCCGGCACCTACGTCGTTCAAGGAGCTCTACCACTGAGCCATTCATCGAACGGGGATAACGGGCTGCTACTTTACCTGGACAAAGCTACCATGGCTGTTGACAGCGACCGCGTCCCTTCACTAGTAAAATGACCACGACAATTGGACCCTTGTTTTGGCCAACAACAACAACAACAACAACAACCGATAAATCAACGGTTGACTTAACCTTCAAAACCGACCACAAACGGTAGATTTTTGATGACATTTACCAAGCTTTATCTTGTCTCCTTGGTTTGTTGGCTTGTTGTGTGCGTTTGTGTGTAGTGGTGGTGTGACTGGTTAATTGCTTGCAGCAGCACCAGGTGCATCCCTTTCTCTCATTTCCTTGGTTTGTTGGCTTGTTGTGTGTGTGTGTGTGTGTAGCAGGGTACTTCTAAGCGCGCGCAGCAGCGTTTCGCGCAGTTTTTTCAACTCCCTGTGGGCGCAGCGCGCAGTTTTTGCGCTTTTTGCACTAAAAAGTGCTGACCAATTTGAAGGTTATGCGCTTTAAGCGCTGACCAATTTGGCAAGAAGTAGTACCCTGGTGTGCAGTGGTGGTGGTGTGGCTGGTTCATTGCTTGCAGCAGCACCAGGTGCATCCCTTTCTCTCATCTCCTTGGTTTGCTGGCTTGTTGTTTGTGTGTGGTGGTGATGGTGTGCTCGGATGTGACTGGTATATCGCTCTCAGCTGCCACTGGTGCCTCCCATTCTATCACCTCCTCAGACTTTTGGTTTCTCTTTTCACAAAAGTCATCCTAGATCCTTAGTACCGGGGCTGACTGCCCTTAAGGAAGCTTTTATTTACCCCCCCACACACACCCCCACACACACACAACCCCCCAGCTCCCCCCCCAAACCCCCCAACAGGTGCAGCTCCCCCCCCACACACTCACCCACCCACCCACACTCACACCCAACCCCAACAGGTGCAGCCGCCGCTGCAGCAGGTTGCCAACAACAGTGCCATCATTTTTTCCAAGGCTGATGTACAGGAGGTGAAAAGCATCGTGGACGACCTGTACACACACACAACCCCCCAACTCCCCCTCCAACCCCAGACCCCCCAACAGGGGTAGCCGCCGCCCCCCCCTCCCCCCCCCCCCCCTCACACACTCACACACCCCCAACCCCCCAGCCCCCACACACCCCACACACACTCACACACCCAACCCCCCAGCCCCCACACCCCGCCACCCCACACCCAACCCCAACAGGTGCAGCCGCCGCCGCAGGGTGCCATCGTGTTTTCCAAGGCTGATGTACAGGAGGTGAATAGCATTGTGGACGACCTGTACACGCGCATTGATACCTTCGATGGACGGGGCAATAAAGTCATCTCGCACTTGGCAAAGGTAAGCCCTTGTTTATGATATGTACCCGAGCATTGAAACCTCCATGGCCCTTGCTTATGGTCTGTACAGGCGCACTGAAACCTCCATGCCCCTTGTGTATGATCTGCACACACGCATTGATACCTTTCATGGACGGGGCAATAAAGTCATCTGGCACTTGGCAAAGGTAAGCCCTTGTTTATGATATGTAAGATAGAGCAACTAATATTAGTGTTTGAAAAACTAATATTAATTTATATTATTATAGTGTCACAATATTATAAGTTTTCAAATACATTCAAAATTCTAGTGAGACGGCTCGTCTGACTAATATTATGTAATATTATATAATATTATTTATTCACTAATATTAAATAACATATCCGACCCCTTATGATATGGACCTTGGATGGACGTGGCCATAAATGATGATATGGACCTTGGATGGACCTTGGATGGACGTGGCCATAAATGATGATATGGACCTTGGATGGACCTTGGATGGACGTGGCCATAAATTCATCTCGCAATTGGCGAGGATAGGCCCTTCTTCATGCCTTCTGTGCCTATTGGAAGCTAAGTAGTATGCGTAGATCTGTACATGCGAGTTGAAACCTTCTAACCACACACACAAGCACCCACAAACACACCCACTCCCACACCCATACACCCAGACATCCTTTTAAGCCTGGGCCATAAAGTCATCTCACAATTGGCGAAGGTAGGTTCTGATTGGCAGCGAAGTAGCATGTGTAGAGCATCAATCAGCTGGGGAGGGAGTCTTTTTGCTAACCAGGGGAGAATGAGGGCACTCCCTCATCTTTAAAACAAAATTGTGAGCGTGTTCGATATGCTTTTGAATGTGCGGTTAAAAGTAATTATAAAAACGTGAAGACATGGCTGTTGACTTTACCAACCTGGCTTCCATCGTGTTCCTCAAGCACATCATGAGCCTAGGCCATTCATTGTCTTTCTATGACTCCACCGGGAACTCAACCCCCTCCCCACCACCCCGCCCTTCCTGTGCAGGGCACGGCCTACCTCGCGTCCATCGTGTTCCTCAAGCACATCATGGGCCTAGGCCATTCACTATCTTCCTATGGATCCACTGGGAACTCAACCCCCTCCCCACAGCCCCGCCCTTTCTGTGCAGGGCGCGGCCAACCTGGCGTCCATAGTGTTCCTCAAGCACAGCATGGGCCTAGGCCATTCACTATCTTCCTATGGATCCACTGGGAACTCAACCCCCTCCCCACAGCCCCGCCCTTTCTGTGCAGGGCGCGGCCAACCTGGTGTCCATAGTGTTCCTCAAGCACAGCATGGGCCTAGGCCATTCACTGTCTTCCTATGGATCCACTGGGAACTCAACCCCCTCCCCACCACCCCGCCCTTTCTGTGCAGGGCGCGGCCAACCTAGCGTCCATAGTGTTGAGGAACAACACCAAACCTGTCCTTAAGTACAGCATGGGCCTAGGCCATTCACTATCTTCCTATGAATCCACCGGGAACTCAACCCCCTCCCCACAGCCCCGCCCTTTCTGTGCAGGGCGCGGCCAACCTGGCGTCCATAGTGTTCCTCAAGCACAGCATGGGCCTAGGCCATTCACTATCTTCCTATGGATCCACTGGGAACTCAACCCCCTCCCCACAACCCCGCCCTTTCTGTGCAGGGCGCGGCCAACCTGGCGTCCATAGTGTACCTCAAGTACAGCATGGACCTAGGCCAAGCTGTAGACCTGGACCGACAGCTGATGAGCATAAAGAAGCGCGCCCTCAATGTGTACAGGTATGTGTCAGGGTAGTAGTGCCGGTCCAGGATGCATGTCACCCCCCACCCCACCCCACCCCACCACCGGCTTCCTCACCCCTCATCGGTCATCTCCCCCCCACGCACCCCCACCCGCACCCGAGGATGAGCGGGTAGCGGTGGTGGGGTGGGGTGGGGGGTGACATGCATCCTGGACCGGCAGCTAATGAGCATAAAGAAGCGCGCCCTCAATGTGTACAGGTCAGGGTACTACATGTTGTCATTTTGGGTTGTGCGGGGTTGTGGGTTGGGTTGGGTTGTGCGGGGTTGTGGGTTGGGTTGGGCGGGGTTGTGGGTTGGGTTGGGTTGTGCGGGGTTGTGGGTTGGGTTGGGTTGTGCGGGGTTGTGGGTTGGGTTGGGTTGGGTTGTGCGGGGCTGTGGGTTGGGTTGACGTAATTGCCTCCTTTTGGGCTGCGCTTATGTCTTAACAGTAGCGCGCAATAGCGCGCGTCATGTAGTACCTGGTAAAGGTATGAGTTGCTTGATCTTGGTTACATGGCTCCAGCCTTCAAGGCTGCTCGCCGTCTTCGGAAGGAACATCAAAATTTCATATTTTCTTTACAAATACATATTTTACAATTTAAATATTGTTATGTACATAGATTATATATTACTTAACATTTTACACCCATTTTTACTTGACAGCGGTCGGCTGAGTCAGACACATGTAGACAAGTTCTATGTAGCGTCGCAAGCAACACTAAAAATTGGCGGAGAGTTTCCGCAACAGAGCGACAGGTGGCAACAGAAGCGAGTTAGTTACGAGACCGTTGGCTGACGTTTCAGGCTTCGTTTCGGTCGGACGGTCGGTCGCACCGACGGACAAGTGGGTAACCCTGGGGGCTCCCGCCTCATTGAAGAGGGGGCTCCGCCAAAAAACTGATGTACTGTTATACCTATCCGTCTAAGGAGGGTACCAGAGGCTCCCAGCCTACTTCTTTGTGTGAATGTGAAATCAAACTCTATCCTCAAACATACCAGTTCGTTGCCCGGTCCATTTCACTGACATTTTACTTAACTTTTACTGAACACGTGTAAAACGATTGCTTGGGGTTCAGTTCATCGGTGCTTTTCTTTTTAAGCCCTTCCTATCACGCTTGGGAAAGTCCCTTTAGGCTATTGGGCCTACCCCTGGACTGTAACATACAAACATTCAAACACTTAACATGTGTGCTACTTGCAAGGGCAGGCATTAGGTAGCCAACAACCAGTGAGACCCCGAACCAACTCCCCCAACTAGCAAATAGGGCGATTGCCTCTAGTTACTTACATTTTACTTTACACGTGTGCTCCTATTAGCAGGGGCAGGCATTAGGTAGCCAACAACCAGTGAGACCCCGAACCAACTCCCCCAACTAGCAAATAGGGCGGTCGCCTCTAGTTACTTACATTTTACTTTACACGTGTGCTCCTACTAGCAGGGGCAGGCATTAGGTTGCCAACAACCAGTGAGACCCCGAAACAACTACCCCAGCTAACAAATAGGGCGGTCACCTCTAGTTACTAGCTCTAGTTACATTTTACTTCACACGTGTGCTCTACTTGCAGGGAACGGCAAGTTATATTAGTGTTTGAAAAAGTAATATTAACTAATATTATAGTAGTGTCACACTGAGTCACAATAATATTAGTTGTTCAAATAAATTCGAAATTCTGGTAAGGCGGCTAGTCAGTCTAATATTAACCAACATTCACTAATATTAACTAACATAGCCTTTCCCTATCTACTTGCAGGGGGCTCTCAAGCGGGCAGGACCTAGACCTGTTGGTGAACATGTCAGAGATGGTGTCACAAGAGTCTGGTGTTGTGCGACGTGATGTAGAGCAGATGCTGGGACGAGCACAACAATGAGCTGTGTACGTTTGCCTTGCAGAACTCGGAACGTACTGATCCCGTGTAGAACTCAGAATGTAGTACTGCCTTGTAGAACTCGGAACGTACTGCTCCCTTGTAGAACGCAGAGTGTAGTACTGCCTTGTAGAACTCGTTGCGTAGTGCTGCCTTGCAGAACTCGGAACGCAGAAAGGCCAGCTTGCCATGTACGTCCAGTAGCTAGCTCCGGCTTACGATGTGGTGTCCTTAACATCACGTCCTGTGAGTAACTGTATTACACGGATGTAACAATTTTAATTTCAATTGTACGGCCAGTACTTGCCCAGAGAAAATGTCGCATCATTACCTGATTGACTTTATTTTTCTGAGAATTCGTTGTAAGGCCCCTCCCTGATGTTGTGGAGCGGGCTTGTCTTGGGCCAACAATGGCATGTGGATGACAACGTAATATAATAGTATGGACAGAAGAGAAGTGTCTCCCATAGTTATTACAGGGGCTTACTTGATGTTCGCACTAGACTTTCAGCAGCAGCTCTTTCCTTTGCTGCTCTGTTAGTACTAGCAGGTAAAAGCTGACAGTACAGTGAATACGAAAGTTAAGTTGCTACCTGCCCATCCACTGCGCTGTCGTATCGACACAGATTTGCAGCTCCTTCTCGGTTCTCACTCTCCACCTCTAGCAGCAATGCGCTGCCGATGCTGGAGGCGAGTTTCCATGGTGGTAGAACTCCCTATTTTTTTAAACGCTTCTTAAGCACATTTATTAACTCCCGTTAGCTGTTCCCATTGAAAAGGAAAGAAAAGCCAAGACGGCGTGAATTAGGGAAGCTGTCAAAAGGGGTCCTCGGAGAACACCATTGCTGTAGCTATTGCTGTGTGCATTGATTCATCACTTATGTCGGTGGAAGCTGCGAGGAGACGCAGGCAAGCGGCACGTGGTAGGTAGCACGTGACTTGTACACTTACTTGTGTTGCCGACAAAATTGGCTAGACTACGAGTCACGAATCACAGCTCATGGGATTTTCAGTCTGCTCTTTGCCTCTCCCAATCCACTCCATATCGACCTTTTTCTATGGAAACACTCCTTTCATATTCCAAAATGTTCAGGCGCGGGGGAGCAAGGGAGGGGCGGGCCCCCCCTATGCAGCTACAGCAAGGAGGGGCCTGACCGGGGGTGACACCGAGCCTGACCCTAAGGGTTTCCCCCAGGTTAGTCCCGTTTTCGCCAGGCCGGCTTTCCCGGAAACTGCTTCCCAACAGGCTCGAATGTTCGAAGAAACGTCTTGTGACAGGTAGTGCAGCTCAATTTTTCATTAAGGGCGCCTGGAGGCGCGTCCCGAATGAATGATTCGAATCCTAAATTCAATGTATTTTAATTAATTGAATTTAATTGTATTTAATGTTGTGTTATTTTAAATCGATTTATTCCTTTCCATTTACGGTAATTAAATTAATGTGATTTGAATGCATGTCATTTCTTTAAATTGTATCAATTCGAATAGGATTAAATTCGAACGGTGCCTGGAGGCTTTAAATTAATTGAATTCCAATGAATCGATTGATGATTTAGCATTGTTAACTATAAAGTGACGAAAAGAGAGATTTTGAAGGGTTGTTGATTTTTAAGCAGTTTGTGTCATGTAACGAAATGCATGTATGTAGATTGACTTTTTTTTAAAGAATTTGATGCAAGAAAAATGAGGCCAATCAGGTGTCTGGTTGATTTTACGGAATCTGTACAAGGTATTGCATGTTTCGGCCCAGCCCAGACGTGAACGGTATGTCCCGTCTTCCTGAACGGGTTTTTGGCCAGCGGCAGGTGGCGTGGCTTGCCCCTGCCCCCGCCAGTGCCCCCGCCCGGTGGCCCCCGCCCCCGCCCCTGCCCCCGGCCCCGGCCCCGGCCCCGGCCCTGCCCCCGCCCCTGCCCGGTGGCCCCCCGCCCCTGCCCCACGCACGGCCCTGAGGTGGGGTCCGAGGGCTAAGTATAACACAAGTGCCCTAGGGGATTGTTTCGTCCATTATGATGCGTACATGTTGCGCCTTGGTTTTCTGACGACTATTCTGTTCCCAATCCTATGTATACGCACATGTTTAAGTGGTTCAAATTTGAAATGTTAGCTCAAAACACCCTGAAATCAAATTGTTAACCGTTAATTGTAGCTTTTTTGGCCCAACCTGAGCTCCTTTTCGTGAATTGCGATGCTCATATGTGCTCTGGTGAGAATTTGTCCGGCATAAATAAGTCTTAAAAAAAAAAAAAAACGCCTGGATGGGTGTGGTGTTAAGGGGACCCTCCCGTACGCCGCAGCTGGGGAAAGTCACCATGGCAGACATAGTAAGTGTCACCCTCCAGGCGGGAGGGACTCCTTCATGCGACGTGTGGCAAGAATGCTGGTACAGGAGGCGGTAGATTCTCTGTGCAGCTTAGAGATGAGTTTGTCTACGTGTTCGCGACTGATCCCTAAGGTGGAGAGATTGGTAATAGTTGGGATTGGTATGGTACCAGTGGTACCTATGGTGAAGACTAGGTAGTGTACAAGGAATCCTTGTTGTTGAAGGATCCGTTGGAGCTCCTTATGCTGAACGCTCTTTTCCTGGAATTTGATTTGGTGGTTAGTGTCTGAGCAGTAGCCCAGTTCAACTAGGTAGGCTTTTCTTGGTTTGGATTTGTCGTCAATTAAGAGGAGATCAGGCCTGTATTTATCCATGTGGCTTGGGGAAGATCAGGGGGTTTGAGGGTGGTTGGGGGTCTCGTGGGAATGTCGGAGGTCGCTTCACAAGTGCCTGCATCCATGTACATGGGGAGAGCCCCCAGAGCTCCTTTGGCTACTGCCTTTTGGATGAGTTGGACCGCCTTATTATGTCTGTTAATATACATTCCTTTGAAGACAGGGTGGCTGCATCCAGCAAGAATATGGCCAGCTCCGTCCTGTGCTTTGCGACAAAGAGGGCAGTTATCATCAGAGGGGGGGCTAGTGCTAGTACCATAGGGGCGTTTGTATCTGTACGCCAATTTCCTAGTCCATAAGCGTCCCCATCGAGCCTTGTGGATTTGTATTTTTTGCCACCATTTCATGTCGGTGGATTGCCAGAAACGATTACTAGCCTGAGGGAGGAGGAAGGGGTTGGCTTGCTCCCACATGGAGGAGTATATGCCCGTGGTGTTGGCATGCCCGGTGTGCAGGGGGGTGGGGAGGTTAGCCTTGATACCCTTGGGGAGATTGTTGGCCGGGTGCCGGGGGGGCTGGTCCCCATTAATAGATTTGGGGGGCTGGACAGACGGCCAATGCATATTGAGGTGCGCATGTTCCCCTGTTTTAACTGGCCCAATTACATTGTATCCTGTCGTCGAAATAAGTCTTATAATTCATCAAAAATATAGAATGTTTAACTTTTTTGATGTTTTTCATAAAACCTGAAAATGTGGTTGGTGACACACGGACGAACAGACGGACGAACGAACGAACGGACGGACATTTTAATGGGGCTAATCCCTCTTCAAAAAATCTGGAGATTTTTTTCATTCGGGTACGTACGGCAGTTCCGATTGAACCCAGAGGAGCCCAGTTGCCCACAGGAAGTTGTTTTCCTGTGGAGTCAACTCTGGCTACTTCGGTGGCCCCAGGTGAGAAATGTCTCGAGATACTGTACGACAGGCGAGAGGCTTTTCTAGGGGTCAGTTCATCAGTGCCTATTTCGCATCATGGTTTCGCAGGTCCCTTTTGCCTATTTGGCTACCCCTAGACTGCAACAACATACACAAAAGGCCAATAAAAAGCGTTTTTGAATAATTAGTTTTTACGAGAATTTTCGCTTCAAAGGGTTGGTCTCCCCACACTAGCCCTAGACCGGAAGGATATGTAATCTGGCGGCGCCTTTTCTACTCGGAACGAAGGAGTAGGCGCCCTTAGGCGGGAGGTATGTATGTATGTTACAGTCTGGGGCTAAACCAAATATGATAAAGGGACTTGCCCAACTGTGATAGGAAGGGATAAAAAAAGCATTGATGAACTAAAGCCCAAACAATCGCTTCACCGAAGGGGGGCCTGAGTTCGTGCAACAGTGATAATTTGATCATACAATATAATCATATTTTTTATTACATGTTATTATATTATTTCAATCATCTCACCTGAGATGACAATTTAATTGTGAGATTCGTATCGCATTTTTAATCAATTGGGAGTTGATGTATAGACACAATCAGGCCAGTTTGTGCCCAAGATTACAAGGGTGGCCACTGGTGAAGCATGTTCGCCCAAGTCCCAAGACAACCGAAAAGAAGGATGCGCTTTCGTTGCCCATGACCTTGGCAAGTCGTTAGCCTCTTTCAGTGATATACATTGGTCTAGTGGTAGACTAAATCACTTTAAGAATGATGACTCCCCCTTCGGTCGCTCTTGGCGTTGCAGGTCGTCGTCAACCGCGATGGCAGCTTGTCCAGTTGAGGTAGGAGACCGCTCCCCACCCGCGTACGACGGGCTCCCTTAACACCACGCCCCATCAGGCGTTATCATTACCTTTGGCAAGTCGTTATCTGTCTGCGTAGAGACCTGGGCATGTCTATAAGCGGTCTGACATTGAACCCTGCTACACTCCCCCGTATCGTGGCTATTGCACGGGGGGAAGAGTTGTATTCTGCAGACGGTTAGATGCCAACATTGCCGGCGTATAGAACCTTCAAACAATTATTCTTCCTCTCAGTTCCCCATGATGCAGACTATTGCATATGCAAAATACTTAGGGCCTGGTACCTTGACCAAAGGCGAGCATGATACCATAGGATATCATACAAACTGTATCGCATGATATTGTACATAAATGGGAACTTTAGCCTAGCCAGACATCATATGATATCATATTACCGTTTCCTAAAAAGACTGCATATGATTACATGAAGCAAGGCTGCATATGATCTAGGCAATACCGCCCCACCCTTTGGCTGAGCCCCCCCTCCCCCCCCCCCCCCCCCCCCCTTTCGGCTGAGCATTCATGGGGGGTATTAAGCACTGCACTGCATGTATGCAAATACTGCATACATACCAACTAATTATATGAACTAGATGTCCCCCCCCCCCCCCCGCCCCTAGGTTGATCCTTCATTGGGGGGCGGTACGTACTGCATCTGGACAAGTACTGTATGCGGTATATACTAATATACTAATATACTGCATATAAACAAGCACTGCATGAACGTGATGGGCATGAGGTGAAATGTACCACACAAGCCTGACACAAGGTGCATTTTATGTGTTTGTGGACTGCATTCTAGAACGGTGCAATGTACCGTTAAATCTGCAGCCCGGAGGTTGGCCCCAGTGCAAGCAAACGGGCTGGCCCCCTTAACCTCAAGCCTCGTTATAAGACATACTATTTATTTTTTCATCTATCTGCAGCCCCTTGAGATTGCAATCTGCGCTCAGGAGTGATGTAGCAGAGTTCATATTACCAATGTTCACGTTAAAACTTAGGTCACTTAGGTACTTAGGTACTTAGGTTATGGTTAGGTTAGGCTAGGTTCATTTAGGTAGAGTTCATATTACCAATGTTAGGTTCATTAGGCAGAGTTCATATTAACAGTGTTCACGTTAAAAAATAGGTACTTAGGTTACCTAGGTACCTAGGTACTTAGGTTAGGTACTTACCCTTAGGTACTTCAGTTAATTTAGGTACCTAGGTACTTACCCTTAGGTACTTAGGTTACCTAGGTACTTAGTTTAGGTACTTACCCTTAGGTACTTAGGGTACCTAGGTACTTAGGTTAGGTACTTACCCTTAGGTACTTAGGTTACCTAGGTACCTAGGTACTTAGGTTAGGTACTTACCCTTAGGTACTTCAGTTAATTTAGGTTAGGTTAGGTTAGGTTAGGTACCTAATGACTTAGGTACTAAGGTTCAGTCAAAACGCCATAGCAGTCTGTCTGTATGTGTGTAAGCTGAAAGGATCTTGCATAGAGTGCTATCGGTATACATGGTACACGGTATACAGTACCGTATGGAATGTCTGGTATACAGTGCAGTACGGTATACTGTATACAGCGCAGTACGGTATACTATATACAGCGCAGTACGGTATACTATGTACAGTGCAGTACGGTATACTACATACAGTGCAGTACGGTATACTATATACAGTGCAGTACGGTATACTATATACAGTGCAGTACGGTATACCATATACAGTGTAGTACAGTATACTATATACAGTGCAGTACGGTATAATGTATAGAATACAGTATACATGGTATATGGTATAGAAGGTTCATATGGAAGTCAATGAAGATTCATGTGGAAGCATACCACACCCTCACAGTCAACTCTAGCAGCACGAGCCTCTGGTCTATCAGGAGATCGATCTCCCTGGAGGTGTACAAGCTAACAGCCCCCCACAGTCAAATACCGTACTGCCAGAGCTGCGGAGCAAGCATCTCTAGCAGCATGAGTCTCTGGTCAATCAATCGCCCGTGGGGTGTGCAATGTAACGGATTAGAATCGTTACACCATGGCGACATTCGGCAAAGGGGTTCATATGATGTCCGAGTACTCATTCTCTAGTACATATACCGAGCCATACCGTTACATGCAACCTCACAGCCCCCCCCCCCCCCCCCCCCCCCATCAAATACTGTCACTGTTTTTGCTTTTAAAGTTGCCTTGCCATTCCGTCGCTGCATGGCGATGCATGGGTCCGGCTAAGCTTGTCAGAAAAGCCCCCACGAACGCAGGGCAGCCTGTCGCGCTGGAGTCCCACCAAGTAGCTAAATTTGTAACACGACGCATGCAAAAGACACTAAATACCGTACTGCAAGAGCTGCTGGACAATCATATCTCAGCAGCACAAGCCCCTAGTTATTTAATCAGGAGGGCAATCACCCAGGTGGTGTGCAACCTCACAGCCCCCCACAGTCAAACACCCGCATGCCAGAGCTGCGGAACAATCATGTCTAGCAGCACAAGCCTCTAATTCGCTGTTCAGGAGGGCAATCATCCAGGTGGTGTGCAACCTCACAGCCCCCCAAAGTCAAACACCCGCCTGCAAGAGCTGTGGAACAAGCATCTCTAGCAGCACGAGCCTCTAGTTAATTAAGCAGGAGAGCAATCACCCAGGAGGTGTGCAACCTCACAGCCCCCCTAAGTCAAACACCCGCCTGCAAGAGCTGCGGAAGAATCATCTCTATCAGCACGAGCTTCTAGTTAATTAAGCAAGAGGGCAATCACCCAGGTGTTGTGCAACCTCACAGCCCCCCAAAGTCAAACACCCGCCTGCAAGAGCTGTGGAACAAGCATCTCTAGCAGCACGAGCTTCTAATTAATTAAGCAAGAGGGCAATCACCCAGGTGGTGTGCAACCTCACAGCCTCCCACAGTCAAACACCCGCCTGCAAGAGCTATGGAAGAATCATCTCTAGCAGCATGAGCTTCTAGTTAATTAAGCAGGAGAGCAATCAACCAGGTGGTGTGCAACCTCACAGTCCCCCAAAGTCAAACACCCGCCTGCAAGAGCTATGGAAGAATCATCTCTAGCAGCACGAGCTTCTAGTTAATTAAGCAAGAGGGCGATCACCCAGGTGGTGTGCAACCTCACAGCCTCCCAAAGCCAAACACCCGCCTGCAAGAGCTATGGAATAATCATCTCTAGCAGCACGAGCTTCTAGTTAATTAAGCAAGAGGGCAATCACCCAGGTGGTGTGCAACCTCACAGCCTCCCACAGTCAAACACCCGCCTGCAAGAGCTATGGAAGAATCATCTCTAGCAGCACGAGCTTCTAGTTAATTAAGCAAGAGGGCAATCACCCAGGTGGTGTGCAACCTCACAGCCTCCCACAGTCAACCACCCGCCTGCAAGAGCTATGGAATAATCATCTCTAGCAGCACGAGCTTCTAGTTAATTAAGCAAGAGGGCAATCACCCAGGTGGTGTGCAACCTCACAGCCTCCCAAAGTCAAACACCCGCCTGTAAGAGCTGCGGAATAATCATCTCTAGCAGCATGCGTTGGAGCGCAGTATCAAATATAGCGGACAAATATTGAAGGTTTAGGGTGAAGGGTTTAGGGTTTTTATACAATTAAATAGGACAATAATATTGACGATGATAGTATAATATTATTGCCATATTATTTGGATCATAACAGTATCTCACAATGAATACAATGAATGCATTTTATTGATCTCATTGATCACAATGAGATACGGTAGGAGGTTATTGTCAAATTCTATGCAGCGTCGCCTGCGACGCTAAAAATGGCGGAGAGTGATCGCGAGGGAGCGACAGGTGGTAACAGAAGCGAGTTAGTTACGAGACATCATCAGCATCAGCATCAGCATCAATGCAACCCGAGTCTCTTTCGCAGTCAACCCAAGTGCGTCAGGCCACTGCAAGGGCCTGGGCGGGTATTACCGATGCAATCAAAATAGCAGCCTGTGCATGCCATTGCATCATGGTACAAGGTGTGTATGGGTTTATGTATGTGGTGGTTGTGGTGGTTGTGGTGGGCAGCATGGCCATTGCATCAGGGGGTCTTACCGCTGCAATCAAAACAGCAGCCTGCGCATGCCTTTGCTGTCATTGCCAGTGCTACTGACTTCACAGGCACGTGCACTGTTACAGGCACTGCTCCCATTGCAATCCGATGCAATGTCCATTGCAATTCATTGTAATCCGAGTCACTTTCGCAGTGACCACAAGTGCATCAGGGCACTGCAGGGGCCTGGGCAGGTATTCACGCTGCAATCAAAGCAGCAGCCTGCACATGCCAATGCTGTCATTGCAATTGCAACTGGCTTTACAGGCACGTGCACTGTTACAGGCACTGCTCCCATTGCAATCCGATGCAATGTCCATTGCAATTCATTGTAATCCGAGTCACTTTCGCAGTGACCACAAGTGCATCAGGGCACTGCAGGGGCCTGGGCAGGTATTACCGCTGCAATCAAAGCAGCAGCCTGCACATGCCAATGCTGTCATTGCAATTGCAACTGGCTTTACAGGCACGTGCACTGTTACAGGCACTGCTCCCATTGCAATCCGATGCAATGTCCATTGCAATTCATTGTAATCCGAGTCACTTTCGCAGTGACCACAAGTGCATCAGGGCACTGCAGGGGCCTGGGCAGGTATTACCGCTGCAATCAAAGCAGCAGCCTGCACATGCCAATGCTGTCATTGCAATTGCAACTGGCTTTACAGGCACGTGCACTGTTACAGGCACTGCTCCCATTGCAATCCGATGCAATGTCCATTGCAATTCATTGTAATCCGAGTCACTTTCGCAGTGACCACAAGTGCGTCAGGGCACTGCAGGGGCCTGGGCAGGTATTACCGCTGCAATCAAAGCAGCAGCCTGCACATGCCAATGCTGTCATTGCAATTGCTACTGGCTTTACAGGCACCTGCGCTGTTACAGGCACTGCTCCCATTGCAATCCGATGCAATGTCCATTGCAATCCATTGTAATCCGAGTCACTTTCGCAGTGACCACAAGTGCATCAGGGCACTGCAGGGGCCTGGGCAGGTATTCACGCTGCAATCAAAACAGCAGCCTGCACATGCCAAAGCTGTCATTGCAATTGCTACTGGCTTTACAGGCACCTGCGGTGTAACAGGCACTGTTCCCATTGCAATCCGATGCAATGTCCATTGCAATTCATTGTAATCCGAGTCACTTTCGGAGTGACCACAAGTGCGTCAGGGCACTGCAGGGGCCTGGGCAGGTATTCACGCTGCAATCAAAACAGTAACCTGCGCATGCCATTGTCGCCGTTGCTATTGCTAATGGCTTCACAGGCACCTGCGCTGTTACAGGCACTGCTCCCATTGCAATCCGAGTCGCTTTCGCAGTCAACATAAGAGCGCCAGGGCAGTGCAGGGGCCTGGGCGGGTATTACCGCTGCAATCAAAACAGCATCCTGCGGATGCCAATGCTGCTATTGCCATTGCTACTGGCCTTACAGGCACCTGCGCTGTTACAGGCACTGCTCCCATTGCAATCTGAGTCGCTTTCGCAATCAACACAAGCGCCCAGGCCACTGCAGTGCCCTGATGCACAGACAGAGTCGAAGGAGCAGATTTGACCATAGCCTTTGTTGGGGATGCACAGGAAGCTGACACTGCTGCTCCGACCAGTGAGGCCGTTGTCACACAGACGGGTGTTGCCGCTGCAATCGGAATCTCTCTGGCATTCAACGCAGAAGCCTAGAGGAGCCCCCCTGCAGACGAGTTTGCCCAGGCAGGCAGAATCATCAGAGCAGCTGCCACCAAATGTTTTATTTCTCCCACCAGGACCACCGTCATCATCTTCGTGTATAAACACCTCCAGCTCGTCAAAGCAGGCGCTGGCGTTCATGGCCTCGAGCATCACGCCTGCAATGGAAGCAGGGTTGTTTCAAGGAAAGTAAGCACTGTCTTTAGGTTGCAAGGTGGTGCTCCTAGTAGCCTTGGGGGGTCTACAAGCAGCTTTTTTGCCCCAGAAAGCAGAACCAACGGGCTCGGATATAGTACTGCCAAAACACCTAGGTACATAATGTAGCACTTGTGCTACTTGTGGCACCTAAAAGAAAACTCTGAATGGAAGAAGGGGGAAGGTGTTCAGCACTTTGTTTTTCGGCACATGGGTTGAGACGGTTGAAGTTGAGGATGTGTAGGGTTTAGGTGGTTTAGTTATGGATGGTAAAGGTTTAGGTGGTTTAGGTTTGGTTTAGGTCTAGGTGTTATAGGTCTGGTTAAGGTGTGGGTGGTATAGGGTTTAGGTGGTTCAGACCAGCTTCCCCCTACCTGTGATTGACCCCGAGTTCTCGGACAGCTGGAAAAGGGCACGACCAGCAGTGCGTGAACCAGCAGCAAGAACTCCGATCTGGACCCACGAAGCATCGAGGACTTGCTCCACAGAAGTGCTGCGGATGAGGTCAGAACTGCGAGTGACGAAGACCCTGACGTCACCTGTGACTCGGTCTGAAAACTGCCCCAGTGCGTCCCGGCCAATTGCAATACCGCTGATCGTATCAGGCAGCAGTCGAGGATTGTCGAAGACAATGCCAGCAACGTGTCGATCCATCACAGGAGCACCAGGGATCCAGCTATTGTTGTCACCGAACAGGCCATCATTGATGTTGCTGACGCAGCGCGTGCCCGAACCGGGGGAGTCCACCCAACTAAGAAATGGTCCTGCACTTGTGCAGCCGCCAACAAGGCTTCCGCTTCCGAAGGTTTTGCCCATGGGAGCGATGTTCATACCCAGAGGCACGCAACGCTGGATGAGAGATTCGTCGGAGGCTAATTGAAAGTCTCGTGGCAAGCCGGCCAATGTACCGACTTGGGGGCAATCTGGCGAATACGCCGAAAAGCTTGGCTGCGTGTTCGGGAGGACAAGGGAAATCAGTTTTTGTTCAGGGTGTACGTATGTGTGTATACAAATATGTTGCTGACCAGGCCCTGAGGGGTAGACACGTTCACTCCACTGTCCACACTCATGTCCACACCAAACAGGCTGCAGGGATATCCTATGCGCTTTTCATGTGTCCAATCATTGGCCTATCTAGGTGTCATGTAATTTGTGGTGTCATGTAATATGTGCCTGTCATGTGTCCAATCTCTGGCCCGGCTGAGGTGTCATGTAATTTGTGGTGTTATGCAATATGTGCCTGTCATGTAATATGTGCCTGTCATGTGTCCAATCACTGGCCTATCTAGGTGTCATGTAATTTGTGGTGTCATGTAATATGTGCCTGTCATGTGTCCAATCACTGGCCTATCTAGGTGTCATGTAATATGTGCCTGTCATGTGTCCAATCACTGGCCTATCTAGGTGTCATGTCATTTGTGGTGTTATATAATATGTGTCTGTCATGTGTCCAATCACTGGCCTATCTAGGTGTCATGTAATTTGTGGTGTCATGCAATATGTGCCTGTCATGTGTCCAATCACTGGCCTATCTAGGTGTCATGTAATTTTTGGTGTTATGTAATATGTGCCTGTCATGTGTCCAATCACTGGCCTATCTAGGTGTCATGTCATTTGTGGTGTTATGTAATATGTGCCTGTCATGTGTCCAATCACTGGCCTATCTAGGTGTCATGTCATTTGTGGTGTCATGTAATATGTGCCTGTCATGTGTCCAATCACTGGCCTATCTAGGTGTCATGTAATTTGTGGTGTCATGTAATATGCGTCTGTCATGTGTCCAATCACTGGCCTATCTAGGTGTCATGTAATCCCTTCACTCACATGTATGTTTGTCACAGTCCAGGGGGTAGCCAAATAGGCTGCAGGGATATCCCATGTGCCTGTCATGTGCCCAATCACTGGCCTGTCTATGGAGGTGTCATGTTATCCATTCACTCGCATGTATGTTTGTCACAGTCCAGGGGTAGCTAAATAGGCTAAGGGGACTTGCCCCCCCTCAAACCATCAATATTAAGTGTAGACTCCCAGTTTCAGTTCATCGATGCTTTTTCTTTTAAGTCCTTCCTATCACAGTTGGGCAAGTCCCTTTCTACTATTTGGCCTACCCCTGGACTGTAACATAAATAAATACAGACAGACAGACAGACAGACAGACAGACAGACAGACAGACAGACAGACAGACTCCCAGGAGAGGTTAACTGAATAAAGCAGTTGATGAATTAGTCCCAGATTTTGCAGACATCCAGCACTAACCGTACGACCAGGAAAGCATGCAGTACAAATCCTACAATGATTAAGAAATGATGCTGACTCTGCTGCTGCTGATGATGACAGTGATCATTAGAGATTGAAGCTCCAAGATTGGTTGCTTACTTATTTACCGCCCATGCAAGATTGGTTACTTATTTAACGTCCAGGCAAGATTGGTTGCTTACTTATTTACCGCCCATGCAAGATTGGTTACTTATTTAACGTCCAGGCAAGATTGGTTGCTTACTTGTTTACCGCCCATGCAAGATTGGTTACTTATTTAACGTCCAGGCAAGATTGGTTGCTTACTTATTTACCGCCCATGCAAGATTGGTTACTTATTTAATGTCCAGGCAAGATTGGTTGGTTACTTATTTACCGCCCATGCAAGATTGGTTACTTATTTAACGTCTAGGTAAGATTGGTTGCTTACACATTTACCGCCCATGCAAGATTGGTTACTTATTTAACGTCTAGGCAAGATTGGTTGCTTACTTATTTTACGCCCAGGCAGAAACCCAAAGCATGGGAGCTGGGGTGGGCATGTGTGTGGGTGGCCTGAAGGGAGGTTCGGGTTAGCTGTGGTATATTGCAGGTGTGAGGCTAAGTGCGAAGGTGTATGAAAGTATGAGGGGTGAGCCCCGGGTTTTTAGTTGTGAATGGCTGTGAAAGGAAATTCACCCCAGGAGGTGGCTCTCCCGACACAAACCAGCGACACAGAGGATTCAGTTCAAATTCAGTTGCCAGTCTGTACTTACATAATCAAGTCGGGCTGTCAACAGGGTGGTGGCGCCAGCTTGATAAGCATACTACAGGACAAATATGAGATTGGGGTTAGAAGGGGGTTGGTGGTGAGGTGGGTGGTGGTAGGAGGGAGGGATTTGGTGGTGAGGAGGGATTGAGTGAAGCGGTGGGTGGTGGTAGGAGGGATGGATTTGGTGGTGGGGAGGGATTTGGTGGTGAGGAGGGATTGAGTGAAGCGGTGGGTGGTGGTAAGAGGGATGGATTTGGTGGTGAGGAGGTATTGAGTGAAGCGGTGGGTGGTGGTAGGAGGGATGTATTTGGTGGTGGGGATGTATTTGGTGGTGAGAAGGGATTGAGTGAAGCGGTGGGTGGTGGTGAGAGGGATGGATTTGGTGGTGGGGAGGAATTTGGTGGTGAGGAGGGATTGAGTGAAGCGGTGGGTGGTGGTAAGAGGGATGGATTTGGTGGTGGGGATGGATTTTGTGGTGAGGAGGGATTGAGTGAAGCGGTGGGGTGTGGTACGCAGGGCTTGATGTGGTGGTGGGCTGGCGTTTGTGGGTGAAGGAGGGCTGGAGTGAGCTGGGGGGTGGGGGGGAGGCGAATGGAATGTGTGGTGGGGAGGGATTGTGGTGCGGCGGGATTGCTGCAAGCGGTGGTTTGGTCATCTGCGGCATTTGTGGTGCAGGAGGTCTGGCGTGCCAGCGGGTTGTGGTTAGAGGGCTGGCTTGTGGGGGGCGGTTGGTAGAGTGGCGCGATATGAGTTCCGGGGCGGGATGGTGTTCGCGGGCTGGCTTGGGCGGGTGCCAGCGTCTGGCGGGCTACCATGCGCGGAGTGAGGGTGCTGCCGTGGGCCATGCCATTCGGAGGCTGGCGGGCTGGCCGGGGGGGTCGCTGCGTCCTGACTACTGTCTAGTGGGGCGTGGTCTTCCGTGAGCCTCGTCCGCCGGTGGGGCAGTGGTCTCCTACACCCTAACCTGGACAAGCTACCATCGCGGTAGACGACGACCTGCACCGCCAAGAGCGACCGAAGGGGGAGTCGAACCCCCGACTCTTCATTCTTTAGCGATCTGGTCTTCCACTAGACCATTGTAAATCACTTAAAGAGGCTAGGGGTGGGTTTGTTCACTGTCCAAGGGGTATGGGTGGGTATGTTCACTGTCCAAGGGGTATGGGTGGGTATGTTCACTGTCCAAGGGGTATGGGTGGGTATGTTCACTGTCCAAGGGGTAGCCAAGTAGGCTGATGGAATTTGCCCACATACAATATCCATCATACAATATCCATCTTACAATACCCATTGTACAACCTCATACTTGACATCCATAACACTCATCTACGCCCACATCCACACACCCATTACATGCCGTACTACACAACCCCTAACCCTCATGCACCTTGCCCGCATCCATGCACCCGGTACATGCCACATACAATATCCATCGTACAATATCGTATCTGACAACCCTAACCTTAGTTTACGCTGCCCGCATCTCACCCACCCCTCCCACATCCAAAACCCCAGAACCATTAGGGCCTCAAACCCTACATAAAATACAATTTGTCTTCCTACATCGAAATTCTCATGGTAGAGCCCACTTCCCCCCCCTCCCACCCCCACCCACCCACCCAACCCCCAACCCCTAACACCATCCACTCACCCGGCACATGCCGCACATGCCCATGGAGCCCTCAGGTATCATCTCGATTAGAATCCCCACTCCACCCCGCCCATATCTCCCCCACCCAACCCAACACCATCCACATCCACTCATCCGATACATGCCGCACATGCCCATGGAGCTCTCAGGCATCATCTCGATTATACCCCCCCCCATCCCACCACCCACCCAACTGCCACCACCAAGCACCATCCACTCACCCAGTACATGCCGCACATGCCCATTGAGCCCTCAGGCATCATCTCGATGATAATCCCCCCCCACCCACCCACCCACCCACCCATACCCCCACCCCACCCCACCCCCAACCCCCAACACCACCCATGCACCCGGTACTTGCCGCAAATGCCCATGGAGCCCTCAGGCATCATCTCGATTATAATGCCCCCCCCACCCCCCACCCACCCACCCATACCCCCACCCCACCCCACCCCCAACCCCCAACACCACCCATGCACCCGGTACTTGCCGCAAATGCCCATGGAGCCCTCAGGCATCATCTCGATTATAATCCCCCACCCACCCACCCACCCACCCATACCCCCACCCCACCCCACCCCCAACCCCCAACACCACCCATGCACCCGGTACATGCCGCAAATGCCCATGGAGCCCTCAGGCATCATCTCGATTATAAACTCCCTCCCATTCCACCCATACCCCACCCACCCATACCCCACCCACCCCACCCAATACCCACCCCACCCCACATCCACTCACCCGATACATGCCCATGGAGTCCTCAGGCGTCATCTGGATCAGAATATCCCCATTGTCACCCCATGTGGGGCCGAACGAGTTCCTGGCTATCCAATAGCCTTGAGGCATAAGAATGCTCCTTGAGGGCTGGATGCTGTAGCCCTGCATGAGTGTGGTCAAGGGCTTGGGTTGGGTTGGGCTGGGTTGGGTCGGGTCGGGTTGGATAGGGTTGGTTGGCTGGATGCTGTAGCCCTGCATGAGTGTGGTCAAGGGGTTGGGTCGGATTGGGCTGGGTTGGGTCTGGTCGGGTTGGATGGGGTTGGATGGCTGGATGCCGTAGCCCTGCATGAGTGAGGGCAAGGGGTTGGGTCGGGTTGGATGGGGTTGGATGGCTGGATGCTGTAGCCCTGCATGAGTGAGGGCAAGGGGTTGGGTCGGGTTGGATGGGGTTGGATGGCTGGATGCTGTAGCCCTGCATGCGTGAGGGCAAGGGGTTGGGTCGGGTTGGATGGGGTTGGATGGCTGGATGCTGTAGCCCTGCATGAGTGAGGGCAAGGGGTTGGGTCGGGTTGGATGGGGTTGGATGGCTGGATGCTGTAGCCCTGCATGAGTGTGGTCAAGGGGTTGGGTCGGATTGGGCTGGGTTGGGTCTGGTTGGGTTGGATGGGGTTGGATGGCTGGATGCTGTAGCCCTGCATAAGTGCGGTCAAGGGGTTGGGTCGGATTGGGCTGGTTGGGTTGGGTCGGGTTGGATGGGGTTGATGGCTGGATGCCGTAGCCCTGCATGAGTGAGGGCAAGGGGTTGGGTCGGGTTGGATGGGGTTGGATGGCTGGATGCCGTAGCCCTGCATGAGTGAGGGCAAGGGGTTGGGTCGGGTTGGATGGGGTTGGATGGCTGGATGCTGTAGCCCTGCATGAGTGAGGGCAAGGGGTTGGGTCGGGTTGGATGGGGTTGGATGGCTGGATGCTGTAGCCCTGCATGAGTGAGGGCAAGGGGTTGGGTCGGGTTGGATGGGGTTGGATGGCTGGATGCTGAAGCCCTGCATGAGTGAGGGCAAGGAGGGAAGGAGGGTACGTGCTGAATGTTCCAAGTAGAGTGCTATTAAATTCAATTCAGTTCAATTCAATTCAATTCAATTCAATTCAATTACATTAAATTTAAATCAAGTGCGCTTCACTGTGGAGTTTCATGTGGAGTGCAGTTCAATAGAAGTCCGGTTCATTGTGGAGTTTCATGTTGTAGCCCTGAAGGAGTGAAAGCAAGGGACTGTGTGTGTGTGTGCTTGCGTGTGTGCGAGGGGGAAAGGGAGGGGGTGGGAGGTTAGTGCTAAATATGTTTTGATATGGAGTTTGATGTGAAGTGTGGTTTAACAGAAGCGTGGTTCATTGTGGATTTTCATGCTATAGCCCTGAAGGAGTGAAGGCAAGGGAATGTGTGTGTGTGCGTGTGTGCGAGCGAGCGAGGGGGAAAGGGAGGGGGTGAGAGGTAATTGCTGAATGTGCTTTGATATGGAGTTTGATGTGAAGTGTGGTTCAATAGAAGCGTGGTTCATTGTGGATTTTCATGCTATAGCCCTGAACGAGTGAGGGTAAGGGAAGGTGTTTGTGTGTGTGTGTGTGTGAGTGCGTGAGAGGGGGAAGGGAGGGGGTGGGAGGGTAAGTGCTGAATGTGCTTTGATGTGGAGTGTGGTTAAATATAAGTGCGGTTCACTGTGGAGTTTCATGCTGCAGCCTGCACGAGTGAGGGCAAGGGAAGGTTTGTGTGTGCGTGGGGTGGGGTGGGGTGGGGGGATCCCTGATCTTGGGTTTAATCAGAAATTTATTTTCTGCTACCTATCCCGATCGCTCCCTCAGAACCCGCTTGGTTGAAATGTAATGTACCCATGAAGCTACCAGGAAACCCACTTTCTGATTGAACAGAAATCTTGTCCAATCTCTGGTTCAAAATCCAGGATTCAAAATCTCGGATCCAAAAATCCATGGTTCAAAAACCCATGGTCAAAATCTTGGGTCCAAAATCCATGGTTCAAAAATCCATGGTTAAAACATCGCTGGCTCAAGGCAACACCTACCACAATCGTGACTATGTGATTCAGTTCGAAAGGTGAGCACACAGAGCTCTTATATATTCCCCCGGCATACAGCTGGAAGTTGGACCCCGAAGCATCGATAAAGACACTGACAGGACCGGTTTGGAGAGCCTGCACACACGATTAGAAGGAGGCGATTGAGATTGAAAGGTGGGCAGATTTAGAGGTTTGATATAGACATATATGCCTCCGGCACATAGCTGGAAGTCGGGACCAAGTTTAGGGATTTAAACCCCTTAACCCCAAACCCTAAAAAACCAAACATATGAAACGTAGCTGAACATGTGGACTTCTGCCTTGAAGTGCTGCCCTGGTCCGGGGCATGTCTTGAAACTGTCTACACCTGTGTGATGATAAGTGTTACTCAGGAGTGTGGTGTTGTAATGCTTACACAACCCAAGTTTAATCTGCCTGCCCTGGTCCGGGGCATGTCTTGAAGTGCTGCCCTGCTCCGGGACATGTCTTGAAACTGTCTGGACCTGCGAGACGATAAGCGTTACTCAGGAGAGTGGTGTTGTAATGCTTACACAATCCAAGTTTAATCTGCCTGCCTTGGTCCGGGGCATGTCTTGAAGTGCTGCCCTGCCCCGGGACATGTCTTGAAACTGTCTGGACCTGCGAGATGATAAGCGTTACTCAGGAGAGTGGTGTTGTAATGCTTACACAACCCAAGTTTAATCTGCCTGCCTTGGTCCGGGGCATGTCTTGAAGTGCTGCCCTGCCCCGGGACATGTCTTGAAACTGTCTGGACCTGCGAGATGATAAGCGTTACTCAGGAGAGTGGTGTTGTAATGCTTACACAACCCAAGTTTAATCTGCCTGCCCTGGTCCGGGGCATGTCTTGAAGTGCTGCCCTGCTCCGGGACATGTCTTGAAACTGTCTGGACCTGCGAGACGATAAGCGTTACTCAGGAGAGTGGTGTTGTAATGCTTACACAACCCAAGTTTAATCTGCCTGCCCTGGTCCGGGGCATGTCTTGAAGTGCTGCCCTGCTCCGGGACATGTCTTGAAACTGTATGGACCTGCGAGATGATAAGTGTTACTCAGGAGAGTGGTGTTGTAATGCTTACACAATCCAAGTTTAATCTGCCTGCCCTGGTCCGGGGCATGTCTTGAAGTGCTGCCCTGCTCCGGGACATGTCTTGAAACTGTCTGGACCTGCGAGACAATAAGCGTTACTCAGGAGAGTGGTGTTGTAATGCTTACACAACCCAAGTTTAATCTGCCTGCCCTGGTCTGGGGCATGTCTTGAAGTGCTGCCCTGCCCCGGGACATGTCTTGAAACTGTATGGACCTGCGAGATGATAAGCGTTACTCAGGAGTGTGGTGTTGTAATGCTTACACAATCCAAGTTTAATCTGCCTGCCCTGGTACAAGGCATGTCTTGAAGTGCTGCCCTGCTCCAGGACATGTCTTGAAACTGTCTGGACCTGCGAGACAATAAGCGTTACGCAGGAGAGTGGTGTTGTAATGCTTACACAACCCAAGTTTAATCTGCCTGCCTTGGTCCGGGGCATGTCTTGAAGTGCTGCCCTGCCCCGGGACATGTCTTGAAACTGTCTGGACCTGCGAGATGATAAGCGTTACGCAGGAGAGTGGTGTTGTAGTGCTTACACAACCCAAGTTTAATCTGCCGGCGTAATTCAGTGCAGCAACAAGGGCCTGGGTTTATTGCTGACAAACAAACAATCATTAGGGCCAGGGTTTATTGCTAATAACAAGGCCAGGGTTTATGGCCAACAAACAAACAAACAAACAAACAAACAAACAAACAAACAAACAAACAAAACAAACAACTACAAATAGAACAAACAAACAACAACAAATAAAACAAACAAACAATCACACAAACAAACAAACAATCACCTGGACAAAGGGGTCACCCTGGGGGTTCCCGCCCCCAATAAGCGGGAGCTCCGCAAAAAACAAGCACTAGTGAACTGATCTCCAACAAATTGTTACCTCCACCAAAAACCAGCACTGATGAACTGAACCTCAACAAATTGTAAACTCCGCCAAATACCAGCACTGTTGAACTGAACCCCAACAAATTGTAAACTCCGCCAAAAACAAGCACTGTTGAACTGATCCCCAACAAATTGTAAACTCCGCCAAATACCAGCACTGTTGAACTGATCCCCAACAGATTGTAAACTCCGCCAAATACCAGCACTGGTGAACTGAACCCCAACAAATTGTAAACTCCGCCCAAAACAAGCACTGGTGAACTGAACCCCAACAAATTGTATACCGACCTCCATGATAGCAAGGGCGCTTGTACCGTCCTCTGGAATGGTCTTTGTTTTCTCAGCTCTCAGGAACTCCCCAAAAATGTAAACTCCGCCAAAAACAAGCATTGATGAACTGAACCCCAACAAATTGTAAACCGACCTCCATGATAGCAAGGGCACTTGTACCATCCTCTGCGATGGTCTTCGTTTTCTCAGCTCTCAGGACCCTCCAGTCAGCCCACGGCCCTGGGTTAGGACCGTCTGTCAAACTCAGTAGTTGAGGGGCGCAGGGCTGTTGCACGCTGCTGTAGGGGTAGGCCATCTCAAGAATGATACCATACACATTTGCTAAGTTGCCCACATCCGAGGGCAAGCCAAAGACACAGCCCTCGCTCTCAAAGATAGTGGACGTGGCAGGGTTGGCGCAGTCAAGGACCTGAGGAAAGTGTGTGTGTGGTGTGTGTGTGTGAGAGAGAGAGTGTGTGTGTGTGTGTGTGTGTGTGTGTGTGTGGTGGTGGTGGTGGTGGTGGGGGGGGGGGGGGGGGGGGCAGCATGGCTATTGCCCCAGGGAACAAGGTTTGTGTATGGTTTTGTGTGTGTGGTGTGTGTGTGTGGTGTGAGGTGGTGGTGGGGGGGGGGGGATCAGGTATGTGTAGGCTGGCCTGAAGAGAAAGTGGAGTGAGAGGGAGGCTGGTAATGGAGTTTGGAATGAGACACAGCCGTTGCTTTTGAAGACAGTGGATGTGGCAGGGTAGGCGCAGATAAGGATGTGAGAAAAGTGTGTGTATGTGTGTGTGTGTGTGTGTGTGTGTGTGTGGGGGGGGGGTATTGGTGGTTGGATCCAGCGCAAGCTAACAGGCTGGTCCACTCAACCTCACGCCTTGTTAGAAGATGTGACATTCATTTATGTATATATTGTGGGGGGTTGTCAGGCCTGTGTTCGATGGCCTGACCAGAGAGTGGGGTCAGAAGGAGATGCGTGATGGAGTGTTGAATGGTACAAACAATTACTGAACAAAGTTACCAGTTGCCTAGATAATGGATGAGGATGAATGAGATATGATGATGATATGATGATGAGGATGATGATGAGAATGATATGATTATGATTCTGCTGAATGATGAATGATGATGATGATTATGGTGGTGGTGACCGATGACGATGATGAGATATGATTATATTATGATGATGATGATGATTGTGGTGGTGATGTGATGGTGATGATGATGTGATGGTGGTGGTGCTGTGCTGTTCTGGTTCTTTTTCTGGTGCTGGTGCTGTGCTGGTTCGTTTTCTGCCTGCTGCTCGTGGCTGGTGGGCTGTGTTGTGCTTCTTCTGCCTGCTGCCTGCTGCCTGCTGCTCTCCTCTCCTTCTGGTGCTTTTGGTGGTGGTGCTGGTTTTGCTTCTGCTGTGCTGCTGGTGGTGGTGCTGGTGCTGGTGCTGGTGCTGGTTCTGGTTCTGTTGCTGGTGCCTGGTTCTGGGGGCCTGGTGTGCTGCTGGCTGCCTGCTGCTCGCCCTGCATGGCTGTGGTGTGGTGGTGCTGCTGCTGCCTGCTGCTGCTGCTATCGTCTCTGCTGCCTGCTGCCCCGCTGCTGCTGCTCGTGCGGCTTGTGCTGCCCGGGCGTCTGCTGGTGGCTGCTGCTGGTTGCGCTGCTTGGGCTGCTGCTTCTTGCCATGCTATTGCTGATGGTGGTTGGTGCATGCTGCCGCCCGCGAGAAGACTATGGTGACGGCCATAGACGACGCAACAATAAGGATGCAGTGATGCCAGTTACCTGTTGCCTGTATTGATGGTTGGACCCAGTGAAAGCAAACAGGCTGGTCCCCTCAACCTCACGCCTCTTAATTAGGCCCACCATGTATTTAGTCATGCCCTGTGGTTGGCCCCAGTGCAAGCAAACAGGCTGGCCCCCTCAAACTCACGCCTCGTAATAAGGGGTACTACTTCTTTCTTTCTTTCTTTCTTTCTTTACCTGTTGCCCCTTGTGGGATGATTTATTTTTCATCCCCCATGTGGGACTTTTTTGCCCCAAGTGGGATTTGTTTTTGCCCCATGTGGGATTGTTTTCGCTCCATGTGGGATTGTTTTTGCTTCATGTGGGATTGTTTTCGCTCCATGTGGGATTGTTTTTGCTCCATGTGGGATTGTTTTTGCTCCATGTGGGATTGTTTTTGCTCCATGCGGGATTGTTTTTGCTCCATGTGGGATTGTTTTTGCTCCATGTGGGATTGTTTTGGCTCCATGTGGGATTGTTTTTGCATCATGCGGGATTGTTTTTGCTCCATGTGGGATTGTTTTGGCTCCATGTGGGATTGTTTTTGCTCCATGTGGGATTGTTTTTGCTCCATGTGGGATTGTTTTTGCTCCATGTGGGATTGTTTTTGCTCCATGTGGGATTGTTTTTGCTCCATGTGGGATTGTTTTGGCTCCATGTGGGATTGTTTTTGCTCCATGTGGGATTGTTTTTTCTCCATGTGGGATTGTTTTTGCATCATGTGGGATTGTTTTTGCATCATGTGGGATTGTTTTTGCTCCATGTGGGATCTTTTTTTCTCCATGCGGGATTGTTTTTGCTCCATGTGGGATTGTTTTTGCTCCATGTGGGATTGTTTTTGCTCCATGTGGGATTGTTTTTGCTCCATGTGGGATTGTTTTTGCTCCATGTGGGATTGTTTTTGCATCATGCGGGATTGTTTTTGCTCCATGTGGGATTTTTTTTTCTCCATGCGGGATTGTTTTTGCTCCATGTGGGATTGTTTTTGCTCCATGTGGGATTGTTTTTGCTCCATGTGGGATTGTTTTTGCATCATGTGGGATTGTTTTTGCATCATGTGGGATTGTTTTTGCTCCATGTGGGATCTTTTTTTCTCCATGCGGGATTGTTTTTGCTCCATGTGGGATTGTTTTTGCTCCATGTGGGATTGTTTTTGCTCCATGTGGGATTGTTTTTGCTCCATGTGGGATTGTTTTTGCTCCATGTGGGATTGTTTTTGCTCCATGTGGGATTGTTTTTGCATCATGCGGGATTGTTTTTGCTCCATGTGGGATTTTGTTTTCTCCATGCGGGATTGTTTTTGCTCCATGTGGGATTGTTTTTGCTCCATGTGGGATTGTTTTTGCTCCATGTGGGATTGTTTTTGCTCCATGTGGGATTGTTTTTGCTCCATGTGGGATTGTTTTTGCTCCATGTGAGATTGTTTTTGCTCCATGTGGGATTGTTTTTGCATCATGCGGGATTGTTTTTGCTCCATGTGGGATTGTTTTTGCTCCATGCGGGATTGTTTTTGCTCCATGTGGGATTGTTTTTGCTCCATGTGGGATTGCTTTTGCTCCATGTGGGATTGTTTTTGCTCCATGTGGGATTGTTTTTGCTCCATGTGGGATTGTTTTTGCTCCATGTGGGATTGTTTTTGCTCCATGTGGGATTGTTTTTTCTCCATGTGGGATTGTTTTTGCTCCATGTGGGATTGTGTTTGATCCATGTGGGATTGTTTTTGCTCCATGTGGGATTGTTTTTGCTCCATGTGGGATTGTTTTTGCTCCATGTGGGATTGTTTTTGCTCCATGTGGGATTGTTTTTGCATCATGCGGGATGACGATCTAATTATAATTGAAGATTTAAATCATCACTGTAGCACGAACTCAGGGCTCCCGTCGTTAAAACGATTGTTTGGGGTTCAGTTCATCAATGCCTTTTAATGTTTAGCCCTCCCTGTCACTGTTTGGCAAGTTCCTTTAGCCTATTGGGCCTACCCCTGGACTGTGACATACATTACCTCAAGAAAGCAGCATTCGCCTTGATCAGCCAAAGGTTCTGCATGAGTGAGGCTAAACTAGACAGAAATTACCTCTCAACCCCCCCGGGCTCCGCGCTGCGGGCTCCGCACAAAGCCCCTGGGGCTGTGCGTTGCACTGGGGTTGCACTGATCGCTCAACTTGTGGGGGGCAGTGTGTCGCAAAGAAAAGCGTCGATAAACAAAGTTAAACGTTGCCAAGAAAAGGCAGGTGCTGCCTCCCCCCCCCCCCCCCCTCCCTTCCCCCTCCACACCTACCTACTATTTACTTCATAATTAAAGTATTGAGTACCTAAAAGGAAAAAACCCGTCCCAATTTAAAATGGCTTTGCCCATAGAAGAGGTGAATGAACGTTAAGGGAACTTGACAATTTTATGGGCCCTCCCCCCCCCACACCCACACCCACACCCACACCCACACACCCACACACCAATTACTTGTTGACTAGAGAAGGCAGATGCTTCCCCCCCCCCCCCCCCCCCCCTCCCCCCAGTTACCTGTTGCCTAGAGAAGGTAACATCCTCCTCCTTGGTCAGCGTAGGGTTTGCAAGAGCAAGTTGAATTTGAGCCAAGTATACCAGAGTGACCCCCCCCCCCCCCCCCCCCCCCCTCCTCCCCCGCCCCCCCCCTGCCCCCCTCCCCCGCCCCCCCCAGTTACCTGTTGCCTAGAGAAGTTTGACATCCTCCTCGGTCAGCGTAGGGTTTTGCATGCGCAAGTTGAATTGGAGGCCAAGTATGCCAGAGTGACCCCCCCCCCCCCCCCCCCCCCCCCCATCCCGGACCCCCCCTCCCACCCACCCACCCCCGGTTACCTGTTGCCTAGAGATGGTAACATCCTCCCCCTTGGTCAGCGTAGGGTTTGCATGAGCAAGTTGAATTTGAGCCAAGTATACCAGGGTGACCCCCCCCACCCACCCTCCGCCCCCAGTTACCTGTTGCCTAGAGAAGGTAACATCCTCCTCGTTCAGCGTGGGGTTTTGCATGAGCAAGTTAAATTGGAGGCCAAGTATGCCAGAGTGAACCCATCCACTTCCACACAGGCCTTGGCTCTTGGACCTTGGGACCCTGTAGGTGTTGAAGGGGTGGAATGGTACAAATAATGGGTGACCAGTTGCCTAGAGTGTATTCCTGAGTCAACCCGCCCAGTTCCGTATAGGCCGTGGCTGTTGGACCTTGGGACCCTGCAACTGTTGAATAAACAGTAGGTCAAAATCTATCGGTCGTTAGTAAAGATTTGGTCGTTTATAGGGAACCGGCATATCATATGATTTTTACCAAAGGGGAGTATGATTTAATGTGATATCATACAGATTGCATCATATGATAATATATACAAAAGGTAACTTTGGCCTAGTCAGACTGCCGGCATCATATGATATCATTTGATGACATGATAGGATATCATATTGCCGTTCCCTAGTTGTTAGAATGAAGGGGTTGAATGGTGCAAACAATGGTTTACCAGTTGGATAGAGTGGCCAGTTGCCTTGGCTTACCGGTTGGATAGAGTGGCCAGTTGCCTTGGCTTACCGGTTGGATAGAGTGGCCAGTTGCCTTGGCTTACCGGTGACCAGAAGAATGATGATGCTGATGGTGGTGGTGGTGATGATGACAACGAGAAAGAGAGGACTTAGATATTGGAACTTGGACAAATGAAAACCTAGAGTTGAAGGGGTTGAATGGTACAAACAATGGATAGATACAGTTATCAGTTGTAGAGAATGATGTTGTGCCAATCAAACACCCACCTGCTCAGCATCGGCCAGTCAACACCCACCATGCGCCAGTCAAACACCCACCATGTGCCAGTCAAACACCTACCTTGCGCCAGTCAAACACCCACCATGTGCCAGTCAACCACATACCTAGCGCCAGTCAAACACCCACCATGTGCCAGTCAAAACACCCCCATGTGCCATGTCAACCAATACCTTGCCGCCCAGTCTAAACCACTCCACCATATGCCAGTCAAACACCCACCATGTGCCAGTCAACAACATACCTTGCGCCAGTTCAAACACCCCTACCATGTGCAGTCAAACACCCCACCATGTGCCAGGTCAACCAGCAATACCTAGGCATCAAACCCTAGCCATGTGCCAGTCAAACACCCACCATGTGCCAGTCAACCACATACCTTGCGCCAGTCAAACACCCACCATGTGCCAGTCAAACACCCACCATGTGCCAGTCAACCACATACCTTGCGCCAGTCAAACACCCACCATGTGCCAGTCAAACACCCACCATGTGCCAGTCAACCACATACCTTGCGCCAGTCAAACACCCACCATGTGCCAGTCAAACACCCAGCCAAACACCCACCTGCCCTGCATGCGCCAGTCCAAGTCTCCTGGCAGGCCTCCCAACCCCGCTGCTTGTAACAACCTCCTTCCCGTCTTGATTTTCTTTTTGAACGGTGGTGGCGGAGATGACAGCACGCCACTGCCATACCCGTTGCTTGTCAGGTCAGAATTCGTGTTTACTCCCAACCAGTAGGCACCACTAGTGGAAACGGCATAGTCAACTGCCAGCATCAGGGTTGTGCATGCATGCAGAAGTGAACAGATGTGTGCCTGTGTCTGTGTCTGTCTGTCTGTCTGTCTGTCTGTCTGTCTGTCTGTCTGTCTGTCTGTCTGTCTGTCTGTCTGTCTGTCTGTGTGTCTGTGTGTCTGTCTGTCTGTCTGCCAGTCTGTCTGTCTGTCTGTCTGTCTGTCTGTCTGTCTGTCTGTCTGTCTGTCTGTCTGTCTGTCTGTCTGTCTGTCTGTCTGTCTGTCTGTCTGTCTGTCTGTCCAGGGTTGCGCTTGTGTGCAGAAGTGAGCAGGTGTACATTTGTGTGTGTCTGTGTGTCTGCGTGTGTATAATGATGTATTTATACTATTATTTATGCGAGGGGGGGGGCAAGAAAAAAGCTGCCGTACCGCGCCTTCGCTTTGGATAGAGCCTATCCTCAAACTATGTAATTTTTTTTTTAGCCACAAATAAAGTTGTACAAAAGTTAGAGGGGTCCAAAGTTGTTTTCAACCAAAGCGGCCCAAATCTTGACTTCGCGATAAATCACGTTTGGGCAACCCCATGACAGATGCAAGAGCATAACTGGAATGGGCCAGAAAAGATATTTTGAATGACCCCAATTTTAGGGGGGGTAGGGTGAGGTAATCGGGTTTTAGGAAGGGGGGTAGGGTGGGGGGTGGGGGGGGGTAAAAAACCTTTTCCCAACTTTATTTGTCCCCTCTTTTTGTATGAAACTTCCACAATTCCAACTCCCATCTGAATCGGACACCATAGCTAAGGTGCGGTCCAAAATCTGTCTTTCTGCCCCCCCCCTGTATTTATGTATGATTATGATTATTATGATTATTATGATTATTATGATTATATTATCAGGAGGATGCCAGGAGCCATAGAAAGTCAGGCACGGCCCATGTTGGGGTATCGGGCAGTGGTTTCTATTAGGGGATCACGTGATCTATCGATACCCCCGGGTCCGGCGATATTCTGGGCACCTTCTCGGGGGGTACCCCCCCCCCCCCGGACCCTTGCCAACTTTTTCCTAACTTTTTCCTGACTGCTCCATTTCATCTCTGGAGAAGTGCAACAACTTTGTCTTAATGCAAGCGTTCTAATTCCATACTTTCCAGACACCTGCTATGCAATTCAAGCTCGATTTCGATTTCGAGTTGAAGTTCGAAACCTTGCTGTACCGGTGATCTGCTACTTATCCTGGTCTGAGTTTGGCATGGATGTGTTCATTATCACAGAAAAGCCGAATGGGACCATCGAGGAGTCTATTCACGACGAAAGTCCATTCAAATTGGGTGATAAGGCGGCATGCACCAACACCCCGCTTGTGTGCCCTCACTGCCCAGCCACCATATGGAAGTATGGAATGGAGTCCACCACAAGGAAAAGCACAGTGGTGTGGCCCAAGTACCCCCAATTAGGGCTTACAAGGTGGCACACATGGCAGTTATGATGAGCAAGTTGAAGCCTCGACAGCCTCGACTATAGTTTCTTGTCTGATGTGCATGTTGGGGACCAGAGCAAGTTGAAGGCCTGATAGGGGCCTAACCAACCTAACAATAGCTTCTTGTTGTGTACTTAGAGCAGAGCAATTTATGGACCCTTACAGGCCCATACAATGATTCGAGACATGGCTTTTATTTTAGGCCACAGGCAGCTACAGGCAGCAGCTTCTAGGCAGCTCCCCTGGCTGGCTATTCAGCCCAAACTAAAGCATGCTAGTGCACCTTGAAGCTGACATAATCATGGTGGGCGCTGGTGGGCGTTACAATTAGACCTTTTAGTGGGTTTCATGTAGCAAGCCCATGCAGGTTTCAGGCCAATACCAGGCAAGTCAGTTATAAATGATGTTAAAGGAAAGCAAGGAACTTTAAGGAAGTTGAAATGTTGAGTTATCTAGGGTGCATATTGGATTAATTTTTAGTCGTGTCCAGGTCATGTTTAAAAACAGTCCACAACATTCCCTGGGGTTTTGAAAATGCAGGGTACTAAAGGAGATGATTCGCCACAACATGGGCTAGGTGTTATCTGAATTTGGTGGGGTGGGGTACCCCCCCCCCCTTTTTGACTCTTCCAACTTTTCTGGGGGGGTACCAGATCTTTTCTGGGTGTCATCCTCCCGTTGTTGTTGTTATCATCATTATTATTATTATTATTATTATTATTATTATTATTATTATTATTATTACATTATTTTTCACTTTATGTACCGGCAGGGGGCCATCAAGAAGTTATTTTTGACACATCACGCTATGAAGTTTTGTTTTTGCCCTTACCCCCCCCCCCCCCCCCCCCCCCCCCCCCCCCCCGGCCCCGTTGGTTTAAAAGGCCAATATCTTCCTCACCAAGAATAATCATGTCATGAAAGGTAAAGTAGGTGTATACTGACCCTCAGGTCGAGCTCTATCAGTTGGCCATCATAAAAACGTGGTTTGGTGTATGTATAAGCGACCCCTGCTCGACCACCCCAACCCCCCCCCCCACACACACACACGAAATTATCTCCGGTAATAAGAGGTAGGATGCAACTAGTGAATTTCATCTATCTGCAGATCCATTTTTTTCGAAGTGTAGTCCATAAATAACATCAGTCAGAGAAGTCCCATGAGATACAATGGTGTGTGGCCTAAGGGGCCTCAGGCAGTGAAACACCCCTCCATCCATCCGACACCCGCATAAAGTACAGTATTTGTCTAGCCTGATCCAGTTACAGTTCAGCTACATTGGCGCTTATGGCTAGGCTCCTGATATTTGGCCCCAATACTGATTGGGGCTTTGGCCGGAAACCAGGCAGTGGCTTGAAGAACCTAGACAGGGGGGAAAAGCTAGACTTGGACGCCTTGGCTGCCCTGTACTGCTTTCTGGCCTGGTGCGACTTAAGGTTGGCCTTGTTGCTGGGAGGGCGCTGACCCACGGCATTGCAGGTGTTGCAAGTCGTTGTCAAGGGCTCGGGTGCGGAAGGCGCCTCGGCTGGAGTTGTGGGCAATTTGGCCTGGGCTGTTCTAGCCTCGGCCTCAGCCCTGGCCCTGACCTTCAACTTTGTTTTCATCCGTTGCTTTAAACAAGCGCGGATTCCTGCTGCTTGAGCTTCCAACTGCTAAGTCGAGAACTCGTTGGCTCTAGTTGTGAAGTTCTGGGTGGCGTCCAGACTGGATGTACCTTTCAGTACATCCACTCATTACTAGGGAACGGCAACTAATATTAGTGTTTGCAAAACTAATATTAACTAATATTATTATAGTGTCACAATAATATTAGTTTTTCAAATAAATTCAAAATTCTGGTGAGACGGCTCGTCCGACTCATATTATATAATATTATATAATATTATTTATTCACTAATATTATATAACATAGCCGACCCTTACTCATTACACCCTGGGAGTAATCAACTAACGACTGCAGATTTCTAAAGCTTTCGTCGAGGCGTTTTGGTGGTGTGCGGCACGTTCGATTCAGGCCACATACGAAGAAGTTGTGAAGAAATTTTGAGATTGGCCTCGACCCCCCCCCCCCCCCCCCCCCCCCCCCTTTTGGGACCCCCCATATCTCAGCCCCTAGGCACTTTTTAAAACTTTTTTCAATGGTTTCGGGGTCTACGACCAAATCGGAGATGATTAACAGCGTGTGCCTCCCCACATCTGTTTTGATGGCCCCCCGTGTACCGGTATCTAATATAATATTATTCATTTATAGTATTACATATATGTATGTATGCATGAATGTTACAGTCCAGGGGGAAGCCAACTACGCCTTTATCAGGCCAAGGATACCTTGCTACGCCTCAGTCCTGAAATCTGGCTTGCGTCTTGTCGCACCCTTTGATTACCAGTACCCAAATTGACCTACTCAAAGCTGGAAAACAACTACTTACCAAGATTTAGGTGGCGGCGAGCGTCCGCGGGGATAAGAGTGTTGAATGTACTCACAATGCCCAGGTTGTCTTCAAATATTGTACTGGCAGTACGTAGTGCCGTCTGAGAGGGGGTCGGTGGGTGCGGGTAGTTCGGGATGGTTAGCTGGTGGGTGCAGGTGCGGGTGCGGGTAGTTAGTTTGGTTGGTTGGTTGGTTGGTTGGTTGGTTGGTTGGTTGGTTGGTTGGTGTGGGTAGTTCGGGTTGGTTGTTGGTGGGTGTGTGTGCGGGTGTGGGTGCGGGTAGTTAAGGTTGATTGGCTGATGGGTGCAGGTTTGGGTGCGGGTAGTTCGGGTTGGTTTGGGGGTGCGGGTAGTTAAGATTCCAGTTCTTTATATTATAGCCCCTCCTGGTAGTGGTGATCTTCATAACTCGAGATGGCTAGGTCCCTTTAGCCCAGTTGGCTACCCCTGGATTGTAACATACGACATAAAGCAAACATAGGATTGGCGAGGGGAGATAGGGGTGGATGGACAGAGTTCATAGAATTGGCGAGGGGACATAGAGATAGATGGAGAAGGTGAAGCGGTGATGTGACATTTTCTAAATTGTTATACATTTTGTAATCTGTCTTATTACCTCCCTGGGGGAGGCCTCGGCTTTGCCCATTACTGTTCTGTTATTCTTGTTTGACCCCCCCCCCCCCCCCCCCCCCCCCTCCCCCCCCACACACACATTCACTGATGCTGGTTGGGTGAGTGGTTTATGGTGGAGATATTCCAGCAATGCAATTAGCATGGGATGGATCCGTCCATTAACAACAATATATATGATCCAATAACTGTATGATAGACAATATGACATGTTCACGTATACAAACATGGATGCTGGGTGGGTGGTGGGTGGTGGGTGGTGGGTGGGGCAGAGATATGCTTACAATCGAACTAGCATGGGTTGGATCTGTCCATTCACAACAGCATGTATGACCCACTAACTATATGATGGACCAAAAGACATATTCATGTACATAAACATGGATGCTGGGTGGGTGGGTACTGGGTGGGGCGGAAATATGCTTACAATTGAGTTAGCATGGGATGGATCCGTCCATTAACAGCAGCATGTAAGATCCACTAACTGAATGATGGACAACATGACATTTTCATGTACACAAACATGGATGCTGGGTGGGTGGGTGGTGGGGCGGAGATATGCTTACAATCAAATTAGCCTGGGATGGATCCGTCCATTAACAGCAGCATGTATGACCCACTAACTGTGTGATGGACAATATGACATATTCATGTGTAATCAAACATCAAGCAGCATGCATGATCCACTTAAAAAAAAAAAAGTAATGATAACGCCTGGTGGGGCGTGGTGTTAAGGCGGGTGGGGAGCGGTCTCCTACCTCAACTGGACAAGCTACCATCACGGTTGACAACGACCTGCAACACCAAGAGCGACTGAAGGGGGAGTCGAACCCCCCACTCTTCATCCTCAAGCGATCTGGTCTACCAATAGACCATTGAATATCACTGAAAGGAGCTATGATCCACTTACTGCATGATACACAATGCGACATACGAATGTTGAATACAAACAAACATTTATTTGAAGGTGTAGAATTCAAGAACAACAAAAATTAAGCCAAGTAGGCATTTGCAGCCTGCAGAGGGGGCGCACCCTAAAGGCTGATAGATGATGTAATCAATCCAGTAGAATACAAACACTTTTCCTTTCATTCATCCATTCATTACATAGGCATAAAAAAAGCTGACACCACTTAGCATTTGCATTTGGCTATAAATAAAAGAATGCCCACTTGACTGAATTCGGCTATAAATAAAAGAATGCCCACTTGACTGAATTCGGCTATAAATAAAAGAATGCCCACTTGACTGAATTCGGCTCTAAATCAAATAATGGCCCACTGGGTTACTTACTATATCGCGGCTATAAAGTAAAGGAATGCCCACTTGATGAATTTCGGCTCATAAATAAAATAATCCCACTTGACTATTCGGCTATAAATAAAGAATTCCCACTTGGAACTGATTCGGCTATAATAAAAGAAATGCCCACTTTGACTGAATTCGGCTATAAATAAAAGAATGCCCACTTGACTGAATTCGGCTATAAATAAAAGAATGCCCACTTGACTGAATTCGGCTATAAATAAAAGAATGCCCACTTGACTGAATTCGGCTATAAATAAAAGAATGCCCACTTGACTGAATTCGGCTATAAATAAAAGAATGCCCACTTGACTGAATTCGGCTATATAAAATAATGCCCACTTGACGAATTCGGCTTAATAAATAATGCCCACTTGACGATTCGGCTATAAATAAAGAATGCCCACTTGACTGATGCGGCTATAAATAACAAGATGCCCACTTGAACACTGCCCACTTGATAAATAAAAGAAATGCCCACTTGGACTAAATTCGGCTATACATAAAAGAACTGCCACTGATCTGTAGTCGGCTATAAATAAAAAATGCCCACTTGACTGAATTCGGCTATCATAAAAGAATGCCCACTTTGACCTGAAATTCGGCTATACTAATACTATAATAATGCCCACTGACACTGAAATTCGGCTATAAATAAAATCATGCCCCCTTGACCTGAATTCGGCTTATAAATTACTAACAATCATGCCCACCTTGACTTAATTCAGGCTATAAATAAAAAAATATGCCCACTTATCTGAAATTCGGCTATAAATAAAAATAATGCCTAACACTTGACCCTGAATTCCGGCCTATAAATAACAAAATGCCCCTCACTTGACTGAATTCGGCTATAAATAAAAGAATGCCCACTTGACTGAATTCGGCTATAAATAAAAGAATGCCCACTTGACTGAATTCGGCTATAAATAAAAGAATGCCCACTTGACTGAATTCGGCTATAAATACAATAATGCCCACTTGACTGAATTCGGCTATAAATAAAATAATGCCCACTTGACTGAATTCGGCTATAAATAAAAGAATGCCCACTTGACTGAATTCGGCTATAAATAAAGAATGCCCACTTGACTGAATTCGGCTATAAATAAAAGAATGCCCACTTGACTGAATTCGGCTATAAATAAAAGAATGCCCACTTGACTGAATTCGGCTATAAATAAAAGAATGCCCACTTGACTGAATTCGGCTATAAATACAATAATGCCCACTTGACTGAATTCGGCTATAAATAAAAGAATGCCCACTTGACTGAATTCGGCTATAAATACAATAATGCCCACTTGACTGAATTCGGCTATAAATAAAATATTCCACTTGACTGAATTCGGCTTATCAATCATCAATCCCACTTGCCTTGAACTGAATTCGGCTATAAATAAAAGAATGCCCACTTGACTGAATTCGGCTATAAATAAAAGAATGCCCACTTGACTGAATTCGGCTATAAATACTATAATGCCCACTTGACTGAATTCGGCTATAAATAAAAGAATGCCCACTTGACTGAATTCGGCTACATAAATACAATATTACCCTGCCCACTTGACTGAATTCGGCTCTATAATAAAAGAAGGCCCCCTTGCTGATTCGGCTATAAATAAAAGAATGCCCACTTGACTGAATTCGGCTATAAATAAATAATGCCCACTTGACTGAATTCGGCTATAAATAAAATAATGCCCACTTGACTGAATTCGGCTATAAATAAAATAATGCCCACTTGACTGAATTCGGCTATAATAAAATAAGTGCCACATTGAACTAATTATTCGGCTATAAATCTATAATGCCCACTTATGACTAAATTCGCATACAATAACAATGCCCACTTGACTTACTTCGGCTCTAATAAAGAATGCCCACTTGACGAATTCGGCTGATAAATACAAGAATGCCCACTTGACTGAATTCCGCTATAAGAATGGGCACACTTGACTGAATTCGGCTATAATAAAGAATGCCCATTGACTGAATTCGGTATAAATAAAAGAATGCCCACTGATGAATTCGGCCTATAAATAAAAGAAGCCACTTGACTGAATGAATAGGCGATAAATAAAAGAATGCCACCATTGAATGAATGAGGATAAATTACAATAATGCCCACTTGACTGAATTCGGCTTTAAATAAAATAATGCCACTTGGTACTGATTGAAATTTGACTTAAAAACACAAATGCCACTGACTGAATTAGGACTATAAATAAAAGAATTGCCCACGTGGACTGAATTCGGCTATAAATAAAAGAAGCCCACTTGACTGAATTGGCTATAAATACAATAATGCCAATTGAATGAATTCGGCTTTGGCTTTAAACTAAAATAATGCACATTGAGGAACTACGCACCACTGACTTAAAATGAATTGCCACTTGACCGACACCCTTTTCCCCCAAAGCAACACATGTGAGCCACTAACTACTTGATTAACAATATGACACATTCATTAGGGGATGAAGTGGGCGATGAAGAAGAAAACGGTTGTTTGCCAAATCGTTTACCAATTCCTGGAGCATGTACACAGGTGTACGGTATGATCCACTAACTGTATGATACACCATATGACATATTCATGTACAAAAACATCAAGTGACAAGGGGATGAAGAGGGTGTTGAAGAGGAAAATGGTTGATTGTCAAATTGTTTGCCAATTCCTTGTGCATGTATGGTATGATCCACTTACTGTATGACATATTCATGCACACAAACATTAAGCGGCAAGCGGAGGAAGGGGGTGGCTAGGGAGGTTGGGTGAACCAGGAGGATATAGCTTACCGTACTAGAATGAGGTACAACGATTGTTTGGGGTTCAGTTCATCAGTGCTTTTTCTTTTTAAGCCCTTCCTCTCACGGTTGGGCAAGTCCCTTTAGCCGATTTGGCCTACCCCTAGACTGTAACATAACATAACTATCGTAATACAAAAACATAACATAAATAAATAACTTAGCGCAAAAAAAAAACTAACATAAACTATAGTATAACACAATGAAACAAAAACCTAACATAATATAAATAAATTATCGTTAACCAAAACATAACTATCGTAACAAAACATAACTATCGTAACAAAACATAACTATCGTAACAAAACATAACTATCGTAACAAAACATAACTATCGTAACAAAACATAACTATCGTAACACAAAAACATAACATAATATAACATAACTATCGTAACAAAACATAACTATCGTAACAAAACATAACTATAGTAACAAAACATAACTATCGTAACAAAACATAACTATCGTAATAGAATACAGTTTTTTTTAGTTGCGCTCTTTTGGCAACGCGCAGGTTTTTCAAAGCAGCTGCCCTTTTTGTGCTACAAAATATGGCATGTGCGCTTTAAGTGCCGACCAACTTGACAAAATATAGCATGTGCGCTTTATGTGCCGACCAACTTGACAAACTATAGTACCCTGCTTACCGTATTGGAATACGTCTTTGAGAAAGTAGAAGCAAAGGTTTTGAACAGGTTGTCAAGGATATCCCGGTTTTTCTGCAATTGCAGTACAAATTGCAATGAGTGAAATCAGGCAGTACAAATTGCAATGAGTGTGATCAGGCAGTACAACACTCTAACTCACACTGAGTAACTACTACCGTGGCTATGACCATTGCAGTAAAAAATTGCTATGAGTGAGATTAGACAGTACAACACTCCAACTTACACTGAGTAACTACAACCATGGCTATGACCCCTCTCTAGTCGTTCGCTGTGCATATCTAGAGAACGGCAATATGATATCATATGATATCATGTCATCATATGATGTCATATGATGCTGGCAGTCTGACTAGGCTAAAGATACTATTTATACACATTATCATATGATGCAGTATGTATGATATCATATGATATCATACTCGTCTTTGGTCAACATCATACGATATACCAGTCCCTAAGCATATCCCTATTACTTTAATGGTTCAAAGCACGTACTGGTGCTGTGGCTGCCTCCACCCACCCACCCACCCATTCACCCACCTGACTGCCTCCACCCACCCTCTGCCTCCACCCACTGCCTCCCAAAGCATTTCCCTATTACCTTAATGGTTCCAGCTTCGTAATGGGTATTGTGGGCTGCCTCCACCAACCCAACACCCACCTGACTGCCTCCACCCACTGCTTCCTATGCATCTCCCTATTACCTAAATGGTTCCAAGCTCGTAATGGTGTTGTGGGCAAGCCCCCACCAGCCCACCCACCCACCTGATCCCCCTCACCCCACCTCCCACCCACCCACCTGACTGCCCCCCAAACATCACCCACCACCTTGTGTGCAAACCACAACACCACCACCTGGACTGCCCCACACACCCCCCACCACCCACCTGACTGCCCCCACCATCCACCCACCCACTGGCAGCCCACCCACCCACCACCTGACTGCCCCCACACACCCACCCAACACCCACCTGACTGCCCCAACCACCCACCTGACTGCCCACCACCACCCTCACCCCATAACTGCCACCCCACCCACCACCTGACTGCCTCACTTTTCCCCCACCACCCACACACCCACCCCACCACCTGACTGCCCCCACCCACCAACCCACACACCTGACTGCCCAACCCACCCACTCACCCACCTGACTGCCCCCACCACACACCCACTGAATGCCCCCACCACCCACCCACCCACCCACCTGACGCCCCCACCCACCCACCGCACCACCCACCTGACTGACCCCACCCGCCCATCACCCACTGACTGCCTCACCCACCCACCAACCACCTACTGCCCCCACCCACCACCCACCTGACTGCCCCCACCCCCCACCCACACACACCCACCCACCTGGACTGCCCCCACAGCCCACACAACCGCCACCTGACTGCTCCCCCATGCCCTCAAAGCATATCCCTATCACCTGTCAAGGCCACGGATCTGGAATCATCTGCCACGTTTCTCTCCCACTCCTCCCTCCTAACCCACTTCCTTCAGCCCCCCATATGGTGTACTGTTTCTTCTTTCCAACATCCGCATCCACATTTCCGTTTTCCCGAAAGCAATAATTCCAGCAAATCAACTTGGACCCATTTTATCTGCAGGTGGCCACAGGGGTCAAATTAAGAATATAACGGGTGGGGGTGGTGGTTAGTGGTGGGGGTGAGGGGGGGGGGGGGGGACAGCAGGTGACCGCATGGAAGGAAATCACAAGACCCCACCCACATGACTGCCCCCAACCAACCCACCCAACCTGACCGCTCCAACCACCATTCCAGCTAACGCCCCACCACCCACCCACCCACCACCTGACTGCTCCCCAACCATCCAGCTAACGCCCCCACCACCCACCCACCCACCCACCGGACTGCCTCCACCACCCATCCAGTAACTGCACCACCCACCCACCCACCCACCCACCCACAGACTGGCCTCCAACAACACCCCATTCCAGCTAATGCCCCACCACCCACCCACCACCCACCTGATGCATAACCCGAACACACCCATCAAGATAACTGACCCCACCCACCCCACCCACCTGGACTGCCTCCACCCCACCATCGACAGCTGACTGCCCCGCCACCCACCCACCCACCCACCCCAAAGTAATCCAGCTAACTGCCCACCCACCCACCCACCAACCCACCCACCTGACGGCCTCCACCAACCATCCAGCTAACTGCCCACCCACCCACCACCACCCACCTGACTGCACCACCCAACATACAGCCTTAAATGCCCCCACCACCCACGACCACCCCACCCACCTGACTGCCTCCACCCACCCATCAGTAACTACCCCGACCCACCCCACCCACCCACCACCTGACTGCCTCCACCCACCCATCCAGCTAACTGCCCCCACCACCCACCCACCCACCCACCTGACTGCCTCCACCCCACCCATCCAGCTAACTGCCCCCACCCACCCACCCACCACCCCACCCACCTGACTGCCTCCACCCACCCATCCAGCTAACGCCCCCACCCACCCACCCACCACCCACCTGACTGCCTCCACCCACCCATCCAGCTAACTGCCCCCACCCACCCACCCACCCACCCACCTGACTGCCTCCACCCACCCATCCAGCTAACTGCCCCCCACCCACCCACCCACCCACCCACCTGACCTGCCTCCACCCACCCATCCAGCTAACTGCCCCCACCCACCCACCCACCCACCCACCTGACTGCCTCCACCCCACCCATCCAGCTAACTGCCCCCCCACCCACCCACCCACCAACCTGACTGCCTCCACCCACCCATCCAGCGAACTGCCCCCACCCACCCACCCCACCCACCCACCCACCCACCCGGTCACAAAATCACGAAGAACCCCACACACCTGACTTTAACCACCCGTGTTTTAACCACCCGAGTTATAACCACCTGACTTTTACCACCCGCATTTTAACCACCTGAGTTTTAACCACGTGACTTTAAGCACCCACGTTTGAACAACCCGCGTTATAACCACCCGAGTTTTAACCACCTGACTTTAACCACCCGAGTTTTAACCACCTGACTTCAATCACCTGAATTGTTACCACTCCTTCCTACCGTGTCGATGCTGTCTTGAAGCTTGGCACCAGTGTCACGTGCAATTCCTGGTAGCAGGCCAGGCCGTAATGAGATCCTGGATCAGTTGATCGTGCAGGGGCTGAGGTCTCCCTGTCAGACCCAGCATCACAATCACCCCCCCCCCCCCCCCCCCCCCCCCCCCCCCCCCCCCCCCTCCCCACACACACACACAAACACACAAACACACACACACACACACAGACACACACACCGGCCCTAGTTTTAACCGCTCACCTGCTACGACAATGCTTCCTCTCTGTTGAAAACCCAGCATCACGATCACCTCCCCCCCCCCCCCCCCCCCCCCACACACACACCGGCCCTAGTCTAACCTCTCACCTGCCATGACATTGCTTCCTCTCTGTTGAAAACCCAGCATCACAATCACCTCCCCCTCCCCCCACCCCCCACCCCACACACCGGCCCTAGTTTTAACCTCTCACCTGCCATGACAATGCTTCCTCTCTGTTGAAAACCCAGCATCACAATCACCTACCCACCCCCCCACCCCACACCTCACACACCGGCCCTAGTTTTAACCTCTCACCTGCCATGACAATGCTTCCTCTCTGTTGAAAACCCAGCATCACAATCACCTCCCCCTCCCCCCACCCCACACACACACACCGGCCCTAGTTTTAACCTCTCACCTGCCATGACAATGCTTCCTTTCTGTTGAAAACCCAGCATCACAATCACCTACCCCCCCCCTCCCCCACCCCACACCCCACACCCCACACACCGGCCCTAGTTTTAACCTCTCACCCTGCCATGACAATGCTTCCTCTCTGTTGAAAACCCAGCATCACAATCACCTCCCCCTCCCCCCCCCCCCCCCCACACACACCGGCCCTAGTTTAACCTCTCACCTGCCATGACATTGCTTCCTCTCTGTTGAAAACCCAGCATCACAATCACCTCCCCCTCCCCCCACCCACCCCCACACACCGGCCCTAGTTTTAACCACTCATTCCTGCCATGGCAATGCTTCCTCTCTGTTGAAAACCCAGCATCACAATCACCTCCCCCTCCCCCCACCCCCCCACACACACCGGCCCTAGTTTTAACCACTCATCCCTGCCATGACAATGCTTCCTCTCTGTTGAAAACCCAGCATCACAATCACCTACCCCTCCCCCCCCTCCCCCCCACACACACCGGCCCTAGTTTTAACCACTCATCCCTGTTGTGACAAAGCTTCCTCTCTGTTCAGCAGCCTGCATCACATTCACCCCCCCTTGCCTGTAGGGTTTAGGGTTTAGGGTTTAGGGTTTAGGGTTCAGGCTATAGGCTTTAGGCTTTAACTACTCCTCCCCACCGTGTTGATAATGTCTCCAAGCTTGGCACCAGTCTCCCTTGCGAGCTGTGGTGTTGCTACCAACAGGGTAGGCGCTACAATAAGCTCCTGGATCAGTTGATCCACCAGGGGCTGAGGTGGGGGCGGGGACCATTGGGCCCGGGTACAATCAGATGCACTTGTGACGGGATAGAACCTGAGGCGGAACCAGGGGGACCAGAAGGACCTTTTAATTTTGTGGATTGAATTGTAATGGGATAGAACCCGAGGCGGAACCAGGGGGACCAGAAGGACCTTTTAATTTTGTGGATTGAATTGTAGTGGGATAGAACCCGAGGCGGAACCAGGGGGACCAGAAGGACCTTTTAATTTTGTGGATTGAACTGTGATAGGATACAACCTGAGTCGGTACCAGGGTATGTGTATGTTGTTACAGTCCAGGGGTAGGTCACATAAGCTAAAGGGACTTGCCCAGCCGTGAAGGAAGAGCTTACATAGAAAAAGCACTGATGCACAGCCATGTAGGAAGGGAAGAGGATTTCACGGAATTTGGTTTCGCCTGAAAATGGGTATGTAGACGGAGGGGGCGGTAACTTACTATCGCTCGTCTTCACTTGTTTTATTCGGCAGTCCGGAGACAAAGAGAAGGGCATTAAGGGAGCCCAAAGGGACCTTTTAATTTGGTGGATTGGACTTTAAAAAGCAATAATAATAACAATAACAATTGTGGATTGGACTTAAAAAAAGTTAAATTTGGTGGATTGCACTTCAAAAAGCAATAATTATAACAAAAAGGAATAAAACGGCTCTAGCACCGACATAAACTAAAAGGTTAACTAAAGCAAGAAATTCAAATCCAAGCATCAATAAAACAATATATAATTGTTTTATTTTGTTTTGTTTTGATTGTGTGATCTATCAGCCTCCAGGCTGCTCACCGTCTGCAGGCGGAGTAAACATGGAGGGACCAGAGGGGCAGGAGCACTGTTTTTTGGTGCAGTGACGCCATGCAGCGACATGCGACACCGTGCAGTGGCAGAATGGAGTGGACCAGAGGGACCTGTTCCGTTCAGTGATTTTTTTTCAAATCTAAAAGTGGGTTTCTTTTAACTTCCTAGAAGAGTAAGACCTCCTCCAGGGACAGCGTTTTAGTGCTTTCTGTAGCTTTTTGTAGCTTTTTAGGGCCATTGAGGGCACACAAAAAAACTTTTTTTTTTTTACTTTTTGTGTAGCGATAATTTCGCTAAAACGGGGTCAAAACTAGCGATCGCTATACATAGCGGAAATAAAAATCCCTGGTTTCGAAATGTCTTGATTCCATGGTCTACCAGCCTTCAGGCTATTCACCGTCTGCGAGCAAAGTAAACATGGGGTGAAATAAACACTGCTATAGGGCTAAACTCCACTCCCAAGCACAGAATGTAATCACAGGGAGAACTGAGAACAAAATGATTCCACTACATGATTTGATATAAGCAATAAACAAGATAATTGTGTGAAGTTAAAGGGACTTAACCGTTCGCTTGCACTGTGGAATGGTCAAAGTGGCTCTTGCCTCTACCTAGGGCTGTTCCTGTTACCTGATAAAGGACCAGAGGGGGGGAGAGGGAAGGAGGGGAGGAGAGGGGGAGAGGGGGGGCGAGAGGGGAGGAGGGGGGGGAAGGGGGAAAGGAGGGGAGGAGAGGGGGAGAGGTGGGGACAGAGGGGAGGAGGGGGGGAAGGGGGAAAGGAGGGGAGGAGAGGGGGAGGGGGGGGGTGGAGAGAGGGGAGGAGGGGGGGAAGGGGGAAAGGAGGGGAGGAGAGGGGGAGAGGGGGGGGAGAGGGGGAGAGAGAGGAAGAAGGAGAGACAGGGGGGGGGATAGAGGGAGAGGGGGGGGGGGGGGGAGAGAGGGGGATGTATACCCCTCCACCGACATGCACACAAGGCGACAGGCTGAGATTGATACCTTAGGTGAGACCAGAGTGGCAATACCATGCTGGCATTTTTGAAACTGATGCAAACGCCGCCCGTCTCGGGGGGGGAGCACTGGGAATATGTGAGGTCTAGATCGTCGGCTGGGATGTAGAAGTTGCCGTAGCAGAGATTGTAGACTTCGACCTGCGGGGTGGGGTGGGGGTGGGGGGGGAGAGATGGGTGTGTGGGAGAGTTTGTGTGCGTGAGGTAGAGTCTGTGCATGAGGCAGGTGCCACTTGACTGGGATGGGGGGGTGGTGGGGGGAGCACTGGGACCATGTGAGCTCTAGATCTTCGTCTGGGACGTAGTACATGCTGAACCAGATATTGTAGAATGGACCTGTGTGTGTGTGCGTTGTGTGTGTGTGTGTGGGGGGGGGGGGGAGTTTGTGTGTGTGACGCAGATGCCACTCGACTGGGAGGGGGGGGGCAGGGGGGGGAGCGCTGGGACCATGTGAGCTCTAGATCTTTGTCTGGGACGTAGTTATGCTGAACCAGATATTGTATAATTGGACCTGCGGGGGGGTGGGGGGGACTGGGAATATGTGAGCTCTAGATCGTCGTTTGGGATGTAGAAGTTGACGTAGCACAGATTGAAGACTTAGACCTGTGGGGTGGGGGGGAGATGGGTGTGTGGGAGAGTTTGTGTGCGTGAGGTAGAGTTTGTGCATGAGGCAGGTGCCACTTGACTGGGAGGGGGGGGGGGGGGGGGGGGGGGGGGGAGCACTGGGACCATGTGAGCTCTAGAACTTTGTCTGGGCCGTAGTACATGCTGAACCAGATATTGAAGATTTGGACCTGTGTGTGTGTGTGCGTGTGTGTGGGGGGGTGGGTGGGTGGGTGGGGGGAGAGTTTGTGTGCATGACGGAGGTACCTCTCAACTGGGGGGGGGAGCACTGGGAATATGTGAGCTCCAGATCATCGTCTGGGATGTAGAAGTTGCCGTAGCAGAGATTGTAGACTGGGTGGAGGGGGGGTGGGGGAGACGTGTGTGTAGGAGTGTGTGCTTAATCCGCTAAGTATGCTCCCTGATCTCCCGGGATTCCCCCTGGGATGACTTGGAATTTGAAGACGGTGAGCAGCCCAGAGTTGGCTGGTTCTCACGTACATTAAGGCCACTTGGGTTAATCTTGTCACATGCGTCTCAGCAGCTGGCTCTGTGTAACCAAGTTCGCGTTTTAGTTCTAGTTTTAGCTCTGGTGCCCTTCTACCTTTGACTCCGGCCGGGAAAAAAACGAATTACGATTCCCGTGTACATCAAGGCCACTTGGGCAAATCGTATATATGCTGTGACATCGTACAAACAGAAAGCAAGCTGATGCAGATGAGAACATCTCTCACCTTGACTCCAGCCGGGAAGAAGAATGAATTCTGGTTGCCGCGTAGATCAAGACCACTAGGGCAAATCGTATATATGCTGTGACATCGTACAAGCAGGTAGCAAGCTGATGCAGATGAGAACATTTCTCACCTTGACTCCAGCCGGGAAGAAGAATGGATTTTGGTTCCCGCGTACATAAGGACCACTAGGGTAAGTCTTATATAGTTATGTATGCTGTGACATTGTGAAAACAGGTAGCAAGCTGATGCAGCTGAGAACATCTCTCACCTTGACTCCGGCCGGGAAGAAGAATGAATTTTGGTTCCCGCGTACATCAAGACCACTAGGGTAAGTCTTGCCACACACATCCCAGCAGCTGGAACATCTTCTCTCAGAAGTTGTGATGGGCACTTCAAGAGGCTGTGGAGGGGACAGTGCGGAGAGGGGGAAGGGGTGTGTGCGTGTGGGTGTGGGTAAGTGGGTGTGGGTGGGTGGGGGTGGGGATGAGGTATGAGAGGTAGGGAAGGTGTAGGTGGGTGGGTGGGTGGGTGGGTGGGGGGAGGGAAGATGAGCGATGAGGGGTGAGGGAGGTGGTGGTTGGGTGGGGGGGATGAGGAGGGCAGTGGGGGGGGAAGTGGGCGTGTGTCGTTTGGTGGTTTATGGTGGTGGGTGGTGTCGTGCCGTGGTGGGGATACGTGGTGGTGGCCGCCGTGGGGTGCAGCCGTTGTGTGGGGAGTGTTTTAATAAACAGTGTACGAACGCCGTCACCTATTGCAGAATGCCACACAAAGTAGGTGGTTAGGCCCCAGTTGGGCCAGTGCGGTTGGGGGGTGGTGGGTGGTGGATGGTAATGGAGGCCGCGGTGGTGGTGGTTGGGGATTGTGTGTCGTGGGAGAGGGTAACAAAAAGGTATCGAAGTCATCATTACGTTGCAGACCCTGCAAAACAACAAAGTACGTGGTAGCGGAGTTGGGAGTGCGGGCTGTTGGGTTTGCGTGGGTGTGGGTGACGTCAGTGTTCTCCCTGCAGTGGCTGTCTTCTCCCGCATGGTTCCGTGCTCCGGTGGCAGATGTGCGGGTCCACGTGTTGTGTGTGGAGTGTAACACAGGTACGAAGTCACCTATTGCAGACTGCACACACAAAGTAGGTGGTAGGGAGTGGGAGTGCGGTTGTTGGGTGGTGGGTGGTGGGTGGTCAGGAGGGTGGGTGGCGGTGGGGAGTGTTGTGTGTGGGGAGTGTAACAGCAGGTGTGAAGTCACCTATGCAGACTGCACACACAAGTAGGTGGTAGGGAGTGGGAGTGCGGTTGTTGGGTGGTGGGTGGTGGGTGGTCAGGAGGGTGGGGTGGCGGTGGGGAGTGTTGTGTGTGGGGAGTGTAACAGCAGGTGTGAAGTCACCTATTGCAGACTGCACACACAAAGTAGGTGGTAGGGAGTGGGAGTGCGGTTGTTGGGTGGTGGGTGGTGGGTGGTCAGGAGGGTGGGTGCGGTGGGGATTGTTGTGTGTGGGGAGTGTAACAGCAGGTGTGAAGTCACTATTGCAGGACTGCACACACAAAGTAGGTGGTAGGGAGTGGGAGTGCGGTTGTTGGGTGGTGGGTGGTGGGTGGTCAGGAGGGTGGGTGGCGGTGGGGAGTGTTGTGTGTGGGGAGTGTAACAGCAGGAGTGAAGTCACCTATTGCAGACTGCACACACGAGGTGAGTGGTAGGGAGTGGGGAATGTGGTTGGTGGTTGATGGGCGATGGTTATTGGTGAGGGTGGGGGGGGTGGGTGGGGTGGGGGGGAGGGGGGGGTAGAGGGGAAGGTGGGGGGGGGGGGGGAGAGGGGAGGAGGGGTGGTTGAGGGTACATGCATGCAGATGCATGCACGGAAGTGAGGAGTGTGTTTAACAAGAGAGAAAACAACAAGGCGGCAAAAAATACATATAACAAAACAGAACATAGAAAGTAACCACAAGTATGATACTAGCACTAGCACATTTGCGCCCACAGGCACAGGCACTAGCACATTGGAACCACTATCAATAACAAAACAGAACATAGAAAGTGACAAGTCCTATTCGGCGACAAAAGCGAAGCGGAAAATGGGTGGAGAGTGTTGGCTATCGGAACGACAGGTGGCAACAGAATGGAGTGGACCAAAGCCAGTTAGTTACGATACGGTTGGTTTATGTGTCAGGCTTCACATTTTTTGTCAGTCGAATGGACAAATGGGTAATCCTGGGAGCTCCCGCCCCCCAGAAGGGAGGGCTCCGCCAAAAATACTTGAACAACGGTTTGGGGGGGGGCAGGGGTGGAGGTGATGCCGGAACGGGGTGGGTGGGTGCAGGTAGCAGGGGTGGAGGTGGAGGTGGAGGTGGGGGAGGTTGCAGGGTTGCAGGTGGCAGGGGTGGAGGTGGACGTGGAGGAGGTGGCAGGGGCGGGGTGGGAATGGGGGCGGCTGAGATGGTAAGTAGTAGTGGGGTGTGTGGGGGTGGTGGCGGCGACGGGAATTGTGTCAAGGGTGGCTGAGTGGTTGGGTGGTTGGGTGGGTGGGAGGATGGGTGTGTGTGGGGGGGGGGGGATTACAGTATTATAGATACTTCAGTGAACTAAAGACACTTAAGTGTCTACACTTCGGCAATTTAAAAGAAAAACTCATTTGTTTTCTTTTAAACCACTGTTACTAACCCTTGAACATCCGTCCACATTCTAAGTCATTGAGTCACATCATCATCCCTACATCATCCCTACATTTAAATCATTGAGTCACTTCATCATCCCTACATCATCCCTACATTTAAATCATTGAGTCACTTCATCATCCCTACATCATCACTACATTTAAATCATTGAGTCACTTCATCATCCCTAAAAAAAAGATAACGCTTGGAGGGGCTTGGTGTTCAGGGGACCTTCCCGTACGCTGCAGCTGGGGAAAGTCACCATGGCAGACATAGTAAGTGTCACCCTCTAGGCGGTAGGGAATCCTTCATGCGACGTGTGGCAAGAGTGCTGGTACAGGAGGCAATATATTCTCTGTGCAGCTTAGAGATGAGTTAGGCAGCCTAAGAAGCTCATGTGTGTGGAATGTTGGATATGTGTGTGTGTGTGTAGCAGGGTACTTCATCATCCCTACATCAACTCAACTCACCGCCCCTGAGCAGTCGCTGGTTGGATATACCAAAACAGCAGGAGTTAGAACTTGAGGTGCCACAGTTTGGGCCAACAGGGCCCAAACTGATAGCCAGACGAAGCCTAGCATATTTATGACCTGAACATAAGGAGAGGGGAGCGTAGCAGGGTAAGTGGTGCCGTGTGTGTGTGTGTGTGGAACGTAGCAGGGTAAGTGATGCCTGTGGGGTGGGGCGGGGGGTGGGGGTGAGGGGTGGGTGGGGGGGGGTTATGTGTGTGTGTGTATGTGTGTCATGGCTGGCTGGCTGGCTGGCTGGGTAGAAGTGCTGGGTGGTGCTGCTGGGTGGTAGTGCTGTTGCTGCTGGCATTTACGTCTGTGTGTGTCAGAGTTTGTGTCCCAGGCCAAAGGATTGCCCCAGCATCACAGACAGGGACAGAAGCCACCACAAGATAGTGCCCTAGTGAACCATAGATATCAGCGTTCAGACTTCCGCAGCCACCAGGCCACCTTGATGATAGTGGGAATGGAGCCTGGGCTGTCCCGTACCACTGTCATGTTCCAGCTGAGGCCTGGTCTGTCCTGTACTCCTGTCCTTTCCCAGCAGAAGCCTGGTCTGTCCTATGCTACTGTCCTGTCCCAGCAGAAGCCTGGTCTGTCCTGTACTATTGTCCTGTTCCAGCAGAAGCCTGGTCTGTCCTGGACTACTGTCCTGTCCTAGTATAAGCCTGGGCTGTCTTGGATTACTGTCCTGTCCCAGCAGAAGCCTGGGCTGTCCTGGACTACTGTCCTGTCCCAGTAGAAGCCTGGTCTGTCCTAGACTACTGTCCTGTCCCAGCAGAAGCCTGCGCTGTCCTGTACTACTGTCTTGTCCCGGTAGTAGCCTGGGCTGTCCCTTACTAATGTCCTGTCCCAAGAGAGGGAACTAAAGGAGGAGGTGAGCAAAGTTTTCAATCGAACATTTAAGAGCATATCTGGCAGTGCACATACTCACCACGGGCGGTCTCAAAAGCAGGGGGTCTCTTTGGCTCAGCCGTCGCTTGATGGATGGGGGCGGGAATGAGCCGTGGTGTTATCAAGCTGATAAGATAAGATGCGAAGGTGCCACAAAGGTCCGAGCACACGCAGCTGGTCCTGCGAAATCAGGCACAAAAGCAAGAAAGGTTCGAGCCAACAGCTCGCTCCAGCGGTAAATATCGAGGCAACTCGGGATTCTGGCAACAATTCGCGCAGGAAAATGTTGTATAAATGTAGCCGTTACATTTAAAGCCGTTATACGAAACATTGTACGAGCGGAAGAGTGCGATGCCCTCCTGTCAAGTAAGATGACTATGAGAGAGAATTACGAGAGATTACACTTCGGGTACTGGCGCCACGCTGTTCCCAGCGAATAAACACGCTGTCGCCTGTGAACGACTGAGCTGGCGCCTGCGAATCAATCTTCAAATCTGATTCGCGTACTGCTTTCATCTAATCTTCCCGCCGACTCGACGAGTGAGTTGTGATTTTTAAGCTGTACCGCGTACCTAGGGCTGCCCGAGGATACCCCATATATTGACCTCTCCCACCCTCCTATCTCTTCCTCTGCCTGTACTCCTCCACGCTCCTAGCTCTCCCGCCTCCAACTACCTAGCTTCGCAAAACCTTGGGCCAGCATTTCCCTCGTTGCACTTTCCCTCAGTCAGTTCTACGTCTGCTGCTAATAATTATCCCCCCTACCCCGGCTGGCCGGTCGCTCCGCCCACGCGCGATTCCCATTTGTCGCAATAGAGATTCGAATCTGAGCGCAGCTGCTATTAATTCCCTCATAACTTGGCGACTATCCGAGGCTGAGGCTTTTCATTGTTCAGAAGCTGCCGAAGCTGCGAGGTAGCATCGATACTTGCGAGATAGTATTGATCTCTGCGCGCATCAGCAGCCTGGATCGAGGGAAGGGAGATAACCAGAAAGGTGAACGAGTGCTTGGGGGGTAGATCATGCCCATGGGTGAGTCGGTGAGAGACTCAGATATCCATTGGTGTGTATGTATGTATGTTACAGTCCAGGGGTAGGTCAAATAGGCTCAAGGGACTTACCCAACCTTGATAGGAAAGGGTAAAAAAGAAAAAGCATTCATGGACTGACCCCCAAACAATTGTTTTACCGACGGGGGCCCTGAGGTCTAGCTACAGTGGTCATTTATTTCTACAATATTATTAAATCATCATCTCATCTGGTGCCGTCTGCCTATCCAAAGTCCCCCCTTGCATACCAGGGAGCACAATAAGTGTTTTGGGCTGCTTATCCAGGTCAAGTCTTTAGGAGTGGCAACGCCATTCAAACTGATTCTTCGGTGTCGCTGGTTTGTGTCTTCTTAATGATATTGGTGTGTGTGTGTGTGTGTGGGGGGGGGGGGGGGGGGGGTGGGGGGGGGGGGGGGTATCCTTGATGCTATTGGTGCGTGTCTCATTGATGCTATTGGTTCTGTTGTTGCTGTCATAGTGGTGGTGGTGGTGGTGGAAGTGGTGGTTGTTGTCCTTGGTGAGGTTGTGGTTGTTTATGGTGGTGGTGGTGGAAGTGGTTGTTGTTGTGCTTGGTGAGGTGGTGGTGGTTGTTGAAGGTGGTGGTGGTGGTGGTGGTGGTGGTTATTGAGGTGGTGGTGGTGGTTGTTGATGGTGTTGGTAGTGGTGGTGGTGGTGGTGGTAGTGATGGTGGTGGCGGTGGTGATGGGTTGGAGATGGTGGTGGTGGTGGTAGAGGTGGGGGTGGGGGTGGTAGTGGTGATGGTTATGGTAGTGGTGGTGGTGGTAGTGATGGTGTAGTACCGCTACCCCCCTCTCCCCCCCCCCCGCAACATAGACTTAGACCTGCCGGTTGCCGGGGATCGTAGACCCCGCAACTTGCAGGATTGCAATCCAACCTAGGCGTGTAAATCCCACTAAGGGAAGTCTTAAATCTTAATCCTATACCCATCCTTAGTTCTGCTATACAATAATGATATACACACTTATGTCATTTACAATTCTGCTTTAGTTCTGCAATACAAAATTCGGCTATACACAATTCGATTATTCAGAATTCTGCTTTAGTTCTGCTACACACAATTCTGCTCTATATTTCTGTTTAACAATTCTGCTATGCAATTCTGCGACACAAAATTCTGCCACACAATTATGCTATACAATTATGCTGTACACAATTCTGCAACTCTCTTCTGTAACACAATTATGCTAGACAACTCTGCAATACAAAAGGCTGCCATACAATTCTGCTATACAATTCTGCTTAACGCAATTCTGCTGCACAATTCTGCTATTCACAATTCTGCTTTAATTCTGCTATTATTCTGCTATACAATTCTGCTATACACAATTCTGCTACCGGTATATAATTCTGGTGTACAATTCTGCTTTACAATTCTGGTATATATGTATCCTATAATTATAGTATATAATTCTGCTGTAATTCTGCTATACAATATTACTATATAATTCTGCTGTATAATTCTGGCATTTAATTCTGGTATTCAATTCTAGTATATAATTCTCAAGGGGGGGGCATTGAAAATGCTGCCGTACCGCATCTTCGCTTTGGATAGAGCTTATCCTCAAACTAAAAAAAAAAATGAGCCAAAAATAAAGTCGTACCAAAGTTAGAGGGGTCCAAAGTTGTTTTCAACCAAAGCGGCCCAAATCTTAACTTCGCGATAAATCACGTTTGGGAAGCCCCATGAAAGGTGTAAGAGCATAACTGGAATGGGCTTTACAAGATCTTTCGAATGACCCCCATTTTAGGGGGGGTAGGGTGAGGTAATCGGGTTTTAGGAGGGGGGGGGGGGGGGGGGGGGGTAAAAAAAACTTTTTTCAACTTTTTTTCCCCCTCGTTTTGCATGAAACTTCCACAATTCCTACTCCCATCTGAATCGGACACCATATTGAACATGCGGTCCAAAATCTGTCTTTCTGCCCCCCCCCCTGATAATTCTGCTATATAATTCCGCTATAATTCTTGCATACATTTCTGCTACACAATTCTGGTATACACTTCTGCTATACAATTGCTATACAATTTTACTACATAATTCTGCTACATAATTCTGGCATATCATTTGTGTGATCTGCGTGATCTATATTGTGTGTGATCTGCGGATCTGTGTGTTGGTGATCTGTGTGATCTGCGTGGTGTGTGATCTGTGTGTTGTGTGATCTGTGATGTGTGTGATCTGTGTGTTGTGTGTGATCTGTGTGGTGTGTGATCTGTGTTGTTGGTGATCTTTGTTATGTGTGATCTGTCAGTGATCTGGTGCTCAGGTGCTTCCCAGCCTGGATTCCTGGCCCCACTACCTCAACTTCACCCCCCTGAAGCTTATCTCCCTCGGCACTACGTGCTGGCTGTCTTTTCTTGCATCAGCCTGGATCTCACCAGGAATCTCTGATCTTATCGGCACCAATTTCCTCCATCTCGCCCCCCCTTCTTGAGCGTGCATGCATTTCCTCCGACAAACCTCCTAGCGAACGTGTTATTTTTAGCTTGCCTTTTTTGCTTCTCGCCTCATCTGAATTGGTTGCACCCTATCGTCTTGCCAACTGCGACGAAAAAGCAGCTAGTATCCAGGTAAGCGGGGACTTGGCGCCATGCTCAAGCTCATTGCACACCTCAGGCACGAAGCACTGCCACAGTGGACGCTTAGTGGTGTCCGATATTTACCCGGCATTATACGGTTTCATGGAAAGCCGCATCAGCTCATATCCTACACCGGATGTTTCCCCTGGGACAGGGCTGCTCAGTGACTACTGCCCACGGGCCTAGCAAACATATGCAACGCATGTCCCCATGTGAGCATCCTGCCCAATTCTATTACATGCAGACATGTTGAGCATCCATTCCTCCTCGTGGGTCGTCTGTACGGATCAAATACCAACACGGTGCACGCCCTCGCTCATCACTCGCAACGCTCTGCTCGTGCGCAACTTAGCATGCCCTTAGTACTCAGTCTGCTCGACCAAAATTCCAGTCACATGAAAAGAAATATTTGTTTGTTACCAGCTCACTTTTGACAGCTGTTAGGAACTTGGATGAATGGAATGATAATGCTGTTTTAGCTCAATGATTGACATACAAATAGAACGGAAAACGCGAACAACCATTTACTGGAAATATATAAGATTTGGTACCCAATGTTGTGATCTGGCATTTGTATCATCTCTACTGCTTTAATAGACACCTCCTTTCTGTAATGCCATGCCACATATGTAAGCCAACTCCCATTATATCTCTGCATGCAGGTCAGCTGCACTGGGTTGGACAACATTGGCTCCACAATCGCATTTAGTATCAGTCCATTGAACGTGATAATTACCGCCTACGAGCATTCTCAGCTTACCTGTAACTATGGCATCCAAGAAGGACTTGCTCGATCAACCTGGCGACAACAAAATTCTCCGCAACACCTTAAGAATTAGTCCTACATCCGGACTGGATGATAAGAGTATTGGAGCACGTGAACTCAAGAATCTGGCATGGAAATATAGCACCAAGGTAGCTGACGCGGGTGCCATTCCCCACCTTGTGGCCCTGTTGTCGGCGTTCACACCATGCGCGATACAGTTGGATGCAGTAATTGCGCTTGATAATCTAGCCATCAACAACCACGGTAAGGTAGCTGCTGCAGGTGCAATTCCTCCCTTAGTTGCATTGTTGTCTGCCAGCACTGCAGCTAATGTTCTACAAGCAACAGTATCTGCGCTTGCAAACATCGCCAGCACCCCCGACAACAAGGGAAAGGTCGCATCTGCAGGTGCCATTCTTCCCTTGGTGGCACTCTTGTCCGCCAACACTACAGCACTTGTGAAAGACATGGCAGTAGGTGCTCTTGGAAATCTAGTTCACAGCAACCCCGACAACCAGGTCAAGGTGGCATCTGCAGGTGCCATTCCACCCTTGGTTGCATTGTTGTCTGCCACCACTCCGGCGCACCTGCAGGACCAGGCAGCACATACTCTTGGAAATCTAGTTCTCAACAATGATAGAAACCAGGTCAAGGTGGCTGCTGCTGGTGCCATTCCCCCTTTGGTTGCAATGTTGTCCGCCAACAATCCAGATGATGTGCAGGAGCGGGCTGTCTATGCTCTTGCCCAAATAGGTGTCAACAATTTTGACAACCAGGTCAAACTGGTATCTGCCAACGGCATTCCCCCCCTGGTGGTGTCATTGTCCAACGGACTCCGATCCAGGGTGAAGCATGCAGTATTGATGTGTCTGCAGCAAATAGCAGCCAGCAGTACGTACAACAGGGAAATTGTAGCTGCTGCCGAGGCCATCACTCCCTTGGTGGAATTGATGACTAATACTTCAACGCCAGCTTCAGTGTTGCCAACAGCAGCATCGATTGTCACGAATGTTTTGTCCGATCCTCGTGTTTGTGTCGTCTTTACATCTGCAACGCCCTTTCTCCCCTTGATTTCATTGTTGCAAGTCAATTGTCCCGAGCATTTGCTGGATATGACAGCGAGTGTCCTAAGCCATCTTGCTCGTATTAGTCCCAGCATTCGGAGAGAGCTGGCTGCAGCTGGTATCATTCCTCGAATTATGGCAGTCCGGGCTGCTAGTAGCACCCCACCTAAGGAGCAGGAGCAGCTGGACATGCTCCATGTGGTGTTGCAGGACGTGTGCTCGTGCCGGTATTGTGTATCCAAGAGTAAGCGTATGAATGCGCAGACTTCACATGAGGGTAGTTCAACATCCGAGCTTGAATGTCCTGTGGCCACCACCTTTGTTGTGGAGCCTGTGGACTCAGACAAGCTTAAGCAGGTGAGAGCTCGTGGTATGTTGATGGCATGGTGATGGTCTTTGTGGGGATGAGGGAGATGAGGGTGGGCGAATCAATGGCTATGGTGATGGTAACAATGCTAGGGTGGTGGTAAGGTACGGGTGGGGGAATGACAACAATGATGGTAGTGTGGTTATGACAGCAATGACGATTACAGTGATGATGGTGATTGTAATGGCGGTGGTGATGGCAACAACAATGATGGTGGTTGTGGTTGTGATGGGGTTGTGGTCCTGGATGTGGATGAAGTTCTTTAACTATCTTGAGGGCCTAGCATGTGTACTCCTCCATTTGGCACTGATCCTGATGGTATCACAAAGAAAGCTTTACTCTGATATCTCATAGGATAGCCAGGATATACACGCACATACATGCAAAAGGAAGAGGGGAGTGAAAGATCATGTCTATACACACTTTTACCTCAGGAATTGTTGGAAGAGGAGGAGAGAGAGAAAGCTGTGAAGGAGGCCAAGGCTACGACTAAGAAGGAGAAGAAGCAGAGGCAGAAGGAGAAGAAGAAGGGGAAGGAGAAAGGGAAGGAGAAGAGCAAAGATCAGCAAGTGGCAGCTGATCAGGTATCAGAGCGTGGGGATAAGGATGCAGAGAAGCATTTGATGCATCTGCAACCTGCAGGGGAGGGTGGTGCAAGTAGTGGTAGTGGTGACATGGAGCCAAGTGGTAGTGGCGCAGTGGTTCAGGCAGGGGATAGGGAGCTTGTACTCGCCCCCTCTGAACCTGCAGACACACGATCTGCTGCCTCTGGTTCTACTGCTATTGGTACTGCAAACAGATCTGTCGCCACTGCTCTGCCTGCTGATGTTGTTGGTACTCCAGCTACATCTGCTGTTGATGCCACTCCTGCCACCACTCCTGCTGCCACCGCTGATGATGCTACCACCCCTATTGCTTCCTCTCCCGCTGCTGCTGCTACTGCTCCCAGTGCTAATGCAGCGCCTGTTGTTGATGTTGCTGATAAATCTGCTGCAACCACAGCACCTTCTGCTAGTGCACCAAGCCTCACTTCAAACCAGGAGCAACAACGGCAGCAGCAGCACACCATTCTGCAGGTCATCATGTCACGTACAGCAGTTCCAAACCTTGAGCAGAATCAGCGCATGGTGCAGCCCCAGCTCATTCAGCCTCAGCTCATTGTGCAGCCTCGGTTTGTACAACCTGGCACCCCCTCAACCCCTCTACGAGGGGACATTGCCCTCACCTTGGGCAGGGCGGCCCAGACCTCTACCCCAACCCCACCTGTTCACATTCCCTCACCTCAATACTCACCTTCCCCTGTTGGAGCATACCAACCCTTGAGGCAACAGCCTCCCTACACCTCAGTAACCCCGTTCACATATGCAGCCACCTCCTCTGCCATACCCCCCTACACCGCTGCAGCACCCTCCATAGGGCCCCCCAACACTAACCCAGTACGACGTACTGCGTATCCACCTCCACTCGCTGCACATCGTGTTCAGCCTGTGCTGGCAGGCCACACCAGTGCCACACGGCCTGCAACCTACCCAGCTCATGTTCAGCAGCTTAGACATCCTGCTCTGGCCTCCGCTGGTCCTCCGCTGCCACCCATTCAGACTGCCATGTCATCTGCTCTCCCAAGGATTCCCTTGCAGCTGGGCCAGGGAGTTGTTGGTGGGATGGCAGCAGGGGCACATGATGATGATGATGATAATGATCAGCTGTGTGTTGTGTGTTTTGAGAGGGAGCGGAATGTGTACTTGCATCCCTGCGGCCATGTCATCATGTGCTCCCGCTGCTGTGATGAGGTGCTGGCAAAGTCATCCAAATGCCCCATTTGTCGTGCCCAGGTGTTGGAGCATGCCATTCTTGAGTGATGAGGATTGAGTGGGGCATAGCTTTTCTTTTCCGCTACGAGCAGCAGCTACCAGGCAGCTTCCCTGGCTTTCTACCAAGCCAGACCCAAAGCAACCTCGTGCTTTTGGAAGCTGACAGAATCAGCTCTCCAGGACTGTTGACATCTGGGGCTTAGCCCAGGGGTTGGCTTTTGGAGCTGCCTAGAAGGTGCTGCTCGTAACCGAAAAGAGAAGCTGTGGAGTGGGGCAACCATGCATGCCGCAACCAGACGACGTTTAGCCGACGTTTAGCCTACCTTTAGGTCCCTTCATCTTTGAGCTTCCCAGGGGTGTAAACAGACCCACACACTCACACTCACTCCTCTATTTTTATGATTTGGAGCTTGAATAAAGCCGGCATGTGGCTAGGTTGCAACATGGATGGTGCGAAGACTATAAACCTCCAGCTGCAGTCTGGTATGGAGTGGGATCCCTGTTTCGACGAATGGCTCAATGGTTGAGCTCCTTGAAAGAAGAAGGTGCCGGGTTCGAATCCCTGTGGGTGCGCTGTAGTGTTTGCGGTCGCTGTCAACCTCCATGGTAGCTTTCTTCAGGCAAAATAGCAGCCCGTTCCCTACTGCCGGGGCTCTCTTAATACCAGGCCCCACGAAGCGTTATCATTACTTTTTTATGGAGTGGGGGAATGCATGAAGTCATTGTACCTCCACCTCAAACATTCATACGTATTTGGAAATGCTTTCTGAGAAGATGGCAGCCAGGGGCAGCAGAACCAAATCCGGTTTATCCCATATAATAGGGGGAAGGTTGAAAGGCTTATTTATAGCCATTCGGGGGATGATTTGGGAAGCACACTTTTTACTTCGGACTTGTTTCTCAGAATCTCAGGCCAATTATCAAGAATTCTCGCGAGAATTCTCAGATTGCCAGGCCAAAATTCTGAATTTCATGTACGAAGTCCGGGTTCTTTAGAAACCTTGAACCCAAATCATCCGCTGAATGGCTATAATGTGCCCCAAAGTAACCCTTTGAAATGTCTTAGCCCATATGAAGCTTTAGCTATGGCTCCGGTTGGTAGATTATGGGCGACCTCAAACAGTGCTACTATGGGCACTTGGGCAGGGTTGACTTTATGAGGCAATAACAAACCCTAGATTGCATGAGGTTGCAACCATCTGAATCTCTAATCAAATATTCAGATGGTTGCAACTTGATGAGGCAATAACGAACCCTAGTATTATGGTGATGACTATACCCTTATTATGAGGCAATAACGAACCCTAGATCGCATGAAGGTTGCAACCAGGGTTGTTCAGGAGGACCCCCAGCTCTGCGTCCTGGGACGCGACCATGTTTGCAGTCTGCGTCCTGAGACGCAAACAATTGCATAGCCTGCGTCCTGAGACGCAACCGACCCATAACTGACCCATAGCCTGCGTCCTGAGACGCAACCGACCCATAACTGACCCATAGCCTGCGTCCTGAGATGCAACCGACCCACTGAAGCTGCGTCGGCGATGCAACAAACTCTCCTTGCATTGCATCTCGGGACGCAACGGACCTTAGACGTTGCGTCTGCGACGCAGTACGCAGCGTCCTGAATAACGCTGGTTGCAACCATCAGAATATTGTGTCAAATATGTATAGAGTTGTGAACTAGTTTTATCCCCAATATTTGATAGGCCTGATTAGATGTCGAGACCTTGAGATATGAGCCTCGAATATTTCATTGCTTCATTTTATGGCAGAGCCCCCCCTTCTGGGGGGAGGGAGCCCCCAGGTTCACCCCGTTGTCCGTCTGTGCGACTGACCGACCGACCGACAAAAAAACGAAGTCTAACACATCAGCCAACTGGCTCATAACTAACTGGCTCCATCTTGTTGCCAACACTCTCCGCCAATTTACCGCATCGCTTGCGACGCTGCATAGGACTTGTTCTTTCATTGGTTTGGTTTCAGGCCTTAAGTTAATGATGGCACCTCACAAATTCAAGAGGAGTCAGCACATGAGCACATCAGTGGATCAGCATTCTTGCATGCAGGCGAGTTTCGGCATTCCATTTCAGGTGTACTGCGTATCTGCTTAGTTTTGCTGAGCCAATATCAGCGTTTTTTACATTTATACCTAGCTCTGGGGCTAGCAGACAAAGTGGTGTGTGTCGAGATTCGAACCGGCGACCTGCAGTAAAAGAACATATGGGCGCAGAGGAGTCCACAGTTTCCCTCCGCCCAAATCCGCTTGCTCTGTGTGATATTTTGTAGGCTTACATTTTGGGGACTTAAAAAATGTGTGAACAGTTTTGTACTTTCCTGCTTCCTTGCTTTAGTTTTGCATTGCTTGACGAGAATCGCAAAATTAAATTATCACTGTAGCACGAACTCAGGGCCTCCGTTGATTAAACGATTGTGTGGGGTTCAGTTTCAGTAAGCGTTTGTATTGTTTAGCCCATCCTGATATCGTGATTGGGAAATTCCCTTCAGCCTATTTGGCCACCCCCTCACCTGGACTGTAACAACATACATGCTTGCTTACATTCATACAGTGATGTATTGAACCCTGCACCTTTTGAAGGTTGCAAACATCTGATCAAATATGTATGTAGCTGTGACCGAGTATTATCCCAAAACTGTAAAAAGAAGAATGGTATTATGAAATAAGCATTCATGCCTCTCTATTAGTAACGGGCTGGATGTGGTGGTACAGTAATACCGGTAGACAAGCACAACCAGAACTGGAACTTAAACCTGGTTACTGGTACATTCAGCTACCACGAGCACATAAAGAAGACGCACTCTCCACGCTCTTCTCAGACCCACCGCCACTCCGCAAGGCGGGGTCTGTAGTTTTCTGTAGACGTCACTGTCGGTGCATCTGTTTACAACAGTGTTGAGATAACAATAGTCCCTGAAGAACGATAGATATATAAAGAGATATAATGCGTACTGCATAGTACTGCATAGTGGCGCGCAGGCCACAGCTGTTATTCACCGGGTTTCACCGGCTCACCTAGAGTGACTTAGAGTGCACAGGTCTACCTCCCTGCTGCACTGTACTGCGATGCCGCTGCCAGCTATGGCACGGACTCTGATGCCGGTACCCTGAGGTGCCGCGCCATCTCAGTACTTCCTCCTAGCGCATTGATCGAATGCTTATCTAACTGTAAATATCTTATCCTTACTGTCTTCCCCTCGTCTCTGTGCTCTGCACATAACTCCGGAAATTCACAGGTTACGGTCCCATTCGCTTTAGATTGTCCTTGCTTTAACGGTATTCCGAGCAGAGGACATTTTGATTGTTGTCGTGCGGAACGCTACAGTTGAAAGGATTGAGTAAGGCTCTCCAACCGACAAGAACCTCCCCGTTGGGATACCTTTTCTTGTGCGGAACCATCATCCGCGTTCGGATTGATTATGCTCCATTGAGCCCAAAGCTGTCTTCCAGCACACCCCACTGACAACACATCTCCAAGACCACTGCGCCCCCACCACCCCTTCCCATCTCCCACGTCCCGTTGCGTAAGCAACCTCAGCCACCTCTCAACCACCTCCTGACCTATCATCTCTCCAGATCTCTCCCCAGTTGGCCTCCACCTCCAACCCTTTCCCCTCCCAAACCCTCCTCACACCCCCACTCCAGTTGCTTGCAACCTCCGTCGTCCCTTCCCCCTCAAGTACACGTACCCCAGATCTTGAGTTTTATCCTCTACTCAGATCTCCTACTCCCTACTCCCCAACTTTCCCCTCAACCTGCTCTTTCCTTGCGCCGAAGCATCACCATGGACATGCCGCAATGCACCAAGTTTGACGGTAAGGGAACACTGGACACCTTTGCAACCTGGTACAAGGACATGACCAGCCCTATGCTGGACAACATCTGCAGGCACTCGGTGCTTGATGGAGACAGAGATTTCATTCCGCTGTCAGAGCCGAAAGACGGCATGCACTATCTTACCTCGCCCGATAGTAGAATCACTGCGGTCAGCAACTTTCTTGCTATGGACCACATTTGCAACTCAGTCCATTCATCTATTGCTGCTATCCTTCGAGACCGCACTAACAATGCGGCATCTGCCTTGCGTTACCTGAGAAACGAGTATGGATCAGGGTTCATGCTCGTTCCCCTTATCCAAACTCCCATTCCCACAACTCTCAAATCCCTGAACTTCTCCCGCCACTACATCCATCGCAATGCAGCTCTTCCCGTCCGCAGAGCATCCAGGTCTCCATCTGACTCAAATGCGCCACCTCCACCGCCATTTGTGGATGCTCCACCACCGCCACCGAAGATGCCGCTATGCCCCAAAGATCCTCTTGCCCTCTGCCCTCTGGACGACGCCAAACTCCTGGCTCAGCTCCGCAGAAACGCAGAGAAAGAACTGGAGAAGGATCCTAACTTCTTCAAGGACATCAAAGAAGGTCGCTACAAAGCGCAACCTCAACCCCCTCCTGGCCCATCCAGGCCGATTCCAACAGACAAGCCGACTGCGACTGGTATCCCCTCATCAGCGGGCAAAGAATTCTGGATTGGCGAGGATGATCCGGCTGAGATGCCTGACCAACCTGGAGACCAGGCATCTGCTGCACCTGAGGTGCCCCCTGTCCACCCGGATGCCCATATGCCTGGGTGGTACCCAGAATGGAAAGAAGACATGATCAAGCAGCGGGACGCCATGATTGAGGGAAAGATATCCAGCCCTCTGCCCTATCCTGCTGATGATCCTGTCCTCCACACTGTCTCAGAGATAGGAAACTCCCCCACTCTGCAGAACTCCCACAGTAGTGGAGACCCTCTGCCCTATCCTGCTGATGATCCTGTCCTCCACACTGTCTCAGAGATAGGAAACTCCCCCACTCTGCAGAACACCCACAGTAGTGGAGACCAACGAGACCATGATCCCACTCCTGCTGCTGACCATGTCCTTCACACTGTCTCAGAGATAGGAAACTCCCCCACTCTGCAGAACTCCCACAGTAATGGAGACCTACAAGAAGATGCAACTTCTGATCCGGATACCCCTGAGCACCCATCCGGCACTACGTTTATGTGCTTCTATCCCTCTCAACCCATGGCACATGACTGGGTACTCAGTTCTGATTCCATCCACCACCTTACCTACAATAAACATGCACTCATCAGAATCACACCTCTCTCTCCTCCAGTACCAGTGTTCTTCCCAGGACATCCCCACCCACGCATGTGCTCCTCCACAGGCACAGCTGTTGTCCAAGCAAGGAATGGCCTGGTCCTGACCCTCAAGGATGTTCATATATGCCCCATTGAATATGACCCCATGCCACTCATTATCCCACACATTGGCATTACAATGCAACTCATAAGCATCCCAGCTATGATGAGACAAGACGATGACCTTACCCTTTCTTTGGATGATTGCCAGGCTACCCTATGCCTCCCCTTCCAAGAAGACGATGAGCCTGGACCATCACCCCAGCCTGTCCTGATCTGCCCCAACAGTGCAAAGGGGGGAGTGTATGCTACAGATGTATTCTATCCCAAGCCTACTGATCATCCAGATCATGACAGCCCAGTTGACCCATGGTACCTCAACCCTAACGTCATGGTACATCACTTATGCTCGGCAGGAAGATCCAAGTGGACTCAACGATTCAAGGCCTCTGCAGACCGCCTACATGAACTGGCATCTCCTCCTCCTCCTCCTCCATCGTCACCATCAGCTCCTGCTCCTCCCCGTCCTTCTCCACCGCCTCAACCAGCTCCTGTCTCCTCTCCACCTCCATCTCCTGCTCACACACCACCTTCTCCTTCTGCTGGCCCTACACAGTCTACTTCTACAAATCCTATCCCAGCCTCCCCTCGCCATACCAGGAAGAGAGATCAGAGAAAACCGGATATGACATGCTGGAACTGTGATGGATTTGGACATATCTCACGGCAGTGTCCCTCACCAGACACAGACTTGGCTTTTAAACCACCCCTGGACTCCCTTCTCATGCCCAAACCAACAGGTCCTCCTGTACCAGTGCCTCCAGCAACCTCTGAGCATAGAGCTCCTGCCACTGTCAGGTACCAGAAGAGATCCAATGGTGAGCCTTCCCCAGATTGCCTGTATTGGTCAGACTGCCACAGAGAAGCAGGATATACAGAGACCATGCCAGATAGTGTCCCTAGCAGTAGCCAGGATGATGATGACATAGATGTTACTAAACAGTTGGCCAACATGAAAGCCTCAATGATGGAGATCTATAGGAAAAGGTACCCATCTGTAGCCAGCCAGCAGGCACTTCAGCCACCAGTAGAGCCACCAGTTGAGCCACCAGTAGAGCCACCAGTAAAGCCACCAGTAAAGCCACCAGTTGAGCCACCAGGAGAGCCACCAGGAGAGCAACCTGCAGATCCACCTGCAGAGCTGGCCACTGCCACCCAATCCTTGCTCAAAGAGGACATACTCCTCCAGACCATGGTCCCCACTGGCATCACAGACTTCTCTCCAGGTAGCACACCTACCACCTCAGAGCCAGGTTCCCAAGCTGACATACAGAACAATGCCCACATGTCTGCTGTCAGTTACACCCTTGAGAACCACCAGGAGGGATACTACCCCCTGGGGGAACTGATGGAAATATTAGATCACATGATGCTATTGCCCACCCCACCCTGCATAGTCAACATGCTCAGGGTCCCCTTGTACACCTTGATCCACGATTTCTATGCAAGTTACAGGCTCTTGAGGTCCCTACCAAACCAAGTCTGGAGAGAGCAGGATATGCCCACTAACCCTGCCTCTGTCATTACCCCTATCCACGCACATGCACTCTAAGCTTCTGGCCACCCTCATATATACGTATGACACCTGTTCAGCCAGCACGAAAGATAGATTGAAGTGGACCATCTGCCTGCAGGCAGCCATGGTCAGTGCCTACTGCAATGCAGCCCATAGATAGGCAGCCAGGGCTCCTCATGCAGTCCCATCAGATCAGGACAGATGAAGAGCCCAGTCCTATCCTGATCTATGTTGATGATGCCATAATGCCCTGGAACCAGCAAGACTGTTTCATCCTCAACTTCTGCCCTCCCGTCTTCCACTCTGACCCCACAGCTGACCTTTGGGATGACCTGCACCAGGCCATCACAACTAGGCTAAAGAGAGATGGGTTCTACCAGATCCCATACCCAGTTGATGACACTTGAACACCTGAGTTAGTTGCCAGCCAGCAGTTGATAAGTTGATAGTTAAAATCTGATTTCCTGCAGTTTCCTAGGTTTGATTTCCCACCAGTTACACATAAACATCTTATCTCAAATTAGTTTGCTGCCTGCCCCTCTCACTTATATCTAATATCTATATTTTTCTCAGTCCCTCTAGTTTTTCTTTTAACTCCTCTAATTCCCGGAATTCTCCAATATGAAGAATACCAGGAATTGGGGGGGGTGTTATTCACCGGGTTTCACCGGCTCACCTAGAGTGACTTAGAGTGCACAGGTCTACCTCCCTGCTGCACTGTACTGCGATGCCGCTGCCAGCTATGGCACGGACTCTGATGCCGGTACCCTGAGGTGCCGCGCCATCTCAGTACTTCCTCCTAGCGCATTGATCGAATGCTTATCTAACTGTAAAGATCTTATCCTTACTGTCTTCCCCTCGTCTTTGTGCTCTGCACATAACTCCGGAAATTCACAACAGCTTGCACAGGCGCTTGTTGGCAGACGACACGTGCCCATGATGAGACTCAGACAAGTGCGTACTTTGCATATTCTAGAGATTACATAAAGTCAGACTATAACATCCCCCTCAATCCTTGGTATTCTTTGTACAAAAGACTTCCGGGGATTTTGCGTAAGAGGGGCAAAAGGAAATATGTAGAAATATATATGGAAACATTGACTGGGTAGTCTGACCTGTAAGGAATTGATTTTGAAATTGAAATTGTTACGTCCGAGTAATTTGCCACTCTCAGGACGCGAAGTTAAGGACACCACTGCGTAAGCCGGAGCTAGCAGTAGTCGCCATAAAAGAGTCTCCTTGTTAGAAGGTAGATCTATAACAAGGAGAACCAGGGAAATCGCTAATCCCCTGGTATTGAGCCCTGTTGGGTCTCCATAAAGCTTCTGCACTGTAAAATACTTTGGAAGCTAGAAATAGAGTGGGAGTGGACTTTGTCCGCCAGTCGAAGGGCGCACAATCTGTTAAGTATAAGTGTTGTCATAGAAGTCAAAAAGAGGTTGGGAACTTGGGATAGTACCCGTTGTTCCAATAGTGATAACTACATAGTGAACAAGATATCCAGCCGATTGCAGGCCATTCACCAGGCTAACATGCAGGGCATGTTTGGTGATAAACTTGGTAGCATGGTTGGTATCAGAGCAGTAACCAAGCTCAAGATGCCAAATTTCTTTATCAATTATACAAGTAGGAGAGTCTGTGTCAGGCAGGATGGCAAGGTCAGGTCTCATTCTCTTCCAGTCCTCTTCAGTAATAGAGGAAGGGCGCAAGGAATTGATAATTAATTATTCAAATCAGGACAGCTCAGACAAACACTGTAAAATCTCAATGTCTACTATCGTACTCACTGGGTTACTATGGCTAACTAAGGGGAAGTTGTCAGAAAGGTGTACACTTTTAACTAAGCAGGTGGGCTGAGCCTTGTTAGGAACATGTGTAGGAAACTATCCCCCCCATGATTTGGGAAATAGAAGGATGAGACATCAAATCACTATTGACATAATGAGACTAACTAAAGGTAGAGGTCCCCCCGCTTGTTCATAAAGATCATTCCAGGTGGAATGAAATTATGAGACACTTATAGTGTCAGCTTTAGGATATTGATGAGGGGGCAGGACAGTATAAACTGTTGCTTTTGATTGAGATTTGATAGGGAAGGTAAGAGAGTACCAATGTTCACTAGGCAAGAAAAAACTAAAGGGGAGAAAAACTGGTGCTGTACATGAGGCAGTCCAGGGATTAAGTTCTAAAGTGTTCATTGCTATTTAATTGTTCAATCTGCAAGAGGTCATGGCCACTAAGTACCATGAGGAGGGAATCCGTCCAGTGCCAGCTGCTTCGAAATCTTGGTGAGGAAGGCATCAAAGCTTGAGGGGTGATATGGGAGTTTGGGCGGGTACATGGAGGTCAGGATGTACTGCATAGGGCTCCAGGTCAAGCTGAGATCATGATCATGATCATGATCATGATCATGATCATTGACACAGATCACCTTGCCCCCAGGATAAGCACAGCTCTGGGGGCGGGTGCATGAGCAGCTCAGGATAGATGTGCATAACTATGTGGTGTGCATGGACTGCTGCAGCTTGCAAGCAGATGCCCCACTGAAGGGTGGCTCTGTTACTCTTGTATACCTCAGGGTATGACTGGACAAGTTGTTGAAGCCTTGCTTGCGGTGTGCTTGATCAGTGGTGCATACAGACTGTGGAGGGGTCAGAGTGCATATCCCTGGAGGGGAATTTCTCAGCTCGTAGCAGGTGCAGCAATTTGTCAGAGAACTCTGTCACAATCTGGGCAAGGGGGTCCCTGAGTTTGTACTTTATCACAGGAACAGTACCGTACGCTTGATGTTGAGGTGCTGAAGGGTAACTGCAAACCTGGAGCGAGAATCCCCAGAGTTGTTTGTAAACTTGGCACTTGGGACATTGGGGTTTATCTCACTCAGGGTTTGGTCCTCCCCTGCTTCAGGTGGGCTAGCTTGGTTGAGCCAGGCATGGTAGTCAAAGTAATCCCCTGGCTTGGTGATGTGAGACAGAGGTGGTCCAAACAAGGCAGTTCCATCAGGTGACCCCTCATAGTCATCAAAGACAGTTCTAAATTGGTCTCTGAGGGCACTGAGCTGTAGTCTGGCAAGGGCTGGTGTGAAATGGTCAAACTCGTCATCACTTTGGTTTGGGAAGAAATCTGGCACGTTGTCAAACTCATTGTCACCCTGGTATTGGACAGGCTCTGGTACAGGCTCTGGGGTGCAACCAACGGGGTCATCAGTGAGATGGACAGATATTGGTCATTCAGCAATCCAGAATTCCAACAGTCCAGGGTGAGCATGGGAAGGAGGAGTGGGGAATGGATCATCATCAGGTACAACAGAGTGGGAGATCACCATGACATACACAGGTGGGCTGGATACCCTAGCAGAACGCCAGTACTCTTGGCCATCTGGAGTGTACGTGGTCTTCCAGAGGGTTACCTTAGAGGGATCACTCTTATCTTGAGGTCAGTGGAGAGGGTTGAGCAGGCTGGAGAGGGTCGGCAAACATCAGCAAGGTAGAGTCCATGCTGCTTGTTGCAAGGCAGTACCTGCTTGGGGCCAGACTTGTCGGTGATAGAGAAGACTGCAGCAGCCTTTATCAGAGTCACTTGCAGGCCAGGACATGCTTGGGTGGCTGCATGGACACTCAGGATGTTGCAGGTGGTCTTGGGGGGGGGGGGGGGGGGGGAGGGGCTGGAAGCACATCATTCAGGATGATCAGTGACCCTCCTTGGCCCTTGAGGTAGGCCCTGCCTTTCTGGAGGCAGATGGTGGGGTGCGTTCCTTCAGATGCCAGATGCAGGTGGACAGATTGGAGGAGGTCCTGAAGATGAGTTAGGTTTCTGGCTGGGGCTACTGGTGACATGAGCAGTGGCACCAGAGTCACAGCACCAGTTTTGTTTCAGTGCTGCACTGAAATGCAAATGTGAACTGGAGGTAGATAGGGGTGTCTTGGCAGTCATCAGTTTGGTCATCATCAGAATCTATGTCCAAGCTTGGCATGTCAACATCATCAGCATGTGTACACATGAAAGCAAAGTTTTCCAGGGGATCAAAGGACACTGACTTGCCTCTGTTGTCATCGGCAAACCTCATGGGGCAATGTGTGTCAGTCCGGGAAGCCAGGGTGAGGGCCATGAAGTTATGCTCCCTGTTAGTTGTCCTCTTCATCTTCTGAGGAGTCAGAGGTGGAGCAATCTCCGTCAGCAACGTTGGCATGGCGACTCTTGTACTTGAACTTCCGGCCTTGGGTCTTCTTCCCAAATCTGTCTGTAGGGGGAGACTTGGAGCCTCTGCCTGTGCGGGACTCGTTGCACATCCAAGTCCGGAAGAGCTTTGTCAGATGTCCCAATGTGCCCGTTGGAAGCCTGTCCCACACAAACACACATTCTGTTTTTTAAAAGGCAATAAGAGACAATGGGATGTTTTTTTGAGGGTTTAAGGCGCCCACCCACCCGTTAATAATTATATCCCCATTCACATTAGGTGGCTTGACATCGTGCAGTGTTACCACGCCTATCCCCATCACACGGACAGTTGAGTGACCGATGGAAACACATGTGCATGCAACACCATTACCAACCATCCCCATGCATGTATGCCCTGCCCTGGTACTGCTGGTCCTGGTCCTGGTCCTGGTCCTGGTCCTGGTCCAGGTACTACAGATTTTGGATCCAGACCATGGACCCGGCTGACCAGGACAAGTAAGGGGGGATGGGGTAGAGGGAGGGGAAGGGGGTGGGGGTGGGGGTGAAGGGAGGGGGATGGGGGCTTCCAACCATTATATACCACATTTTTGACCCCGCCGACCAGGACAAGTGAGGGGGGAGGGAGGGAGGGAGGGGGGGGGGGGGGGGGGGGGGAATGTGTGTAGGGGGTGGAGGGAGGGGGAGGGGGCTTCCAACCATTATTTCCCACATTTTATTTGGATCCAGACCATGGACCCGGCTGACCAGGACAGGTAAGGGGGGAGGGGGAAGAGGGAGGGAGGGAGGAGGGGGGGAGGGGGATGGGGGCTTCCAACCATTATTTACCACATGTTTGACCCGGCTGACCAGGACAAGTAAGGGGGGAGGGGGAGGGGGGGGGGGGGGGGGGGGCTTCCAACCATTATTTACCACACTTTTGACCCGGCTGACCAGGACACGTAAGGGGGTAGAGGGTAGAGGGAGGGAGGGAGGGGGAAGGGACGGGGGGAAGGGACGGGGATGGGGGCTTCCAACCATTATTTCCCACAAGGAGCGGATAAGAGAAACCCCCCCCAAAACATGACCAAGGCCAGAGCGGATAAGAAAAAAACCTGGCCCAGGCCCCCCGCCAGCCAGGGGACGAACGGAAAGGATGTACAGACCGGTACAGCCATGTACACCACCCTGGGGCCACCTGGGGTACCAAGCCGAAAAGAAGGAACGCCGCTCCCAGGGGGGCGGACGAAAAGAGAGGAACGGCGGTCGCAAGGAGTTCCTCGCCTCCCGGCGTTCCTTCTATTCTATTATATTTTCTCTCTCTTTCCTTTCAGGAGATATCACGGCAACAGCTCCTCGATTAAATGCGCAATGCCGTTTCCGAATATCAGTGCATTGCATGGTATGTTGGCTATTCAATTGGGGCCTCCCAAGAGCGACATATGCGCACCAAGATATTTGCCCACGCCTGATCTGAAAGTGAAGCTTGGATAATTTGAGTGCAAGACGCTAGGCGCTAGTCATAAGGCCGCGGTTGACCAATCATTCTTGAAGATACATTTGCTTGATGTCAGTACTGGACAGTTGCAGCTCAGGACAGGGCCGGAGGCTCGGCTTGCGCCTGGTGGAGCACTTTAAAGCCATGCTCGACGCGATGCCCCCCCCCCCCCCCCCCCCCCCCCCCCCCCCCCCCCCCCCGATTTCACTGTTGTAGTTCACCTGAGCTCCAACTGAGGCGCTACAGGTGAAGGAGTAGTGGGAAGTGGAGAGCCATTGTTTCTATTTTGACACCACTGGCGGGCTGGTGAGATTGTTGCCCCTCTTTTTAAGTTTTGTTGCATGTACGCGCCCTTGTTTTATCATGTTGTCCCGTGCCTTGCGTCTTGATTACTATTGTGGGGAGGCTGCTGCCCGTGATAATGCTAGCATGGGCAAATGGATTGGCAATGCCTTGTAAGTAGGTTAATATTTATTGGGTTTGGCATACACAAAGCTTTACAAATAATGTTGGCTGGTGTGAACGCAAATGGTATGTACGACTAGGTATTTTACATTTTTCCATGGCACTGAAAGTCCCATCCCTCCAAAATGAGTGTTATGTGTCCTACCTGTGTCCTAAAGACAAACGCTAACAACATGGGTAGCATCCATCTCCAAAATAGTGAAAATATAATGACCAAGCTGTATATCTTATCTTCCTGCCATTTTGATGTCCTGCAGTGCCAACCGTGTTCAGGATAAGCGATGGTGCTTGATTTTATTGGCACTGATGGTGTTTAACTATGAAGGCGCTGATGGTGCTTGATTTTATTGGCACTGATGGTGCTTGCTTTTGTTGGCACTGATGGTGCTTGATTTTATTGGCACTGCTGATGCTTAATGTTATTGTCACTTCTGGTCAGGAGTAGCCCAGGCCTCAAATTGTTCAGTCACGCTGATCGATTTTTTCTGACATTGGGGCTGTAATGGCATGTATTAAAGCGATATTAAAGTCACTTTTCAGGTCATTCTGAGCACCTCATTTAGGGGGGGGGGGCTCATTTCTCTGTCTGAGCCCTCATTTTGTTTTTTGCTAACTTTTTACTCAGACCTCCAAATGTCATTCTGAGACCACTTCTGAGTAGGCCTTGGGAAGGGTAGTCTATTGGCACCACTTTGGACCTGGTGCAATAAGTATTTACCCCCCCCCCAAACCCCCCAAACCCCAGCCCAGCCCAGAGTATGAGAGGGTAAATGGCTGTGTGAATCACTATGGCAGTTCATTGGCACCACTTCAGACCCAGGTGTGTGTGTGTGTGTGTGGGGGGGGGTATGGGTGTCCCCCCCCCCCCCCCCCCGCCCCCCCCAACGACCCACCCCACCCCACCCCCCCACCCCGCCTCGACCCCCCAGCCCCACCCACCCACCCACCCACATCCGCCCCGACCCACCACCCTTGCGACAACACCGAAACACAGGGCGCATTTCAAAAAAAAAAGCATAACCAAGCATCCTTGCAGGTCCTTGGTTACATATTTGGTGTGTCTGTTGGGGTGCCTTTATTGAGCCTCGATGTTGCCATCATTCGCCTGATTCAGACGAAACCTGGAGTGGCCTCCGGCCAAGGCCCATTAAGCATTGGGGCCGAGTTGGGCGGGGCCCAAGGGGAGTGTAGTTGAAGAATGCTGAGAAAAATGCCCTGCTACTGTTTTGTTAGGACTGGTTTGGTGTAATGAAAACTCCAGTTTCTAGCCGCCCCCTGCAAAGGTGAAGGGTGTCTACAGTACTTGGGCAACCCAGAGGGGGTGCAGAATTGAGTTTTGACTATCACACAAGTCCTATGTGGGAATTCCGAGGATACCGTTATGTGCGCCTTATTAAAAACCCCCAGAATAAAAAAATTGGTATTTATATTTAGGGGGGGGGGGGGGGGGGAGCAGCCCTCCTAGGTTTTTTAGGCGTGCGGGGAGTGACCTTTTTTTTATACGCCCGCTTCTGGTGCTTGATTTTATTGGCACAGTTGGTGCTAGATTTTATTGGAACTGATGGTGCTTTATTTTTTTGGCTTATTGACACTGATGGTGCTTGATTTTGACAGCTTAGATGTGCTTCTCCGATGTACGATGTGGGGTGACTTGGGTCTGGTGGTGATTTGGCAGTTCTAGATGCTACCTTCATTTATAAAGTTTTATGTTTGTCTCGTATTTGCACCTTTCATCACCATGTGTATCCTCCACCCGCGTAGCACAGTCAGTTTGGTTTTTTGTTAAGTTCCATTATGTACCTTAGAGTTTTGGGAGTTCTACGTTGGAGATTATTAGGGTTGCTTTTCAGGGGCTTTTAAGCAAGGTGGAGAAGTTTCTACATAAGTAGGCACCCATTGGAAACTCTGAAGTGTTTTTTTCACCAAAGGATCTTTAGTGGACGGATACGATTTTTCCTGTTAAATTATGTTGACTGCCGAAGACGGCGGGTAGAAAAATTGCTGGCTGGAGCCATGTAACCAAGTTCAAGACCGGATATGTTTCTGAACCTCTGTTACAGGGAATCAACTACTCCAGCCTCACGGCTGATTGCCATCTCTGGCTAAAAACACAACTTCAACAAACGAACAGGCAAAAATTAAAGGAGTCCTACATGTACACGAGTACCATAGAGAGCCGGCTACTAGCTCTTCCCTTCAATTGAGAGCTTTGTTAGTGGGGGGGTCTAGTAGAATGGCACACGAATCCCTTAACGATATAGCCATGTAGACATGTAGACAGTGCAAAAAAATGATTGACTGGCCAGCAGCCCTCCCAGTACTTGCTGTGGGCGGCCCAGGGACTGAAGTACTTGACTACCAAGTGCAACTACCATCCTTCATACATGCAAGCAGAGCCATCCCACATACATGCATGTCCATCTCTATCCTACTCAGTTGGCATTTCCACCTCTATCCTACTCAGGTGGCAATGTTTGTCTCAGCTCTCTAATAAATTAATATGTTGAAGCATCTAATTAGATCCTCTTGGGCTCAGGCTTGGTAGGCTGTAGCATCTTGGTAATGCTCAAATACTACTGCATTAAGGTAGCCAACACACACACGCAATAGCTATATTAGGCCGCCTGACTCCCTTGTGGCGCTGTTGCCAGAGCCTAGGTAGAAGCGTTGATCTGGATCCTCTTGGGCCCAGGCCTAGCAGGCTCAGGCCTCTTGGCAATGCTCACAGTCAGCACGCCCTTGTCCAGGCCAGCAGTGATGGTGTCAGGGTCGGCGGTCTCAGGCAGTGTGAAGGCGCGTGAGAACTGGTAGGACTTGCGCTTTGAGCGAATCACGCGCCTGCCAGTCTTGCTGCCCTCCTCGCCCTCCTCGCCCGAGGGGGCGCTCTCCACATACTTGGCCTCCTGATGGCTGCCACTGACACTCAGCTCGCCCTGGTTCAGCTCGATCTTCACCTCGTCGGGAGTCATACCGGGGTCGTCAGCAACAAGGAGGAACTTGTCCTGGGGAAGGCAGGGGAAAGGAGGAGAGTTGGGGTTACCATGTATGTGCAGGTATACATGTACTCTGCCTGTGCTTCATTTGGGTGTACGTAGCTTCCAGAACATTCTTTAGCCAAACCAGATATTTGGTATATTAGTTACAGTCATTGCAGAATTAACAACAGCATACGCTCAATTCGATGCTTAATTGTAATTTGAAATGGCATTCTTTTAAGGGGGGTCAGCATTTAAAGTGTAGTGACCTATGCCGTATGTGGGTTTTGACCATATCGTATGCATGTTGTAACAGTCCAGGGGCAGACAAAATACTCTTAAGGGACTTGCCCAACCATGCCAGGAGGGGTTATTAACCATATTACATATTTTCTACTATTGTGCACTTATGTATAATCTGTATCAATGCATGGTTGGTATGTGGGTGGTTTAATTGCAGGAAGTTAAAGTTTACCTACCTTAACTTGTGGTCTTCTGGAAATTGAAATTATTGCATCCGTGTAATACATTCACTCACAGGACGTGAAGTTAAGGACATCATAGCCTTCTGGATTAGTATTTGACGGAAACAAAAATGTATTTTTACCAATTTGGTACAATCAGAATTCTTCTTAAAATCAAGGGAAACGCGTTGGATTGATTGCAATTAAAAAGCACGTAGAAGTCAGGGAGACTCGGGGCCGGGTTAGAGGTCGGGGCCGGTCAGAGCTCGGGTAAATATGGATATAGAGATTGAATATGCCCCGGGTTAAGTTTCGGTGAGTCGAGGTTGTGTCAGGGGACGAGAGACAGGAGGCTGATAACCCGAATCGATTTTCACAGGGTTGTTGAGTAGGATGGGTTCCTTGCAAGCAGGGTCGGGGTCGGGGAGGGGCCAGTTGAGGCGGAATCACGGTGGGTCAAGGTTGTTTGGGAGTGGGGAAGGGGCAGTGAGTATTGAAATTGAAATTGAAATTGTTACATCCGTGTAGAACCGTTACTCACAGGACGTGAAGTTAAGGACACCATAGCGTAAGGCAGTGAGTACGGAGGTGACAGGGAGGGGGGGATTGGCGATCGGGGAGAGAGTGGGGAGTTGGGATGGAGGGGGGAGGGGGGAAAGGTGTGTGGAAAGAGGGGGAGGGGCGAGGTGGGAGGGAGGGGGGGGGGGGGGGAGTGTCGTACCTCAAGTTCCACAACGTCAAAGGCGTGCGGCATCAGCATGGTGTGGCCATGACCCGCCTTGGCCGGCATCATCTGTCGACCCAGGGTCCTCTCCAGGTTGGCTAGGTTACCCAGAGGGCGCTCAAGCTCGTTGAAGGAGAAGAAGGGGTCGCTGAAGATCGATAGGGACATCGTCGGACTGTGGGGGGGAGAGACTTTTTAGGTAGGTGAGAGAGAGAAAGAGATCGGTTGAGAGGGAGATAATGTTCTGAAGTCGTTTGTCGCAGAAAAACGGTGGGATAAAGAGACAAGGGAGATAGTGAGATAGAGTTTTGTTCGGAGTTTTGTTTGGTCGTGGCAGAGTGTCCGAGATTTTTATACCTGCTCCGAAACTTCTCGAACCTCGTTCTGGATCTGTCGAAGTGTCGATCTGTCAGATCAGTTGTCCGGCAGGTTCCGAAATCTTTTCTCGGACCAACCCAGACGTATCCAGATACTTCGGGCGGGTCCGGTGCCCACATCAGGCCCAGATCCTTCGCAACGCATCCGGAATTCCGGAAAGGGGGAAGCTAATTCCATGGTCGTCACGATTGAAGGGATTTAAATCAGAACGGGACCGGGGAATCGATGTGTAGGGCGCAGCGGCCCCTGTAGACAACCGAGTCCTGTCCTCGCTCGGCCACGATCTTCCGTTCCCGCCCAAAGGAGCCCCTGCTGGGGGCTTGCCCCCAGGATAAGCACAGCTCTGGGGGTGCATGAGCAGCTCAGGATAGATGTGCATAGCTATGTGGTGTGCATGGACTGCTACAGCTTGCAAGCAGATGCTCCACTGAAGGGTGGCTCTGTTACTCTTGTATACCTCAGGGTATGACTGGACAAGTTGTTGAAGCCTTGCGGTGTGCTTGATCAGTGGTGCACAGACTGTGGAGGGGTCAGAGTGCATATCCCTGGAGGGGAATTTCTCAGCTCGTAGCAGGTGCAGCAATTTGTCAGAGAACTCTATCACAATCAGGGCACGGGGGTCCCTGAGTTTGTACTTTATCACAGGAATAGTACCGTACGCTTGATGTTGAGGTGCTGAAGGGTAACTGCAAACCTGGAGCGAGAATCCCCAGAGTTGTTTGTAAACTTGGCACTTGGGACATTGGGGTTTATCTCACTCAGGGTTTGGTCCTCCCCTGCTTCAGGTGGGCTAGCTTGGTTGAGCCAGGCATGGTAGTCAAAGTAATCCCCTGGCTTGGTGATGTGAGACAGAGGTGGTCCAAACAAGGCAGTTCCATCAGGTGACCCCTCATAGTCATCAAAGACAGTTCTAAATTGGTCTCTGAGGGCACTGAGCTGTAGTCTGGCAAGGGCTGGTGTGAAATGGTCAAACTCGTCATCACTTTGGTTTGGGAAGAAATCTGGCACGTTGTCAAACTCATTGTCACCCTGGTATTGGACAGGCTCTGGTACAGGCTCTGGGGTGCAACCAACGGGGTCATCAGTGAGATGGACAGATATTGGTCATTCAGCAATCCAGAATTCCAACAGTCCAGGGTGAGCATGGGAAGGAGGAGTGGGGAATGGATCATCATCAGGTACAACAGAGTGGGAGATCACCATGACATACACAGGTGGGCTGGATACCCTAGCAGAACGCCAGTACTCTTGGCCATCTGGAGTGTACGTGGTCTTCCAGAGGGTTACCTTAGAGGGATCACTCTTATCTTGAGGTCAGTGGAGAGGGTTGAGCAGGCTGGAGAGGGTCGGCAAACATCAGCAAGGTAGAGTCCATGCTGCTTGTTGCAAGGCAGTACCTGCTTGGGGGCAGACTTGTTGGTGATAGAGAAGACTGCAGCAGCCTTTATCAGAGTCACTTGCAGGCCAGGACATGCTTGGGTGGCTGCATGGACACTCAGGATGTTGCAGGTGGTCTTGGGGGGGGAGGTAGAAGCACATCATTCAGGATGATCAGTGACCCTCCTTGGCCCTTGAGGTAGGCCCTGCTTTACTGGGGGCAGATGGTGGGGTGCGTTCCTTCAGATGCCAGATGCAGGTGGACAGATTGGAGGAGGTCCTGAAGATGAGTTAGGTTTCTGGCTGGGGCTACTGGTGACATGAGCAGTGGCACCAGAGTCACAGCACCAGTTTTGTTTCAGTGCTGCACTGAAATGCAAATGTGAACTGGAGGTAGATAGGGGTGTCTTGGCAGTCATCAGTTTGGTCATCATCAGAATCTATGTCCAAGCTTGGCATGTCAACATCATCAGCATGTGTACACATGAAAGCAAAGTTTTCCAGGGGATCAAAGGACACTGACTTGCCTCTGTTGTCATCGGCAAACCTCATGGGGCAATGTGTGTCAGTCCGGGAAGCCAGGGTGAGGGCCATGAAGTTATGCTCCCTCTTAGTTGTCCTCTTCATCTTCTGAGGAGTCAGAGGTGGAGCAATCTCCGTCAGCAACGTTGGCATGGCAACTCTTGTACTTGAACTTCCGGCCTTGGGTCTTCTTCCCAAATCTATCTGTAGGGGGAGACTTGGAGCCTCTGCCTGTGCGGGACTCGTTGCACATCCAAGTCCGGAAGAGCTTTGTCAGATGTCCCAATGTGCCCGTTGGAAGCCTGTCCCACACAAACACACATTCTGTTTTTTAAAAGGCAATAAGAGACAATGGGATGTTTTTTTGAGGGTTTAAGGCGCCCACCCACCCGTTAATAATTATATCCCCATTCACATTAGGTGGCTTGACATCGTGCAGTGTTACCACGCCTATCCCCATCACACGGACAGTTGAGTGACCGATGGAAACACATGTGCATGCAACACCATTACCAACCATCCCCATGCATGTATGCCCTGCCCTGGTACTGCTGGTCCTGGTCCTGGTCCTGGTCCTGGTCCAGGTACTACAGATTTTGGATCCAGACCATGGACCCGGCTGACCAGTACAAGTAAGGGGGGATGGGGTAGAGGGAGGGAGGGAGGGAGGGAGGGGAATGGGGTGGGGGTGGGGGTGAAGGGAGGGGGATGGGGGCTTCCAACCATTATTTACCACATTTTTGACCCCGCCGACCAGGACAAGTGAGGGGGGAGGGAGGGAGGGGGGGGGGGGGGGGGGATGTGTGTAGGGGGTGGAGGGAGGGGGAGGGGGCTTCCAACCATTATTTCCCACATTTTATTTGGATCCGACCATGGACCCGGCTGACCAGGACAGGTAAGGGGGGAGGGGGAAGAGGGAGGGAGGGAGGAGGGGGGGGAGGGGGGTGAAGGGAGGGGGATGGGGGCTTCCAACCATTATTTACCACATGTTTGACCCGGCTGACCAGGACAAGTAAGGGGGGAGGGGGCAGTGGAGGGAGGGAGGGAGGGGGATGGGGGGGGGGGGGGGGGGGGGGGGGGGGGGGGGGGGGGGGGGGGAGGGGGGCTTCCAAACCATTATTTACCACACTTTTGACCCGGCTGACCAGGCTGACCAGGACACGTAAGGGGGTAGAGGGTAGAGGGAGGGAGGGAGGGGGAAGGGACGGGGGAAGGACGGGGATGGGGGCTTCCAACCATTATTTCCCACAAGGAGCGGATAAGAGAACCCCCCCCAAAACATGACCAAGGCCAGGAGCGGATAAGAAAAAAACCTGGCCCAGGCCCCCCGCCAGCAGGGGAACGAACGGACAAGGATGTACAGACCGGTACAGCCATGTACACCACCCTGGGGCCACCTGGGGTACCAAGCCGAAAAGAAGAACGCCGCTCCCAGGGGGGCGGACGAAAAGAGAGGAACGGCGGTCGCAAGGAGTTCCTCGCCTCCGGCGTTCCTTCTATTCTATTATATTTTCTTCTCTTTCCTTTCAGGAGATATCACGGCAACAGCTCCTCGATTAAATGCGCAATGCCGTTTCCGAATATCAGTGCATTGCATGGTATGTTGGCTATTCAATTGGGGCCTCCCAAGAGCGACATATGCGCACCAAGATATTTGCCCACGCCTGATCTGAAGTGAAGCTTGGATAATTTGAGTGCAAGACGCTAGGCGCTAGTCATAAGGCCGCGATTTGACCAATCATTCTTGAAGATACATTTGCTTGATGACAGTACTGGACAGTGCAGCTCAGGACAGGGACGTAGGCCTAGGCTTGGCCTGCGTGGAGCACTTTAAGCAAATGATCGAGCGATGCACCCCCCCCCCCCCCCACCCCCCCCCCCCCCCCTCCCCCCCCCCCACCCCCCCCCCCCCCCCCCCCCCCCCCCCACCCCCCCCCCCCCCCCCCCCCCGATTTCACTGTTGTAGTTCCACCCTGATGATCCAGCTGAGGCGTAAAGGTGAAGGAGGTAGTGGGAGCAAGCACCAGGCAGTTTGCGATAAGCGCGGCTGACCGCCCCTCTCACAGCTCCCCCCTCGACAATCGTTGGCCACGCTGCAATCTAAATACAACACTTAACTTACAGATCACTAGATGAAAGGCAGGCATGCAATCGACGCACGCGCTTAGAAGCTGGACTGCTGTACCAACTAGCTGAGCGTCCAGGCTGGGCAGCTGACTGGAAGCTCCACAGATCATCTCAACGAGGGGTTGCCTGCAAGGCCAGGCTGTAAGCGCGCGGAGAGACATCATAAATATCGTTGGCTCTCACCTGCAATCTAAATACAAACATTAACATCTAAGACCACTGACTGGAAAGGCAGCGACCTGCATCTGAACACGCCGCTAATCAGCTGGACTGCTAACCAACTAGTGCAGACGTCAGGCTGGGCAGGCTGCATGGCGCTCCACAGTTCATTCATTCCAGGGGGGGTGCCTTGCAAGGCGTACCGGCACAAGTTAGGCATGGCAGCTACAATGCAACATTTACCGGTCTTAGTGATGTGGAGTAGGGCGATGCCATACAGATGCCCCAGCATTGCCTCGGTTGGCATCAAGACATGGAAGGCACGGCACTGTCGGATGGGAACGCAAGCACCAACATATTGTAGGCTTTTCCGGCAGGCGGGTTCAGTTGGTCCTGAATGTCATGACAAGCAAACCTTTGTATCTAAGGGGCATGGTAGCATCCCTACTATTGTCGCCACGCTGCAAATCTAAACAACACTTTAACTCGCAGATCAACAGCGAGGCAGATGCTGACTCTGAGCATGAGTGGATCGTTCAGCTGGTGTCCTACAGTACATATAGCCGGCCACAGGCCTAGCAGCTGCGAGCAAGCTGTACAAGATATAAAAAAGGTGGCGCTGAAATGGACAGACCCAACGAGCTGGAGCTGCTTCCTGTATGTCTCTTGCCACGCCTGCAATCTACAACACAACCTTAACTTTGCCGATCAACCGACTCTGCAGATGCCTGAAGAGAGCCGTGCACTGTCAGCTGGTCGTCTACACACATATAGCAGGACCAATGGGA